>JANAVB010003200.1:11831054-11868554 GCA_029216955.1 Iris pallida
CCTCATTAAAACCCCACCTAACTTTCTCTCTCCTCATAACTTCCATTATTTCTTCATCTTCTTCTTCCTTCCTCCACACAACACCAACACCATAGCCAAGTGCACCTTGCCACCACATAAGGACCCATTTTTATTTGTCCATTAGTTAGATTAGGCCATGGTGAACAACATTAGAACTTGGTATTTTATGATTTGGAGCTTCCATTTTTCTAGATCTAAGTTTTAACCATTTTCGAAATTCTTGGTTTTGATCTATTAAACTTAGATTTTTTTTTCCTTGTTTTGAGACTTCCATGTGGAAGAGAATTCAATTTTACACAAGTTAGAACTTTGAAAATCTGAATTTCGTTTTGATTTGGCCAAGTTATGAAGATTTGAAATATAGGGTTCTTGGGGTTTTCCTCTCGGCCAGTTGGAGAAGAAGACCTCGGCCTGCGCTCTTTAGCGCATGGCCGGACTGCGCAACTCTTTGGCCAGCGCCTTGCGCTGGGCTGACTTGCGCTGGCGCTTCTTAGCCCAGCGCCTTCCTCCCCTTGGCGTACTTGAATGCTGCGTCGTTCATTCCCTGCGCAAGCCGACCCCAGCGCACTTGACTGCTGCGTCGCTCGCTCTCAGCTCATCTCGGCTCAGCTCCAGCGCAATCCAACCCTAGCGCAGCTCACCCCAGCGTGCTTGACTTCAGCGCAACCCGCTCCCAGCGCAAGCCAACTTCGGCGCAACCCGACCCAGCGCAGTCCATCCCCTGCGCAATTCATCCCCTGCGCAGTCCATCCCCCTCTGCGCAATCTGATCCCCTGCGCAACCCACTTGTCCATGATGGTTTTGTTTTATTTCTTGGACTTGGCTTCTCTTTTATGGATTAGAGTTTTGAGATCTTGTTCTACACCACACGACTGTCTCAACCCAACACGACCTGGCACGATTTTCGGTGTTTTGCTTATAACTAGTACGACATTCGTGAATTTTGTGATTTATGATCCTATTGCTTTCTGATCTTCTTGATGGTGACCTGATAGGGTGCGCCCTTAACTTTTAACATGTAATTCATAATTAATCTTGGCACTGGATAACTTGATAGTGGCCCATGGCGGCGCACTCCTGACTTGTAACTTGTACACCTGTAACTTGTAACTTGTACACCTGTAACTTGTAACTTGTACACCTGTAACTTGTAACTTGACTTGACTTGATAACTGGTCGTACTTGCCTTACTCTGACTCCGTGGGTGTTCGTTCTTGCTGCTTTGTGCAATCCACTTGTCTTGTCTTGCATCATGTCTAGGAAGTGACTCCCTGGTTACCACGGTCAGGGATTCACACTGAATATGTATTAGGCTAATGGCTAGATCAAACTATAGTTCATAAAGAATTTTCAGTCACAGGCGATCTCTGGGCGCTTTAAACGGATTTGTAGCCTGCCGACGAGTAGGGCACATTTCCAGCACACTGTTACATGTTGCACCCTCTAAGTCACCTAAGGGTATATCGTCTCCTGGGCGATGTACCCAACCATACTCTCAACCCGCGGAAGGATAACTGGATAGTATGCAGGGCTTGGGACTGGGAATTTCTCATTTGCATCTTGCTAATAACTAGGCTTGTGATAACCCTAGTTAGTTAAGTAATAAGCCGTAGTAATTGCTTGGCCGTTTGTGAATGGATGGTGTCTAGCCTTGTCTAAGTTTTGTCTAAGTTCCTGTACCTGGTACTCCTGTACATGATTATTTTACTTATCTTTAACAATAAATGGGTAGAGACAAGTGCTATTCAGGCGAAGGGTTACAATCCCGGTCCTTGTTTGGTTTACGGGTTGTAATCTGGCTCCCAGAATGGTTCCATGTCCCTAGTCATTTATTGTCCTGTTGTACTTTTATTACTTGTACTTTCCTCCTATTCTTATGTTCAGATATGCTGGCTTTTGTTCTTATTTCGTGGCCTCCTTTGTGGCACTTGCTCTTTCTGGGGTTTGACCCAGCTGGTTTTGTGTGGCCAGATTTCGGAGCAGCACTCGAGGATCTACCGAACTTCCAGCCCAATGGTGGCGACTAGAAGGAACTCGGGCTACGAGTGGGTTTTCCATTTTGTTTCACTCACTCCATTGTAAATTATTCTTTTGAGGCGTTTAGCCGACGAGCACCTGTTAGCTCGATGCACATTTACTTACTGTCTGCCTACGGGCTGTAAACATGATTAACAAATCCTAGGGTTGGTCATGTATGACTTAACTCTTGCTAGTCCTCGTATTTTGTATGACTAGCTTCATGATCAGCTGAATATGTAATATTTGGGACGCCTTTTATTGTATATTTGGTGGTCTAACATCTTGTAATTATATTACTTGCTTGAGATTGAGACAATAGGCTTGACCATAAGAGACTGTTGGTTTATAGTAAACCCTCATATCTAGACAGCCGTGACCGTATAGCGAGGTAGATTCCATTTCAATATACGTAGCTGGCTATGTACGCCCCCGCTCTCCAGTATTCTGGTTCTGGGGCGTGACATGGTTTAAGTGGTGGCCCATGCAGGTCTTGGCATTCAAGAATGTGAGGGTTTACCTAATAGATGTCTCAATCAGTACTCGCCCTTGATCTCTGCTCGTATCTTCAAATCTCTGAGAATATTGACCTGATCACATGCTTGTATCGTTGATCTGTCTTGGTCCTTCCTTATTGTTTTCTGTGTCTTCTTCAGCGGCAGTGTACCTGACCCCGCCGATCAGCCAGGCGGAGTACCTCCCGTGGACCAGCAACCCGGAGATCAAGCCCAGCATTCCGGAGTAGCCTCCAGAGTTGTACCTACTGGAGGAGAGCCCCCAGTTCGGCCCGTCCAGCCTGCCGAGCCTGATGATGGCACCTTGGTAGGTCTCACCAGGACCTTGATAGCTTCCCAGGATCGTAGAGGAAACGCCTTGCACCAGGTAGTGGCAGATGCTTTGACCAGAGGCGGTCATCCAGGGAACAGCACGGCCAACAGCTTCAAGCGCTTGAACCCTCCATTCTTCGACGGCAGTGAAGATGCGATTGCCGCGAACGCTTGGCTTCAGGATACCGAGGTGGTTCTGGAAGCAGCTAGGACACCTGAGAATGAGAAGGTGGCGGTGGTACGCCTACAGTTGCTAGACTTAGCTCGCAGTTGGTGGGCGGCGCAGGCCGTGGGATTAGCGGCGCCAGTTGCTTGGGCGGTGTTTAGAGAAAGATTCCAGACGAAATATTTTGATGCTGTAGCTCGGTACGACCTACAGACGAGATTTACAACTTGAAGCAAGGAGGCAGAACGGTCGACGGTTATGCATCTGAGTTTTCTAGACTCAGTAGGTTTGTCCCCACCTTGGTGGCGACGGAGTTTGATATGGCCCAGCGGTTCCAGCAGAGACTGCATTTGGAGATCTTGTTGGCAGTTGAGTAGTTCGAGCACCAGACGTTCGATGCAGTATTGAGGGCAGCTAGGAGGCACGAGTACACCTCCCAGAGGATCGTGGATAGGACCGGAGGTAGGAAGCGGTCCCACAGTCAGATGTACCAATCATCAGCTCCAGCCCCGGCAGCTAGAGGTTTGACCATTGGAACTCCGAGACGGGCGGCCTCAGTGACGTCGGTTCAGCATTCAACCCCGACGTACCCACAGTAGCAGAAGCAGAAACAGACTTCCGCGATGGGATGTTCTCATTACGGGAAGCCAGGCCATGTAATGGCGGATTGTCGTAGGGCGCAAGGATTGTGCCTGGCTTGTGGAGCGGCAGATCACAAGATAGGAGCCTGCCCAAATAGGGGTAGTTCGTCCTCTTCCAACCTAACCAGTCCATCGGTTAGGGGACCAGCACCTATGCAGCAGCAGCAGTACCCGAGGCCATTGTTGCCTCAGGCCCAGGCGTTTCATCAGCAGAACCAGCAGTAGTATACCAAGCCCAAGTGCAGAGCAGGCAGAGAGGTTTCCAGCAGAGGGGACCCGCAGCTAGAGGACAAGGTCAGGCCATGATGATGGCTATGGAAGAAGAAGTTGTACCAGGTGAGGTAGTGGCAGGTACTATTCTCGTCAACTCCTCTCCAGCATTGGTATTATTTGATTCTGGTACATCTAATTCATTCATGTCTGCACGATTCGCGACACGGATAGGATTGGAGCCCGAGTCATTATCAGTGAGGCTTAATATACTTACTGGTAATGGTCTTGTGGGAGTAGATCGAGTGTTTTCCTCGTGTCGGATCGTAGTTAGCGGTAGAGAGTTCCCCGCTAGATTCATAGAGTTTCCCATGGCAGACTATGATGTAGTCTTAGGCATGGATTGGTTGAGGAACCAGTATGCTAGGATAGACTGCCATGTTGGCAGGGTTGTCTTTAGTATTCCAGGCGAGCCAGAGTTTTTATTTTTCAGAGGCACAGTTGAACCATCTTTTCCAATATTACGGATGGCAGTAGCAGCAGTACAGTTACCCAGGATAGTTGAAGAGTTTCCAGATGTCTTTCCAGAAGAACTTCCAGGGATGCCGCCAGAACGGGAGATTGAGTTCACTATAGACTTGATCCCCGGGACAGCACCAGTATCAGAGCGAGTCTACAGAATGGCGCCTTCAGAGTTGGAGATTTTGTACAAGATGATTGAAGAACTCAGGACCAAGGGATTCATCCGTGCAAGTGGATTGCCTTGGGGAGCCCCGATACTTCTTGTGAAAAAGAAGGATGGTACGTCCAGGTTATGTGTAGATTATCGTACCTTGAACTCGGTGACAATCAAGAACAGATACCCTCTCCCGAGGATAGATGACTTGTTTGATCAACTCAAAGGGGCTTCAGTGTTTTCGAAGATAGACTTGCGGTCAGGATACCACCAGATCAGAGCCAGAGAGCAGAACATCCCAAAGACAGCTTTTCGATCTAGGTATGGGTATTGGGAGTTTCTTGTTATGCCATTCGGAGCAACCAATGCGTCAGCCGTATTCATGGACCTCATGAATCGCATTTTCATGCCTTACTTGGATCAGTTCGTGATCATGTTCCTAGATGATATCTTGGTCTACAGCAAGAGCGAAGCGGAGCATGAGCAGCATCTCAGAATCGTCCTTCAGACGCTTAGAGAGCATCAGTTGTACACCAAGTTCAGTAAATGCGAGTTCTGGCTCGATCGTATTTCGTACTTGGGTCACATCATTACCCGAGGAGGAGTGGAAGTAGATCTCCAGAAGATTGTGGCTATCGAGTCATGGCCAATACCTAGCTCAGTGGCAGAGGTTCACAGCTTCCTTGGATTAGCCGGCTACTACCGGCGATTTGTTTTAGATTTTGCAAGGATTTTAGCGCCGATGACCCAGTTGACCCACAAGGATGTGCAGTTTGCTTGGACAGCAGAGTGCCAGGAATCATTTAAGAAGTTGAAGTGAGATTTGATAATGGCTCCTATTCTCACCCTTCCAGATGGGACCGGAGGATTCACAGTTTATTGCGACGCTTCAGGCAGAGGATTGGGGTGTGTCTTGATGCAGCATGGGAAGGTAATATCTTATGCATCACGTCAATTTCGTGATCATGAGAAGAATTACCCGACCCACGACTTGGAACTGACAGCAGTAGTGTTTGCACTTAAGCTTTGGCGGCACTACTTGTACGGGGACAGAGTGGAGATATTTACTGATCACAAGAGCCTGAACTATGTTTTCACCCAGAAGGACCTTAATATGCGGCAGAGAAGATGGCTTGAGCTATTGGTGGACTACGATATGGATTTACAGTATCATCCAGGGAAGGCCAGCGTTGTAGCAGATGCATTGAGCAGGAGAGCCGGAGTTTATTTCCTAACGGCGCAACCAGAGTTATTGGCAGATCTTCAGAAGATGGGAATTGAAGTGGTTCTTCCTACTAACGTGGCGTTGATGACCAGTCTACAGGTTCAGTCCAGCATAGTTGAGAGGATCCGGATGGCGCAATCTAGAGATTCCCAGATTCAGCAACTCAGAGCAGAATGTGAGGCAGAAAGAAGGCCAGAGTTGTGTATCCATGAAGATGGTACACTTCGATACGGCACTCGTCTTTGTGTACCCAGTGGAGATATCAGACAGGAGGTCATGGCAGAAGCTCACAGTTCACAGTATTCTATTCATCCCGGTGGCACGAAGATGTATCGTGATATTCGTCAGTATTTCTGGTGGAATGGCATGAAGAGGGAGATAGCCCGGTTTGTCTTCCAGTATTTGGTTTGCCAGCAGGTTAAAGCTGAACATCAGAGGCCCGTTGGACTTCTTCAGCCCTTGCCGATTCCAGAATAGAAGTGGGAGCATGTGACCATAAATTTTGTGACTGGATTGCCTAGATCCCCAGCTGGTAGAGATGCTATTTGGGTTATAGTTGACAGGCTCACGAAGGTGGCTTATTTTCTCCCATTCAGAGTTGGTCAGTCGACAGCTCAGCTAGCAGAGATGTATCTCAGGCAGATTGTCAGGCTTCACGGTGTGCCCATCAGTATCACCTCGGACCAAGATTCAAGATTCACATCACACTTTTGGTGCAGCTTACAAGAGAGTTTAGAAACTTACCTTCAGTTTAGCTCAGCTTATCACCCGCAGACAGATGGCCAGTCGGAACGCACAATCCAGACACTTGAAGATATGTTGAGATCTTGTACCCTTGATTTCGGTGGTTCATGGGAGGATCACCTGCACCTGGTAGAATTCTCGTACAATAATAGTTTCCAGGCCAGTATTCAGATGGCTCCGTTCGAGGCACTGTATGGTAGGAAGTGCAGATCCCCGCTAGCATGGGACGACATCGGAGAAAGGCAGATGCTCGGTTCAGTAATGATTGCCCAGACAGTTGAAGTGGTCAGAAGGATCAGAGATTGTCTTCGAGTGGCCCAAGATCGCCATCGGCATTGGGCCGATGCTCATCGACGTCCCTTAGAGTTTACTATCAACGACCATGTATTCCTTAGGATCTCGTCTAACCGCGACGTCATTCGTTTTGGCGTACGGGAAAAGCTTAGTCCTAGGTATATAGGGTCGTTCGATATCCTGGAGCGAGTAGGAGATGTATCCTATCGTCTCGCTCTTCCGCCGTCGCTAAGTGAGGTGCATGATGTATTCCATGTGTCCCAATTACGACGGTACATCCCGGACCCGAGCCATATCCTGGACTATTCAGAATTGGTTGTTGGTACCAACCTTTCGTATGAGGAGAGGCCCGTGTCTATATTGGACCGGAGAGAAAAGATACTCAAGAACAAGACTATTAGCTTAGTCCGTGTTGCTTGGGGTCATCACTCTCTAGGTGAGTCAACGTGGGAGCGTGAGGACGACATCCGATCGCGATATCCCGACTTGTTTGACTCGTAAGGTATAATGTCTTTCTTATGCCTTATGCTTTCCGTCCCTTGCTTGCATGCGTGATTGTTTGATTGTTTGCTTAGTGTAGCTTAATTGTGGATAGTATAGCTGGCTCTTACATCTCTAAGCATCTTGATTTAAATTTCGAGGACAAAATTCTTTTAAGGTGGGTAGAGTTGTAATGCCCGTATTTCGGAATACGTATTTTAATTAGGCGTATATGTATTTTGGACCTGTATTTTATTTTCTCAGATTCTGGCCTGTAATTGTGTTTGGGTTTAACATACGGATTATGGTTTTCTCGTAAAACGGGTTTTGGACCTGGCTTGGTTTTATTTTGTGGAAAAAGGAATTGGTTTGGTTTAGTATGCATTGGAGCACCTTAACCTATACTCCACCCTCATTCCACCACAACCCACCCTCATTAAAATCCCACCTAACTTTCTCTCTCCTCATAACTTCCATTATTTCTTTATCTTCTTCTTCCTTCCTCCACACAACACCAACACCATAGGCAAGTGCACCTTGCCACCACATAAGGACCCAATTTTATTTGTCCATTAGTTAGATTAGGCCATGGTGAACAATATTAGAACTTGGTATTTTGTGATTTGGAGCTTCCATTTTTCTAAATCTAAGTTTTAACCATTTTCGAAATTCTTGGTTTTGATCTATTAAACTTATATTTTTTTTTTCCTTATTTTGAGACTTCCATGTGGAAGAGAATTCAATTTTACACAAGTTAGAACTTTAAAAATCCGAATTTCATTTTGATTTGGCCAAGTTATGAAGATTTGAAATCTAGGGTTCTTGGAGTTTTTCTCTCGGCCAGTTGGAGAAGAAGACCTCGGCCTGCGCTCTTTAGCGCATGGCCGGACTGCACAACTCTTCGGCCAGCGCCTTGCGCTGGGCTGACTTGTGCTGGCGCTTCTTAGCCCAGCGCCTTCCTTCCCTTGGCGCACTTGAATGCTGCGCCGTTCATTCCCTGCGCAAGCCGACCCCAGCGCACTTGACTGCTGTGCCGCTCGCTCTCAGCTCAGCTCGGCTCAGCTCCAGCGCAATCCAACCCTAGCGCAGCTCACTCCAGCGCGCTTGACTTCAGCGTAACCCGCTCCCAGCGCAAGCCAACTTCGGCGCAACCCGACCCAGCGCAGTCCATCCCCTGCACAGTCCATCCCCTGCGTAGTCCATCCCCTGCGCAATTCATCCCCTGCGCAGTCCATCCCCCTCTGCGTAATCTGATCCCCTGCGCAACCCACTTGTCCATGATGGTTTGGTTTTATTTCTTGGACTTGGCTTCTCTTTTGTGGATTAAAGTTTTGAGATCTTGTTCCACACCACACGACTGTCTCAACCCAATACGACCTGGCACAGTTTTCAATGTTTTGCTTATAACTAGTACGACATTCGTGAATTTTGTGATTTATGATCATATTGCTTTCTGATCTTCTTGATGGTGACCCGATGGGGTGCGCCCTTAACTTTGAACCTGTAATTCATGATTAATCTTGGCACTGGATAACTTGATAGTGGCCCGTGGCGGCACACTCCTGACTTGTAACTTGTACACCTGTAACTTGTAACTTGTACACCTGTAACTTGTAACTTGTACACCTATAACTTGTAACTTGACTTGACTTGATAACTGGTCGTACTTGCCTTACTCTGACTCCGTGGGCGTTCGTTCTTGCTGCTTTGTGCAATCTACTTGTCTTGTCTTGCATCATGTCTAGGAAGTGACTCCCTGGTTACCACGGTCAGGGATTCACACTGAATATGTATTAGGCTAATGGCTAGATCAAACTATAGTTCATGGAGAATTTCCAGTCACAGGCGATCTCTGGGCGCTTTAAACGGACTTGTAGCCTGCCGACGAGTAGGGCACATTTCCAGCACACTGTTACGTGTTGCACCCTCTAAGTCACCTAAGGGTATATCGTCTCCTGGGCGATGTACCCAACCATACTCTCAACCCGCGGAAGGATAACTGGATAGTCTGCAGGACTTGGGACTAGGAATTTCTCATTTGCATCTTGCTAGTAACTAGGCTTGTGATAACCCTAGTTAGTTAAGTAGCAAGCCGTAGTAATTGCTTAGTCGTTTGTGAATGGATGGTTTCTAGCCTTGTCTAAGTCTCGTCTAAGTCCCTGTACCTGGTACTCCTGTACATGATTGTTTTACTTATCTTTAACAATAAATGGGTAGAGACAAGTGCTATTCAGGCGAAGGGTTACAACCCCGGTCCTTGTTTGGTTTACGGGTTGTAATCTGGCTCCCAGAATGGTTCCATGTCCCTAGTCGTTTATTGTCCTGTTGTACTTTTATTACTTGCACTTTTCTCCTATTCTTATGTTCAGATATGCTGGCTTTTGTTCTTATTTCGTGGCCTTCTTTGTGGTACTTGCTCTTTCTGGGGTTTGACCCAGCTGGTTTTGTGTGGCCAGATTTTGGAGCAGCACCCGAGGATCTACCGAACTTCTAGCCCAATGGTGGCGACTAGAAGGAACCCGGGCTACGAGTGGGTTTTCCATTTTGTTTCACTCACTCCATTGTAAATTATTCTTTTGAGGCGTTTAGCCGACGAGCACCTGTTAGCTCGATGCACATTTACTTACTGTCTGCCTACGGGCTGTAAACATGATTAACAAATCCTAGGGTTGATCATGTATGACTTAACTCTTGCTAGTCCTCGTATTTTGTATGACTAGCTTCATGATCAGCTGAATATGTAATATTTGGGATGCCTTTTACTGTATATTTGGTGGTCTAACATCTTGTAATTATATTACTTGCTTGAGATTGAGACAATGGGCTTGACCATAAGAGACCGTTGGTTTGTAGTAAACCCTCATATCTAGACAGCCGTGATCGTATAGCGAGGTGGATTCCATTTCAATATACTTAGCTGGCTATGTACGCCCCCGCTCTCCAGTATTCTGGTTCTGGGGCGTGACACCCACGCTTGCGTGGTAACCAACCATTGGTCCCATGCTAACGTGGGCCCACCTCGGGCTGGGGGACCAATGCCGACGCGCCGCGTGGCTGCAGGCCAGCGCGGCGGTCAAAATAGCAGCAGTTGAAATGAGTGAAATTTCTTATATGATTTTATTGATGGGCTCCTGCCACTACTTATAGAGAGTACACCTCCTCTTCACAATACAACTTCCGATGTGGGACTAAAGTCCCTTATTAGTTCTCAATACTCCCCCTCAAGATGGGCGATAGATATTAATCATCCCCATCTTGTTACATAGCTTTGACAGACTCAATGAACTAAGACCCTTAGTCAGACAGTCTGCAACTTGTTCTTCTGAGCGAACATGGTCAATCTTCAGTATCCCTTGTTCCAGCTTCTCCTTGATGAAGAATCGATCAATCTCGATGTGCTTCGTTCTGTCGTGTTGAACTGGATTGTTAGCTATACTTATTGCTGCTTGACTATCGCTCAGAAGACATAATGGTGCTCCCTTGTCCAGCTTCAACTCTGTCAGCAGTGCTCTTACCCATAGCAACTCCGACACTCCCAGAGCTTTTGTCCTGTATTCTGCTTCAGCTGTCGACCGTGCTACCACTGGTTGTTTCTTGCTTCTCCATGAGACTAGGTTTCCTCCTACAAAAATACAGTACCCCGTGGTAGACCTTCTGTCGTCTATGCAGCTTGCCCAGTCTGCATCGTAGTATCCCTCAACTTCTATATGTCCACTCTTCTTGAACCATAGTCCTTTTCCCGGCGTCCCTTTCATATATCTCAAGATCAGAAACGCTGCTTCCATATGATCCGTTCTTGGATCATGCATGTAGCTACTCACCACACTCACCGCAAATGAGATATCCGGGCGAGTGTGCTCCAGATAAATCAATCTTCCTACAAGTCTTTGATACCTTTCACGATCAACAGACTCTCTTGCTTCTATTTCCAGCTTGCACTTCTGGTCAATTGGAGTTATTGCTGTTTTGCATCCCAGCATCCCTGTCTTCTTTAGCAGATCTAGTGTGTATTTTCTCTGTGAGAGAACAATTCCCTGTTCACCGTCACACACCTCGATACCCAGAAAATACCTCATCGCTCTTAAATCCTTCACCTCAAACTCCTTCGCGAGTTTTGACTTCAGCTTAGTAATCTCGACTTCATCATCACCAGTGATTATTATATCATCCACATATACAACAAGTATAGTAATGTGGCCTCTTGTATGCTAGAGAAAGATTGTATGATCTGCATTTGTTTAATGGTACCCCATGCCTGTAACAGCCTTTCTGAATCTATCAAACCAGGCTCGAGGAGATTGCTTGAGTCCGTAAAGTGACTTCTTTAGTTTACACACTTTACCATGCGACGTCCCTCCGTCTGATTCTGTCGCATAGTACCCTGGCGGGGGTTCCATGTATACTTCTTCTTGCAGGTCCCTATGGAGAAAGGCATTTTTCACATCTAACTGGTATAGCTTGCACCCATAGTTTGCTGCAATGGAGACCAGAGTTCTTACCGTGCTCATTTTCGCTACTGGGGCAAACGTTTCATCATAGTCAATGCCATATGATTGTGTGTATCCTTTTGCAACCAACCTCGCCTAGTATCGCTCTACTTTTCCTTCTGGCGTCTCTTTTATTGTGTACACCCATTTACATCCCACAGCTTTCTTCCCTTTGGGTAATGGAACTAGCTCCCATGTCTTATTTTTCTCTAGTGCTCCAAGTTCTTCCATCATTGTAGCTTTCTACCTTGGATTTTTCTTTGCTTCCTGCCAACACTTGGGAAAAAAATAGAGTCTAACGATGCAATGAAGGCTCGATAATTTGGAGAAATGTTAGAATAAGACAAGAAGTTGGCAATGTCATGTTCATAATCATCATAACGACAAGGAGCCTTACCCGCATTGATGCGAGAAGATCTCCTTAAAGGAGCAATAAGTGGTGGAGAGGACATACCATCAGAGTCAGAGAGATCCGCAACGGAATCAGAGTGATTCAGTACGGGGGCAACATCTTCAAGGGCCGGGGCAGGAGTAGACGAGGGACTTGGTATGGTAGGCACTGGACTTGGTACAGTAGGCACTGACACTGGGCACGGCTTCTTCCCATGCGTAACATATGTATTGTCTTCTTCATCGGAGTCACTGCTATCTCCCCTTTTCGTCCAGTTCTCCACGACCGGGCACGGGACCGATCCGACTACCACGTTTGGACTTATTCTCTTCCCCTCACGTCTAACACCCTCCGTGTTAGGTGTGTCACCAAACGTTGAACCTTCATCTGAACCATAGTATGGTTTCAGTTCTCGGAATGTAACGTCCATGCTTACAAACAGTTTCCGCTCAACCGGGCTCCAACATGCATTTTCCTTCTGAGTCGCCGTGTACCCGACAAAGATACATTTAACCGCTCTAGGATCCAGTTTACCAATGCCTAACCTATTATCTTGGACAAAACACACGCACCCAAATACTTTCGGTGGAACTGTGTAAGTGGTTATACCAGTAAGCATTTTTAACGATGTCTTCCAGTCCAATACCTGAGATGGCATTCTGTTGATGAGATAAGAGGCCGTTAAGACAGCTTGTCCCCATAAGTGTTTTGGGACATTCATAGCCAGCATCATCGTCCATACGACCTCCAGCAGGTGTCTGTTCTTCCGTTCGGCCACACCATTTTGTGCCGGTGTATAGGCACATAAAGTTTGGTGTAGTATTCCATGAGTGGATAAATACTCAGCAACCTTCATATTAGTATACTCCGTCCCATTGTCAGACCGTAAGCACTTAATTTTAGTGCCATATTGTGTTTCAACCCGGCGATGAAAATCTTGAAATGCCTCAAAGACGTCACTTTTATTCTTCATAATGTAGACCCAAGTCACGCGAGTATAACAATCAATAAAAGTGACGAACCATCGAAAACCGTTAATACCGGTTGTAGGACAAGGGCCCCATACGTCCGAATGTATCATGTCAAATGCAGCTGAACTTCTATTCTCGGACCTCACATACGAGCTTCTGGTATATTTTTTCAACTCACAAGCATTACAAAATAACTTCTCTTTATTAGCCCTTTGATATAAGGACGGATACATTCGACTAATAACTTTAAAGGAAGAATGCCCGACACGCTGGTGATGGAGGAGCAATTCGTCTTCTACACTGCTACGTGAAGCGTCCGGTTGTGCATCTGCTACTAGAGATGCCAATGCTTTGTCCAGTCCGGTCTTGTCCAAGTACCATAGCCCCTTATGCCATGTGCCAGTTCCTAGTCGCCGTCCTGTCCCCTTCTCCTGAAAAGTTACCTTAGGAATGTCAAAGGAAACAATACAGTTTAGATCAAGGATAATGGCACTAATAGATATAAGATTGACAGGAAAAGAATGAGCATGTAAGACATTGTTGAGAGTAAGGAAAGGGGTGCATGTGACAGTGCCTTTACCCATTACAGGTCTGGAGGTACCATCAGCAGTCTGAATACTCTCCGACAACGGTAGGTGAGTATAGTCCTGAAACTCACCACGGGACCCCGTGACATGGCGAGATGCCCCAGAGTCCATAATCCAACCTGGCTGATGGACAGATGCAAGAGAACGTGCAGGTATACCTGTGCAGGATTGGACAAAGCAAGTGATGTGATCCCCCGAGGTAGAAGACGCCCCAGGAGTGACATGACTGTCGGCCGAACCCAGCTTTGTGCCTCGCAACTTCGCAAGGAACTCCCGCTCAAGCGGGGTTATTTCTGCCAGTTGATTTTCTCCCCCTTCCTCCGTCAGATGTGCTTTGTGTCCTCCAAAATAATCTCCCCTTCTACCAGCATATCCTCCTCTACCACCACGACGTCCTTCACGTTCCCGTCCGCGATCACTAGACTGACTTCGCAGGGGTTTTGGACAAAATTTGATGTAATGTCCGGAGTCACCACAGTTGTGGCACACACCAATCACAGATGGAGGCTGAGTGAAGGCAGCAAGGGCAGACTTTTCAACCGCGGCTTGGTCCCCCTGGAAGGAGCCCTTGTTGGGCATCAACTTCAATTGAGCTTCTTCCTGTGTCATGACATCTATAGCTTCCTCCAAGGCTGGAAGCGTACGTTGGGACAGGAGAATATTCCTTCTCTGCTCAAACACAGGGTTGAGCCCCTTCAGGAACTTCATCATTCGCTGTCGCGAAATATAAGCCAGAAACGTCTGAAAATACTTCGCAAATGCCGGTTCGACTTGTGCATCTTCCATCCCAAGAGGATCATAGTGATCCAGATCAGACCAGTACTTTTTCAACAGGGCCGCGTACTCAGAGATGGTACGGTCGTCTTGGGCCATCCTATCAAGTTCATCCTGAAGTTGGAAGACACGTATAGGATTGTCCGAGCCTGAGTACATATCCTTCAAAGTCTGTCATATATCAGCGGCAGCCTCCATCACCTCGACAATGCCCGACACCTGGTCGGTCAAGGAGGCTGTCAACCACCCAGCTACGATGTTGTTAACAATCTCCCAGATAGCAAACTCCTTTGAGGAGGGATCGGATGGCGCCTTCGTTTGGCCATTGACATAGCCAACCAAGCCACATCCCTTCAGCGTCCGCATCGCCT
Source organism: Iris pallida (assembly GCA_029216955.1). NCBI lineage: Eukaryota > Viridiplantae > Streptophyta > Magnoliopsida > Asparagales > Iridaceae > Iris > Iris pallida. Next base: position 11,845,936 of record JANAVB010003200.1, read on the forward strand.
GCCTCGACCATTTCAAGTAGTTGGACGTTCCTTCCAACTTTGTCTCCTGCTTTTCCAACTTCCCTAATTTGTAGGGTGACGGATCCACATCAGTATGGGTCACCCGTGGGGTTGCCTCGGTTAATCTCTTTGATAATATCTCATCAACCAGGGCCTTCATCTCTTCTGCCGTCAGTTTACCACTGATAGAATCCATGGCGTCTTCAACTGTGAGTAGGGAGGCCTTGTTGTATCCCTAGTCGTCGTCTTCGTCGTCGTCTGCTAACTGCTGGGTGTCTTGATCTCGGGTGTCTATGTCATCAACTATAGAGACCAAAGGGAAACAACAAGTGGCCTCCTCACAGAAATTCTTCAGGCATACGAGCAATTAGAACCGCGTCATGATGACGAGGGTAGATAGTGCAAGCATAACCAATTGGACCGTGACTTCGTGCATGATCGATATTTCCAGAACTTCGAGTAGGAGCTGTGCGAAAATAACGAACTTTTGCAAGCACTTCCAAAGAATGTGCAAAAAAATCGGGGCATTGCACAGCAATTCCGGGGGGGCAGGTCCGGGGGCGCTGCACAGCAGGTCCGGGGGGGCAGGTCCGGGCCGCTGCACAGCAGGTCCGGAGGGGCAGGTCCGAGTTGGGGGGGCACTGGAATAGTAGATCGGGGGGTGGGGGGGCTGGCGTCAGGGTGGAAGGGGTGGTCCGGGGCGCTGTACCGCAGGTCCGGAGGGGAGGAGCTGGAATAGCAAATGGCGGGGTTTGGGGGGGGCTGGCGTCAGGGAGGGAGGAAAAAAATTTTGGGAACCTGGCTCTGATACCAAGTTGAAATGAGTGAAATTTCTCAGATGATTTTATTGATGGGCTCCTGCCACTACTTATAGAGAGTACACCTCCTCTTCACAATACAACTTCCGATGTGGGACTAAAATCCCTTATTAGTTCTCAACAGTAGCTCCGTTATTTTTAAGCCATTAATAGTTTGTTAAAAAATAACAATGAAGTGAATTAAAAAATTGGTTTCAGTAACAATAAAAATTAGTAGCAATAATGATAAATAACTTAACAACGCACTTCTGGAACTGAGCGGCGTACTGCGCTGACATGGTGGTCCCCCATTGGAGGGACGAACCCGGTGCTAGTAGAGGAGCTGGAGCAATGATGATAAATAACTTAACAACTAAATAAATGAATAATTTAAAACATATAGTATTAATGGCTTAAAATGATCAACTATAATATGATAATAAAATGACATTGTTGTGATTTGGATAAATCCATATATGGGTGCCCTTATCCATACCCACAACAACCACTATCTCATTTCCCTCTATATATGTTATCAATAAGAAAATCTTGGTACATTCTTTCTGGCTACCAATTTTTTCTCTTTCTCTCTCATTTTACGACACGGTATCAGAACCATACCCTAACCACGAAGCGAAAAGAAGACAACTGAAAAGTTAGAGCACGAATGCTTAAGGAGGATTAAGACCACACCGTCGGTTCAACATCGACACAAGAAAGATATGTCTTGTGATAGCTTCCCGCAAGAGAAAGGTATGTCCCGTGGTGGCTTCCTGCAATGGCTTGTATTCATATTGCATGATTTAAATTGATGTCAATGAAAATTGTTCATATGATTTATGTTCTTGATTAAAACCAAAACCATGTATACTTCATGAACAAAGAACATGTTGAATAGATAACCGTTCAAACTTTTGAAGAAATACACTCAACATTTTGTGATAGAAGCAAAGAAGTTCATATATTCCTCATTACAAATCATAAGAATATAGCATTTGTCCTTTTTTCTATTTTATTCTGATCGAGAGGCAATGTGAATCCATAATTGCATCAAACAATTCTTTTGAGCAGATTCATATCTACTGTCAAGCCCCCACCTATTAGTTCCTTATGAGCAGACTCCTATGCTAGCCTAGATGTACTTCAGATTAACTTTCCAGAATCATTATTTTTATAGAGAACTTTATGTTTGTTTGTGACATATATGTTTTCCAATACAAGATCACATGTGCTTAATACAACATATGCTTAAAAATCAGCATAAGTTTTCACCTTAACAATCGCATAGTGAGACTCGGAAAAAAAATGAGAACTTTATGAATTAGAAGCATAAACTTGATTGGTATAGACTAGTACTTAGGAAACCGTTTGTCACGCCCCAGAACCAGAATACTGGAGAGCGGGGGCAGACATAGCCAGCTACGTATATGAAATGGGATCCATCTCGCTATACGGTCACGGCTGTCTAGATACATGAGGGTTTATCTACAAGCCAGCAGTCTCCTATGGTCATGAACAAGCCTAGTGTCTCAATCACAAGCAAGTAAGTAGATGTTACAAGATGTATGATCATTAAATATACAATAATAAGGCGTCCCAAATATTACATATTCAGCTGATCATGAAGCTAGTCGTTACAAAATGTTAGGACTAACAAGAGTTTAGTCATACATGATCAACCCTAGGATCTGTCAATCATGTTACAGCCCGTAGGCAGACAGTAAGTAAGTGCAATCGAGCTAAACAGGTGCTCGTCGGCTAAACGCCTCAAAAGAATATTTTTACAATAGAGTGGGAGAGCCAAAAATAAACCCACTCGTTGCCCTGGTTACGTCTGGTGTTCACCATCGGGCTGGAAAGGCGGTAGATCCTCTGGAGCTGCTCCAAAATCTGGCCATACAAAACCAGCTGGGTCAAATCCCAGAAAGAGCAAGTGCCACAAAGGAAGCTTCACTTAGGAACTAAAACCAGCAATCAGCACAAGAGTATAAATAAAAGTAAGAACTGGAATTAAAGAAAATACATCAGGATGATATACGACGAGATAACCATGGAACTATTCAGATAACCAAGTTACAACCCGTAAACCAAACAAGGACCGGGGTTGTAACCCTTCGTCTGAACGGAACTTGGTTTCCCACCATTTATCGGCAAGATAATATAAAAAAATTAAGACATATAACAGGATCAAGACAAGACTAGACTGGTTAGACTCCATCCAATCATTTTACGGCCAAGCAAGAATTATGGCTTGATACTTTAACTAACTAGGGTTGTCACAGGCCTAATTACTAACAAGATGCAGTGAGATTACTCCACAGCCACAAGCCCTGCAGACCATCCAGGTCACCCGGGTTAAAATATTTAGAGTTAAATTCAGGTGGGTACATCGTCCAGAAAACGAATGTACCCTTAGGTAGCTTGAAGGGTGCAACACATGACAGTGTGCTGGAAATGTGCCCTACTCGACGGCAGGCTACAGATCCTAAGGCGTGCCCAGGTAACGGGATTGCCTGTAGCTGGGAGATCTCTTTATGACTAGTGTATTAATCTAGTTATTAGCCTTAGTCCACTTCAATAAGTACTCCTGACCATGGTACTCAGGAGTCCCCTCCTAGACATGATGCAAGACAGGACTGGATTATTTGTACAAGCACAATCGCCCACGGTGTCCGGATTAATTATACAGGTCATGTCATGTCAGGTAGCCGTCGCAACAGCTGTTCAAGATATATCATGCCAGGTTTATCATGTCAAGTATTCTCGTCAGGAGTGCGCCATGACGGGCCACTATCAGGTCATGTCAGGTTCACTAGTTAGGAGTGCACCACGACGAGTCACTATCGTGTCATGTCAGGTTACTAGTCACAGCATGCCATGTACAATTGTCATTTCAATCAAATCGTAATTTATCAAGTTCAGGACAAAAGGCGTAAGGATATAAAATGGACGTAAAATATATAATAAAATATCAATACATAGGACTATAGGAGAGCCATGCGGCTAAGGCATATACGGCCAGGAAGTGATATCATGCGGCTGGGGAGGGAGTCGGGTTCAATCGGCTCAGGGTCCAAGCTCATGCGGCTCACGGGGGAAAGGGGCACAGGCGACTAGCGGGGAATGGGTGCGCATGCGGCTGAAGGGGCAGGAACCTATGCGGCTGGGAGTGGGACTAGCTCCCATGCGGCAAACAGAAAAGGGAGGTTTCATGCGGCTAGGATGAATTGGACTCATGCGGCCGAAAAAGGCAAGACACATACGGTCAGCGGAAAGGGTACTCATGCGGCTGGCGGGGATGGGTCCATGCGGCTGGCTGACCAATCAAGTACATACGGCTGGGAAGGAGCAACCCATGCGGCTGCGGGGGAAAAGGGTGCCATATGCGGCCACAGATAGACAGAGTCCATGCGGCTGCAGAGCAAGGGGGTGCATGCGGCTGAGTGGAGAAAAGTCCATGCGGCCAAGAATGAGACTCAGCCTATGCGGCTACGAGTCTCATGCGGCTGATGGGAAATGAGCCCATGCGGCTCAGAATGAGACTCAGCCCATGCGGCTCAGAATGAGACTCAGCCTATGCGGCTGAGAATCTCATGCGGCTGAATCACTTGCCGCATGAATTGTCATGCGGTCAAGTCAAGTCAATAGTGCATGCGGTTAGAAGCTGACTTGCCGCATGAATGTTCATGCGGTCAAGTGCTGCCATGCGGCTCGGACTGTGCTTCTTTTCCAAATTTCCGAGAAGAAGAACACCAAGGAGCCATGGCCACCAAGCTGCATAGAACCTTCATCCGGAGTCCAAATCCGAACTTTCTTAGGTCAAAATGGGATAGAATGAAGTGATCTACAATATGGAACCATCAAAACTCGGAAATAACAAGATTTAGTAGATCAAAACCCAAGAATTCCAAAAACAAGTAAATTTAGATCTACAAGAATCTAGCCATGGAAAGTAAAAAATGCCAAGTACTAAAGTAAGTTAAAATGCTGTAAGGAAGAGAATGAAGTAATAAAATTAGAGTTCCTCCATGAAGCAAGTTGCACTTGTCTAGACCTCTCTCTCTCTCTCTCTCTCTCTCTCTCTGGTAGGTAAGGAAGTAAATGAGGAAGAAGAAGATGAGTAATGAAGAGAGAGAAAGAAGAATGGCAATAAATACCAAAGGTGGTGGTAGGTAGGGGGTTCATCCATGGTCCATGATGAACCAAAACAATCCCAACCGAACTAAGCCAACCCCGGGCCAAGAATAAACCGAGCCAAGAAGGAAAAGCTAAGCCAGGAATTAAGCAATACAAGATAAAATATGTACACGTATTCCACAAATACGTAATACGAACCACAGGTATTACAACTCTACCCACATTAAAAGAATTCCGTCCTCGGAATTTAATTAAGAGGCTAGAGAAATAAGGACAAGCTATACTAATCACAAGCAAGCTATACTAAGCAATCAATCAATCATGCAAGCAAGAAATCGAAGGCATGAGGCATAAGAAAGGCATTATACCTCACGAGTCAAACAAATCGGGATATCGCGATCGGATTTCGTCCTCACGCTCCCACGTTGACTCACCCAAAGAGTGATGACCCCAAGCAACTCGGACTAACTTGATAGTCTTGTTCTTGAGTGTCTTCTCTCTCCGGTCCAATATAGACACGGGCCTCTCCTCATACGAAAGGTTGGTACCAACAACCAATTCCGAATGATCCAGTATATAGCTCGGGTCCGGAATATACCGTCGTAATTGGGATACATAGAATACGTCATGCACCTCGCTTAGCGACGGCGGAAGAGCGAGACGATAGGACACATCTCCTGCTCGCTCCAGAATATCGAACGGCCCTATATACCTAGGACTAAGCTTTCCCCGTACGTCGAAACGAATGACGCTACGGTTAGGCAAAATCCTCAGGAATACATGGTCACCGACAGAAAACTCGAGAGGGCGCCGATGAGAATCGGCCCAATGGCGCTGGCGATCTTGGGCAACTCGAAGATGATCCCTGACTCTTCTAACCACTTCAACTGTCTGGGCAATCATTTCTGGACCAAGCATCTGCCTCTCTCCGACATCATCCCAGGCTAACGGGGATCGGCACTTCCTGCCATACAGCGCCTCGAACGGTGCCATCTGGATACTGGCCTGGAAACTGTTGTTGTATGAGAACTCCACCAGGTGCAGGTGATCTTCCCATGAACCACCGAAGTCAAGTGTGCAAGATCTCAACATATTTTCAAGAGTCTGGATTGTGCGCTCCGACTGGCCATCTGTTTGCGGATGATATGCTGAGCTGAACTGGAGACGAGTTCCCAAACTCTCCTACAGGCTACGCCAAAAGTGCGACATGAATCTTGAATCTCGATCCGAGGTGATACTAACTGGCACTCCGTGCAACCTGACAATTTGCCTGAGGTACATCTCTGCTAGCTGAGCCGTCGACTGACCAACTCTGAACGGGAGGAAGTGAGCTACCTTCGTGAGACGATCAACAATAACCCAGATAGCATCCCTACCAGCTGGGGATCTAGGTAATCCGGTCACAAAATCTATGGTCACATGCTTCCACTTCCATTCTAGAATCGGCAAGGGCTGAAGAAGTCCAGCGGGCCTCTGATGTTCTACCTTAACTTATTGGCAAACCAAACACCGAGAGACAAACCGAGCTATCTCCCGCTTTATGCCATTCTACCAAAAGTGCTGACGGATATCACGGTACATCTTCGTACTGCCAGGATGAATGGAATATTGTGAACTGTGAGCCTCTGCCATGATTTCCTGTCTGATATCTCTACCGGATACACAAAGATGCTTACCATGACGAAGTGTACCATCTTCATGAATGCATAACTCCGGTCGTCGGCCGGTCTCACACTCTGCTCTGAGTCGCTGAAGCCTGGAATCAGCTGACTGCGCCATCCGGATCCTCTCGACTATGGTGGACTGAACTTGCATACTGGCCATCAATGCCACACTGGAAGGGAGAACAACTTCTATACCCATCTTCTGAAGATCTGCTAACAGCTCTGGTTGCGCCGTTAGGAAATAAACTCCGGCTCTCATGTTCAATGCATCTGCTACAACGTTGGCCTTCCCGGGATGATACTGCAAGTTGACATCATAATCCACAAGCAGCTCTAGCCATCTCCTCTGACGCATGTTAAGATCCTTCTGGGTGAAAACATACTTCAGGCTCTTGTGGTCGGTGAAAATCTCTACCCTATCTCCGTACAAGTAGTGCCTCCATAACTTAAGTGCAAACACTACTGCTGCCAGTTCCAAGTCATGGGTTGGATAATTCTTCTCATGATCACGAAGTTGTCATGACGTATAAGCTATTACCTTCCCATGCTGCATCAGAACACATCCTAAACCTCTGTCCGAAGCATCACAATACACTGAGAATCCTCCAGTTCCATCTGGAAGCGTGAGAATGGGTGCCGTTATCAAGCCTTGCTTCAACTTCTCAAAAGAATCCTGGCACTCTGTTGTCCAAGCAAACTGTGTATCCTTGCGGGTCAACTGGGTTAATGGCACCAAAATTCGAGCAAAATCTGAAATAAACTGTCGGTAGTAGCCGGCCAATCCAAGAAAACTGTGAACTTCTGCGACTGAACTAGGCACTGGCCATGACTCAATAGCCACAATCTTCTGGGGATCCACTTCTACTCCACCTCTGGTGATGATATGACCCAAGTACGAAATACGATCGAGCCAGAACTCGCATTTACTGAACTTGGTATATAACTGGTGCTCCCTGAGAATCTGAAGAACCACACGGAGGTGCTGCTCATGCTCCGCCTCGCTCCTGCTGTAGACCAGAATGTCATCCAGAAACACAATCACAAACTGATCCAAGTAAGGCATGAAAATGCGATTCATGAGATCCATGAATACAGCCGACGCATTGGTCGCTCCAAATGGCATAACAAGGAACTCCCAATGCCCATATCTCGATCTAAACGCTGTCTTCGGAATGTCTTGCTCTCTGACCCTGATCTGATAATATCCTGAGCGCAAGTCGATCTTCAAAAATACTGATGTCCCCTTGAGCTGATCAAACAAATCATCTATCTTCGGGAGAGGGTATCTGTTCTTGATTGTCACTGAGTTCAAGGTACGATAATCAACACATAACCTGGACGTACCATCCTTCTTTTTCATAAGAAGCATTGGAGCTCCCCAAGGCGATCCACTAGCACGAATGAATTCTTTGGTTCTAAGCTCTTCAATCATCTTGTACAAAATCTCCAACTCTGAAGGCGCCATCCTGTAGACTCTCTCTGACACTGGGGCTGTCCCAGGAATCAAGTCTATGGTGAACTCGATCTCCCGTTCTGGCGGCATACCTGGAAGCTCTTCTGGGAAAACATCTGGAAACTCTTCGACTATCCGAAGCAACTGCACTGCTGCTACTGCCATCCACAATACTGGAGGAGAAGGCTCAACTGCGCCTCTGGAAAAGGAAAACTCTGGCTCGCCTGGAACGCTAAAAACAACTCTACCAACATGGCAGTCTATTCTAGCATACTGGTTCCTCAACCAATCCATCCCTAGGACCACATCATAGTCGGCCATCGGGAACTCTATCAATCTAGCGAGGAATTCTCTACCGCTAACTACGATCCGACACGAAGAAAACACCCTATCGACTCCCACAAGTCCGTTACCAGTAAGTATATTGAGCCTTACTGATAATGACTCGGGCTCCAATCCTACCCGTGTCGCGAATCGTGCAGACATAAAAGAATACGATGCACCAGAATCAAATAAAGCTGAAGCTGGAAAGGAGTTGACGAGAATAGTACCTGCCACTACCTCTCCGGTTGCTAATCCTTCCTCTGTGGTCATCACCATAGCCTGACCATGCCATCGGGTGCTGGTCCCCTCTGCTGAAATCCTCGCTGCCTATTCTGACTCTGGGCTTGGGCTTGAACATGCTGCTGGGGGTTCTGCTGCTGGAATACTTGGGACTGAGGCGGCAAGGGCCTCGGCAATGGATACTGCTGCTGCTGGACTGGAACTGGGGCTGCTCCCCTCATCGAAGAGCTAGAAAGGTTGGATGATGATGAACCACCCCTATTCGGGCACGATCCAACCTTATGGTCTGTTGCTCCACAAGCCAGACACAATCCCTGTGCCCTGCGACACTCTGCCATTACATGGCCTGGCTTCCCATAATGAGAACATCCCACGACGGAAGACTGCTTCTGCTTTTGCTGCTGCTGCTGAGGGTTCGTCGGAGTTGAATGCTGAACCGACATTACGGAGGCCGCCCGCCTCGGAGCTACAATAGTCAAGGCCTTGGCTGCCGGAGCTGGGGCTGAAGACTGATTCATCTAGCCGTGGGATCTCTTCCGACCTCCGGCTCTATCCACAATCCTCTGGGAGGTATACTCATGCCTCCGGGCTGCTCTCAAGACGGCATCAAAAGTCTGATGCTCAAACTGCTCAACTGCCAACAGGATCTCCAGGTGAAGCCCCTGCTAGAATCGCTGGGCTCTATCATACTCGGTTGCCACCAAGGTGGGAGCAAACCGACTGAGTCTCAAAAACTCGGTCGCATATCCGTCGACCGTTCTGCCTCCTTGCTTCAAGTTGGTAAACCGGGTCTGTAGATCATACCGAGCTACAGCATCAAAATACTTGGTCTGGAATCTCTCTCTGAACATCGTCCAAGCAATGGGCGCTGCTAATCCAACGGCCTGAGCTGCCCACCAGCTGCGGGCAAGATCTAGCAACTGCAGGCGCACCACGGCTACCTTCTCGTTCTCTGGGGTCCTAGCTGCTTCTAGAATTACCTCTGTGTCCTGAAGCCAAGCATCTGCAGCGATAGCATCTTCACTACCGTCGAAGAAGGAAGGGTTCAAGCGCTTGAAGTTGTCGGCCGCGCTGTTACCCTGATGACCTCCTCTGGTCAAAGCATCCGCCACTGCCTGTTGCAAGGCATCTCCACGACGATCTTGAGAAGCTATCAAGGTCCTGACGAGTCCTACTAATGTGCCATCATCAGGTTCTACAGGTTGAACTGGCTGAACTGGTGGCCCTCCATCAGAAGACACGACTCTGGAGGCTACTCCGGAATGCTGGGCTTGATCTCCGGGTTGCTGCTGGTCCACGGGAGGTGCTCCGCCTTGCTGATCGGTAGGACCACGAACAATGCCGCTGAAGAAGACGACATATGGAATATTAAGGAAGGACCAGGATAGATCAACGATACAAGCATGTGATCAGGACAAGAATCCAGGGATTCAGAGGATACGAGCAGAGTTCAAGGGCGAATACTGATTGAGACATCTATTCGGTAAACCCTCACATATCTTGATTTACAAGACCTGCATGGACCACCACTTAAACCATGTCACACCCCAGAACCAGAATACTGGAGAGCGGGGGCAGACATAGCCAGCTACGTATATGAAATGGGATCCATCTCGCTATACGGTCACAGCTGTCTAGATACATGAGGGTTTATCTACAAGCCAGCAGTCTCCTATGGTCATGAACAAGCCTAGTGTCTCAATCACAAGCAAGTAAGTAGATGTTACAAGATGTATGATCATTAAATATACAATAATAAGGCGTCTCAAATATTACATATTCAGCTGATCATGAAGCTAGTCGTTATAAAATGTTAGGACTAGCAAGAGTTTAGTCATACATGATCAACCCTAGGATCTGTCAATCATGTTACAGCCCGTAGGCAGACAGTAAGTAAGTGCAATCGAGCTAAACAGGTGCTCGTCGGCTAAACGCCTCAAAAGAATATATTTACAATAGAGTGGGAGAGCCAAAAATAAACCCACTCGTTGCCCTGGTTACGTCTGGTGTTCACCATCGGGCTGGAAAGGCGGTAGATCCTCTGGAGCTGCTCCAAAATCTGGCCATACAAAACCAGCTGGGTCAGATCCCAGAAAGAGCAAGTGCCACAAAGGAAGCTTCACTTAGGAACTAAAACCAGCAATCAGCACAAGAGTATAAATAAAAGTAAGAACTAGAATTAAAGAAAATACATCAGGATGATATACGACGAGATAACCATGGAACTATTCAGATAACCAAGTTATAACCCGTAAACCAAACAAGGACCGGGGTTGTAACCCTTCGTCTGAACGGAACTTGGTTTCCCACCATTTATCGGCAAGATAATATAAAAAAATTAAGACATATAACAGGATCAAGACAAGACGAGACTGGTTAGACTCCATCCAATCATTTCACGGCCAAGCAAGAATTATGGCTTGATACTTTAACTAACTAGGGTTGTCACAGGCCTAATTACTAACAAGATGCAGTGAGATTACTCCACAGCCACAAGCCCTGCAGACCATCCAGGTCACCCGGGTTAAAATATTTAGAGTTAAATTCAGGTGGGTACATCGTCCAGAAAACGAATGTACCCTTAGGTAGCTTGAAGGGTGCAACACATGACAGTGTGCTGGAAATGTGCCCTACTCGACGGCAGGCTACAGATCCTAAGGCGTGCCCAGGTAACGGGATTGCCTGTAGCTGGGAGATCTCTTTATGACTATTGTATTAATCTAGTTATTAGCCTTAGTCCACTTCAATAAGTACTCCTGACCATGGTACTCAGGAGTCCCCTCCTAGACATGATGCAAGACAGGACTGGATTATTTGTACAAGCACAATCGCCCACGGTGTCCGGATTAATTATACAGGTCATGTCATGTCAGGTAGCCGTCGTAACAGCTGTTCAAGATATATCATGCCAGGTTTATCATGTCAAGTATTCTCGTCAGGAGTGCGCCATGACGGGCCACTATCAGGTCATGTCAGGTTCACTAGTTAGGAGTGCACCACGACGAGTCACTATCGTGTCATGTCAGGTTACTAGTCACAGCATGCCATGTACAATTGTCATTTCAATCAAATCATAATTTATCAAGTTCAGGACAAAAGGCGTAAGGATATAAAATGGACGTAAAATATATAATAAATATCAATACATAGGACTATAGGAGAGCCATGCGGCTAAGACATATACGGCCAGGAAGTGATATCATGCGGCTGGGGAGGGAGTCGGGTTCAATCGGCTCAGGGTCCAAGCTCATGCGGCTCACGGGGGAAAGGGGCACAGGCGACTAGCGGGGAACGGGTGCGCATGCGGCTGAAGGGGCAGGAACCTATGCGGCTGGGAGTGGGACTAGCTCCCATGCGGCAAACAGAAAAGGGAGGTTTCATGCGGCTAGGATGAATTGGACTCATGCGGCCGAAAAAGGCAAGACACATACGGTCAGCGGAAAGGGTACTCATGCGGCTGGCGGGGATGGGTCCATGCGGCTGGTTGACCAATCAAGTACATACGGCTGGGAAGGAGCAACCCATGCGGCTGTGGGGGAAAAGGGTGCCATATGCGGCCACAGATAGACAGAGTCCATGCGGCTGCAGAGCAAGGGGGGTGCATGCGGCTGAGTGGAGAAAAGTCCATGCGGCCAAGAATGAGACTCAGCCTATGCGGCTACGAGTCTCATGCGGCTGATGGGAAATGAGCCCATGCGGCTCAGAATGAGACTCAGCCCATGCGGCTCAGAATGAGACTCAGCCTATGCGGCTGAGAATCTCATGCGGCTGAATCACTTGCCGCATGAATTGTCATGCGGTCAAGTCAAGTCAATAGTGCATGCGGTTAGAAGCTGACTTGCCGCATGAATGTTCATGCGGTCAAGTGCTGCCATGCGGCTCGGACTGTGCTTCTTTTCCAAATTTCCGAGAAGAAGAACACCAAGGAGCCATGGCCACCAAGCTGCATAGAACCTTCATCCGGAGTCCAAATCCGAACTTTCTTAGGTCAAAATGGGATAGAATGAAGTGATCTACAATATGGAACCATCAAAACTCGGAAATAACAAGATTTAGTAGATCAAAACCCAAGAATTCCAAAAACAAGTAAATTTAGATCTACAAGAATCTAGCCATGGAAAGTAAAAAATGCCAAGTACTAAAGTAAGTTAAAATGCTGTAAGGAAGAGAATGAAGTAATAAAATTAGAATTCCTCCATGAAGCAAGTTGCACTTGCCTAGACCTCTCTCTCTCTCTCTCTCTCTCTCTGGTAGGTAAGGAAGTAAATGAGGAAGAAGAAGATGAGTAATGAAGAGAGAGAAAGAAGAATGGCAATAAATACCAAAGGTGGTGGTAGGTAGGGGGTTCATCCATGGTCCATGATGAACCAAAACAATCCCAACCGAACTAAGCCAACCCCGGGCCAAGAATAAACCGAGCCAAGAAGGAAAAGCTAAGCCAGGAATTAAGCAATACAAGATAAAATATGTACACGTATTCCACAAATACGTAATACGAACCACAGGTATTACAACTCTACCCACATTAAAGAATTCCGTCCTCGGAATTTAATTAAGAGGCTAGAGAAATAAGGACAAGCTATACTAATCACAAGCAAGCTATACTAAGCAATCAATCAATCATGCAAGCAAGAAATCGAAGGCATGAGGCATAAGAAAGGCATTATACCTCACGAGTCAAACAAATCGGGATATCGCGATCGGATTTCGTCCTCACGCTCCCACGTTGACTCACCCAAAGAGTGATGACCCCAAGCAACTCGGACTAACTTGATAGTCTTGTTCTTGAGTGTCTTCTCTCTCCGGTCCAATATAGACACGGGCCTCTCCTCATACGAAAGGTTGGTACCAACAACCAATTCCGAATGATCCAGTATATAGCTCGGGTCCGGAATATACCGTCGTAATTGGGATACATAGAATACGTCATGCACCTCGCTTAGCGACGGCGGAAGAGCGAGACGATAGGACACATCTCCTGCTCGTTCCAGAATATCGAACGGCCCTATATACCTAGGACTAAGCTTTCCCCGTACGTCGAAACGAATGACGCTACGGTTAGGCAAAATCCTCAGGAATACATGGTCACCGACAGAAAACTCGAGAGGGCGCCGATGAGAATCGGCCCAATGGCGCTGGCGATCTTGGGCAACTCGAAGATGATCCCTGACTCTTCTAACCACTTCAACTGTCTGGGCAATTATTTCTGGACCAAGCATCTGCCTCTCTCCGACATCATCCCAGGCTAACGGGGATCGGCACTTCCTGCCATACAGCGCCTCGAACGGTGCCATCTGGATACTGGCCTGGAAACTGTTGTTGTATGAGAACTCCACCAGGTGCAGGTGATCTTCCCATGAACCACCGAAGTCAAGTGTGCAAGATCTCAACATATCTTCAAGAGTATGGATTGTGCGCTCCGACTGGCCATCTGTTTGCGGATGATATGCTGAGCTGAACTGGAGACGAGTTCCCAAACTCTCCTGCAGGCTACGCCAAAAGTGCGACATGAATCTTGAATCTCGATCCGAGGTGATACTAACTGGCACTCCGTGCAACCTGACAATTTGCCTGAGGTACATCTCTGCTAGCTGAGCCGTCGACTGACCAACTCTGAACGGGAGGAAGTGAGCTACCTTCGTGAGACGATCAACAATAACCCAGATAGCATCCCTACCAGCTGGGAATCTAGGTAATCCGGTCACAAAATCTATGGTCACATGCTTCCACTTCCATTCTAGAATCGGCAAGGGCTGAAGAAGTCCAGCGGGCCTCTGATGTTCTACCTTAACTTATTGGCAAACCAAACACCGAGAGACAAACCGAGCTATCTCCCGCTTTATGCCATTCTACCAAAAGTGCTGACGGATATCACGGTACATCTTCGTACTGCCAGGATGAATGGAATATTGTGAACTGTGAGCCTCTGCCATGATTTCCTGTCTGATATCTCTACCGGATACACAAAGATGCTTACCATGTCGAAGTGTACCATCTTCATGAATGCATAACTCCGGTCGTCGGCCGGTCTCACACTCTGCTCTGAGTCGCTGAAGCCTGGAATCAGCTGACTGCGCCATCCGGATCCTCTCGACTATGGTGGACTGAACTTGCATACTGGCCATCAATGCCACACTGGAAGGGAGAACAACTTCTATACCCATCTTCTGAAGATCTGCTAACAGCTCTGGTTGCGCCGTTAGGAAATAAACTCCGGCTCTCATGTTCAATGCATCTGCTACAACGTTGGCCTTCCCGGGATGATACTGCAAGTTGACATCATAATCCACAAGCAGCTCTAGCCATCTCCTCTGACGCATGTTAAGATCCTTCTGGGTGAAAACATACTTCAGGCTCTTGTGGTCGGTGAAAATCTCCACCCTATCTCCGTACAAGTAGTGCCTCCATAACTTAAGTGCAAACACTACTGCTGCCAGTTCCAAGTCATGGGTTGGGTAATTCTTCTCATGATCACGAAGTTGTCGTGACGTATAAGCTATTACCTTCCCATGCTGCATCAGAACACATCCTAAACCTCTGTCCGAAGCATCACAATACACTGAGAATCCTCCAGTTCCATCTGGAAGCGTGAGAATGGGTGCCGTTATCAAGCCTTGCTTCAACTTCTCAAAAGAATCCTGGCACTCTGTTGTCCAAGCAAACTGCGTATCCTTGCGGGTCAACTGGGTTAATGGCACCAAAATTCGAGCAAAATCTGAAATAAACTGTCGGTAGTAGCCGGCCAATCCAAGAAAACTGTGAACTTCTGCGACTGAACTAGGCACTGGCCATGACTCAATAGCCACAATCTTTTGGGGATCCACTTCTACTCCACCTCTGGTGATGATATGACCCAAGTACGAAATACGATCGAGCCAGAACTCGCATTTACTGAACTTGGTATATAACTGGTGCTCCCTGAGAATCTGAAGAACCACACGGAGGTGCTGCTCATGCTCCGCCTCGCTCCTGCTGTAGACCAGAATGTCATCCAGAAACACAATCACAAACTGATCCAAGTAAGGCATGAAAATGCGATTCATGAGATCCATGAATACAGCCGACGCATTGGTCGCTCCAAATGGCATAACAAGGAACTCCCAATGCCCATATCTCGATCTAAACGCTGTCTTCGGAATGTCTTGCTCTCTGACCCTGATCTGATAATATCCTGAGCGCAAGTCGATCTTCAAAAATACTGATGTCCCCTTGAGCTGATCAAACAAATCATCTATCTTCGGGAGAGGGTATCTGTTCTTGATTGTCACTGAGTTCAAGGTACGATAATCAACACATAACCTGGACGTACCATCCTTCTTTTTCATAAGAAGCATTGGAGCTCCCCAAGGCGATCCACTAGCACGAATGAATTCTTTGGTTCTAAGCTCTTCAATCATCTTGTACAAAATCTCCAACTCTGAAGGCGCCATCCTGTAGACTCTCTCTGACACTGGGGCTGTCCCAGGAATCAAGTCTATGGTGAACTCGATCTCCCGTTCTGGCGGCATACCTGGAAGCTCTTCTGGGAAAACATCTGGAAACTCTTCGACTATCCGAGGCAACTGCACTGCTGCTACTGCCATCCACAATACTGGAGGAGAAGGCTCAACTGCGCCTCTGGAAAAGGAAAACTCTGGCTCGCCTGGAACGCTAAAAACAACTCTACCAACATGGCAGTCTATTCTAGCATACTGGTTCCTCAACCAATCCATCCCTAGGACCACATCATAGTCGGCCATCGGGAACTCTATCAATCTAGCGAGGAATTCTCTACCGCTAACTACGATCCGACACGAAGAAAACACCCTATCGACTCCCACAAGTCCGTTACCAGTAAGTATATTGAGCCTTACTGATAATGACTCGGGCTCCAATCCTACCCGTGTCGCGAATCGTGCAGACATAAAAGAATACGATGCACCAGAATCAAATAAAGCTGAAGCTGGAAAGGAGTTGACGAGAATAGTACCTGCCACTACCTCTCCGGGTGCTAATCCTTCCTCTGTGGTCATCACCATAGCCTGACCATGCCATCGGGTGCTGGTCCCCTCTGCTGAAATCCTCGCTGCCTATTCTGACTCTGGGCTTGGGCTTGAACATGCTGCTGGGGGTTCTGCTGCTGGAATACTTGGGACTGAGGCGGCAAGGGCCTCGGCAATGGATACTGCTGCTGCTGGACTGGAACTGGGGCTGCTCCCCTCATCGAAGAGCTAGAAAGGTTGGATGATGATGAACCACCCCTATTCGGGCACGATCCAACCTTATGGTCTGCTGCTCCACAAGCCAGACATAATCCCTGTGCCCTGCGACACTCTGCCATTACATGGCCTGGCTTCCCATAATGAGAACATCCCACGACGGAAGACTGCTTCTGCTTTTGCTGCTGCTGCTGAGGGTTCGTCGGAGTTGAATGCTGAACCGACATTACGGAGGCCGCCCGCCTCGGAGCTACAATAGTCAAGGCCTTGGCTGCCGGAGCTGGGGCTGAAGACTGATTCATCTAGCCGTGGGATCTCTTCCGACCTCCGGCTCTATCCACAATCCTCTGGGAGGTATACTCATGCCTCCGGGCTGCTCTCAAGACGGCATCAAAAGTCTGATGCTCAAACTGCTCAACTGCCAACAGGATCTCCAGGTGAAGCCCCTGCTAGAATCGCTGGGCTCTATCATACTCGGTTGCCACCAAGGTGGGAGCAAACCGACTGAGTCTCGAAAACTCGGTCGCATATCCGTCGACCGTTCTGCCTCCTTGCTTCAAGTTGGTAAACCGGGTCTGTAGATCATACCGAGCTACAGCATCAAAATACTTGGTCTGGAATCTCTCTCTGAACATCGTCCAAGCAATGGGCGCTGCTAATCCAACGGCCTGAGCTGCCCACCAGCTGCGGGCAAGATCTAGCAACTGCAGGCGCACCACGGCTACCTTCTCGTTCTCTGGGGTCCTAGCTGCTTCTAGAATTACCTCTGTGTCCTGAAGCCAAGCATCTGCAGCGATAGCATCTTCACTACCGTCGAAGAAGGAAGGGTTCAAGCGCTTGAAGTTGTCGGCCGCGCTGTTACCCTGATGACCTCCTCTGGTCAAAGCATCCGCCACTGCCTGTTGCAAGGCATCTCCACGACGATCTTGAGAAGCTATCAAGGTCCTGACGAGTCCTACTAATGTGCCATCATCAGGTTCTACAGGTTGAACTGGCTGAACTGGTGGCCCTCCATCAGAAGACACGACTCTGGAGGCTACTCCGGAATGCTGGGCTTGATCTCCGGGTTGCTGCTGGTCCACGGGAGGTGCTCCGCCTTGCTGATCGGTAGGACCACGAACAATGCCGCTGAAGAAGACGACATATGGAATATTAAGGAAGGACCAGGATAGATCAACGATACAAGCATGTGATCAGGACAAGAATCCAGGGATTCAGAGGATACGAGCAGAGTTCAAGGGCAAATACTGATTGAGACATCTATTCGGTAAACCCTCACATATCTTGATTTACAAGACCTGCATGGACCACCACTTAAACCATGTCACACCCCAGAACCAGAATACTGGAGAGCGGGGGCAGACATAGCCAGCTACGTATATGAAATGGGATCCATCTCGCTATACGGTCACAGCTGTCTAGATACATGAGGGTTTATCTACAAGCCAGCAGTCTCCTATGGTCATGAACAAGCCTAGTGTCTCAATCACAAGCAAGTAAGTAGATGTTACAAGATGTATGATCATTAAATATACAATAATAAGGCGTCTCAAATATTACATATTCAGCTGATCATGAAGCTAGTCGTTACAAAATGTTAGGACTAGCAAGAGTTTAGTCATACATGATCAACCCTAGGATCTGTCAATCATGTTACAAGCCCGTAGGCAGACAGTAAGTAAGTGCAATCGAGCTAAACAGGTGCTCGTCGGCTAAACGCCTCAAAAGAATATATTTACAATAGAATGGGAGAGCCAAAAATAAACCCACTCGTTGCCCTGGTTACGTCTGGTGTTCACCATCGGGCTGGAAAGGCGGTAGATCCTCTGGAGCTGCTCCAAAATCTGGCCATACAAAACCAGCTGGGTCAGATCCCAGAAAGAGCAAGTGCCACAAAGGAAGCTTCACTTAGGAACTAAAACCAGCAATCAGCACAAGAGTATAAATAAAAGTAAGAACTAGAATTAAAGAAAATACATCAGGATGATATACGACGAGATAACCATGGAACTATTCAGATAACCAAGTTATAACCCGTAAACCAAACAAGGACCGGGGTTGTAACCCTTCGTCTGAACGGAACTTGGTTTTCCACCATTTATCGGCAAGATAATATAAAAAAATCAAGACATGTAACAGGATCAAGACAAGACTAGACTGGTTAGACTCCATCCAATCATTTCACGGCCAAGCAAGAATTACGGCTTGATACTTTAACTAACTAGGTTTGTCACAGGCCTAATTACTAACAAGATGCAGTAAGATTACTCCACAGCCACAAGCCCTGCAGACCATCCAGGTCACCCGGGTTAAAAGATTTAGAGTTGAATTCAGGTGGGTACATCGTCCAGGAAACGAATGTACCCTTAGGTAGCTTGAAGGGTGCAACACATGACAGTGTGCTGGAAATGTGCCCTACTCGACGGCAGGCTACAGATCCCAAGGCGTGCCCAGGTAACGGGATTGTCTGTAGCTGGAAGATCTCTTTATGACTATTGTATTAATCTAGTTATTAGCCTTAGTCCATTTCAATAGGTACTCCTGACTGTGGTACTCAGGAGTCCCCTCCTAGACATGATACAAGACAGGATTGGATTATTTGTACAAGTACAATCGCCCACGGCGTCCGAATTAATTATACAGGTCATGTCATGTCAGGTAGCCGTCGCAACAGCTGTTCAAGATATATCATGCCAGGTTTATCATGTCAAGTGTTCTCGTCAGGAGTGCGCCATGACGGGCCACTATCAGGTCATGTCAGGTTCACTAGTCAGGAGTGCACCACGATGGGTCACTATCGTGTCATGTCAGGTTACTAGTCACAGCAGGCCATGTACAATTGTCATTTCAATCAAATCGTAATTTATCAAGTTCAAGACAAAAGGCGTAAGGATATAAAATGGGCGTAAAATATATAATAAAATATCAATACATAGGGCTATAGGAGAGCCATGCGGCTAAGGCATATGCGGCCAGGAAGTGATATCATGCGGCTGGGGAGGGAGTCGGGTTCAATCGGCTCAGGGTCCAAGCTCATGCGGCTCACGGAGGAAAGGGGCACAGGCGGCTAGCGGGGAACGGGTGCGCATGCGGCTGAAGGGGCAGGAACCTATGCGGCTGGGAGTGGGACTAGCTCCCATGCGGCAAGCGAAAAAGGGAGGTTTCATGCGGCTAGGATGAATTGGACTCATGGGGCCGAAAAAGGCAAGACACATGCGGTCAGCGGAAAGGGTACTCATGCGGCTGGCGGGGATGGGTCCATGCGGCTGGCTGACCAATCAAGTACATGCGGCTGGGAAGGAGCAACCCATGCGGCTGCGGAGGAAAAGGGTGCCATACGCGGCCACAGATAGACAGAGTCCATGCGGCTGCAGAGCAAGGGGGGTGCATGCGGCTGAGTGGAGAAAAAGTCCATGCGGCCAAGAATGAGACTCAGCCTATGCGGCTACGAGTCTCATGCGGCTGATGGAAAATGAGCCCATGCGGCTCAGAATGAGACTCAGCCTATGCGGCTGAGAGTCTCATGCGGCTGAATCACTTGTCGCATGAATTGTCATGCGGTCAAGTCAAGTCAATAGTGCATGCGGTTAGAAGCTGACTTGCCGCATGAATGTTCATACGGTCAAGTGCTGCCATGTGGCTCGGACTGTGCTTCTTCTCCAAATTTCCGAGAAGAAGAACACCAAGGAGCCATGGCCACCAAGCTGCATAGAACCTTCATCCGGAGTCCAAATCCGAACTTCCTTAGGTCAAAATGGGGTAGAATAAAGTGATCTACAACATGGAACCATCAAAACTCGGAAATAACAAGATTTAGTAGATCAAAACCCAAGAATTCCAAAAACAAGTAAATTTAGATCTACAAGAATCTAGCCATGGAAAGTAAAAATGCCAAGTACTAAAGTAAGTTAAAATACTGTAAGGAAGAGAATGAAGTAATAAAATTAGAGTTCCTCCATGAAGCAAGTTGCACTTGCCTAGACCTCTCTCTCTCTCTCTCTGGTAGGTAAGGAAGTAAATGAGGAAGAAGAAAATGAGTAATGAAGAGAGAGAAAGAAGAATGGCAATAAATACCAAAGGTGGTGGTAGATAGGGGGTTCATCCATGGTCCATGATGAACCAAAATAATCCCAACCGAACTAAGCCAACCCCGGGCCAAGAATAAACCGAGCCAAGAAGGAAAAGCTAAGCCAGGAATTAAGCAATACAAGATAAAATACGTACACATATTCCACAAATACGTAATACGAACCACAGGCATTACAACTCTACCCACATTAAAAGAATTCCGTCCTCGGAATTTAATTAAGAGGCAAGAGAAACAAGGACAAGCTATACTAATCACAAGCAAGCTATACTAAGCAATCAATCAATCATGCAAGCAAGGAATCGAAGGCATGAGGCATAAGAAAGACATTATACCTCACGAGTCAAACAAATCGGGATATCGCGATCGGATTTCGTCCTCACGCTCCCACGTTGACTCACCCAAAGAGTGATGACCCCAAGCAACTCGGACTAACTTGATAGTCTTGTTCTTGAGTGTCTTCTCTCTCCGGTCCAATATAGACACGGGCCTCTCCTCATACGAAAGGTTGGTACCAACAACCAATTCCGAATGATCCAGTATATGGCTCGGGTCCGGGATATACCGTCGTAATTGGGATACATAGAATACGTCATACACCTCGCTTAGCGACGGCGGAAGAGCGAGACGATAGGACACATCTCCTACTCGCTCCAGAATATCGAACGGCCCTATATACCTAGGACTAAGCTTTCCCCGTACGCCGAAACGAATGACGCTACGGTTAGGCAAAATCCTCAGGAATACATGGTCACCGACAGAAAACTCGAGAGGGCGCCGATGAGAATCGGCCCAATGGCGCTGGCGATCTTGGGCAACTAGTCTTAAAGTTATTTACAATATATGATATAACCAACCGCACTAGTCTTAAAGTTATTTACTTATGCTGAACTAAAGATGCTGGATTTGATCACATTTTTTTTTTGTGGTCCACTTTACAACTAGCCATATTCGTCTCATGTGTCATATTCCTATAATGTGTCTCTGTATAGACTAGTACTTAGGCAACCGTCTAGACTCTTATTAACTATCTAGAATTTATGTATGCTATAGTTGTATGTGTGAGATAAATGAAATTATTGTATATGTATGTTGAGCATCATTAGATTTCACGAGTACATCCGAAGCAATTGGCTCTGTAGATAACATATATTAGCAACATGATCTTTCTTTCTGGCGATGTAATAGATTGATTTTTTTTTTGTCTTTAAACCAAACGAATATCAAGAAGTGCTAGCATATATCAGTGTGTTTACGCCTTCCATGGAGAAATTGTTTTTTTCCATAAGATGTTGATATGTCTAAGCTCTTCAGCAGCATCCGAGCTATTTGGCTTGAGAGATGCATGACAATGCAACTAATGAATTGCTTTGGCTCTATTTGTCATAAGTTCTTACTTTCCGTAGATGATGTGAATGTTGTAGTTCCAAAGTAAATTTATTTACTTGGTGTTTTTTTTGGACCATCCAAACTTCCAGCCCAACCATTTTGTGAACCTAACAAGAGTTGAAGCATCACTAAAAGTAGAACAAGTGTTCTAGTGTTCCACTTGACAGAGTGAAATATTCTTGTGGTGAAGTACAACTCCCTACCTTTAATGTTGAATAATATTTGGGAGCATTATGTCTAGATTGCAAAATACAAATAAATTTACTTGTATATATTTTAGACCATCCAAATGGGTGCATGCATGCTAGGTGTTCTGCTGCATGCCCGGGA
>JANAVB010003200.1:11873554-12083772 GCA_029216955.1 Iris pallida
AAGATTGTATCTAAATAACTAGTAACACAGTTTTAAACTGCATTAGATGATTTATGTTTGAATTATTTGAAATTGTAATATTGGCATCTATGTTTTCTGAATTATTATGTTTATCCCTTTAGATTATTAAATCTTTTAGACATGAGATATTTTTATGATAGAATATTTTTGTGATTTGTCACGTTCGTTAGGGGGAGATATGAAGAAGATAAATTATCGTTCTAGAAGAACGTCTTGCATCATCGTTCCCGAAAAACGTTTTAAAGCATCATTCCAGAAGAACGTATCATGGCATATTTCTACATTATCTAATCTTGACTAAATTTGGAGAAATTATTTCTTGTATTTCATTACAAATGAATTATTAGATGTTACTTGATTATGCTGTATAAATAACTATACCGACTATAAATTTATTTTCTAATAGAAGTACCAAAAGAATCAAATAAAGGCAGCAAACGAGTAAGTTCTTTTGTAAGAACGCATAAGACCTAAAGGCTCTAAATATTCAGCTCTCCAGAAGAAGAGGTCGAATAATAAACACACCCTAATGCTCTTGAAGAAGCATCTCCCGAAAAAGCATCTATAGTGAAAAAGTTCATGACGGTCCGGAAGATGTCATGAACCAAAGATCAAATTTTTCAAAGTATATCGCTCCGGAGAGGATATACCTTATATTCCAGAAGAGACTGAGAAAGAGGAACTGGTACCGAAGAAATCTATGTTCAAGAAAAATTTGGAATCAAGAAAATTTGTCATAGAAGACATTATCGAATGAGAATAAAATGGGTGATGAAAATTAAAGGATAACACTAAAACCACGAATAATCTAATGAAAAGATGTGATATCTCTCGCATGACATGGAGTGCTCGGTCCTACAGTACAAACCCAAAAGGAATAAACCCGGTAGCTTTTGAATGGGTGTTTGTAACAAATAGAGATCCAAATGTATAAGAGCAACGTTAGCTCAATGATTCACGAAATGATCATGAATAGAATATGAATAAATATATTTTCCGATCATGATAGCCTAGACGATAAGATATATCCTCGAAGGTCGTGGATTTAAAATTTTCAGGTATATCCTTGAAGGATTTGATATTACCATGTTATTTTCGAAGGATCTACAAATGAGACATATATAGATTAAACCATCTAGAAGAATGTAGTAGGCTCATTGAGTTTATGGAGAAATCCCTGAACAGATTCATCAAAATGGTCAGCTCCTGAAGAAAAGATCTCCTTAAGAGATTAAAGTACCTCATGAAGAAAAAATCTTCTGAAGAGAGAGAAAATATGACAGTATTTCCTGAAGAGAATTGAAATATCTCCGGAAGAGATAAGGAATCTCCGGAAGAGATAAGAAATCTCCGAAAGAGATTAAAATCTCCCGAAGAGATCGAAAATCTCCTGAAGAGAGAGGAATCTCCAGAAGAGATAAAGATAAATATCCAAAAGAAATCTCATGTAATCTCATGAAAAGATGAATCTCTATAAGAGATCTACTATAAATCTCCTGTAGAGATAATCTCCTGTAGAGATTTAATATGAATGATATACCTATAATGGTCAGGTCAATAGGATCTTTTACAACCAAAAGAACATGTTCTGAGTCCTGAAGTACCATATTTAAAGAATATAAAATTCTTTATTGTCATTTACTCAGCACAATATTTTAGAATAATATTAGGCACATAAATTATTCTTGATGAATGTTTTGATCTAATGAGATATGCAGATGAATGATATTTATCTGATACTCCATTAAGGGGATACCACAAACAAGGTGTGTTTTATAAATAATGTTGCAGGTATTTTAGAGAGAATAAATCAAATCATTGCAACAATTTCATCAAAACTAACAGAGAATGTGCTTGAATATGTTTTCAACAGTTCAACATATCAGGGGGAGTTACGAGCTTTCAGGAATCACAAATAAAGTCTGCAACCTCTTCATAAGGATATGAGTAATGTATAGACAAATAAAGTGTTGGGGTGAGATGTAATATTGTATTGAGGGTTAATTTTTTATTTTGAATTGATGTAAGAACAAATGTAATATTTTTTTGAAAGGGAGCATCATGTAGATGCAAGCATCCTGAAGATGCTAACGGAGACATCTTGAAGTATGTCATTGCGCATTGTACTCTTTTTCTTCGTTGAGATTATTTTTCCACTGGATTTTCCCTTCGAAGGTTTTTAACTAGGCAGTGTAAGTCGCACCCACTTGGATTCCTGAAGAATCATATTCCTGAAGAATATTATTGTACTCTTTTCTTTTCTATGGATTTTTTCCAATGGGTTTTTCCTTAGAAAAGTTTTTAATGAAACAATAGTTAAAGCAGACATCCAAGGGGGAGTGTTGTGATTTAGATAAATCCAAATATGGATGTCCTTATCCATATCCACAACAACCTTTGTCTCATTCATTCTTTCTGGCTACCAATTTTTTCTCTTTCTCTCTCATTTCACAACAAATATTTAAATGTCCACAAAATATGAATCATTTTTATAACTTAGAGCAACCAAATAAATGAATAATTTAAAACATAAACTATTAGTGGCTTAAAATGATCAACTATAATATGATAATGAAATGATATTCAAATGTCCACAAAATATGAAAGGTAAATAAAAAATACCAAAAAATGGTAAATGTTAAAATAAATAATATTGACAACGAACAAATTAAAATAATAATTAAATAAATACACTAACCACCCTATGTTTTGTGGGTGTTACATGGACTACCCAATGTACCCATATTTTGAAACTAATTACACAGACTACCCCTCCTTTATAAAAAAAAATAAAAAATAAACATAGAGACAGTTAGTGTTATAATTTTTATAAAAAATATAAAATATAGAGATGGTCCGTATAATTAATTTCATAGTATGTGTAGTTAGCGTAATAAGTATAAAACATAGGAATAGTTAACATAAAATGCCCAATAATAAATTATTTAAATCTATTAAAATATTAGGAATATATTAAAAAAAAATTAATCATTAAATATAAGAAAGTTGAAATAAAAGTTTTAGGGTATCATATCCAAGTACTGTACACATGCCTTCTGATAAATATTCAGTTTGATAAATGACATTTTCGATTGCACTCTAATTCAAGAAATGATAAAGTTACAATGTAACTTGGAAGAGTCGATTCCGAGTAGACAATTAACAAAATTAGCAATTTCATGCAATTACAAATTACGAAATACCAAGTTCCGTTTCATAATACAGCAGTCGCAACAGGTAGGTGAGAGGAGGATTATGTACTATACAAATATTAAGCTACCAACTGCCAACTGGCAACTGGCAACTGGCAACAGGCTTAAGTATCACCGATACCATCAATGGGACATTTCGGTGCATGTTAGAAGTACTCTGGCTGATTGATTTGAAGCTAGGTGGAGTTTCTTCACTTCTGATGAAGTTCTTGTTGGTCTCATGTTGGCTGGTAACTGTTACAGGCATTACTAGTTCATTTAGCCGTCTCTCTGGAAGAATTTCGGAAGAACTTCTGTGCATCAAATGGTGGGTTCCTGGAGACTGAATCCCTAGAGTTGAAACCATTTCCCATGTTCACCGGAGCAAATGCTGCATGGTTTAGAAATGTGTCAGAAATAATGAAAAAAGTATATACATATACCCTTGAATAGTCACACGGTAACTTTCAAGATGTATGGATGACGTACTTCTTCAAAAAGAACAAACATCCTTTAGTTAGGAAGGAATTCAAAATTATCCGATACCAACTGATACCAACTGACGGGGAAAATTATCTAGGAATAAATTATCACAATTCTGAAAGATATGGTTTTTGTTAGTGTTACAGAGAACATGGCCCTTAACAGAGCTGAATGGAAGAAGAGAATTCAAACAGCCGCCCCAAAAGTTTAGGAAAGATTGTTATTGTTGTTGTTGTTGCATCAACATCTTGGGACTTCTGCAACCCCCCCCCCCCCCCCCCCCCCCCCCCCCCCCTCTCATCCACTCGTTACAATTGTCCAAATCAAAAGCCAGAACCACCACCCTTCATGTGTTGCCAGGCAAAATGTTAAGTTCGATACCAATATAGATCCTCTTAGTGGCAACTAGCAAGATAGTAAGCACGGACACTCCAAAACAAGTACCATATGCGAATCGGACACGACAAAGACACTCCAATACAATAGGACACACTAATAGATGTCATGTCCTTCACCGTGCCTCCATCGTGTCTTGTATCTGTGTGAGTGTAACATAGAACAGCAAACTAAAAGTAATAGTCTCATCGTTAAAATCGGTGTTAGTAGTTGTTGTTATTGCCGGGAACGCCGGGGCACAATTTTTCGATGGAAAACTGAGAAAATGAAACAGTTGTAAAGACAACGTTTCTAATGCAACTCCTTAAAGAAGGTTTTGCAACAGAGATCCAGAAGGATTCTGCAAATTACGAAATCTAAAAAGATATCGTAATACACGAATAATCTAAAGAGTTTTTCGTGATCGTAGCAAACTGGCAGTAGTGCCTTCTAAAAAGAAGATACTGACAGAACTGCTAAAGGCAACAGAAGGATGACAGGCGAGAGATGGAATAGCTGGGGTGAATTATCACCGTTGCTCAAAGCTTTATTCGCCCTCTGCGAACAGCTTCCAGGAACCAGCAAGGTTGACGGAAAACCTTGGAACACTCCTGCTCTTCTGACTCCTCGGAAGACGGCGAACTCCTCTGGCAGTGGTACTCGTCTCTCTCTGTTTGAAGTAACAGAACTCACGCGTACTAAAAAGTACTAGTGTTTGTGTTAAACAACACGCTCACTACTCTGTTGTGTTAAAGAACACTTAGAGTTTTTCCTCTGGAATTCTGATTACTTCTTCCAACTGAGAGAGAGGAGAGAACCTGCATATATAGCCCACGGGGCGGTTGCCAAGCAGTTGCCTGCACTTCAGGGTAGTGGCAGAACCACTCCTGAACATGCTGCAACCGTTCCCGCTCTAATATGCAGCCAGCCATACGCACATACGCACTCTACGCACACTGCGTACGCTGCGTACGCTGCGCACACTGCGCACTCTACGTACGCTGCGTACGCTGCGCACACTGCGCGCACTGGGCTGCGTCCTGGGCTGCGTAACTGGGCCAGCGTAACTGGGCTCGCGTAACGGGCCGCGCAACGTGGTCGCGCAAGTGGCTCGCGCAACGAGCGCAACTTAAGCGCACTATGAGCCTAGCGACGATGCTGACGTGCTAAGTGCAAAGTGCGCCAACAAAACGCCACATTACGCCTCATGAGCCCTTGAGCCCGAGTCCGAGCCCGAGCCCGAGCCCAAGTCCGAGTCCGAGTCCGAGTCCGAGTCCGAGTCCGAGTCGCTAAGCCCCAACGGGGCTTAGCTCCTATGGAAATAAATTTCCCAAGAGCAAAAAGCTTACAGCTTATTAATTGTTGATTAAGCCTTTATACCATCAATAATTAATCCCACATGGCACACACCCATGTGCACTACATGTGCATCTCCACAAAAAGAGTAAAGACTCATATATATGGAGATACACATTCCTTTCTAGCCGATGTGGGACTAAAAACCAAAACAAAAGGCTATAAACCCAACAATCCCCCACATATCTCTATATATATGAGTACGAGTGTTCCCCACAGTAACTGTCCATTATGCTTTTAGGATAGATGCCACTTAAGACTTGAATCTTCCCACGTGAGTCAAAAATCAAACTATAATACAAGAATGGACTAAGTCTTGAATTCTGCATCATAGCTGAAATTCTTTCCACTCACATAATGTAGTTACATGTGCTTCTGGCTGCACATTTAAGGCCGTGTGCCAGCCTAGTTTCAGTGTATAATATTGGGCGTCTACGAGTTTACCCTCAAGAGACGGCCTGATATCTCTTTGTCCATACACTATAGGTGAGTTCTTTATTAAAGAGACATGGCATGAAGCGTCCAACGCTTCCTTTGCGGTGCTACGCCGCTATGACATGGCCTTAAGCCGAGGACCTTACCCCGAATCACCGGAAACCTCATCGTAGTGTCATACTACCCGTAGCATGAGGTCTAGCCCCTTTGTAGTGCCAAACTTTAAGCATGAAGCCTTACGCTTCTGTGCGGTGTTACGCCGCTACGACATG
Organism: Iris pallida; assembly: GCA_029216955.1. NCBI lineage: Eukaryota > Viridiplantae > Streptophyta > Magnoliopsida > Asparagales > Iridaceae > Iris > Iris pallida. The sequence continues at coordinate 11,879,688 of JANAVB010003200.1, forward strand.
GCTTGCAAGGCCGAGGCTTTATCCCTAGCCGGGTTTACCTCATTGTGGTGTCGTGCCACCCGTAACATGAGGAATACCTCCTCTTTGTAGTGCTGACTACATCCCTCTTTAATTCAATATACAGCATTAGGCCAACTGCCTATTTGCGGTGCTACGCCGCTGTGACTTGGCTAACATAGCCGAGGCTTTACCTCCTTCGCGAACCTCATGGTGGAGTCACCGCTACACATAGCATGGAGTCACACTCCTTGTAGTGCTGTGCTACCATGCTTCCTGTAAAGCATACCAGACATTCCAAATGCCTGAGAACTCATTAAGGCATTTAAGCCAACCTCCCACAGGACCTGTTTTTCGCAGAAAACAACAGTAGACAACAGTGGTTATAGGTCCGTAACCTCTCCATGCCCAATAGAACATGTACCCACCGTTCCTGATATTCTTCCGATTAGTGGTCCTCCCTTGAACCAAAAGCTAGATGCCTAGTAGATAAATCTTTGAACTAATAGCATAAAACTTTATGGTAGGAATACAATAATACAATATCAGAATGCCTTCAAGCCCATTTTACAAGCTGTGTCATCGACCAGCTGACGCTTGAGGCCCTTGGTGAACGGATCCGCCAGGTTCTCCTGACTCCGAACATCAATCACTGCAATAACACCTCTCTTGATAAGATCATGTATTGCCCTGTGCTTCAACCGCACAGTCCTCTTCTTCCCGTTGAAGAGATCATTTGATGCCACCGCCGCAGTCGCCTGGTTGTCGCAGTATATCGGTATCGCCGGTACTTGCGCCCCAACCACTGGAAGATCATACATGAGCTCCCGAAGCCATTCTGCTTCCTCGGCTGCGGTATCAAGTGCAAAGAACTCAGATTCCAAGGATGACCGCGAGAGCATAGTCTGCTTCTTCGACTTCTACGATATAGCAGCTCCACCCATTGTGAAAATGTATCCACCTGTGGACCTCTCGCTCTCCACCTCTGAGCACCAACTGGCATCACTGAAGCCTTCCACTACCTGCGGATCTCCGCTGTAGTACAGTGCATATGTCAGAGTCTTCTTGAGATATCTCATAACCCGTTCCACAGCTTTCCAGTGTTCAACACCTGGATTGCTCGTAAAACGACTCAGCATTCCCACGACGAAAGCTATGTCAGGCCTTGTGGCAGTAGTAGCATACATCAAACTTCCGATTACGCTTGCATACTCCAGCTGCCTGACGCTTTCCCTTGAATTAGGCTTCAGCTTCAGATCACACCTGTACGGCGTATCGATCCCTGGAAGATCCCGATACCCATAACGAGTGATCATTTTTTCAATATAATGAGACTGTGACAGCGCTAGTCCAGTGTCTGTCCGGATGATCTTGATCCCTAAGATCACATCAGCTTCCCCCAAGTCCTTCATACTGAACTTGCTTGAGATGAATTTCTTTGTCTCCGTGACACATCTAATATCCGTACCTAGGATAAGCATGTCGTCCACGTACAGACAAACGATCACACCTCTTCCATCAGCGAACTTCGTGTAAACACACTTGTCCGTATCGCTGACCATGTAGCCATTTGACCTTATAACTTTGTCAAATTTCTCATGCCACATCTTGGGAGCCTGTTTAAGACCGTACAAGGATTTCATCAACTTGCAGACTTTGTTTTTAAGACCTCTGATGACAAATCTCTCTGGCTGTTGCATGTAAATCTCTTCGGTCAGCTCGCCATTTAAGAAAGCCGTATTCACATCCATCTGATGTATCACCATCTTATTTATTGCTGCGAGAGCAATCAACATTCTGATGGTGGTCATCCGGGCTACTGGAGCATATGTGTCAAAGTAGTCAATCCCCTGCTTCTGAGAAAACCCCTTGGCTACCAACCTAGCCTTGAACTTGTCAATAGTTCCGTCTGCTTTCATCTTCTTCTTGAAGATCCATTTGCATCCGATAGGTTTCGCTCCTTCAGGAAGATCAACCAACACCCAAGTGTTATTTGAGGTGATGGAATCAATCTCATTGTCAATCGCCTCCTTCCAGAAAACCGTGTCTCTGGTCTTCATCGCCTCATCATAGGTAAGTGGATCTGCTTCCACATGATAGGTGACAAAGTCACTTCCGAAGTCCTTCGGCCTCCTCACACGCTTAGCTGACGGTTCAGCTTGTTCTGGTTCAACCGTTGTTTCAACAACATCATCTTCTTGGACCACATCTTCGTTGAAGACTTCAGTCTCTTGTGCACTCTCATTATTCTCCGGAACATCCGGAAGAACAATATTCTTGTGCCTTGCAAACTTGTCTTCAAAATATTCTGCATCGCGAGATTCAATGATATGATTTGACTCAATATCAAGAAATCTCCGAGCATCACTCTTCTCGGCATACCCCAAGAAGATCGTCTTTGTAGTCCTTGTCCCAAGCTTCTGAATCTTCAGATCTGGAAGCTTGACATATGCCAGACACCCCCACACTCGAATAACATTCAAGTTAGGTCTGACTTTGAACCAGAGTTCATGAGGAGTAATATCAGAAGTTGCATGAGGCACTCTATTTAGAATAAAAGTGGCCGTCAATGCAGCTTCTCCCCAGTAGCACTTAGGAAGGCCAGCAGTCAACAACATTGAATTTATCATTTCTGTCAACGTCCTGTTCTTCCTCTCAGCTACTCCGTTTGATTGAGGAGAGTACGGAGCCGTAGTCTCATTGACAATTCCATGTTCCTTACAGAACGATGCGAATTCATGAGACCTGTACTCCCCACCTCGATCACTTCTTATCCTTTTGAGTTGTTGTCCAGTCTGTCGCTCAGCTTCAGCTCTGAACTCCTTGAACTTCTCGAATGCTTCGTCTTTAGCCTTCAGCAAGTAGACGAACGCATACTTTGAGAAGTCATCGATGAAGGTTATGAAATACTTCATCCCGGCCTTTGTAGAGAACTGTTTGAAGTCACAGATATCGGAGTGAACCAACTCCAGAAGATCTGTACTTCGATTAACCCGAGGAAAGGGTTTCCTTGTGATCTTCGTTTGAGCACAAACTTCACATTTCTCTACCTTACCCCCACATTTGGAGATAAGTCCTAGACTAGACATTCTGTTTATTCTTTTACAATGAACATGTCCTAGCCTATTATGCCACAACTCAAGAGTATAAGCAGAATGAGTGACTTCATTAATAACATTAATTACATTGGACTGATTTACAAGCTGAATCTTGAACATTCCTTCGGTATAAAAAGCTTTCCTGAAATATGTTCCCTTGATAGACATCACCATCTGGCCAGCATTGATGTCCATCCTGAGGCCTGCATTGCAGAGTAGGCCTCCCGAGATCAGGTTCTTGGCGATAGCAGGAACGTGCTTCACGCCTTGAAGCGTCAGAGACTTGCCCGAAGTCAGCTTCAACACCACCGTCCCGATCCCGAGCACTTCAGCTTGTGCCTGGTTCGCCATCATAACCGCTTCAGAAGTAGGTGTATAGGTGGTGAACCACTCCTTACTGGAGCATACATGGCAGGAGGCTCCAGTGTCTACCCACCAGTCAGAGTCAGTCCTTACTGCATCAACCTGTGCAATCATAGCAACTACGTCAGTGATCATAGATACCTTACTAGGCTCTCCTTGCTCTGATTGCTTGGTCTTTTCTTTACACTCATTCTTAAAGTGGCCCTTCTTGCCACACTTGAAGCAAGGCATTTCTGACTTTGGCTTCTTTTTCTTGATAGAAGTTCCCTTGACTTTTAGATTGTCAGGGTTCTTCTTCTTGCTGTGGAAAGCCGCCTGTTTTTTCTTTGGTCCCTTGGTCTGAACCAGATTGGCGTTAGCCAATTGCTTGGACAGTGTGTCCACCTTCAGTTGAGCCCGCATCTGGTCCTCAACATAGATTTCCTGTAGGAGATCTTCAAGGGTGATCTCCAACTTCTTCCTATGCATGTTTGCATAGAACTTGCTCCACCCAGCGGAGAGCTTTGAGACAATCCCTCCAACAACAAACTTGTCGGGGAGGGGCATCGCCTCGTCTTCCAACTTCTGTCGCAGTTTCAGGAACTCCTTCACCTGCGGCAGCATAGACTTTTCGTCCTCAAAGAACCACTTGTGATATTTTTCAACCACAAATATTTTACTGCGGTTCTTGTCTTCTTCGTAGAGTTTTTCTAGAGACTCCCATATGTCTCTAGCGATATTCTTCTTAGAATAGGATTCTGCAAGGGAATCCTCCATAGCATTCAGGATAAGGAGCCTGCAAATGCTATTTTCTCTTCTCCACTTGGCCTGAAGTTTAGTAGCCGCAGATATTGCAGCAGCAGACCCAGTATCTGGAACAGTAGGTTCCTCTTCAAGCAGCACGTGATCAACGTCTCTGAGTTGAAGAGTGAGATAAACCTTCCTCTTCCAGACTTGATAATGCTCTCCATCAAACTTTTCTAACTTACAGAAGTCAGTGTTGAGGAGTGAAGCATTAATGTTTTCCATCGTAGCAATAAAGCTTTGAGATTGTTATTGCCGGGAACGCCGGGGCACAATTTTTCGATGGAAAACTGAGAAAATGAAACAGTTGTAAAGACAACGTTTCTAATGCAACTCCTTAAAGAAGGTTTTGCAACAGAGATCCAGAAGGATTCTGCAAATTACGAAATCTAAAAAGATATCGTAATACACGGATAATCTAAAAAGTTTTTCGTGATCGTAGCAAACTGGCAGTAGTGCCTTCTAAAAAGAAGATACTGACATAACTGCTAAAGGCAACAGAAGGATGACAGGCGAGAGATGGAATAGCTGGGGTGAATTATCACCGTTGCTCAAAGCTTTATTCGCCCTCTGCGAACAGCTTCCAGGAACCAGCAAGGTTGACGGAAAACCTTGGAACACTCCTGCTCTTCTGACTCCTCGGAAGACGGCGAACTCCTCTGGCAATGGTACTCGTCTCTCTCTGTTTGAAGTAACAGAACTCACGCGTACTAAAAAGTACTAGTGTTTGTGTTAAACAACACGCTCACTACTCTGTTGTGTTAAAGAACACTTAGAGTTTTTCCTCTGGAATTCTGATTACTTCTTCCAACTGAGAGAGAGGAGAGAACCTGCATATATAGCCCACGGGGCGGTTGCCAAGCAGTTGCCTGCACTTCAGGGTAGTGGCAGAACCACTCCTGAACATGCAGCAACTGCTGCAACCGTTCCCGCTCTAATATGCAGCCAGCCATACGCACATACGCACTCTACGCACACTGCGTACGCTGCGTACGCTGCGCACTCTACGTACGCTGCGTACGCTGCGCACACTGCGCGCACTGGGCTGCGTCCTGGGCTGCGTCCTGGGCTGCGTAACTGGGCCAGCATAACTGGGCTCGCGTAACGGGCCGCGCAATGTGGTCGCGCAAGTGGCTCGCGCAACGAGCGCAACTTAAGCGCACTATGCGCCTAGCGACGATGCTGACGTGCTAAGTGCGCCAACAAAACGCCACATTACGCCTCATGAGCCCTTGAGCCCGAGCCCGAGTCCGAGCCCGAGCCCGAGCCCGAGCCCGAGCCCGAGTCCGAGTCCGAGTCCGAGTCCGAGTCGCTAAGCCCCAACGGGGCTTAGCTCCTATGGAAATAAATTTCCCAAGAGCAAAATGCTTACAGCTTATTAATTGTTGATTAAGCCTTTATACCATCAATAATTAATCCCACATGGCACACACCCATGTGCACTACATGTGCATCTCCATAAAGAGTAAAGACTCATATATATGGAGATACACATTCCTTTCTAGCCGATGTGGGACTAAAAACCAAAACAAAAGGCTATAAACCCAACAGTTGGTAGGGTGTAGATATAGCTTCTTCCTTTTCCATCAAATGATTAAACATAATACTGGGTGATTGCTGAGGTATAGTTTCTTTACTTCTCGTGTTACAATCGCACATGTATATCTGTCTTCCATTCATAAGAGTACGAAAAACAGTGTGAATATTGACCGGGATCGCTGGGGTTGGCTGTAGTCACGCCTGGCCTAAAGTGTGTGGCTTAAGTAAATGTTAGTGGTTAGGTTGACTTTGCACCATTTGAACCTTATACTGAATCAGAAAACTTCATTTTGATTCACGGGATCTCTGTTTCCTAGCCAGTGAGGTTTCCATTCGTTCTCTTGTCCATGGAAGTATATGGACATGCCTCAAGTGCAAAATTGTATTCACAATCTAAACGACAGAAATAATACCCAAGGGCCAAGGCTCTAGATAGTAGTTTAGCCCTTTAGGAAGACAAATGCAAGGTTCTTCCAGACACTTGGCCCAGTTAACATCAATCTAGATAATGTGCTATGAAGACCCAACTGATGCACAGTTTGAAATCTTCAATTTAGTCGTCAATAGTAAAAAAAATATATATATATAACGAAGTGCATGATGGAAAATCAGGGTCACCGTGCATGTACAAATAAATACACAATATCCTTTATTATCAGAAATGAAGCCCTCTAAACAAAGAGCCACAATAGGAGTCCAAATCAATAAATATCACATAAATAATGTTAACCTAGAACTTCAGAACTTAGAAATCTAAAATTGGTGTCAACTGACTACACCATCTAAGTCCATCAGGAACAGGTATTTCCTATTTCACTTTGATTGAGTACAAGAAATACAAAAGTTAATTTCAATGCAACAGCATAGGAAAACTGCATATGTTGAAGTAACAAATTACGTAATAGGCTAGTACACGTACCTACTTCATAGTGTGCCCATATATGCTACTGACTATAGTAGTAGAAAACAAAAGAAAAGCTTCTAATATAGATTATGTACATAAATACAACTGAACCTAATTACCTAGTAAATTATGTGCTATGGATAACTTAGGTAATGCACTAAGTAATATGATGAAACAAATAAAAGCTCACTAAAGTGATCTTCATTTCTTATACAAAAGAACCACCAGAAGCAACATCCAAAAAACGCACAAATTATCAGCAAACCACAGGGCAAAACATTATTTCACTATATAGATATTTTATGAGAACCTACTAGTAAACCAAAAATACTATAAGGAAATGAATTTCACTTATTACAAGAAGGGCAAACATTATCATACCTTTTTCCTTCATTCTTCTCTCTGTCATATTCAAACTTGTCGCGAATTTGGCCAACTTTATCCCATGTGTCATCTCGTTTGTTTCCCATAAATCCTTTATCCTGTATGCACAGACTCACGTCACATTTAGCTCATTCAAATTTAACTTGGAAGGGTAGAAGAATATCAGTTGATACACAGATTCAGTTGCCAAGTCAACTCTTATCAGAAGACAACAATTTTCAAGTCAAGTAACTTCTATTCCAAATTGAAAGTTGACCATCAATAATGAAGGGAAAGGAAAAAAGATTTGAACAATAATATGCACTGAAAAAATAGCGAGTAATATTATTTTACCATAGTACGATTTGCTCCCCTAACAGTCAACATGCAGTAGGAAACAATAGGTCCAAGAATCCAAATGAACACAGATTAACAACTTACACAGGATTACACACACACATACACACATGCAACCTATACTTGTCATCTATGTTGCTGGACACAGGAAAATGGGGTCCGTTTCTGTAACGTATCTGTACCCGTAAATGTGTCCATACTATGGGTAGCTAGTAATTTTGGTTGTACCAAGTGACAATTTCTGGTAGCAACAAATGGCATAAAATCTTCAATATTTTATGTTTTAGATTTGAGAAAAGATAACAAATTGACCAATTATATTTTCTTTCTCGCTATTTTTGTTTCTTTTCTTTTTCTTCTTTTTTTCACATTCTTTGTTTCCGGTTGTGACAAGTGTGAATTTTTTATTTTCTTTCCTGAAAATCCTAACAATTATATTTTCTTTCTCACTATTTTTGTTTCTTTTCTTTTTCTTCTTTTTTTCACATTCTGTGTTTCCGGTTGTGACAAGTGTGAAATTTTTTTTTCCTGAAAATCTTAACAACTTACCTACTTATTAGGTGTAAACTATGTTGCACGGACACGACACAAGATACAGGACACGACGTGACACAAACATGCATCTCTCTAAGAAAAACTAGGCTACAACACGTTAACGACACGCTATATTTATATATATTCAAGTTTTAATCATAGATCTTAGATAATTGAATATTTGCATCTTTGAGAAATAGGTAGTCGGTTTATATGAAATTAAAATACTAGAACAAAAATGCTTCAAGTTCTACCTTTTCTATTTGATTTTTATCTTTATTTTAAACAAAAACAATACAAGAAGTGTACTAACACGTGTCCTATTCTGAAACTGCCCGTGCCCAATTTCAAATGAGAATATGAGGACATGTAACGACACGTGTCCTTGTACTTCTTCGGAGAGTGTCCGTGTCCAATTTCAAATGAAAATACGATAAGAAGTAAATTGAACGTCCGACACGTATCCAAAGAGCGTCGGACACGATACGTTACTAAAGACGAGAATGTCCATTCTACATATGGTGTAACACATAATACACATTATTGTAGGTGTCATAATTTCTTGATTTTTCTTTTCTTTTTTTGTTTTACTTTTGGGAAAAGATACCATTTTTTGTGTTTTATTAGGTTTCACCAACTCTAGTTTTTATCTTTTTTGCTATTTTTCCCATTTTAAGGTTGGGTCATCTATTTTCTTCCTTCTTCTGAATTTTTTTCTTTCCCCGTTTGTCACAAGTGGATAGTTTTTCTTGCAAGAAAATCTTCCATATATTTTTATTTTAGATCTAGGAAAAGATATTGACGTGGTTACATATGATACAACAACAAATCTCAATATTGATTCTCTATATATAATAATCAATCTATGCACACAAAAAATTATGGTGATCTAAAATATTTCGATTAAGATGTGTTGCTAACTATTTTATTGAGCAATCAATAATCGTCTATTTTAAACTTGTCTTGTGTTGGATATAATATAAAGATATCCATTCACACTATTATTATTAACTTAGAAAATTAGGTTCATAAATATAAACCACATCTATCTAGATAACATCTTACCGTTACTAGAAAATCCTTTTTTTTAATTGAAGTCTTAAAAGCTATTAGCTTTTTACCTAGACTAGATTGATTTTGGCTACACAGCAAAAGAATTCTATCTTTTTATGATTATTTAAAATAAAAACAATCATCATAATTTTGTTTAAATAGATTTAATTGGCTACATATAGCAACATGTCTCTCAATATTGATCTTCTATATATAATATTCATTATATTTTAAATTTTAGACGGATTTAGCATAGGGCTAATTAGCATTTAGACCCTGGATTTTATACCAGCTTAGAGTTTAAGTCCTGACATGTCCAATTGGAAAGTTTGGACCCTAGATTTTTATTTTTGATTTTATTTCCCCATTATTAACACTTAGTAAAGTCAAACCGACGAATGATTTAGGTTTCGCTACAAAAAAGGTTTGTTTTAGAGCAAACCTACACTACATAATGAAAGATACCACAAAGTGGTAGAATCAACGGAATCGTAAATGATCCACATAAAATACTTATAATCTAATATAGAGGAAATGAAAACTAGATTAAACTAAAATAGAGAATGTCTACACAAAACAAAAATAGAATGTATTAGGGCTATACGGACTCGAACCGTAGACCTTCTCGGTAAAACAGATCATTGGTTGTTGCCCTTGTACTCATGTTGATGGTATAATGGGAAAAAGGAAACAAAAAATAAAACTTCAGGGTCCAAAATTTTCAATTGGACAAGTCAGGACTTTAAACTAAAGTGGTATAAAATTCAGGGTCTAAACGCTAATTAGCCCTTTAGAATATTTGAATTAAAACGTGTTGCCACCTAACATATATTTCCAGTGGGATATATATAGATACCCTATACGGTTAATACCATACAAATATTCCCGCACCATATTGTAGGATAAACACTAGTATGCTTTAATATTTCACAAAGTTCGACCCAGTATAACACGACCTAGAACAATATTCTATAAAATGAGCTAGCAGTTTAGCAAGCTTTAAACTAAAGTTTCATCCATCCCTTGAGGTCCGAAAGAGCTTAAAAGGGAGTAACTGAAATTCCAAACTGTATAAATATAAGCAGCTAATTATGAAATGCATGCCCTGAGAAATAGAAACATAGGAAGTATACTTTACTGAAAGACCATAAGCCCAGAGTTCCACTGACCAACTGATTGGCATAAAAAGTAAATTGCTGAAATGGGTCATAACATATTTGTAAGCAAGCATCAAGCTCCAAATTCATCAAATCAAACTCCAAGTCAAAGTTTAGTTGCATATCGTTTTAACGTCAAATGCATAACCTTAGTGCACCAACTTTCAACTTCACCATTTTAAGCCATGTTCCCTCCTCTGCCTAGCTCATTCTAATGCCTCATCGACAATGACTATATTGGCTACTTCATTCTCTAGTTCATTTTATGAAGAAGATAATAGTTGTTAGCCGAATATGCAGCTGCCTAACTGTATGATTTACTTTGGGGAAATTATACCTGACTTAGCAATTGGAAAGGCTAAGAAATGATTGAGCCAAAAACAAATACCACGATAGGAAACAAGCAGAAGATCCACTTACATTAGCAAAACCCTACAAGATTATCAAGTTCTTCATGTCAATTCAGTTCAATTCAACTAAACCATTGGATCTGATCGATGTGTGCATGCCTTTGCTAAGATACAAAAGAGATTTGATAATTGTATAAATGTTTCTACACCTCTTAACCTAGGATTTCCCATTCATATTACTAGTTTATGAAGCCATGCTATAAGCAGAATCAGTAAATGTACAGTGCTATTGGAATGTCTCATAGTCATACATGTGATCATTGATAAACTAAAAAGGAATATGATTACTCATAATATATTTTTTCATAAAGAACACACATTCTAGGAGTTGCAGCTTCATATGATCATTGATCAGACTCTATCCGAGTTTCTCCAGAGTACGCCAATCTTCTCAGCAGAAATTACAGCAGCAAGGAAAGAATATAATTTGGTAACAATTTATTAACACAAATGAACAATAAACTAAAAAGTAGCTTTTAGATTTAATTTCTTATCTGCTAAATGAAAAGAGTTTTCCTATATAATCATGTGAACATATTGTTTGTAATTTGTTTAGTTGTTTATGGTGACGTTCTCGTTCAATTAGAAGTTTAGAACACATAGAGGTCCAGGCCCCAGGGGAAAAGAGAAGCCAAACATTTTTAGAACCAGACCTAAATTCCACATCAAAGGAGCATTATGCTGAAAATTGCAGCCTATCAACCATACCAATGCATCAAAAGTTATCACCTAATTCTATCTACTATGACTATGCACAAAGGCTACATAGAACTTCAACATTTTCATATGTGAGTTCTCCAGTAAATGACACTCCTTCAGAGTTAAGAGAAAGATGCTATATTGAAACAGAGAAAGTAAATAAGCTAATAATTAAATGACAAATGTACCTGATTTAATTCTGCATGAGAATGACTCCTCCTGCAGCACATGGATAGGAAATGTTACATACTGCATTCGAATACCCCAGCTTGCCAGATTTTGTTAAGACATAATTTTCCACACACCAAGCAAATTACAAGTTGAATATCTTTTTAGTGAATAATATACACAAACTTTGATAGGAGATGAGTAATTGTGAGTATAAAGTGGCATTTTTGTTTGAGGACAGTCTATAAGGACATGGCACATTTTTAGGGGATAGTTTTCATTGTTGCTTAAATTGTATATACCATTATGAGAAGAGAATTATTTTTTATTCCCCTTGTCCTCATAATTATATGGATTGACCTCTGATCCTTTTCAAAGACATGACTAGTAAACTCATATTTGGTATTAACAATAATATATTTTCTTTAGCCACTACATAGTTGGAATGGCCAAACTATAACTAGAAACGCATTACCTGTATGGTGAAAAATCCAAATCATCATCTTCAGCAGATTCATAATTGGCATGATCTTGGGCAAGTTTCTTTGAGTAACCCTCATCCCAATACAACCTTTCCCAGTTCTCTCTCAGCTCATTATACAGTTCCATATACTTTCTACACCAAGGCTCATGCTCCTGTTGATTCAGTGAGTGAACATCTTCAAAGTAAGAACATGCAAGCTATGTGCAATACAATATGGAAAGTTGGAAACATGGGCGTATATATGATCTATTAAAATATCGAAGTGAACTACTCATTACAAATTATAGAGATCATGAAAGTTACCTATTCCTTGTGTTGTTTCATGACTGTTTCTATCATAATTAAGTTATGGAGAATGGAACAGTGTAATGTTACCCTTTCATACATAAACTTACATGACAATAATAGAAAACTGAAGTTGACGGTATTCCAAACTTATTTTCAAGTAACAGGATGTCAAGATAAGCAGCTATTTCTGGAAAGAGGTTGGAAGCCATGAAGTACATTACTCCAACAACCATCATGCGATCAAACCATCAGAATCTTTTACATTTCTCTTTCTTATATTTTCTGAGTTAGGACTTTTAGGTTGTCAAAGGGTTCCAATTTATTTTTTGTTGTCTTCAACTGCTACAATTAGTTCGTGAAGGATGGTTTCTCCTTTTTGTATGTATATTTTTAATTTTTTGAGTGAACTGTTTTCAAAATTGTTATGATTTTGCTAGGGGAAGTGAGTGGCCATTGACACTTTGAAAGTACAAAAAGGACTTACAACAAAGCCACTAGAACTTATTTGTTACAATAATCGAAAATAAAACAACTTTCTGGTATTCATAAACAAGATACTGATTGCTCGTTCGTGGCTTCTAAAGGATATTTTGAATGTAGCTCTCGTCATCATCTCCTGTATCATTGGCAATAAAGCTACATAAAGGTACATGAATTTTCTCCTACTATTAGGGTGCATAACGGTACAGGAACAAGTTACCTTGAACACAAAGGAAAAACCTGAATATGAAGCAGAAGACAATTTTCTCCTACTCAGCAAATTGGCTTAAACATACATGCAGCACCTTCTACAACATGCAACACCCTCAACAGAAGCAACATCAAATACACTAAAGAGGAATTGAAGATCGTCGATCATTTTCGAGGTTAGTGTTAGAAATTTCAAGGTTCGTAGTATCGGTATCGGAATCAGTATTGGACCATTCCTTTGAGTATCGGTATCGGCGATATCGGTAGTATCGGCGATTTCGGATCGGAGTATCTGATTTTTTGGTATCGGAAAACAAATAATTATTAATAAATTATTAATATTTAAAATATATATTTTATACATTTAGGCATAATTTTAAGTATTTTCAGTGTTATTTCTTATTAGTTTTAAAATTAAATGAAATACTAGTCACCCTTACTAATTGGTTTACATGCAATAGATCAATTTTCTTCTTTTATATGCTTTTACAACCTTATTATGCTTCAAACCCTTGTTGAGTTGTCTTTTTTCCTTCAAATTTCTTTGCCAAATTGATCGGAAAAGAGACCCCCAATGTCGGTATCAGTCAGTATCGAGTATCGGTCGGTATCGGATCGGGACATGCCAAACCGTATCGGTATCGGCCGTATCGGGTCGGTATCGGCCGATACTTTAAACTATGGTTAGAATAATAGCTAAATTAACATTTATTGCATGCAGTGAGCTGGTCGGTAATTTTCGAGCTAACAATGCAAACTTTTGAGCCATTAAATACTTTCTAGCAAATTAAGTGGGTTTTTAAATGTCAAAGGATATTGTATGGCTTTCTGAAGACTAACAACCTTAACTCAGCTAGGTTTGTAAATATAGATAAACGCTGGAAGGGACAAGTATGTTTTAAGTTCATAGCCACAGAGCCCTTGTCAACATGTATCTTGCCTTATTTTTTATATATTCTGCTGAAATGAAGAAGTAAAAAAAAAAAAGTGTTTTGCCCATGATAAGGACCGTGTTTCCTCCCTGAATTGTAGTTTCTGGAAATACCAACCATGCATTCTTTTCTACTACATATTTTCTTCTTGTTCACTGTTCTTTTGCTAGGTGCTTCTCGGTAAGGTTTGTATTTGTACCATCTCCCAAAATTGTAGATGAAGTCTTTGCATTGTACCTGTGTAACATACTTTTGGTACTCTTCTCTTTGTACTTGCGTTGGATTTATTGTATTAGAATCCTTAGACCTTGAATCTTGAATAGAGTTTTTTTCATTTCACTTATGAAATCTGATGAAGAGAAGGTTTAGGATTATTTTTTTTTTAAAGAAAGAAAGACTGTAGACAATCGTCTAGTTCTCTTAAAAAAGAGAAAATCGATTAGATATTTAATCAAAGGGCACACACACACACACACACATATATTGTGGTGGTAAACTAATAGTTTAATTTTTGGGAAAAGGATGTAAATCTGGTCAAAGCTCCAAAAAATAAGGAGGGGGTAAACAGAATGAAAACAAGGGTACGTTTAATAACACCCTAGAATATAATAGAACAAAACACAACGGCCATTTTTTTCTAGAATTATGGTAAAAACAAATATGTTAGTCAATGTTGTCATCATTCGCTGCTTGGACGCCACTCGTGAAAGAAGTCGAAGGAGAAGGGACTTCAATACAAGGATTTATGGTTAGGTGAGTGTCTGTTACATTTCTTTCTATGTACTCCAAACCCAACCGATCATCTTTAACATGATTCGATAACAGGCCTACAATAGGTTAGGTTTCGTGTCAGCTATTATCCATAGCCAGCCCAAAATAAATCGTTCGGAAATATTGAGTCTGATCTGACCCATTTTGCAACTGGGTCAAGGTCCGGTCGACATTTTTCGGGCCGGTCGACGATCTATAGGCATGGCCCTGGTCCACTATCATCCCTATTCTTTACTTTTCTTTACTTATTGAGATTAAAAGATGGATATTTTAGCCCATTGTGTCCCTTTCAACTCATGTAGGGTTTGGTACAGTTTATAAAAGCGTTTTTTAGACAAAAGGTTAAGTTGTCATCCAGGAATCAACTGAATGAGTCAAACAGTTTACAAAAGCTAATTTTGCTTACTTTTTCGTTTGAAATATTGCATTATAACAATCAAATTCACGTTAACTATAATTGTACAATATTATAGTCACCAACTAATGATAACGAGGACAAATCTGTTATATCCCAAATTCTGTATGCATCTTCTACACTAATCTTTTTATTCCATTATGTTGCATGTTAAGGGCTATCCAGTCTCTAACATCAGTGAGTGCAGCGTCCTACTTAAAATCCACAATACGTTGGCTTACATCCAACAAATGCTATATCAAGGTATTCATTATGCACTCGGTCCAAGACAGGTTAATGACTAATTGGGACAGGGCTCATTAAGCAGAACTAGCCACTTGAGAATTCTGCAGCCACTTATCGAAGTAGCCAGCCGATTAATCACCGATTAAGAAGCACGGACACTCCAAAATTCATGCCATATTGTGTTGTTTCGTGTCGGACACACGTATCGGGCACACAAAGACACTCCAAAAAACACTATGACACACCAAAATAGGTGGCGGATCCATGTTGCAGTGTCTGGAATGTGTCGTGTTGAATCCGTGTCCATGCACACCGATAAATCCTACTTATAGAACATAGCATCCAACCCTAGTTCTAGCAGCCAACAACCCCTTTCATGTCCTACACTCCTATACAGTGCATCAATTGTCTGTTTAGCATTTACATACCATCTCAGACGATCTTCTCTCATCTTATCCTATATAGACACTAGTACCATACTACCATCTTTTAACGTATTCTCCTTGCTCGTCGATCTTAGCACATTTAAGGACAAGTTGCTCTTCCGACCCATAAATCAAGGGTAGTAGTCTCCAATACTGAATTAAGTAATAATTATGGCTTATCTATCCGGTGTCTCTGCTAACATCTGTTTAACATGTCCAAATCATTGCAGTCGATTTTCGCTCATCTTATCCTCAAGCGACACCGGTTCCATCTTCCTACAACCATATTCATTAATACCATCTATTAACGCATTCTCACCCGTCGATCTTAGCACATTTTTCATAAAAGTTGCTTAAGCGACGAGAGATGTAGGCTCCAACGATGAATTACATAGTAGTTTTCTTCTTCTCATCTTTTTGCCGCTTCACATGTTCAAACATCTCGGACGATTTTCTCTCATCGTATCCTCAAGTAGCACTAGTTCCATCTTCCTAGAAACAAACTCATTTCCTCTCTCTTAGCCTATTGTTGCTCATCAATCTTAGCACATTTTTAGGCATGTAGTTCAATCTTGTGTCCATATTGTGTTTGTGTCATGTTCGTGTCCGTGCAACACGGGTTATAACAAAAGGGAGAAAAAGAAAAAGGAGTCGGCTTTCGGGGTGCTTACGGAGTCCTTGAGGACGAGACGTGTGCGGCGCATGAACTGGTCCCTCATCTGCTTCCTCCTGCGGTTGGGAAGGTTGTCCCGGGGGATGACGAAGCGCTCGCGGTGGGGGACCGCGTCGCCGACCTCGTGCATCTCCCCGTCCAGCGCCCACCACTCCGACTTCCCCTCTCCTCCGGCGCCGATCTTCTTCGAGAGGGGGAGCGGGACCTTCCCACGGGACGAGTTCGGCCGGGCCAGCCATCGGAGATGGTACAGTGCGGCAAGCGGCGGAGGCCTTGGCCGAGGGGTGCAACGGAGCATGTGGAGAAGAAGAAGAATGCTCGCTTTGTGTTTGATTTTTTGCAGCTTTGAGAAATTTTACTGCAAAAAGAGTAGCTGAAGACTAGCACACGAACACCAAAAGGAATATATATATGTGACACTTTCTTCTTTTATATATATGAAATTTTTTATTTTCATCCCATTTGTATGAATTTGTACTTACATTCCTCATTTTAATTTGACTTTTATTTCACTTTTTATCACAAAAAATATTTTTCGTGACAAAAAAAATATTTTCTATGACAAAATAAATACTTTTTGTGACAAAAAGTGGGATGAAAGTCTAATAAAATTAAAATGAGGGATGTAAGTACAAATTCATATTAATAAGTGGAATAAAAGTCAAAAAATTTCACACACACGCAGACACACACACACAATATATATATATATATATATATATATATATATATATATATATATATATATATATATATATATATATATATAAAATATTTTTCGTGACAAAAAGAATATTTTCTATGACAAAATAAATACTTTTTGTGACAAAAAGTGGGATGAAAGTCTAATAAAATTAAAATGAGGGATGTAAGTACAAATTCATATTAATAAGTGGAATAAAAGTCAAAAAATTTCACACACACGCAGACACACACACACAATATATATATATATATATATATATATATATATATATATATATATATATATATATATATATATTTATATATATATATATATATATAAAATATATATATATATATACATATGGAAAAAGGATAAATTTTATTCCAAAGCACTACAATAATCGTACAACATACAATCAAAGTGGGACTCCCACTCATCAAATTCCCATAACATTTACATCAAATTCGATGTTATGAAGCATGTCCACCAGAGGTGTGACCAGTCCCTCAAATATCCGACGGTTTCGTTCCCGCCAGACATGCCAAACTGAAGCAGCCAGACGAACTCTGGCGGTCCGGAACCAGTTCTCCCCTCGACCTCTACTATCCCGGATCACCGTGATGATGTCCCCAATACCCTTTCCGGAGTCGCATCCTCCCAACATTCTACTCTGCTCCTTCCAGATCTGTCAAGCCAGGTCACACTCGAAGAAGATGTGTCTAATAGATTCTTGCTCCAGACTGCATAGCACACACTTAGGATCTGGGAGGTGAGGTGAGGTGAGGTGAGGTGAGGTGCCATCCTATGGGTGGTGGCTATATTGGAGCTCTTGCGGCCAATATCTTATGTTATTCAGTAGAGTGAATACATATGAGGTCATGAAGGAGGTATTGTGTCACACCAAGCTTCTGGAATACGAGTCGGGTAATACGAGTCGGGTAATACATAATAAATATCTCAAACTATGTGATCTACAAACAAATGGAAAATGTTTGGTTTACAACCAAACTTTTGCAACCTTCTTACAACTTACACCCATTTGCTGACATGTGAGCCAGGCCACTACCTGGCCCACATGTCAGAAAATGGATGAGTGGTTGTAAAAAAATTGTAAATGTTTAATTGTAACTGTAGCATTGCTCTAAACAAATACACCAGTACTCAGTGTCCGTACTAGCGATTGTCGTCGTAAAATTCTATGATAAGAACATAGAAAGACATTTTATTAGCCACAAGTCCAATATATATACATAAGCCTAATTTATAGGAAGTCTAGCACAAGTCAGACTCTCCCTCCCCACCCCCAAAAAAAAATCCCAATCTCAAGCACGGTACATATTTCACTACATAATTTTTTTATAAATAACTCGAGATGTAGATATAACATATTCTTCAGTTCCAGGCTTCCAGCTTCCATTTTTCTGTTCTACTTTCTCTATCATAGTGTACGACATGCTAGTCCCGGATCAAGGAAAGGTCGAAAAAAAATACTATGGATGTGAACCAACGACGCTTACTATGTGATAGACAGGGCCGGCCCAGAGTAATTTAATGTTCAGGACAAAATTCAAAATGATACCCCTTGTTCGAATATATTGAAAACAAAGTGTTAATTTTTTTGGAAAAGATTCATTGTTTCATTATCATGAACGTATTTTACATTTAAGATTAAAACATCGTTTCTCTTGAAAAAATAGTACCATAGAAATTTAAGTAGAAGCGACTTCATCACGTTTAAACACAATATCATAAAATATTCTACAAAATCAATAAAAACTCCTAGACACAAACATTTGCACCATTTTTCATATAATTGAATAATCAAAACACCATAACTCATTCCAACTCAAGTTCGACTAAACAACATCTAAAAACTAGATCAATCTAAATATCAAATTGGCTTTTCCGCAATGGTTGTATCAAAGGGGAGATTGTTGGCCCAATAATTGTATCATGTTTTTGAATATGGTTAATATGTTAAGTTTAACATTTCATTATCACTAATCTTCATACTATCGCTATAGCATTTCTACTTATACTTATACCTTTGGTGATATGTGCCTATTGGTTTACATATTAGTGATATGAGCTTATCTATCTTAAATTTAATCGGGTTGCCAAAATCAAAACTATGTTTTTGATTGTGGTCATTCAATTAAGTTTAATCATTATGATATCACTAACATTTATGCTATCACCTTAGCACTTATACTTAAACTCAGCATTGTCCTAATGTGCATTAAACCTATCATACTTGCTACTATGTATATTGCTTTGTTCGCCTAACATGTATTTGCAGAAAAGCAATTAGCAAGATCAAATGTAGACATATGTAATGAAGAAATCATGGTGGGCCAAAGGCGGTGGTATTCCACAAAGATTTCTCTGAACCACCCGACGACATCTCCGGAGCCACGCACCCGGGGGTTCCGCTGACCGGTCAGCGGACGGGGGTCGAGGGGGCAGCGCCCCTCGTTGGGGGTTCGGAGGCGAAGTCCCCGAAAGGTATTCAGTTTCACAAACTGGATATCTATGGACAGCTGCCGTCAAGGAAAAAAGCCAGCACCTATTAAAGGAAGAAGCCAAGCCATGCCATCATCATTTCAAGACTCTGAAGAAGCCTGCACCTGCTACAGTATTTCTAGAGTCTGTAATGAGTCTTAGGAATAATTGTAAACACAAGAAATGGATGGCAAAATCGAAAGGTAGGATAGAAATTAGCCCAGGGTCATTTTCGGATGAAAATCGGCATACCGACGGTATACCGGTCTATACCGACGGCATACCGATTTTGTTCACAGAAAATTTTTGTCTACAAAATCGGCATACCGACGGCATGCCGGTCCATACCGACGGTATGCCGATTCAGTAACGTTTGAAATTCCAACGGTCGGATTTCGAGCGTTTAATGATCCCAACGGCTATATTTCTAGCCGTTGCATTCCAGACCGGTATACCGACGGCATGCCGGTCCATACCGACGGTATACCGGTTCGCTGACTGAAAAGTTGCCTTTTGCTCTTTTCAATGCTTTGGTTATAAATAACCTTGAACCCCTTCGTTCAAGGTTGATGCTTTGAGCCTAAAAATTTCTAAACCACCAAAGCCTATCCACAAACAACTCTACAAAGCTTTCATTTGTCATCCACAAATTGTGTGAGAGTTATTGAGTTGAAAAGTAAGATCTTCATCTTATTGTATAAGGAGATCAAACCTATTGTGAAAGGTTGAAGTTGGAGAGTCTTCGTATCCAAACTCTCGGTTGAAGTTGGAGAGTCTTCGTATCCAAACTCTCGGTTGAAGTCGGAGAGGCCTTCGGATTAAAGCTCTATTGTAAAAAGTTGGCAAGTTTTTCGGATCCAAACTCGTGTGTAACTATTTACTCAAATAGTGGATTAAAGCCGGAGAGAGTTACGGGACTGGAGTGCCTCTTGGGAGGATACCAGGATATATCGTGTGTCAGTATTGTTATTGCTTCTTCTCTTGCACTTATATTCTTAAATTGCCAATTAGCTTTTGCTAAGTGCTTGATTAGTTAGCCTGACCCTATTCACCCCCCCTCTAGGGTTCCTACAAACTAGAACAATGAAAATGACATCTTTGTAGTGAACATTTTTTTCCACACATGATCCAAATCCAAATACCAAATTCAACAATCCCTAAATCATCTTATCACTAATATTTGTTAAAATCCACTACGTAATACAACATTCTAAAGTATGTTATGCCAAAATTCGAAATCAGTTTACTCAAAATTCAATAATTCATCAGTGCAACTCAAAATCGTTAAAGTTATTGTCGCTATTAGCATTACCAACAATCAAGTTCATCATTAAAACTCGAATTTCAGACCTCAAGTTCATTATCTCGATATTGTTCAACGAAACATGCGTCGTCGTTTCAGTGAGTAGTTGTTGTTGTCTTAGGTACAATTCACGTCAATTCAACGATTGTAAAATCGTAATTCTTAACTTCAAATTCTTAAGTAGATTTTAAAATTATGGATAGTAGAAGAGGACATTAAGGATAAATTGAAAGAAAAATAGGAGTTTGGGATTCAGTTATAAGTAGAAGAAAGAAGGAAGTGAGAATTAAAATTAACAATTTCCAGGAACACTTATCGTTGACCATCAATTCGCCTATGGAATTGGAAGACAAGAAGTTCTTCTCTCTGGAATCGGAATAGACAAACTTTCACTACCATAAAAGTAAATGCCAGTTTTTTTATTTTACCAGCTCTTTTAATTATTTATATATTAATACTATATAATATATATTACTTACTATTAAAGTTATTTGGGGTCCCTTGAATCTTGGTGCCCCGGACCCACGTCCTGTTTGCCCCTCCCCCGGACCGCCCCTGGTGATAGATAAGAAAGTGATATAATTCATCATACCGTTAAAACCCACCAATAGAAAACTTACATTATTGTAAAAATAGAAAATTTTAAACAAAACAAAATATTTAATTTTATAGAAATTAATTATGTTGATAGGTTATATATTATATATTATAACGAAAAATTGCAATACCTCATGTAGTCCCTCCTATTTGTACGAATTTCGTCTAACAATACAAGATATTTGTTGCAGAGAATTTTAATGTAGCGAGTATCTTGGCTACATGGGCCTCACCTTATCATCTTGTTATGACAAGAAAGGTCCAGTATATATGGTTTGAATATAAAGAAGGGCGGCAAAAATATGTATGGATTAAATTATTTCAAGCTTTCATTGTCCAGAAAATCCACCTCCTACTATCACAATTGATGAAGTGCTCCAAGTAACCAAAATGATTCACTATAAATCCGAATAATAACAGTAATCACTAAGTTATGCTCTTTGAAGTATTCTGTACAAAACGTGTTCACGCAAATAACTCTCTCTAGATTCAAGGAGCTGGATGGTGATCTAATGGGGACATTCTTCCCCCTTTTGTATCTAAGAAGGCCATTGATTGCAGCTCTAATGACGTTTTGATCGATTCCTCGTCAATGAGCTGTTGGACTCCTTGCTCTTGGACGAGGGAGCTTCGATGGACACGGACTCGATAGCCTCTGACCTCAGTCGACCAAGAACCCGTTACGCTTACTGTCAGCGTCACTTCCATGTCCCTGGGATCTTCAGCCAGCCAGTTACATGAGATCCCATCGATGAAGTCTTCCAAGGTGCGGGAGTCCTCGTGGCGCACAGATATCGACGCTGCTGCATGGCCCGCTTGCGGGCTGGCCCGCAGCCAGCTGGCGGCCCTCCACTGGCAGGTAAACCGGCCTGGGACCCATGCCTATAAGGGGGGGAGGGGGGGGGGGGGGGGGGCAATGGGAGCATGCCAGCTGGCGTGCGGTCTAGCCCACAAGCGGGCCAGATATCATTTTCCCACAGATATCTCTGTAGTTTGGCCAGGCTTGATTATGCCAGTTGATGAGGTGATCTTGATAATGATCATAATAACAAATAAGAAACATGTACTTGTGCAAAGAGATCATATGAACAAATGATGTACAACAGTATGCAGTTCCTGAACTTTCTGAGCAATGCAGAAATTCCATCACAAGGAAATGTACCTTTAGCCAGTTGGGAAAGCCGAAGGGGCCTCTTGCACGGATTTCGGAGCGTTCTTCCTCCTTGAAGGCGGGCTGATCCTCGCATGCGATCTCGAACACACCCTTGTCCTTCTTGTCCTTGTTAGTTAGTTTCAGGATGGAGGCGTCTTGATTCAGTAGAACGATGTCGCTAGTGCTGATAACAATTTCTGGAACTTTTTGGAACTGGTCGAGCAATGACCTCACTTTCTCATTCGATGCTAGTATTTCTCCCAACTGAAGCCTCCTTGTCAACTCGTTTACGTGTGCGATATCAACACGGAATATGCACCTGACAGGTTTGTGATCACTTCCTGTCACTAAGAGGGTGAAAATTCCAAACCTTAGGTAAGGGAGACTGATGCTTAGGATTTCATATTTTAGGAAAGCAAGCATCATGCCTCATACCTAAGAGAGTGAAAATTCCAAACCTTAGGTAAGGAAGATTGATGCTTAGGATTTCATATTTTAGAAACTAATTGTTTTAAAGAGAGCTTACTGAGAAATTGAACAAATTACAGGGCATTCTGATGAGCATTCTGACAACGAATTGGAACGGTTATCACGGTATAGTATTCTGTCACACCAAGCAGGAATGCGTTTCTTCTCACCGCAATCATATCCTACAAAATAATTGATACAACAATTTTAGCTGCAAATTTATCATAAGAGTTCCTTGGGAAATTGAGGGCTATGGTGGATGGCACTTTATGGCCGTGGCTACCATATTTATAAACAATGAAGCATCAAGAATAGTTGGAACCTATGTTGTATGAATATGGACACGGATACAGATAAGGGCACAATGCAGATACATGATATGGCAAATTTTAGATAAGTACAACATATCACCTTTTGGGCAGGGATACGGTTACGGACACCATTTCTTGTGTCCGTTCAACATAGATTAGAACTGTTGAATACTAATTGCAGGCATACCTGATAGTCCTGCTTGGTCCCTTTCAAACTTGTAAGTGGGAGGGAATTTGAAGTGCGCTTCCTGCAATCCTTGGAAGACTTTTCCTGCTTTCATTTCTGCTCGGAGCTGGTCCTTTTCTCTAAGCCAATCGAAGCATCTTTGGGAGACTAAGTCTCTTGCTTCATCATAAGAAATGCCACGAAGGCGATAGTTGAAATCCCCAAGAAAAATGATCATGTCAGCTTCCGATAAGTCAGGTTTTCCAGCATCGCTGACCTGCCATTTCCTAATCAAAGCTATATTTACAACCTTAAAAATATTTCCAGGAAAAGGTAAACTTAGATATTTCGAGTTACTAATTACAAAAATAATTACATACATTTGCCGCACGATTAGAAGACGCAGCACCTGAACAAGGAGAACAAAAACAAATGCCATGACAGGGTTATAATCTGAAAGCGCTTTATAGCTACATGAAGGTTGAACATAGGAATCACCATTTTGACCAAGGTGAAATAATTCACAAGAAGAACAAATTTTAATGACTATATATGATACATGACACGATATGAGCATGGTGGCGGGAGAAAGCACCACTTTTGATATCTCTTAAGTATATACTGGAGTGTTTGTGTCGTGTCTGATACATGTCCAACACGGAAACAGCACTGAATTTGGAGTTTCGTGTTTCCTGATTTATGCTGAAGTGAATCACACTACAAGCATGGACGGTCACATATAAGGCCTTCACCCGCATGGCATGCTTGAGCAATGGACATTAACACACACACACACACACATGCACACACACGCACACACACATAGATATATCTGCAGTAAGTTAAGAGGATGACCTGTTGGAGTATTAGCTTGGCTGAAAGTCATCGTCTTATAAACGTGATCAAAATCAGCATTGCGCTTATTAACTGCTTCCAAACGTGCAGCAAAATGGCAGTTCACGAAGCACACTATCCGATCATATACTCTCATCTTCAAACCTACAGCTCCCTGAAGATAACCTTTAGCCCATATATCATGTTACGCAATGAACCTATCTAAGCATATGCAGGAACTAGAAAAACATTATGTCCAACCATGTTAGCGTCTAGCATCTATCTATAATATAAAGCACAGTAGATTTTTGGTCCGACCCATGTGCTTTGGTTCAACGATGATGAAAGGACTAAATTGCCCCTCTCTCTATAAGAGAGGAGGAGGTCCCATGTAGACTATTCTAGAATGGTTGATGTCTTGCCAAATATGTAACCCACACGACAAGGCACGGGCGGGGACTCAGTCCGGGGTGTCTCATTGATTCCGAGTCTACCGCTCCATTAGAGCCTTCAAACCTATGTTGCTCAGACACCAGTACGACACGAAACAAAAAGAAACCGTGACTCGGACGCGGCGCGGATTCGGTGCGTCCTGGTCTGTTTTTGGAGTGTCCGTGTCGTGTCCGACGCGGCAAACCCTTCACCAAACCTCCTCCATTAGAATAGTAGCAGAAGAAAAGGGCCACCGGAACTCCAAAGTTGCAGAAAATTACTCCACGGAGCATCAAATCTACAGCAAAATAAAGCCCCTAAAAAAGAAAAGAAGCAGAAAAAAAGTAAGAGGGCGGGAAGTAGAGAGCAATGCACCTGAAATTCTCTCTGGAAGTGACAGAAGGAGAAGAAAGAGGGGGAGATGCGCAAGAACCAACTTCCCACTGGTTCCCATAATACTCTTCCTCTTCAGAACCAAGTCTCAGGAAAAGTGGAGGAAGTGGGTTTTAATAGGTGGGAAATGGAGGAAGTGGGGGAAGAGGAGAAGGGAAGCCAGCTTAGAAAGAAATTGTGTTCAGTAAATTTTGCACATAAAATAAAAGGTTTATTAAAAAAAAAAATAGCTAGGGCCTTTTTTGACTTATTACGAGCTTACGTTGACCCAATAACATATATATATATATATAGGGAGCGGATCGGGAGCCCCGTCCGCGGAGCCCCGTCGAAGCCCCGCCCCCCCTTAGCCGTTGGATCGCGCGGGCTTGCGCGGGCCCCACGCGGGCCCCGCGCGATCCGATGGTGCAGGGGGGGGCGGGGCTTCGACGGGACTCCGCGGGCGGGACCTTTGATCCGCTTCCATATATATATATATATATATATATATATATATATATATATATATATATATATATATAATATAAGGGTTTTTTGTCCGACCCATGTGCTTTGGTTCAACGATGATGAAAGGATTAAATTGTCCCTCTCTCTAAAACGACCCATGTGCTTAGGGGTGAGTATTCAGTTTATTCGGTTCCAACCGAACCGAATAACCGAAAACCGAATTGGACCGAAACCGAATAAGCAAAACCGAAATCGAACCGAATTGGTCAATAACCGAACCGAACCGAATTAAATCGGTTCGGTTTTCGATTTATTCGATTTTTGGGTTTATTTGTGTTTATTTGTTATTATATATAATAACTAAATATACCTAGATATATTTATTTTATATATATATATATATATATATATATATATATATATATATATATATATATATATATATATATATATAAACTAAATTTTCTTATTCGGTTTTCGGTTTTAGACCGAAACCGGAATCCAAAACCGAAACCGAATAAGAAAATTTAGTATTTTCAAAACCGAAACCGAACCGAATCTCTTATTCGGTTGGGTTTTCGGTTCAAAACCGAATAATGCTCACCCCTACATGTGCTTTGGTTCAACGATGATGAAATGACTAAATTGTCCCTCACTCTAAAACGACCCATCTGCTTTGGTCCGATCCATCAGGGTCTTTGTTGAAGTACAAGAATACTATTGAATTACAATTAGGAAAATATCATTCATTCAGATTTACAGATGCAGAACAAAATTGATTGAAAGATAAAAACTGATTTGGCCTAGAGTCTCCATGTTCATACTCACATTCACAAAGCTTACTTCCTGGAACAAACCAACCAAGAATCACAGATAAAGTAACAAACCAAATCAAAATTCCTTAGTTCCATTATACCTCTCAGATTGCATATCGAGATTGCACGGAGGGCAATAGTGTTAACCATGTTAACCATCAAGTCTGCTTCCTTATCTCTTGGTAGCTAGGAAGCATGGACGCTCCAAAATGTGGACCATGGCGTGTCAGACACGTATTGCGCACATTTCGGACACTCCAAAATACACTAGGACACATAAGCTTAACTAAATGTGGTGTGATTAAATAAAGGTGTGATTAACTAAATTTTTTTTTTTACTGAATGCTCATCATGGATCATGACCATGAAGCCAGAAAAAAAAAAAAAACTGTCCATGTCCGTGCCATTATGGCACGGGTTATCCACTAGTTAACTATAAAAGCATGATAGCTCAACTAAAATGATTAATTATGGTGAGAGAATAGGTATACATATTCCTGCAAGTTTTAGGCTCCAGAAAATGATGGAAAATAAATTTGAACCTGATTTCCTAGGATTAACACGACTATTGGTAAAAGCATGAAAACTGAGCTAAATTATCGAAGATTTCAGAGACCGCCAATAATAGTTAAATATATTTTGGCAACTTGAGTTCTAGAATCTAGTAGACGTGATAGAAGATAAATTTAAACCTCTCATTTTTGGAATGACATTGAACTGGAAAAAAGAACACATGGGGTATGGTGTATGACTCGAAATCAAGAAAACTCCATAGAAGAGTTAACCAAGTTTCCAAGATATATATAGTTGTCACTTGTCACTTCTCCACAAGTAGGTGCCGAGTTCGTGGCAAAGCCAGGTGTGAAGAAAGGTCACTGCATATGGGTGCCAAATAAAGGGATGATCACAAAGAGATCATACTTGCTCGACATTAAGGTTGTCAAAGTCGCAAGACGCACTCGAGGCGCAAAGGGTCCATATCGTCCAAGGCGCAAGGCGCACTTAAGACGTGCATCCGAGCGAAGTGAGGCACAAAAATAAAAAATAATAATAATATGCATAAATAAATTAGTGATGTAAGAAATAAAATCAACAAAAATATGTTAAATCGTAATCAAGTGAACTAGCATAGCAGTAGCAGCGGTCAACAAAACTAACAATAGTTTGTATTCTCCCTACCACACTTTTAGTCAATTTCAATTTTTCAGTTCAATTGTACCCAACTTTGGCAACCGTGAAAATGATTACCTCCCTCCCACATGTACGAGGTAAGGGCTATCTCTTTGCCTCAAAGTTTTTTGTAAAAAATATCATAAGATGCATATTTTCTTGGTTGCATGCACCTGTTGGAGTGGGTGGGGTTCCCAACCTATGTGGAGAAGATCCCAGAGTGCGACGAGCGCCGTCCGATGTCGGAGAAGCTCGGAAGTAGTTGTTGCTGCTGCTGCTGCCCCAAAGGGGGTTCTGGACCAAGTCTGCCGAGTTCGGGCCGAACTCGGTCCCAGGCCGAGTTCTGGCCGAACTCGGTCTGGCCGTTCCAGGGTTTGGCCATCCAGTGCTGGTTGCCCCACACAGAGTTCTGGCCGAACTCTGTGTGTCGGGGGGCTGAAGCGGATTTCAGGATGAGTTTTCATCATTGGATCTAATCCAACGGTCCAGGTTGGTTGCGGAATTAGGGAGATATATTGAGTTTTCTCAACCCTAATTCATTATCGTATTATCGCAACGTAACACAACTTTTGGAGAGAGAAGGAGGCAAGAGTGCCATTACAACTTCGGAGAAGAAGACGGAGGATTGAAGGTCGCTGTTCGAAGGAGATTGTGTTTCGGGTAATCTCTACTCGTCGTTCTCGCTCTTCGTAGCCTTGTAATCATTGTTCTTGTCTCTGAGTGTTGTGGGGATCCAATTTGGATCGGGAGGAGTTTGTAGAGGGTGTAATTCTTCTATTCCATTAGTGGAGGCTTCTCAGGGTTGGACTCCGATCGTCCCGTGGTTTTTCCCGCAAGGGTTTCCACGTCAAAAATTCTCTGTGTCTGCGTGGTTGTTTTTGTGTGCTTGTTTTTGGGTTCGTGCGTTGTTTGCTCGGTCCTCTCGCAGGTACTCTCCGGTTTGGGGAAAGGTTTCCGCGCTTCTTTCCCTACAGAGTGGTATCAGAGCCAGGTTTTGTTCTGGCTGATACCATCAGAGTGGTATCAGAGCATAGGTTTTGTTCTGGCTGATACCAACAAAGTGGTATCAGAGCTTTGGGTTCAAAGGGTGTCAGGAGTTGACAGAGGAACTAGAGAGGAGAGATGGACGCGAAGCCGGTGCGCATGGTGAACCTTAATGGCACAAACTATCATTATTGGCGGAGCAAGATGAAGGATTTGCTATTTGTCAAGAAGCTGCATCTACCTGTGTTTGCAACCGAGAGGTCCAGTGATAAATCCGAGGAGGACTGGAAGTTCGAGCACATACAGGTGTGTGGGTACATACGGCAGTTTGTTGATGAGAACGTGTACAACCACGTTGCCAATATTGAGCACGCGAAGACGTTGTGGGATAAGCTGGAATCCTTGTATGCGAAGAAGACCGGGGTAAACAAGTTGTTCCTGATCCGAACGATGATGGGTCTGCGGTACAAGGATGGGGCGTCTATTTCGGATCACTTGAGTGATTTCCAGGGCGTGGTTGACCAGCTATCTTCTATGGGAGTCAAGTTCGACGACGAAGTTCAGGGACTGTGGCTGCTGTGTACCTTGCCAGACTCGTGGGAGACCGTACGAGTATCTATGATCGCTTCTGCTCCAGAGGGCGTGGTCAGTCTGGAGTTTGCCAAGAGCGGGGTGTTGAATAAAGAGATGCGGAGACGTTCTCAGGGCACTTCATCCACATCCCACCACTCAGAGGCACTTGTTTCAGAGAGCCGCGGAAGGGGCAAAAGCAGGGGTCCAGGTGGTGGCAGAGACAAGAGCAGGGGGAAGTCCAAGGGTCGGTACGAGGACTCAGAGTGTTATCATTGCGGTAAGAAGGGCCATATCAAGCGGAATTGTTTCGCTTGGAAGAAGGAGAAGAAGGGCGACAAGGGGAAGCAAGAAGAGAACACTACAGCGGCGGCCTCGGTGCATAGAGGCGATGTGATCGTCGTAGGTGATGAGGTCATTACTAACCTCGCCTGCGATGACAATTCTTGGCTGGTGGACTCAGGGGCTTCAGCACATGTATCTCACAATAGGGCACTGTTTGCCACTTACACGACAGGCGACTGTGGCGTGTTGAAGATGGGCAACGGAGATGTGTCGAAGGCGGTTGCCATTGGAGATGTGCATTTGAGAACGAAGACGGGTGCGGTTCTTGTTCTCAAGGATGTTCGTCATGTCCCTGATATCCGTTTCAACCTGGTGTCGGTTGGAAGGTTGGATGACGAGGGATTCTTCAGTCTCTTCGGGAATAGTCAGTGGAAGCTTTCCAGAGGTTCGATGGTGATTGCCAGAGGAAGCAAGAAGTCCGGTCTCTACTATATGGAGGGGAGCGCAGAGGGGGCACAGGAGGTGAACGCAGTCAGTGACGCGTCTACCGAGTTGTGGCACAGGCGGCTCGGCCATATCAGCGAGAAGGGGATGAGCTACTTGGTGAACAGGAAAGTGATTCCGGGGCTCAAGTCTACAAAGTTGGAGAAATGCACGCACTGTTTGGCTGGGAAGCAAAATAGGGTGTCTTTCCAGAGTCACCCAAGTTCGAGGAAGCCGGCGTTGCTCGAGTTGATTCACTCGGATGTCTGCGGTCCTATGAAGGTAAAATCTCTTGGTGGTGCTTCTTACTTTGTGACTTTTATTGATGACTGTTCCAGGAAGGTTTGGGTCTATGCCTTAAAGACCAAGGATCAGGTGCTGCCTACTTTCAAGGAGTTTCAGGCCTCCGTTGAAAGGAAGACGGGCAAGAAGTTGTTGTGTGTTCGGTCCGACAATGGCGGCGAATACATCGGTTCCTTTGATGCGTATTGCAGAGAGCAAGGGATACGACACCAGAAGACTCCGCCAAAGACACCTCAGCTCAATGGTGTAGCGGAGCGCATGAACAGGACACTGATGGAGAGGGTGCGGTGTTTGCTGTCAGAAGCAAACTTGTCGGGCAGTTATTGGGGTGAGGCTCTTCTCACAGCTGCTTATATTATTAATTTGTCTCCTAGTGCTCCTTTGCAGGGTGATGTGCCTGACAAAGTATGGTACGACAAAGAGCCGTCATACAGTCACCTGTGGGCGTTTGGTTGTAAAGCCTTCGTGCATGTACCGAAGGACGAGAGGACCAAACTTGAGCCGAAGACGAGGCGATGCGTCTTTGTCGGCTACGGTCGGGATGAGTTTGGCTATAGACTCTACGACCCAGTGGAAGGAAAGCTCTACAGAAGCAGGGACGTGGTGTTCGTCGAGGATCAGACCATGACCAACACTCAGGATTCCGAGACGCCTTCTGAGGCTGAGGAATTGCCTGAGTTAGAGTCATTTCGCTTCGAGCAGTTTCCAGAGGACATCGCGGAGGATCCAGTTATGGGGGAGCCGGTACATGGAGTTGCTCCCAACCTTGATCATCAGCCTGCTGATGGTGGTCAGGGTGTCCCTCAGGAGGATGAGCATGCCGGAGAGGTAGTTCCTGAAGGGGAGGAGGCTGTCGGTATACAGCCAGCACCAGTGGCTCCACTGAGAAGGAGCAACAGGGATCGTCGACCATCTACGAGATACTCGCCGGATGAGTATGTGCTACTGACTGACGGGGGAGAGCCCGAAAGTTTTGCAGAGGCTATGGAAGACGAACACAGGCAGGAGTGGATGGTGGCTATGCAGGAGGAGATGAGTTCCTTGCACACCAATTCCACTTATGATCTGGTGCGGTTGCCAAAGGGCAAGAAGGCTTTGAAGAATCGATGGGTGTTCAGAGTGAAGCAGACGGAAGATGCTACTCGCCCTCGATACAAAGCGAGGCTGGTAGTCAAGGGCTACGGTCAGCGGAAAGGTGTGGATTATGATGAAATCTTTTCGCCTGTCGACAAGCATTCGTCTATTCGGGTGGTGCTAGCATTAGCAGCCAGTTTCGACTTGGAGGTCGAGCAGATGGACGTGAAGACGGCGTTCCTCCACGGTGATCTTGAGGAGGAGTTGTACATGGAGCAGCCGGAGGGATTCTGTGAGAAGGGCAAGTCACATTTGGTCTGCCGGTTGAGGAAGAGCTTGTATGGTCTGAAGCAGGCTCCGAGGCAGTGGTACAGAAAGTTCGAGTCGTTTATGGGGGACCATGGTTATGCACGGACGACGTCGGACCATTGTACATTTGTGAGGTATTTTGCCGATGATGATTTTATCATCTTATTGCTCTATGTTGATGATATGCTATTAGTGGGTCGGAATGCCACTAGGATAGCGGAGTTGAAGCGCCAACTGGGCGCGGCCTTCTCTATGAAGGATTTGGGCGCAGCGAAGACTATTCTTGGGATGGAGATCAGCCGAGAGAGAGAGTCCAAGCTGCTACACTTGTCCCAAAAGAAGTACATTCACCGGGTACTTCAGCGTTTCGGGATGGACGGGTCGAAGAAAGTGAGTTCCCCCCTCGCGGCTCACTTTAAGTTCACTGAGGAGCAGTGTCCATCTACCGAGGACGAAAAGGAAGATATGGAGCGGGTTCCATATGCCTCAGCTGTGGGAAGCCTTATGTATGCTATGGTGTGTACGAGGCCAGATATTGCTCATGCAGTTGGTACGGTTAGCAGGTATCTTTCGAATCCTGGAAGGGTACACTAGAGTGCGGTCAAGTGGATTCTACGATATCTTCAGGGCACTGCTGGTTGGAGACTTTCCTTTGGTGGTGACGAGCCGAAGCTGGTTGGGTATACCGACGCTGATATGGCTGGAGATGTAGACACGAGGCGATCGACTTCAGGCTACGTGATGATGTTTGCGGGAGGAGCGGTGTCGTGGCAGTCGCGGTTGCAGAAGTGTGTTGCCTTGTCGACGACGGAGGCGGAATACATTGCGGCGACGGAGGCTTGCAAGGAGCTGTTGTGGATGAAGAAGCTGTTGCAGGAAATGGGACTGAAGCAAGAGCAGTATACTTTGCTTTGCGACAGTCAGAGTGCTATCCATCTTGTGAAGAATCAGACGTTTCATAGCCGGTCCAAGCACATCGAGACCCGGTATCATTGGATACGGGATGTGGTTGAGAAGAAGGACGCGGAGCTTGAGAAGGTGCATACAGATGACAACGGAGCTGATATGTTCACGAAGATTCTACCAAGGGGGAAGTTTGAGTACTGCAGGCAGATCGTCGGGATGACGACGTCCTCCCCATAGTTGTGAAGGGGGAGATTTGTTGGAGTGGGTGGGGTTCCCAACCTATGTGGAGAAGATCCCGGAGTGCGACGAGCGCCGTCCGATGTCGGAGAAGCTCGGGAGTAGTTGTTGCTGCTGCTGCTGCCCCAAAGGGGGTTCTGGACCAAGTCTGCCGAGTTCGGGCCGAACTCGGTCCCAGGCCGAGTTCTGGCCGAACTCGGTCTGGCCGTTCCAGGGTTTGGCCATCCAGTGCTGGTTGCCCCACACAGAGTTCTGGCCGAACTCTGTGTGTCGGGAGGCTGAAGCGGATTTCAGGATGAGTTTTCATCATTGGATCTAATCCAACGGTCCAGGTTGGTTGCGGGATTAGGGAGATATATTGAGTTTTCTCAACCCTAATTCATTATCGTATTATCGCAACGTAACACAACTTTTGGAGAGAGAAGGAGGCAAGAGTGCCATTACAACTTCGGAGAAGAAGACGGAGGATTGAAGGTCGCTGTTCGAAGGAGATCGTGTTTCGGGTAATCTCTACTCGTCGTTCTCGCTCTTCGTAGCCTTGTAATCATTATTCTTGTCTCTGAGTGTTGTGGGGATCCAATTTGGATCGGGAGGAGTTTGTAGAGGGTGTAATTCTTCTATTCCATTAGTGGAGGCTTCTCAGGGTTGGACTCCGATCGTCCCGTGGTTTTTCCCGCAAGGGTTTCCACGTCAAAAATTCTCTGTGTCTGCGTGGTTGTTTTTGTGTGCTTGTTTTTGGGTTCGTGCGTTGTTTGCTCGGTCCTCTCGCAGGTACTCTCCGGTTTGGGGAAAGGTTTCCGCGCTTCTTTCCCTACAGAGTGGTATCAGAGCCAGGTTTTGTTCTGGCTGATACCAACAGCACCTTGGGTGCGTCCGGAGAAAGGCGCATCGCGTAGTGAGGTGCGAGACACGTCGTAGGCACGCCTTTGAGTACCATGACCAATTAATATATGAGAAGGACCATATATGTGGATAGTTGAGCTTGAAATATAACAAGACCCATGATAAAAGCTGATGAATCTCTCTGATTCTATCAAACATGAATTTAGTTTCTCTTTAAGACTAATAAGATACCAATTTTACTGGGCAATGTGTATCGATACAACCTATGTTGCACAGACACAGAAAAATAGTATCGGTAGTTGTTTCGTGTCTGTACCAGTACAATATCTGTGTTTGTATTCATGCATCATAGGTGACTATAATTGTACATATTTGTAAATGTTCGTATCCCATATCCGTATCGTGTCCTTATCCATATATGCGTATGTATTTGTGCAACATAGGGTACAACTCATATTTCACATGACGTGTTTAATTTGATAAGGGTACGATGGGTTAGTAAGTAAAACATGGTCAGTCCTATGGGTAACTTTGAAGTTGTACGAAGACAGTAAAGAAACATCTAAGGCAGAGAGGAAAACTGCCAATTTAGCATTGGAGCATCTCCACTTAAAGGCCTCCAAATTTATCGAAAGGCTGTTGAAATTGTCTGGACAGGATGTAGGAAGGGAGTTAACAGACCAGGATGCATTATGGTGTTTCTCGTGTGCCCCTTATCTGTTAGTCCAATGATTGTATCATATTTTTGAATATGACTAATTGATTAAGTTTAACAATAATGATGTCACTAATATTTCTATCATATTGCTACTTAAACTTAGTATTGTCCTACTGTTCATTAAATTTATCATACTGTTATACAGCTTTGTTCGCCTAACATGTACTTGCAGACAAGCAGTAAGCATGATCAAACCAAGACATATGCAATAAAAAATTAATGATGGCCAAAGACGACGTTATACAAGAAGATTTCTCTGAACCACCCACCGACCTATCCGGGGCCTCGCACTCGGGGTTCCGCTGTCCGGTCAACGGACAGGTGTCGAGGGACAACGTCCCCCGTGGGGGTTCGGGGACGAAGTCCCCGAAAGATATTCAGATTTTCAGATCTGTTTATCTTTGGACAACTGTCGTCAAGGAAAAAGTCATCATCAAAGTGCTCTTGGTTTTTATATTTTGTTCTGTATTCTATCTTTATTTTATAGGAATAAATGTATATTGGGTTCGCAATTGGCACTAGAAAGTTCAAACCTAAGCTTAAACAAACATTCTAGTCCACTAAACCAAACTGGCCAACCCAATCTATAAATAAGTCCACTCAAATCTGCCTGTGAACCCAAACTAGAAACATTCTGGAAATGAGGTGACCGAACTCGAACAGAGTTCTGTCTGAACTCGGACCGAACTTGGTCCCTCTGACCCAGTTTGTTGTTTGACCGTTCCGTCCTGGAGACCAGGCTTTAACGTTCGAATTTATAAAAGTTAGGGGACCGAACTCTGTCCGAACTCGGTTCCCAATAAACCTATATATAGCTATGGGTTTTCACCATTTCAACTCACTAATTCACTTTCATATCTTCTACCATCTGAGCTATAAACTTTCTCCATTTCCAAGATCAACTCCCAGCCTTCTAGTGCCAACGCGGTTCCAATTTTAGGAGTCTGATCGAGTTGTAAAGCTTAGATTTCAAAGTGTTGTCTCTACACTTGTTGTTGTGAAGTTGCGAGTCCTTCGTATTAAAGCTCGTGGTTGAAGTCGTCGTGTCCTTCGGATCAAAGCACGAGATGTAAGAAGTCGACGTGCCCTTCGAATTAAAACACGTGGTGTAACTGCTATTTCAAATAGTGGATTAATATCGAGCAAAAGTTTTCGAGACTGGATTTGTGAAACCCATCATTTTTGTTTTTATTTATTTAATAGAGTTTATTATTATTATTATTATTAGCGTTTTCTAAAATTATTATTATTATTAAATATTTTTGAGTGGGAAATAATTTCAAAATTATAATAAACATGGATTTTTGGTTTCCGAGCCCAGACCCAGGCCTGAGCCCAATTCTTCCTATTTCTTAAATCTGATTATTCTTTGGACTTGGTTAAATCTTGATTTTAATAAAAAAAAAATTTAATGTTGGCTGGTCCCGTAGGACCAGCACTCCATCACACAGAATTGGTAAACCCTTCCTATTCTAACTCCCCACTTAAATCTCATAACCTCCCACCTCTCCATCTCCCTCTATTTACTCACCCCACCTTCCTCCAACGTGCAGACCCCACTTCCCTTATTAAACTCCACTCTTCCCACTTCTCCCCCTCACGAGAATCCACTACTTCCTATTTTCATTCATCAGAGAAAGCATCTCTTCCTCTCTCGAGTTCTTCTCTGGAGAAACCCATCTCCTCCCGAAAACCCAAGCCTTATCGTTCCCGTCGCCGACCCCGAGGCCGACGACCGCCGACCCCTCCGCGGCTCCCCCCGTTCGCCGGCCATCAGCGCCCCTCTCCGCGCGAGCTCCTTCCCCCGACCGCGCGGCTTCCCCGCGCTCTTCCTCGCGCCGAGCGCCGCCCTCCCTGCGCGCGGCTCCCCGAGCCCCGCGGCCGACCCTTCCGGCGGAGCTCCCCCTGCCGACCCGCGACCCGAGGCGCTGTTGCCCCCGCGCCACCGTCCGTGCCCCCACCCTTCCGGCGAGGCGTGCCCTAGCGCAGCCGACCGGCCTTTTTCCCCTCGGCTGCACTTCTTCCCGCGGCAGATCCTTTCCCCGGCGAGTCTTCCCGCCGCCCGTGCCCGCGCCGGCGGTTCAGATCTCGGCAGCGCCATCTCGGCAGCGCTCTGTGGGGTTCATCCCACTGTCCCGTGCTTCGTGGAGCTTTTGCTGCCCGGATTCGCAAGGTTCTTTGCTGTCCGGTTCCGCGACCTGCTGTCCGAACGCTGTTTCGGTTTTCCCAAGCTTTTCCCGCGGCTCCCCGCCAACGAAATCTGGTAAACCCTTGTTAATCACAGTAGTTCGTCCCTCCCGTAGAGTCTGTGATGAGAATCGGTCCCCGGTTTTCCTTTAGAAAATCCGGTTAGCTGCGTTAGTATATTTTCTGTGATTTTATCTGTTGGTTGTGTGGTTTGGTTTGATTATAGGATTTCTGGGTATTTCGGGAAGTTCTGTGGATTGGAAATTATTTTCTGGTGGCTTGGAAATATTTTGGTGGATAAATTTGCGGGATTATTATTGGGTTGGAATAATTGCAGGTTTTGTGGCGCATTTCCCAGTTTTGGGTTTGTCCCGAAATAGAGGAAATGCTGCCCAAATTTTTACAAAACTTTATTTAATTTGATTTCAAAATTGGTTTTCGGGATAATGAATTTAAAACTGATTTTTCGGACGACGACCGTACCGGTCTGTGGGCCCTGGCGAAATGCAAACGCACCGGTCCGACCGGGCGTTGTGGTATTAGCTGGATTTTGATGATGGACCGAGTCTGAGACTCCAACTTTTATTTTAAATTATTTTTATTTAATGTTAAGCTATTTATTATAGTTATTTATTTACTGCATTTTATTTAGTAATTAAATTATTTCCTCTTATTTGATGTAAAAATAATTGTACAGGGCATAAGCCCACTCTAGGATGTTTAGCTGTGCCCCTGTATTGTGTAGCGTAGATTTTTACTTTCTTTTCTGGGTGGATGTGATCTTGGGTGGTTTTGATTAGACGTATAAATCGTAGTTAGAGCGTAATTTTATAATTAATTAAGAATTAATTAAATGGATGAAAAATTAGTAAATAACTAGTTCATGATTTATCATTAAAAGAAAACTATATTTTTATAAATATATTACAAAAAACACAAGTTTTCCAAAGTTAATTGATTCTCGTTGTTATTTCCAAATAATCCAATTAACCGGCTTAATCAAACGCACGTAGTTGCGACGTAAACGTTAGCTGTAGATTAATACAAATTAAAACCTGACTAGGACTTACTACTAGAGATTGCAACTAGCACACTTAGCCTGGTTATACAAAGGATCTAAGTCGAGTTCTCAACTGTAGGAACTCGAAGTTACAACTGACGTTCCTCCTCGGTACCGACTCGTCTTTCCAGTCATTCTAATACAAAGGCAAGTACAGTTATGTCTATTTGGTAATTTATCTAGAAATTGTTTTATTGCAATTTTAAACCACATTGCTACACGGAACTCTCTCCTAGAGTATTGATTGTGGAACTCTTTACTAGAGTTCGAATATTGACTCATTGATTGAATCTGATTGACTCGGAATATTGGGGGAGTAGTGTAGCGTCTATGACCAATACCCCCATATTGTATTGATTGTGCGAGCTGATTCCTCCTATACACGAGGATAGGCCGGACCGTATCATTAGGATATAATTGAATCATCCCAAGCCGGTCATAGTTCGTTGCCTACTCAAATCACATCATTTTTAAATTGTTGGAAAATATTGTTAAAGTATTTCAAATTGTTTAACATTGCAAATTTTAAATTATTATTTGAATTATTGGATATTCGTAATTGTACTTTGCTCCCTCCTGACTGGAGAACCAACATTTTAGGTATCACTGATGAGGCTTTGTTCCGCGATATTTTCCGAGGTCCCAACTAGAGGACGATGATCTCGAGACTGATGAGCTGGTTGCCTAGATTTTTCTTCTTCTTTATAATTCATGATGTTTGTGGAAAGCAATGTACTTCAGATGTATTTTTCATTTTATTGTAAAAAGTTTTAAACTATTCGAATTATTAAAGTTGTGGCAATTAGACTGTGTTGTTTACCTGCATGAGTGATACAGCTTACTGCCGCCGTCTCAACAACGGTGCAGGCTGGACATGATCTGATTCGACCCAAGAAATTGGGACCGGGTCGTGACAGGATTAGTCCTCTCAGAGGAAAACCAGTATAAACCTCGGTGTTTGCGTTTGCTTTTCTCTACTCATTTACTTTACGCATTTACTTATATATTGTTTGCTTCATATTAGTTTGATTACTGCCATATAAATTTTTAGTGGAAATTTTTATTCCGCTGCACGTACGCATTCTATTCACCATCCCCCTAGAGGTGCTCAATCAACGGTCCTACATTATCTTTACTTCCTCTCTATTTCTATCTTGGTATTATTGCAATTATTTTTAGGAATAGTTTTATTCGTGTAATATTCATCTTGTTTAATCTTAATTTGTGAACTATACCTTCTCATTTCTTTCTTCTTAACTAAACAATTATGATGTGATAAAATAACTATTATTTGGTTTAGTATGCTTATGAATATGTTGTTTTAATGGATAGCGACTTTATTTATTTATTTATTTTGTTATTTTCTCAAAATAGCCTAATGATTGGCAACGGTAAACATGTACTGACCAATATATGATTGCGCCCTCTCTAGAATATCTATCGAGTTGGCATATTGATTATAGTATTTAGATTATATAGTATAAATTATCCTTGAGATAGCTTTCCATATTTCGGACTGTCTAGTTCTGTATAAAGTCTCACAACATTCTGAGGTTTCTTATTAAATGATCATACTTTCAGGATATGAAACACCTTGGTCTTACAACAACAAAGTCTTTATCCCAAATTTCTAGGGTGGGTTATTTTAATCCTTTTCTTCTATTGATCTGTGTTGCAAGTGTCCAAACCACCTAAGTTGTCCTCATCTTGTCCTCAATTGGCACCACATTGGCACCACCTCTAACTTTCTATGGATACACTTATTTCTTATCCTATCGTACAATGTATTGTCACTCATCCATGTTAGTATTCTCATTTCCGCTACATTATTTTGGACATGTTGTTTCTTAATTACCTAACAGTCTGATCCATAAAGCATGGTTGGTCTTATAACAATCTTGTAGAATTTTTCATTCCCACTTCAGAGGTATCTTGCGATCATAAAGTACTCCAAAAGCAGTCCTTCATTTCATCCATCATGTTATAATTCTATACATGATGTCCATCTCAATCTCTCCATTATGATCAATGATTGACCTAATACCGAAAGCTATCACTCTTAGATATCTCTTTCCCATTTATATGAACTCCCCTCTTATTTATCTTTGACTTCGAATTGAAATTACATTTTACTATATTTTCGTTCTACTACCTAAATCCTTTAGATTCCAAATTCTTTCTCTATACTTGTTTTATCATATGCAAATACAACATATGGAGCCTTTTTCTCCTCGTTCACTTGGAATTGTCTCCTAAGAATATAACTTTGCATGTATCCCTTCTGAACCATTAATATGTAATCAAACATGAACGTTCATTCTCTAAACTACTCACTTTTAATAGCTCCCAACTTCTGGATGCATTAGAACTTCATTTTCTTCAAACGATAGGTATCAAGAAACTTTTAAAAATGTTGGAAATGATTGAAGTGGTGAATACCTTGTTACCAATCGCACGGCCTAACCCGCATGGTACAGCCGCAGCGTCGACATCCCCTATATATGGTATAAAATTCTTTCATACCCTGGTAAAAGGTACA
The DNA here is from genome assembly GCA_029216955.1 of Iris pallida. Classification (NCBI taxonomy): domain Eukaryota; kingdom Viridiplantae; phylum Streptophyta; class Magnoliopsida; order Asparagales; family Iridaceae; genus Iris; species Iris pallida. The sequence continues at coordinate 11,919,793 of JANAVB010003200.1, forward strand.
ACTCCATTAAAATAAAACTTGTGAAAATAAATGCTCAAAATAAAGAAAGGCAAGAAATATCCATGGGTTGTCTTCTAGTTCTACTTGCAAATACAAATTAAAAGATGAAAACATTAGGCTTTTAAATGAATCTCCATTTTCATGATAAGTATATACCATACAGCAATAAGCAATCCCGCCAGCTGCCTGGAACCAACATGCTCAAATGACATTCCTTCATCTAAGGACTTCCCTATAGAATCTAACCACCAGTTTCCGTAAGTGCTCCCCTCGAGTCCAACCTAGAGAAGTAAGACATCCATCAATGCACGAATAACAGTAGAACTTAGAGTCAATATAAATATGAAAAACGCTATGAATATCAAGGTATTCATATAATCATGTTACACAACCTAGCTGCAAAAGTAAGAAATGATGGTTTTGTAAGGTGTTCAGTACTAATTTTCTTTAAGATTGTAACTGGAACATCATATCAGCCTACGAAATTATACTCCAGAACTGTTGCATCCTACTATTCAGAATACGAGAGTGACAAAGCGGAAACGGGGACGTAGGCCTAGTTTTTGAGTTGGAGGGAGATAATAGGCTGGCTGACTTGCGAAATCCATTACTGTTGATCGGGCTTCTCCGTTGCTTTCTTTTTCTTGGTGGGGTCAGTTCAGGGGGATGTTGACCAACGTCCGAGGTTTGGATGTTGAGCCAGATTTCGTACATCAAATTGCGTATGTATATAAAGATCTGATTCGTTCTGCCTTTCTATCTTCATTATTGAGATAGGCAATTCTCACCCCGCCCGAGAGATGCGTTCTCCAGTGTGACCCGGGCCAGCGAAGCCGGGATTTCGGAGGATCTAAGCCCTGAGCTCTGATCTATTCCCCCCGCCCCGTATGAAATTTCAATTTCTTTCTATGTTGCATGGACTGGGAAAATAGTATCCATATCTGTATCTTGTTTGAACCGTATCCATGTCCGTGCTCGTGCTGCTTAGGTGACTACTATTGTACTTATTTGAAAATTTCCGTATCCCGGATCTTTATCGTGTCTTATCCATATCTGTGTCCGTATTTCTGCAACATAGACTTATTCTCTAGGTGATGAACTGACAAGGTCGAGAGAATGCACAAGTTTATGATAAATTGATAACTAACACTAATATAAAGATCTTGGAAACAAGGTACTAAATATGTCCCCGGATAGGTTTAAAGATTTGGGGGCAAAGGAAAGATGAGCCCCTATGATGCAACTGACAGAGAGATGTAAAGGGATGCAAAGCACAAATTTATTCGTGTTTGGGCAATTGTTTCCGATGTTATGATAAAAAGCATGAAACTATATTTTAAATGATATGATTCAGATTGCTCTTACAGATTCTTTCGCTGCAGACACTGCGAGAAACCCAGCACCCATTTCCACCTCTTGTAACCCAACAACGACTACTGAAACTTCTGATGATGCACTAGCCAGCCACGTTATAAGTGAATCACGAGATGCTCTCTCCTGTCCTACATTCCAAGTACCAGCCAGAATTTTGAACTGTCAATTTTGGTATATAACTGCTCTTTACTGTTCAGTTCTGCACGCAAGAATCCGTCAAGAGGCCCTGGAGAAGTCAGGTACCATCCGCGAATCCCACCATGGCTTGCCATCGTAAAGATATAAGAACCGCCCACGGCCATCTCTACGACTGCGGTGCTATGGGCGGCCCATCCTCCAAGCAAACTCCCCTCGAGATCCAGAACCTGGACACTGCCATTTTCGTATCCCACCCATATCCTTTCCCCAAAGGTACAAATACACTGAACAGACGAGGAACAGTGCTGAACCTCTTGTAGACGAATCCCATTTCCATCCCACTGATAGAGTGAGCCATGTGTGCATCCAGACCAAATTATTCCGTCCGCTGAAATTGTTACTGCCTCTGTTCTCCGGTTATCGTCTCCTGAACCCTTTGCTGCAACTCTCCGAACAGCGTCAGCAGCTCCCAGCAAGGCATTACGGGAGCGCTGGAGAAAGTTGCTGGAACCTTGTGATTTTTCCTTTTTCGAACTTGCAACGAGTTTTACCTTCATCTCATCCTCCTCACATGAATCCTGGACAGGCGAGGTATCGATTTGAGTCTCAATGTGACCATTTATCCCGAAAACTTTCAGTAGTTCTTTTTTAGGAGCATCCCTGCATTGTTAAACAAAAGAATATCTGAATCAGAACTAAAGATTCAAATGGGTGCCATAAGAAATCAAGATTCAAGCTCAAGCAGCTGAAGAAGTTATACCAGACTGCAAAGGATAGGTTACTACCACTCCACACTCTTGATCTAGAGTTATCGGACAACATATATTTGACTTCTGCACTAGGCAAAGAACACACCCCATCGACAGTTGCCTGGCTCCTGTGATCGACAAATGGTTTCTCGATTAATAAACCGGCAATATATCTCTCTTCCGTTGTCGAAGAAAGAGACTTGTCAATGGCTTCCCAAGGCCATACCTTTATGATTCCACCTTCGAAGCCCGACCACAGTTCACCTGGAGTCAACAAAAATGTTAAAAGGAAATACCATTACAAGAGTTACGTGACTGGTCCATCATCATCCAAACCCTTCTTCCATCAGAATGGGGTCAGCAATGGAGCATAAGAAAGCCTAATACTATGACCGGTTGTCAACCTGACGTCAAACATCTATGTCGACGTCAAACAGTTTAAGCTCATGCGACCAAGGAACACCCTCCAAGTTCTCCTAGACTATAAGGGTATACACGAACAGATAAAGGTGATACAATTTTTTACGGTGAATTGCATTCGTCTCTGTGATACATTACGCCAAATAGTGAAGGAATGACAAGTATGTTAATCACATAAATCTTATTTGTGCTCCATTAGGGACTAGCAGCATTGACAGTCCAAAAGTCGGTTGTCTATCAGCGTCACTACTAAAATCCGCTCAATTGGCGACATATATTTAGCGACGTTCGATTAACGTCGCTAAATTGGTTACATTAGCGACGTTTAGACAAAACGTCGCTAATAGTCGCTACTAGCGACGACCTAAGCGACGTAACAACGACGTATATTAATCACATGATCCAATCGTCGCGAAACATCGCTCGGACGTCGCTAATAGCGACTAACTTAGCGACGGTAGTGATAGCGTCACTAAATTCTAATTATATCCCCCCACCGATTCATTTTTCCCCATTTTTCTCTCTCACTCTCTCTCCTCCCCCCTCCGGTGCTCTCACTCTCTCCGACGGCGACTCTCACTCTCTCCGGCGACTCTCCTCCCTCTCCGGTACGTGACTCTCCCCCTCCCTCTCTCTCTCTCTCGCTCTCCGTCTGTTTTGGTTGTTGGTGGTTTGGGGGGGTGCGGGTGGCTCGGGGGGAGGTGCAGGGGGGATGCGGGTGGTTGGGGGGTGAGTGGGGGGTGGCTGGGGGGGTGGGGCAGGGGGGACGAGGGCGGCTGGGGGAGGGAAGCTAGGGTTAGGGTTCGGGTTAGGGTCCATTTTCTCCCATTTTACTCTCTCACTCTCTCTCCTCCCCCCCCCTCCGGCGCTCTCACTCTCTCCGGCGCTCTCACTCTCTCCGGCAACCCTCCTCCCTCTCCGATACGTGGTACTCTTCCCCTCCCTCTCTCTCTCTCTCTCTGTCTCTCTCTCTCTCCCGGCTGTTTTGGTTGTTGGTAGTTGGGGGGGTGCACGTGGCTTGAGGGGAGGGGCAGGGGGGATGCGGGTGGTTCGGGGGTGAGTGGAGGGTGGTTGGGGGGTGGGGCAGGGGGACGAGGGCGGCTGGGGGAGGGGAGCTAGGGGTAGGGTTCGGGTTAGGGGTGGGTATGTGTGGGCGGCTGGGGGAGGGGAGCAGGAGGGGTGGGGGCGGCTGGGGGAGGGGAGCAGGGGGAGGAGTGGAGGGTTAGGATTCGGGTTAGGGGTGGTGTAGGGGGGAGGAGCTTGGTCAGGGGCACCGATAGTGCCGAAAAATCTGATAATTTTGTAATAATTATTTGTTTTTCGACACCGAAAAATGTGATACTCCGATTCGAACGCACCGATAGTGCCGATATTTGTAACAAGTAGTTTTGTTGGTTGGTTAATTGGTAACATGGTGATCGAGACATATAGTCTCTGCAGCCATTCGACCGATGAGACAGAAACTATGGTACGACATGGTGATCAGGACATAGTCCCTGCAGCCATTCGACTGGCGAGGCAGAAACTATGTAGCCGTAGATAAAGTTGACTGCCCTCCGACCCTCATCCCTTGGCAATGATGATATGAAAACCTATCACTATATCTTATATAGTAGTAGATGATGTCTTAGTATTACATTATGTGAGTTCATCTTGATTCTGTTACATTCTTCAGATACTAGATACGATAAGAACATATACTACATCATATGTACAGAACATAGATGATTCACACGAATGTATGCTAGAATAAATTTTGGGTTGTGTACTGAGCCATCCGTTCTCACACTTAAAACACATATGAATTAGAACTGTGTGTCAATCTTTGTTTTTGTATTTTCAGCGAACCCAGGGATTGGATTCTGTATTTTGGCTCCAGCTCCAGCTCCATTTGCATAAATCTACGGTTCGACTTGGTGATCAGGACATAGTCCCTGCAGCCATTCGACTGGCGAGGCAGAAACTATGTAGCCGTAGATAAAGTTGACTGTCCTTCGACCCTCATCCTTCGGCAATGATGATACGACAACCTATCACTATATCTTATATAGTAGTAGATGATGTTTTAGTATTACATTATGTGAGTTCATCTTGATTCTATTACATTCTTCAGATACTAGATATTAGATTCGATAAGAACGTATACTACACCATATGTACAGAACATAGATGATTCACACTAATGTATGCTAGAATGAATTTTGGGTTGTGTTCTAAGCCATCCGTTCTCACACTTGGAGAAAAATCAAATTTTTTGTATTTTATCTGATGCACAAATACCGTGTCCAGCTCCAGCTCCAGCTCCAGCTCCAGGCGATCAATAGTTTCATTTTTGCATTTTTGGACTGTACTATATTTTTGACTTTGTACGTATTTGGGGATATTCAGTTTTTTCGTTGAGGATACTGAGTTTGTACGTACTTACGGATATTGATTTGGTTTGTTGAGGATATTATATATTGACATTGTTCGTTGCGGATAGTATTTTTTTTTTATATTTTTTGTATATTCTGGAATGTATTGTGCGTGTCGGTGTTGAGTGTTCCACCGAGGGGGTCGACGAACCCAGGGATTGGATTTTGTATTTTGTATTTTGTATTCTGTATTTTGGCTCAGGCTCCAGCTCCATTTGCATTAATCTACGGTACGACATGGTGATCAGGACATAGTCCCTGCAGCCATTCGACTGGCGAGGCAGAAACTATGTAGTCGTAGATAAAGTTGACTGTCCTCCGACCCTCATCCCTCGGCAATGATGATACGACAACCTATCACTATATCTTATATAGTAGTAGATGATGTCTTAGTATTACATTATGTGAGTTCATCTTGATTCTGTAACATTCTTCAGATACTAGATACGATAAGAACATATACTACACCATATGTACGAAACATAATGATCTACACTAATGTATACTAGAATGAATTTTGGGTTGTGTTCTGAGCCATCCGTTCTCACACTTAAGTACTGTGAGAGCACCGGAGAGAGTGAGAGCGCCGGAGGGGGGGGAGAGAGAGTGAGAGAGTAAAATAGGGGAAAATGAATTGGTGGGAGAATATAATTAGAATTTAGCGACATTCATACTAACGTCGCTAAATTAGTAGCTATTAGCGACGTCATAGCGACATTTCGCGACATATAGTGCAGATATTTGTAACAAGTAGTTTTGTTGGTTGGTTAATTGGTAACATGGTGATCGGGACATATAGTCCCTGCAGCCATTCGACTGACGAGACAGAAACTATGGTACGACATGGTGATCAGGACATAGTCCCTGCAGCCATTCGACTGGCGAGGCAGAAACTATGTTGCTGTAGATAAAGTTCACTGTCCTCCGACCCTCATCCCTCGACAATGATGATACGACAACCTATCACTATATCTTATATAGTAGTAGATGATATTTTAGTATTACATTATGTGAGTTCATCTTGATTCTATTACATTCTTCAGATACTAGATACTAGATTCGATAAGAACGTATACTACACCATATGTACAGAACATAGATGATTCACACTAATGTATGCTAGAATGAATTTTGGGTTGTGTTCTCAGCCATCCGTTCTCACACTTAAAACACATATTGTAACACCCAGTTTTCCAAATGAGGGTAATTTTAAAATTTTATAATTTTAATCTTTTATTAATGATATTAAATTATGATATAAATTTTTGGTGATTTTTGATTATTTTAAAAATTATTTAAAACCATGACTTGTGATTTACCAATTTAAAGACTAGTGTTATGACATTAGGATAATTATTTTTACTTTTGAGCATGGGGGTATTTTGGTCATTATGAACTTTTGGGAATTATTTGGATTTATTATGAATTATTTAGATTTATTTGAATTTATATAATTTTTGGTATATTTTAATTAAGGGTTAATCTAGACTTGACTAGTGTTGACTTTGGAGCCTAACCTAGAAGCTAACCCTAACTAAGGTGACTTGGTTTAGTATGTAACCTTAGTCTAACCTAGATCAACCCATGATTTGGTCATTTAGACTCAAGTTAGAATAGAAGGCTTTTAGTTATAAGCCATGACTTATGGTTTTGAAACCAATGATTATCAACTTAAGCCATAGAGGCCCAAAGCCCATAGCCTATTACTAGAAACCCTAACCCTAATCATCATGGCTGGCCACCTAGGGATTATCCCCCTATTTATACTCCCTTCCATTAGGTTAGCCCCATTTAGAAAGTTCACATTTGGAAAAAAGAGGTAAATCCCATCTTTAGAAATTTCTAGAAAATCCATTTTAATTCCTTTTTAATCCAAACAAGTTGCATTAGATCCTAATTCATCTATACTTGCTGTTATTTGAGGATAATCCCAGCTTTGGGAAAATTCGGGAGCATTTGGCTAGCAAGGAGGAATCCCCCATTTGGAGCTTTTTCAAGCTTTTTGTACCTATAGGTAAAACTCCACAAATTGTATTAATATTTTATTTTCTTTGTATTTAGGGCTAGATCTAGGAGTCCCCTAGCTGCCCACGAAATTTGGGCACAATTTGTGTCCATTTCGTGTCCGTATCGGACACATATCGTATTGATATATTAGGTGTTTGTAGAAATGCCACATAGTAATTAATTTTCGTATTTTTGAAAAGTGATTGTATGGATTTGTAGATCTAGGTGAGCGTATTAATTTTTGTGAAGGTGTCCTGGTGTTTTGTGTCCTTGTGTGTCGTGTATTTCTTTTGGACACGCAGCACGAGCCCGTAGGTCGTGTCCTGCATCTCGGGGGGTATATCTCGGGACACAGGACACGTCGTGTCCTGAATTTTTGTGGGATTCATGGGGCATTGTCTACAACCTTGCTCCCAAAATTTGGGAGCATCTCGTGCACTACGCAGGGAGAAATTGAGGTCGCATGGGTCGCACACTGTCGCGCACGGGCTGCTGTGCGCGTGCACAGGCACGACTGACATGCGTGTCGTGTCGTGTCTGTGGGACTCGTGGACCCAGTGCAGGGTGTGTCAGACCTAGAGCTATCCTAGGTGAACCTCTGGATACGAACACGTGTCCTGTCGTGTCGTGTGTCGCATGTTGGATGCGCGTGCACGCGTGCACGACGATTGTTCGTGCACTGTCAGTGTCTGTGTACATGTGCTTGTTTGGACACGATTCGTGTCCAATTCTTGGACACGAATGCACTCTCATGTATCCTCACATGTATATCATTTATTTTTAACCTTTACTTGTCATTTTGTTGATTATTTGAATTTGAAATTTCATTTTCCCTTGAACTCTGATATGCATTGACTGAATACATTTTTTCTGAATTTAATTCTCGTTTTCCCTGTTTTTATGTTGATAAATGTCAGTAATTAGTTACCTACATGTTTGATTGGTGTTGTTCAAGTTCACTTGATCTGTGCTATGAAAGGGGAATCATTGATTTGGTTTTTGCAATATTGATTGGGGTTTTCCTATCCTTGTTCAGAAAACTGAAACTGATGTACATTCATGTTATCCTTACATTCTCTCACACACACACAAAACATCTGACACTTAACTCACTCACATTGCCTACACATCCTGAAACCTGTTAACTCCTCACACATTCTGTTTTTCCTCATATTGCACTCCCCTCATACACACACACACACAGTCCTATTTACACAACACTGATATCCTAATTTTTCCAAGGTGACTGATACGCATGGCTGAATGTATTTTTTTTAATTTGATTTCATTCTTTTTTCTATTTTTGTGATGTTGAATGGCTAATAGGACTCACCTACATGTGTATTGATAGATGAATAGGTAGTTGTGTTGGTGTGGGGAAAAGGGAATCACTGATTTGGTTTTTGTATTTGGACTGGGGTTTTTCCTGACATGGTTTCAGAAAACTGAAACATATGTTAACTTCTTTAATATACACACACATATGCTGATTTCTCCACACATTTACACACAGTCACTCACTTGCACACACACTCTACATAATGTTACACACACACAGAGGCCACACTGACACTGTCACTTCTCACTCCCCTCATGGACACACACAAATTGTCTAACACACACATGACTACCCATGTATAATCTACACTGTCACCATCACACACAAGACTGAATTACACACACAGTCCTACTCACACTGTTTTTACACTCCCTCACACCCCTCAACATATACACACACATATGATTTACACTCTCACATTGCCCTATCCTCATAGCACACACACACACACACACACACACACACACACACACATACACACACACACACACACACACACACACACACACACACATGTGTATCATGACACACACAAAACTGAAATCAATTCTCACACACACATATATCCCTTTATATGCATGTGTGTGTGTGTGTGTGTGTGTCTATATATATATATATATATATATATATATATATATATATATATATATATATATATATATATATATATATATATATATATATATATTATGTGGGTAATAGTTACTAGTGTGTATGTGAATGTGTAGTGGGTTGTGAGATAGGATTTCATTTGCCTATTTGTATTTGGCCTATGGCCTAGGTATTTGGCATATGGCATGTGTGTATCACTAGGATAGATGACTTGTGTGGTATTTAGCTAGTTGACCTAGAATTGGCTTGTTAAGCCTAGGTTTGACCAACCTAGACTAGTATGACCAAGTTTAACCTCGTTTGACCTAGTTTGACTTAATTAGACTAGAATTGACCTAGTTTGACTGTTAGGGTTGACTAGAGTTGACCAAATGTTGACTTTAGTCTAGATTGATCCCAAACTTCATGTAGATGCATTGTAGCAGTCTATTTCCTTATCTTAGACTTGTTGTGACTTGTACTGTTCTATAGGAGACAGACACCACTCCTCAGACAGTATATTCTCTTTGGACATTCGGGATATCAGGCGAGTACATTCTCTGATCATTTCATATCATGTTTAGAATTATTTTTTTGTTTTAAATTACTTTACTTGATACTGTCACGTTGGTCACACGGATTAGTACTATATGGATCCCTTCTTGAGATGTTATTCCCTCAGGGAGCATCGGATACTACATGTTCTGTGCATTTCACTTACATGGTGTATCACTATGCTTCACGGTTCATTGATCACTTGTGACATGTACACTCATGATCACAGAGTCTTCCTTGAATCACCCATTTATGGACATTCCCAGAATCACCCATTTATGGGCCTACCATGTATCACCCCTTGTGGGCCATTGTATGGAATCATAACATAACCTGGCTGGATCCTTGTGTATTGATTGGGGGTACGGGGGAGTAGAAGTAGATATGTGAATAATATCCAAGTAGTGTAGTTCCCAGAATCACTCCATAGTTGTCACGACTCGCATCTACCGTGAGGGTACGAGTACGTAACAGTGCCCAGCCTACGCCGCAGTGTCGACAGTAGAACGTTGTTCTAGGTCATGAACTATAACTAACATAATATGAATACCCTCCATAAGGAGACCAACACAGAGGTATAACTCAATCACAATCTATAGATAGAAAATGGCACGATGAAATAGATAAGGAAAATCTCAACTGAGATACAACAGAAATGAAATACAAGTCTCAACATCTCTACAATATACAACTCTGAAACAATAACAAAAGCTAAACATGAAAAGAAATAGTCTAAGCTATCTACACTATACAAGGTATCATACTGAGCAGCTGCTTGAACCTCCCCAGGGGTCCAGGTCGCGAGTGTCATCTAGGCAAGCTCCAAGTAAGGGGGTGCAGGGTTTCTCATCATCCTCTGTAAAATTTTCAACAGGTCCAGTCAGGACGGAAGCAAGCACAGTACATCTCATGCAGTTCATATCATGGCAGGAAATATAAAGCAAGCAATAGAGTAAGATACATGAAACGCTGTAAGAAGATGTACATGAAACAGAAGAGATATTTGATAACTGGAAATATATACATGATAAGTAAGAACTGTAAGTGACTAGTAATTTAGAGTACGAGATGGCATGTAATTGGCTTAGGTTGAACATGATGTACATGAGTGAACATGTAGGACACCAGCCAATAAGGCTGTGTTGTGCATGCTAAAACATGAAAAGTAACAGAGTGAACATGATGGGTAAATCACATGACCATTTATACTCACCCCTACCCACAATCAGTACACAAGGATCTATTCAAGTTACGTTACGGACATGATATTTTGGTTATACAAGAGACACATGAGCAAACATGAGCGTACATGAAAGAACATGAGAGTACATGAACGTACATGTAAGAACATGAGTGTACATGAATAACGCAGAAGCAAGGAATACATGATGTACATGAAACACATGTCATAAAGTATCCGATGCGCCCGCTAAGGGGGATAACATCCCAAGAAGAGATCCATATAGTACCAATCCGTGATGATAACGTGACAGCATCAAGTAAAAGTAATCTAGAGCGAGAATATAAATCGTGACAAGTATGAAACGATCAGAGAATGTACTCGCCTGATAACTAAATGTCCGAAGAGGATGTACTGCCTGAGGAGGGGTGTCTGTCTCCTAATCAGAGCAACACAAGTTACAACAAGTCTAAAATAATAAAATAGACTACTACAATGCATCTACATGATGTTTTGGGTCAATCTAGGCTAAAGTCAACCTTTGGTCAACTCTGGTCAACCCTAACAGTCCAACTAGGTCAATTCTAGTCTAATTTTGTCAAACTAGTTCAAACGAGGTTAAACTTGGTCAACTAGTCTAGGTTGGTCAAACTTAGGCTTAACAAGCCAATTATAGGTCAACTAGACCAAGGTCAACTCTAAAAGTCAACTAAGGCTAACCAAGACTATACAAGTCTACAAACCAACACACATACATAACTATACCATATTTAAACATAGACAACATCATAATAGGCTATAGGGCAACACTATACACTAGGCCTATAAAACAAATGTCTAAGTAAACAAATAGCTATCTAACACATAGCTAATATTACTAGCTAAACCAAACACATAGCTAACACATTAGCTAACAGGGCACACAACTACAATATAGCAATATATATGCATCTACCTTCACTTCAATATACATATATATGTAGGAACCTATGCACACACATTATGTATATATATACATCTATATAAGAAGGAAGGGTTTAAGAGAGAGTGTGTGTGTGTGGTTGAGAGCTTATGGGTTCATTCATACATTGTATTGTTCATGAATACATACAATACCTAGATGCATACATACATGTTTACCTACATACTTGCATATATACATATAGGTTTATGATACATATATTATTATACATTATAACATATATGTATATTCATATATATAGAGAGGGAAGGGTCACAATGTATGTGTATGAGCATATATATATGTGTGTGTGTGAGGGATCAACATAGGTTAAAGTGTGTGTACATGATAGGGTGACATGAGAGCATGGTGTGTTCATAAGAGAGCAGTAATTTAGTTCTCAGGCAAAAAAAAAATAGTAAATGACAGTGATACATTCAACCAACACAAATACAAACCCAATTTCAATCTCAACCAAGCCTATAGTGTATTACCTATATACTACACATCAAAATTCAGGTTTGCAATGAGAACCAAAACTCAATTTTGAATTAAACAATCTCAGTTTTTGTATATTGCCTAAATCAGAATTTCATGCTTGAATTGAACCCAAACTCAGTTTTTGATTTGAAATATAACCCAGGTTTTCAACTTTAAATCAGTTTTTACAACTCATCAACTCAGGTTCAGTTGACAGTTGATTCAAACTCAGTTTTAACATATTAAATCTCAGGAAAAAATCTGTCAACTATTCCTTCTCAGGTATAGCATATCAACCAATCTCAGATTTGACACTACTTAACAAAGTAAATATCAGATTCTGAAATATATGTTGAACCATCTCAGGTTCTCCACAAAATCTCAGCTTATATGTTATCACATTCTCAGTTATTGGGACATTCATTCAAATGGAATTAACAACAACCAACATATATATTTACACAACCTAAATTCTAAAACTAACCTAACATTAATCTCAGTTTTAGCATATTAAAATTCAGGAAAATCTGTTAACTATTCATTTGATTTCTAACTCAGGAAATTTCAGGTTTATACACAGGTTCAACATTCTACATTTAAACATACATTCAATGAAATTGAAACTATATCTAAGAACCCTACATATAGCTAACATGTACAGCAATCTTAACAACATGTTAACATCTAAATTAACATAATGGAAATCATATTAATTCAGTAAAATATACAGAGAAAATCTCAGTTAAACCCCAAACCCCAATTGAACACAGTATCAGTGAAATATATTGAACCTCTGTAACATGTATCAGAAAACCCATTCAACATTAAATTGAATCAAAAACCAAGGTGTAAGCCTAAAGCAGTGTGTGCAGACACTAGGTCTACATGTACTCATGTCTAGGAAGTGGCTCGTGTCTACAAAAGTGGACACGAAGTGTCAATTAATGTGTGAAACCCAAAACAGTGGACAGTACATGTACTGCCTCGTGCACGTGTTCACCTAGGTCTAGGACACGACACAGGTGTCCACGTGTCTCATGGTCACGTGTCCAGGTTCACCTAGGGTTAGGGTACGTGTCCAACACCCTGATACGTGTCCACGTGTCATATAGAAAGGACACGAGACGCGTATCAGAGACCTAAAACCGTGCATTCAGACCACATCGTACACGCGGTCGAGTGTCTCATGCTCATGACACAGGACACGACACACCACGTGCTCGTGTCCATGTGTACGCCAAGTGATGGGCTACACGCTCGTGTCACCATGAGGTATCCACGTGGCGTATCCGTGCGATACGACACGCTCGAAGTGTGCTCTGTGCAGTGCGCACAGTGCAGTATAAAACCCGTGTTCGTGTCAGAGCTCTCTCGACACGACACGAAAGGTCGTGATATTTGAGGGGGGGCTGTCAGTGATGGCCCCCTCCTCTGTGTCAATTTCCACGTGTCCTCATGGCGTGTCGTGTCCAGAAATTGGGTCGAGTAGCAGGGGAGCTACAGTGCCGCGCGCACGCACCCGCACCCGTGTCCCCCAAGATCTGACATGACACAAAAATCAAACACAGACACTAGAAACCCACAGGCAATATCAAAACCCTAATTCCTATTTAAAAACTTTCCAAAAACTAGATCAAAATCCCCTCTTGGGCATTTCGACAAACACTTAGGCCACATCCTTGATACGTGTCCAAATGGACACGAAACTCATGAAATCTGACACGACACTAATGCATACACTTAGGGGACCCCTAGGGCTTCCTAATGATGAAGACAAAACGAAATTTCATGGAGAAATGGAGGAGTTACCTATTGTTGAACTTTTAAGAAAAACCCCTATTCAATGGCTCTTCTCTTGATGTCCCATTCCACTCAAATCACATCAAACTGAAATGGAACATTAACAACAGCAAGAATAGGCATATTAGGACCTAATGGAATAAATTAGAATGAAAAAGGAAGAGGAATGGAGTTCTAGGAATTGAAATACCATAGGAAACTAACCTTTCTAAAACTTGAGCCTTCTTAAGAAAGAGGCAACCCTAAAAATAGGACAGTATAAATAGGGTGGTGCTTCCAAGGAGGATATGGTGGCTGGCCAATAATGTCTAGGGCTTAGGGTTTTAAAATTCTTGGGCTTTGGGCCAAGTTACATAGGCTATGGCTAAGTTGTTTTATTAATGGCTCTAAATCATAAGCCATGACTTATGACTTTCTAAATCCTATTGCTAATTAGAGTCTAATGACCAAACCAAGGATTAGGCTAGGTTATACTAGAGTCATATAACCTAACCAAGTCCATACTAACTAGGGTTAGCTCTTAGGTTGGTCTACAAGAGTCAAAACTAGTCAAAGTCAACCTAGTCCAAACAATTCCAAAATAATTCCTAAAAATTCTCATAAATTCAAATAAATTCTATTAAATCTAAATAATAATTAATAATTCCAACTAATTCTCAAAATTATGAAAATGACTAAAATACCCTTCAGTCTGGAAATGAACACTAGCAAGACACCAAATCATAAGTCATGAATTTAAATAGTTTTTAAAAAAATAATTAAAGATCACTAAAATTATAATATAAAATAAATATCATTAAATAATAATTATAATTACAAAATTTCAAAATTACCCTCATCTGGAAAACTGGGTGTTACATTCCTACCCACCTTATAAAAATTTCGTCATCGAAATTAAAATGGTAGTAGTCCTTCTAGGTCAAACACCCCACAATCAAAGTCTCAAACATACCGTCAGATAATCATATACGTCTGTCCAAAATCATGTTGTCCAGAGTCTTTATCATGCTAGTGAGCAAGGCTACGATAATCACAGAGTCCTTGACTAAGGTACGTATCCTTAGGTTCATAGTATTTAAAATTTTCGCATTGCCGCATGCGACGACGAAAACCTTAAATTCCCATACCCGAGAAATACATCCAAAATCTGACTATATGTCCTCACTATGCTAACTAACACGACCATCAAAGATTCTAGATCCCATAACTGAGGTGACCTAGTCCATATAATTTTCTCAGAAGAAAAACAAACATAACGAAAGAGCAACATGACAAAATTAATCAATCAACAAGGAACAGATGGAATCGGATTTCAAGGTAGTTATAAAAGTCAATTTTGGGAATAGAATCAAGAAGAACAGAACTTGCAGCAAGATCTCCAATGGTCTGTGCATCCTTGACAGTCCTGACGATAGCTCACCCTGCTGGTTTTCCCTGGTCTGCTGCTGATGCTGCATGAACTGCTGCTGCTGAGAGAATCGGAAATGACGAGAAAAGTCTCTGTACAGACAGAGGTGCACCTCCAATGTAGCAGAAACGCCAACCTGAGTCGGCACAACAGAAGCTCCGGTCTCGAGGCCCTGATGAACAGGACGAGAGGTGGCCAGCCTCTCGATAGTATTTCTCGAACCGAAGTGATGAGATCGTGTCTTCATAACCATCATGAAGACAGATCAAAACAAGAAGCAATTTCTGAGAATGAAGCAAAATTTCAAAGGAGGACAGTTTATATTCAAAGGGAAGTCAATAAGCAACAATTTTAGACAAAAGGAATCTGATTAAGAGTTTTACCTAATGTGATTGAGTACCTCCAAAAATAATCCTAATCCTACTGCAGGCTGTAGTGATACTCTAGTTCGAATACCACTACATAAACTCGACCTGCATGGGCCACCACTAAAAATATGTCACGACCCGCACCTACCGTAAGGGTACGAGTACGTAACAGCGCCCAGCCTACGTCGCAGTGTCGACGGTAGAACGTTGTTCTAGGTCATGAACTATAACTAACATAATATGAATACCCTCCATAAGGAGGCCAACACAGAGGTATAACTCAATCACAATCTATAGATAGAAAATGGCACGATGAAATAGATAAGGAAAACCTCAACTGAGATGCAACAGAAATGAAATACAAGTCTCAACATCTCTACAATATACAACTCTGAAACAATGACAAAAGCTAAACATGAAAAGAAATAGTCTAAGCTATCTACACTATACAAGGTATCATCCTGAGCAGCTGCCTGAACCTCCCCAGGGGTCCAGGTCGCGAGTGTCATCTAGGCAAGCTCCAAGTAAGGGGGTACAGGGTTCCTCATCATCCTCTGTAAAAAATTTAACAGGTCCAGTCAGGACGGGAGCGAGCACAGTACATCTCATGCAGTTCATATCATGGCAGGAAATATAAAGCAAGCAATAGAGTAAGATACATGAAACGCTGTAAGAAGATGTACATGAAACAGAAAAGATATTTGATAACTGGAAATATATACATGATAAGTAAGAACTGTAAGTGACTAGTGATTTAGAGTACGAGATGGCATGTAATTGGCTTTGGTTGAACATGATGTACATGAGTGAACATGTAGGACACCAGCCAATAAGGCTGTGTTGTACATGCTAAAACATGAAAAGTAACAGAGTGAACATGATGGGTAAATCACATGAGCATTTATACTCATCCCTACCCACAATCAGTACACAAGGATCTATTCAAGTTACGTTACGGACATGATGTTTTGGTTATACAAGAGACACATGAGCAAACATGAGCGTACATGAAAGAACATGAGAGTACATGAACGTACATGTAAGAACATGAGAGAACATGAGTGTACATGAATAACGCAGAAGCAAGGAATACATGATGTACATGAAACACATGTCATAAAGTATCCGATGCGCCCGCTAAGGGGGATAACATCCCAAGAAGAGATCCGTATAGTACTAATCCGTGATGATAACGTGACAGCATCAAGTAAAAGTAATCTAGAGCGAGAATATAAATCGTGACAAGTATGAAACGATCAGAGAATGTACTCGCCTGATAACTGAATGTCCGAAGAGGATGTACTGCCTGAGGAGGGGTGTCTGTCTCCTAATCAGAGCAACACAAGTTACAACAAGTCTAAAATAATGAAATAGACTACTACAATGCATCTACATGATGTTTTGGGTCAATCTAGGCTAAAGTCAACCTTTGGTCAACTCTGGTCAACCCTAACAGTCCAACTAGGTCAATTTTAGTATAATTTAGTCAAACTAGGTCAAACGAGGTTAAACTTGGTCAACTAGTCTAGGTTGGTCAAACTTAGGCTTAACAAGCCAATTATAGGTCAACTAGACCAAGGTCAACTCTAAAAGTCAACTAAGGCTAACCAAGACTATACAAGTCTACAAACCAACACACATACATAACTATACCATATTTAAACATAGACAACATCATAATAGGCTATAGGGCAACACTATACACTAGGCCTATAAAACAAATGTCTAAGTAAACAAATAGCTATCTAACACATAGCTAATATTACTAGCTAAACCAAACACATAGCTAACACATTAGCTAACAGGGCACACAACTACAATATAGCAATATATATGCATCTACCTTCACTTCAATATATATATATATGTAGGAACCTATGCATACACATTATGTATATATATACATCTATATAAGAAGGAAGGGTTTAAGAGAGAGTGTGTGTGTGTGGTTGAGAGCTTGTGGGTTCATTCATACATTGTATTGTTCATGAATACATACAATACCTAGATGCATACATACATGTTTACCTACATACTTGCATATATACATATAGGTTTATGATACATATATTATTATACATTATAACATATATGTATATTCATATATATAGAGAGGGAAGGGTCACAATGTATGTGTATGAGCATATATATATGTGTGTGTGTGAGGGATCAACATAGGTTAAAGTGTGTGTACATGATAGGGTGACATGAGAGCATGGTGTGTTCATAAGAGAGCAGTAATTTAGTTCTCAGGCAAAAAAATAGCAAATGACAGTGATACATTCAACCAACACAAATTCAAACCCAATTTCAATCTCTACCAAGCCTATAGTGTATTACCTATATACTACACATCAAAATTCAGGTTTGCAATGAGAACCGAAACTCAGTTTTGAATTAAACAATCTCAGTTTTTGTATATTGCCTAAATCAGAATTTCATGCTTGAATTGAACCCAAACTCAGTTTTTGATTTGAAATATAACCCAGGTTTTCAACTTTAAATCAGTTTTTACAACTCATCAACTCAGGTTCTGTTGACAGTTGATTCAAACTCAGTTTTAACATATTAAATCTCAGGAAAAAATCTGTCAACTATTCCTTCTCAGGTATAGCATATCAACCAATCTCAGATTTGACACTACTTAACAAAGTAAATATCAGATTCTGAAATATATGTTGAACCATCTCAGGTTCTCCACAAAATCTCAGCTTATATGTTATCACATTCTCAGTTATTGGGACATTCATTCAAATGGAATTAACAACAACCAACATATATATTTACACAACCTAAATTCTAAAACTAACCTAACATTAATCTCAGTTTTAACATATTAAAATTCAGGAAAATTTGTTAACTATTCATTTGATTTCTAACTCAGGAAATTTCAGGTTTGTACACAGGTTCAACATTCTACAGTTAAACATACATTCAATGAAATTAAAACTATATCTAAGAACCCTGCATATAGCTAACATGTACAGCAATCTTAACAACATGTTAACATCTAAATTAACATAATGGAAATCATATTAATTCAGTAAAATATACAGAGAAAATCTCAGTTAAACCCCAAACCCCAATTGAACACAGTATCAGTGAAATATATTGAACCTCTGTAACATGTATCAGGAAACCCATTCAACATTAAATTGAATCAAAAACCAAGGTGTAAGCCTAAAGCAGTGTGTGCAGACACTAGGTCTACATGTACTCATGTCTAGGAAGTGGCTCGTGTCCACAAAAGTGGATACGAAGTGTCAATTAATGTGTCAAACGCAAAACAGTGGACAGTACATGCACTGCCTCGTGCACGTGTTCACCTAGGTCTAGGACACGACACAGGTGTCCACGTGTCTCGTGGTCATGTGTCCAGGTTCACCTAGGGTTAGGGTACGTGTCCAACACCCTGATACGTATCCACGTGTCGTGTAGAAAGGACACAAGACTCGTATCAGAGACCTAAAATCGTGCATTCAGACCGCATCGTACACGCGGTCGAGTGTCTCGTGCTCACGACACAGGACACGACACACCACGTGCTCGTGTCCATGTGTATGCCAAGTGATGGGCTACACGCTCGTGTCACCACGAGGTGTCCACATGGCGTGTCCGTACGACACGACACGCTCGAAGTGTGCTCTGTATAGTGCGCACAGTGCAGTGTAAAACCCATGTTCGTGTCAGAGCTCTCTCGACACGACACGAGAGGTCGTGATATTTGAGGGGGGGCTGTCAGTGATGGCCCCCCCCTCTGTGTCAATTTCTACGTGTCCTCATGGCATGTCGTGTCCGGAAATTGGGTCGAGTAGCAGGGGAGCTACAGTGCCACGCGCATGCACCTGCACCCGTGTCCCCCAAGACCTGGCATGACACGAAAATCAAACACAGACACTAGAAACCCACAGGCAATATCAAAACCCTAATTCCTATTTAAAAACTTTCCAAAAACCAGATCAAAATCCCCTCTTGGGCATTTCGACAAACACCTAGGCCACATCCTTGATACGTATCCAAATAGACACAAAAATCATGAAACCTGACACGACACCAATACATACACTTAGGGGACCCCTAGGGCTTCCTAATGATGAAGACAAAACGAAATTTCATGGAGAAATGGAGGAGTTACCTATTGTTGAACTTTCAAAAAAAACCCTATTCAATGGCTCTTCTCTTGATGTTCCATTCCACTTAAATCACATCAAACTGAAATGGAACATTAACAACAGCAAGAATAGGCATATTAGGACCTAATGGAATAAATTAGAATGAAAAAGGAAGAGGAATGGAGTTCTAAGAATTGAAATACCATAGGAAACTAACCTTTCTAAAACTTGAGCCTTCTTAAGAAAGAGGCAACCCTAAAAATAGGAGAGTATAAATAGGGTGGTGCTCCCAAGGAGGATATGGTGGCTGGCCAATAATGTCTAGGGCTTAGGGTTTTGAAATTCTTGGGCTTTGGGCCAAGTTACATAGGCTATGGCTAAGTTGTTTTATTAATGGCTCTAAATCATAAGCCATGACTTATGACTTTCTAAATCCTATTGCTAATTAGAGTCTAATGACCAAACCAAGGATTAGGCTAGGTTAGACTAGAGTCATATAACCTAACCAAGTCCATACTAACTAGGGTTAGCTCTTAGGTTGGTCTACAAGAGTCAAAACTAGTCAAAGCCAACCTAGTCCAAACAATTCCAAAATAATTCCTAAAAATTCTCATAAATTCAAATAAATTCTATTAAATCTAAATAATAATTAATAATTCTAACTAATTCTCAAAATTATAAAATGACTAAAATACCCCTCAGTCTGGAAATGAACACTAGCAAGACACCAAATCATAAGTCATAAATTTAAATAGTTTTTAAAAAAAATAATTAAAGATCACTAAAATCATAATATGAAATAAATATCATTAAATAATAATTATAATTACAAAATTTCAAAATTACCCTCATCTGAAAAACTGGGTGTTACAATAGTATAGTTCCCAGAATCTCCTATGCCATTCACATATTTATATTATACTCTGACTCACTAGCCACTGTTAGTTCTCTACTTATAGTAGATATTTCTATTACAGTTCTCTCTCTGTTTACATTCTGTACTTTCTTTCAGTTCATGTATCTTACTTTACTGCATGATTATATTTTCTAACCTGTTATGATCTGTTGAGATGTATTGTGCTCGCTCCTGTCCTGACTGGACCTGTTGAAAATTTTACAGTGAATGATGAGGCTCTGGTGTCTATCCATTATGGTGCAGCTTAGACAACACTTGTGACTTGGACCCAATTGCAGTAGAGGATCTACCACCAGTGGTTTAGACTGCTAGCTTAGACTTTTACCTTGTCTTTCTCATTGATACATTATTGTA
The DNA here is from genome assembly GCA_029216955.1 of Iris pallida. Classification (NCBI taxonomy): domain Eukaryota; kingdom Viridiplantae; phylum Streptophyta; class Magnoliopsida; order Asparagales; family Iridaceae; genus Iris; species Iris pallida. Next base: position 11,940,959 of record JANAVB010003200.1, read on the forward strand.
TATGTACTGGGAGTTATTTTATCTGATATTTATGGAGATATCATCTTAGACACTTAGACCTCTATCTGATTGTATCTCTGTGGATTCATTTCGTTCCATATCTATCTATCTTTTTATCGTACTCTACCTTAGATGTGATTGAGACTGTATTGCTATGTCACCTCCATTCGGAGTGTATATAATGTACAGGTACCTTTATATTGTTAGATAATTGACCTAGGACAGCGTTCTACCGCCGACACTGCGGCGTAGGCTGGGCATCGTTACGTACTTGTACCCTCACAGTGGGTACGGGTCGTGACACATATGAATTAGTACTGTGTGTCAATCTTTGTTTTTGTATTTTCGACGAACCCAGGGATTAGATTCTGTATTTTGTATTTTGACTTTGTACGTATTTGGGGATATTCAGTTTTTTCGTTGAGGATACTGAGTTTGTACGTATTTGCGGATATTGATTTAGTTTGTTGAGTATATTATATATTGACATTATTTGTTGCGGATAGCATTTTTTCTTTACATTTTTGTATATTCTGGAATGTATTGTGTGTACCGGTGTTGAGTGTTCCACCGAGGGGGTTGGCGAACCCAGGGATTGGATTCTGTATTTTGTATTTTGTATTTTGTATTTTGTATTTTGGCTCAGGCTCCAGCTCCAGCACCATTTGCATTCTGGAACCAATATTTTTTATATTTTTTTTAACTTAGCGACGTTTTTAGCGACGTTAGGAGTCGTCGCTAAATAGTAGCGACGTTAATAAATGTCGCTAAAAACGTTGCTAAAAGCTGACGTGGCAACACGTGGCACCATAATCTGATGTCAGCTCGTCGTCGCCAAAACGTCGTAATAGTGTCGCTAAACGGCGACAACACAATAACGTCGCCTTTTACGTCGCTAATTAGCGTCAACGAACAAACGTCGCAAGTAACGTCACTCATTAGCGACGTTAATAACGTCGCCAAATAACATCGTCCTAGCGACGTTTTGCGACATTTTCTCGTTTAGCGACACATTTTTTTCGTCATTCCCGAAACGTCGCCCTAAACGTCGCTAAATTGATTTAGCGACGTTTTCACCGAGGTTAGCAACGTTTTTAACCGTCGCTAATCTGATAAATTTTTGTAGTGTGTCATTGTGTCGGGCATATATTGAGCACAATACAAACACTTGAAACACATTAAGGAGATATAAGATATTTGTTGTGTGTATGTCACCATGTATGTATCATGTCGTGACATGTGTGTTCGTACAACATAGCTTAAGAATCATCTCCTCGTCTCCTCTATAATTATGAAGGAAGTGTTGAGATTACCATAACAAGTGATGGCGAGCGAGATCACTGGACCTCGGTGCGCCTGCCATGTCAACCCCTCATTGAGCTCCTCCTCCTATTCTCCCGCTGCCTCCGTCCCCACTGCCCACCCCCTTATCTTCCCGTCTCGATGCCCGCTCCACACGATCCCCCTCCACTCGTCCGCAATAATACAGACGGCTTGGGGGGTGTCCACACCGACTTCCTGAACAGCGCGGCCATCTCGTCCCCCCTCCTCCTAACCCCTTTTGCTGCGGGTCGAACACGCGGTTCAGGTCCCAGAACCGGACCCCGTACGGCGGCACGAGAATGGGACGGTGCGGAGGGGGAGCTTGAACATTCCGGCATTATCGTCGGTGCCGAGGAACTCGGGGAGGAGGCCGTTGTCGGGGGAGGCAGAGCTTTTGGGTAGCGGGTCGTGGCGGGCGGGTGGGGGTAGGAGTAGGAGCGGGCATTGCTGCCGGCTACGACGGCGGCAGCGCTGGTCTTGTCGACGTTGAGGCTGTGCTGATTCTTGTTGAGGGGCTGGCTGTAGGACTTGGGCTTGGGGTCGGCGGTGGCCGTGCGGGTGGTGGCGATCGGCTCGGAGGCGGAGTGGTGGCCTGGGTCTGCAAAGGAGGAGCTATTCTTGGTGGCTTTGTTCTTCTTCTCCATTGTTGGGGACGACAGAGAAAGAGAGGAGAGAGAGAATGGGGGAGGAGGAAGATGATAGCGAAGGAATGGGCGATGTGCCCGCGGGAAGTTACGGGCGGCCCCTATTTTGTATTCTCAAATCTAAACCGTTTCGAAAGTTAACAAAGGTTTTTGTAACGCCCGTATTTCGGAATACGTATTTTGATTAGGCCCATATGTATTTCGGACCTGTATTTTATTTTCTCGGATTTTGGCCTGTAATTGCATTTTGGCTCGACTTGCGGATTTTAGTTTTCTCGTAAATTGAGTTTTTGGACCTGGCGTGGTTTTATTCTTTGTGGAGAGGATTTGATTTGCTTTGCTTTGGACTACCCTTAGTTAAACTCCACCCTCAACACAACATACCCTCCCTCATTAAAACCCCACATAACTTTCTCTCTCCTCATTACTCTTCTATTAAATTTTCTCCATCTTCTTCTTCCTTCCTCCACACAACACCCAACCTCCATAGGCAAGTTCACCTTGCCACTAAATAGGAACCCTATTTTATTTGTCCATTAGTTAGATTAGGCCATAGTGAACCACATTAGAACTTGGCATTTTGTGATTTGGAGTTTCCATTTTTCTAGATCTAAGTTTTAACCATTTTTGGATTTTCTTGGTTTTGATCTATTAAACTTAGATTTTTGCTTGTTTTGAGGTTTCCATGTGGTAGAGAATTCAATTTTACACAAGTTTGAACTTTGAAAATCTAAATTTCGTTTTGAATTGGCCAAGTTATGAGATTTGGAATTTTGGTGTTCTTGGGTTCTCTTCTCAGCCTGTTGGAGAAGAAGCCGTCGGCCAGCGCTCTTTAGCGCTGGACTGACCCACGCTCGGCGCCCTTTGGCGAACCGCGCCCCTTCGCTGGCGCTCTTTAGCTCCAGCGCAGCTCACCCCCCCAGCGCAGCTCACTTCCTAGCGCAGCTCGACCCCAGTACAGCTCAACCCTAGCAAAACCCGACCCCAGCGCAGCTCGACCCCAGCGCAGCTCAACCCTAGCACAGCTCGACCCCAGCGCAGCTTGACCCTAGCGCAACCCGACCCCAGCGCAGCTCGACCCCAGCGCAGCTCAACCCTAGCGCAACCCGACCCCAGCGCAGCTCGACCCCAGCGCAGCTTGACCCTAGCGCAATCCGACCCCAGCGCAACTCGATCCCAGTGCAGCTTGACCCTAGCGCAACCCGACCCCAGCGCAGCTCGATCCTAGCACAATCTGACCCTAGCGCAACCCGACCCCAGGAACCCCAGCACAATCTACTTGCCCATGGTGGTTTGGTTTTATTTTCCTTGGGCTTGGCTTCTCTTTTGTGGATTGGAGTTCTGAGATTCTTGTTCCATACAACACGAATGTCTTGACCCAACACGACCTGGCACGGTTTCGGTGTTTTGCTTATGACTAGTACGATTTTCGTGATTTTTGTGATTATGATCATAGTACTTCTGATCTTCTTAATAGTGACCCGATGGGGTACGCTCTTAACTGGTAACTGTGATTCATAATTAATCTCTGTAACTGGATAACTTGATAGTGGCCCGTGGCGGCGCACTCCTGACTTGTAACTTGACTTGATAATTGATGCTGTTGCGATGGTGAACATGACTCATATAACCAACTCTGACATCGTGGGTGTTCATTCTTGTTGCTTCGTACAATCCACTTGTCTTGTCTTGCATCATGTCTAGGACGTGACTCCCTGGTTACCACGGTCAGGGATTCGCACTGAATATGGATTAGGCTAATTACTAGATCAAACTATAGTTCATGGAGAATTCCCAGTCATAGGCGATCTCGTTTTCTGGGCGCTTTAAATGGACTTGTAGCCTGCCGATGAGTAGGGCACATTTCCAGCACACTGTCATGTGTTGCACCCTCTAAGTCACCTAAGGGTACATTGTCTCCCGGGCAATGTACCCAACCATACTCTCAACCCGCGGAAGGATAACTGGATAGTCTGTAGGGCTTGGGACTAGGAATTTCTCATTTGCACCTTGTTAGTAATTAGGCATATGATAACCCTAGTTAGTTAAGTAGTAAGATGTAGTATTTGTTTGGCCGTTTGTGAATGGATGGTGTCCAGCCCTGTCTAAGTCTCGTCTAGTCCCAGTACCTGGTTTCTCCTGAGCATGTTTGTTTTACTTATCTTAACAATAAATGGGTAGAGACAAGGTGCTATTCAGGCGAAGGGTACAACCCCGGTCCTTATTTGGTTAAGGGTTGTAACCTGGCTCCCGGAATGGTTCTACGTCCCTAGTCGTTTATTGTCCTGTTGTACTCTTTATTAATGATACTTTTCTTCTATTTTCCTTATGATCTGATATGCTGGCTTTTGTTCTTATTTTGTGGCCTCCTTTGTGGCACTTGCTCTTTCTGGGGTTTGACCCAGCTGGTTTTGTGTAGCCAGATTTTGGAGCAGCTCCCGAAGATCTACCGAACTTCCAGCCCAATGGTGACAACTAGACGGAACCCGGGCTACGAGTGGGTTTTTCTTTTTGATTCGCTCACTACATTGTAAAATTATTCTTTTGAGACGTTTAGCCGACGAGCACCTGTTAGCTCGATGCATATTTACTTACTGTCTGCCTACGGGCTGTAACATGATTAACAAATCCTAGGGTTGATCATGTATGACTGAACTCTTGCTAGTCTTGACATTTTGTACGACTAGCTTCATGATCATCCAATATGTAATGTATGGGACGCCTTTTAAACCCCCGCCCTGATTTTTTTTTATTATTATTATCTTTCTATTTTGAAAGTAATATTTTAATATTTAATTAGTTGACCCAAAATAATAATTTTTTATTTTATAAATAGTCTTCTTTTAACTAATTCATACTATATATTAATTATTTATCAAGTTATAATAAGCTTTCAAGTGAGTGGTAAATTAGCTTTTAAGGGGGGACTTATTTGCAAAAACTCAAATTCAAATTCAAAACCAGCCTCATCTTTCCCTCTGGTCGATCAGATCGAAGAGATCAACCAAGGCATATTCAAATCAAATTGCCTCTTATCAACTCTTCCTGTTAATCACCTATATATATGTATGTGAATTGTTGCTATTGTCTCTCCCTTTAAACCTTAAACTTTTTCCCAGTTCGAGAAACCTGTCGCCAAGAGAACCTAGAACAGAGCAGTCATAGCCACAAAAACAGGTAACCTTTCTCTCCATCTTCTATGTCCATTAATTCCTTAAACTAGTCAAATCAATAAGGTGTTTGTGTTAATTCCTAAACGAGATCCTAGATGAAAGTGTTGTGGTATGGGTTATGGGATAACAAAGGATCAACCCCTACTCTGTACAGATGGTTGTATGCTCATATAGTATCAATCAACCCCTTCCGTATCAATAGAGACTGTCAAGATATTCTCCCATGAATCGAGTAGGTACTGTCACATGGATTTTCTTGTGTATCTAGTGATACTAATAGGTCAGATACTCCTATGTAGGCCTTGTTATCAGTGTATCAAGCGATACTAATGTGAAGACTTCAACCTTCTAAAACCATAGAGTTCAATGGTAGGAGTTTGGCTGGGGCCCTATAGCAACATGACATCCTTTCAATGTCAGAGATCTAATAAAGGTTGGGCAAAACCTATACTGTGTCTGAACAGTAGAACACAAGTAGGGTGTCATATCCTTAGAAGTAGTAGACCTTAGAAATAGGAGGGGCTAACCCAAGCATCATATTTTGGCATCCTACTGTGCCTATGTATCATACTTGGGTAGGTAGCAGGGATACCACCCATAGATCAAACCCAATGGTATATACAATACAGGAGACTCAAGACATGGGGTGACAGCAATAGGCCAGTATTAATTAGGTTCAGGTAAAGATATCGAGTACTTGGGAAGACCCAAACATCAGCTAAATGTCAGATGAAATGAGAGGGGTCATGTGTGAGAATATAGGTAAGGTAGCAGCAACTTGTAGTATCAGTACTTGGAGTATCTGATAGGTAAACTGAAAGACTAATGGTATATGTTCCCACCCCATTAGACATTCACTCATTCAGTATCAAACACACAGGTACCTTGCTCAGTCCCAAAACCCCAATGTCAATTTCCTGTCCTATATTCTTTTGTATAAAGATTCAGTCCTATACTTTAATGTCAGTCCTTTGGCATATAGGAAGAAATTTGGTCAGTCCCTGTATACTGTGTTCTGTCCCCCTTCTATTTTGCATGCATTCTTATTTAAGGTATGAGCCTCTAAAGATTCAGTCCATTCCCTATGGGCAGTCCCCAACTGGTTATTAGTTTAGTCCTTGAGGAATTGTGTATCAGTCAAGTATTGATACAAGTCCTTGTAAGGGGCTCAGCCCTCTTGAACCCTTGTTCAGCCCTTTGGTTAAAACAGGAGTGTATCAGTCCTTGATAGGATGTATCAGCCTTGGAAGATCTGAATTCAATCCACATGTGATAGTGTTGCAGCCCTTTGGCTTGTTTCAGTCCTAGATCACATAGGTTCAGTCCTTAATATAGTCCTTTTACTCTTTCCTGTTCCTCTAGGGACACCATTTGCAACCATAGGTGTGCTTGTAGAGTCCAAAGAAAGAATGGCAAAACTGGAACAAGAACCATGCATGTCCATTGGATAATCGAGAGGGTGGTATAGGTTAGTACTTGTTCTCCTGCAAATCAAAGGACTTTGTTCACTGTTTGGTGACCCATACTCGAGGTTGTTCATGTACTTCCTCATACCCACTCTAATATTCGATCTCTGATTTCCAGTTTGTATCAGGTTGTATCAGGATACACTAGATACTTGGTAAACCATGATTCAGAACCTACCTAGTCTAAACTCATAAGTCAGAAGATATGGTAACCTTTTACCTCCTTGAACCTACACTGTACTGAGATACCCATGTATCAGTTAACATGAAAAGCTCATGTATCAGTTGTCATGAAGTACAATAAAGGTAGCAGTTGTCATCAAGACACCACAAGCCTAGGTAGGAGTTAGAGGTACCAAGACAAAGTTCCAGGTATTGAGGGAGCTAAGGGCAAGATGTTAACTATTGAGTACAGACTCATGGCTTTTCCTTGGAACCCTTGGGTAATACCAAGTTGAGACCTTCTTATCATGACACTAAACCTCACAGAGCATTCTTTTCATGTAGTAAAGTCCAGCCCTATTCAATTCTTAGCTGTTCCTAGGGTGAGCATCAGACTTAGAGGCCTCATGGCCAAATCACTTAGGTACATGAGTATAACCAGGTCAGTTTGAACATTAGGAGGTAGATGGAGTATAATGCCTAAGCAGCAGAGACTTAGTCACAGGGGACACCAAGGAAGAAGTAGTCAGTAGACCAAGAAGACTGAAACCTCAATTAGATAAAATATATTTTTTCTTGTTTAAATTATTTATTGACATAGTAAGTTCATAAACATGATACTTGGTCTTGATACGGATTTTGACCCGTACCAGCAGCTCAGGACCTAAGACAAGTATACCTTGCCTTCCTCTACAGTTTTACTTACATGTATTTCCTTTCGTTTTTCTGTCTTGGATCATTTATGGACATGTGCTTTTCGTGTTGTCTTCTATGGAGTTGTCTTTATTGTTTATAGCAGTGTTCATTGTTTGGCCTTGTGTTTCATGTTTGGAGTTTCTCACTAGTACCTTTTTTGAGTGTGTCATAGAACGAGTGCGTATAGTGAACTGCCATAGTCTTGATTATCGTTGTACACAACCAGAGAGTCCACATTCGGGACGAGGGTTGTTTGGTGCACCAGAGAGTCCACACACGGGACGAGGGTGTTTGTCGTGATCATTGGCACCAGAGAGTCCACACTCGGGACGAGGGTTGACCAATTATACCAGAGAGTCCACACACGGGACGAGGGTGTCTTGTCGTGAGCTAACCAGAGAGTCCACACTCGGGACGAGGGTTAGTGCTTTGTCCAAACCAGAGAGTCCACACTCGGGACGAGGGTTTGGTTTCTTCCATTGATCTCATGTATCGTTCATCCGGCAGTTCATTTATGCGTAGTTGTTCTAGTGTTCGTGTAGTGTTCGTGGTCATTGGTCTTGTTCTTGTTCTTGTTCTTTCTTGTTTATTTCTTAAGCATGATAAAACTGCTAGATAGGCATGTATATTATGTATCTTGCTATGTTCTCTGAGGACCTGATGATCTCCTCAGGTTAGCCGAGTTTGAGTCAGGAGCAGACGAGTAGATTTGAGTTAGCTTCAGATCACGGCGCTTCGCAGTTGAGGTTACTTGGTTAGCAGGTTGTACTCAGTTGGTTCATTTCTTGTATTTATCTATTTTTTCGTCTACTGGTAGTGGATTTGTGTCCACCGGACGTGACATTGATTTTTGATACATTCAGTTTATATTCATTATTGCTTAGTTTCATGGATATTCGTTGATCTTGATTGTGTTTTGATTATTCTGTGGATGAGATATAGATTTCCCCGTGATTATAGATTCAGTGACTTGTGAGTATATACAGCGTTCTACCGCCGACACTGCGGTGTAGGCTGGGCTTGGACACGCTTCGTATCCGAAAAGCGGGTGCGGGTCATGACACGCCTTGCTATTATATATTTGGTGCTCTGACATCTTGTAACTATTATTGCTTGCTTGAGATTGAGACAATAGGCTTGTTCATGACCATATGAGACTGTTGGCTTGTAGTTAATGTTGGCATATTTTATTTTGATATATTAACAGCATCTTCGTAGTTTAGTTTTCTATGTCTTCAGATTCATATCTTCTCAAGAAGCTCTACTACATAAAGACTATCCTTTCAAGTGCTACCATCCATTGCATTGAAGATTGAAGCAGATACCGGCGCTCCTTGCATATACGGCTTCCTACTGCTTAAAGATTTCGAGTCTGTACAAGGTCTAGGTATATCTGTAAACACTTAAGGTTGGATGACAAACTAAAAGCATTAGTCAAAAATCAATATCTTACAGAGCGGCATACCGGCGGTATGCTCCGGCATACCGGCTATATACCGTTTTCGTTGTCCACAAACTTGTTGTGATAAATTGTCGGCATACCGACGGTATGCTCCGGCATACCGACGGTATACCGTTTTTATCGCCCATAAACTTGCTGTGATAAATTGTCGGCATACCGATGGTATGCTCTGGCATACCGGCGGTATACCGTTTTGTGGACCACAGAAACGTTGTGTGATAAAACGTCGGTATACCGACGGTATGCCGCGGCATACCGACGGTATACCGGGTTACATATATTTGATTTTTGAATCACTCTGACTAGCATTAATGGCCGTATTTAATGCTCTCAACGGATATTAATATGACCGTTACCTTTTGACCGGTATACCAACGGTATGCCGGTATGCCTGTATCCAGAGCATTAAATGCCACCCACTCTTGGTTTCTCTATAAAAGAAAGCTTTCTCTCTCATTAAGCTTTCATCAACTCTTGCCATAAATTTTCCAAGCAACCAAGAGCTCCACCATTAATACTCTACCAAGCTTTTAAATTGTCATCCTCTCCCAAAGTGCTAGAGTATTTAAGAGTTGTAATTTTCGATCTTCACGTGTTAGAAGATCAACAAGTTCTCTTCTCATTTGTTTGAAGTTGGCGAGCCTTCGTCAGAAAACTCGTGTGTTGAAGTTGGCGAGTCTTCGGATCCAAACTCGTGTTGAAGTTGGCAAGTTCTTCGGATCCAAACTCGTGTGTACTATTTGATTAAATAGTGGATTTAAGCCGGAGAGAGTTCCGGGACTGGATTGCCTCAAGCGAGAATACCAGGATACATCTTGTGTTTGATCTTCTTACTCTTTACTTTTATTTGTTATATATTGCTTCTGTTGCTCTAGTTATTTTTTATTTCCCTATTCACCCTCCCTCTAGGGTTCTACAATTGGTATCAGAGCTTTGTTCTCTTGATTTGGATTTACACCCTTTGAATGATCCATGGCCACTAACCCTAGTATCAACACCTTCCACAATGAAGGAAACTCCACAAATAGGCCTCCCATATTTGATGGAACCAACTATAACTACTGGAAGATTAGGATGAGCATTTATCTGAAGTCCATAGATTTCGATTTATGGGATTGTGTGATAAATGGTTTTCCTACTCCTTCCAGAGTTATTGAGGATATTGCTTCTGACACCCTTAGGGACACACTTACTGAAAACACCAAGAAGCTTGCGAGTCGAGATGCCAAGGCTATGAACGCTCTTTATTGTGCTCTCAACAGTAGTGAATTCAACCGAATATCTACTTGCAAGACTTCCAATAAGATTTGGAAGTTACTTGAAGTCACACACGAGATTACTTCACAAGTGAAGGAATCCAAGATTAGTATACTCATGCCAGAATATGAGTCATTTAAGATGAAGCATGATGAATCTATTACTTGCATGTTTACTCGTTTTGGTGATATTATTAATCATCTCTCTTCTCTTAGTAAGGAATATCCTGTTCATGAAAAGATCAGAAAAATTCTTAGAGAATTGACAAAAGTTTGGAGTCCTAAAGCTACCGCAATCATTGAGGGGAACGACCTTACAGTCATGAACCTTGAGACCCTCATGGGTAAGCTAATGACTCATGAACTCGATATGAAGGATCAAGAGGAATCCTCCATACAAGAGAATGAGAAGGAGAAGACCAAAGAGAAGGAGAAGTCTCTTGCTCTCAAAGTTACAAAGTCCTACTCCAAGGATAGCTCTGACGACAATGAGTCGGACGACGATAAATAAATAGTTCTCACAGCTAAGCACTTCCGGAAGTTCCTCAAATTTAACAAAGCCAACCGCTTCAGACGGGACAATGAGGAAGATCCTGTAGGAACCCTAGAGGGGGGTGAATAGGGTCAAGCTAACTAATCAAGCACTTAGCACAAGCTAATGGGCAATTTAAAAATATAAGTGCAAGAGAAGAAGCAAAACAATACCGACACCCGATGTATCCTGGTATCCTCCCTAAAGGCAATCCAGTCCCGGAACTCTCTCCGGATTTAATCCACTATTTGAGCAAATAGTTACACACGAGTTTGGATCCGAAGAACTCGCCAACTTCTTACACGAGAGCTTTAGTCCGAAGGCCTCTCCGACTTCAACCGAGAGTTTGGATACGAAGACTCTCCAACTTCAACAGAGAGTTTGGATACGAAGACTCTCCAACTTCAACCGAGAGTTTGGATACGAAGACTCTCCAACTTTAACCTTTCACAATAGGTTTGATCTCCTTATACAATAGGATGAAGATCTTACTTTACAACTCAATAACTCTAAAACAATTTGTGGATGGCAAATGAAAGCTTTGTAGAGTTGTTTGTGGATAGGCTTTGGTGGTTTAGAAATTTTTAGGCTCAAAGCATCAACCTTGAATGAAGAGGTTCAAGGCTATTTATAACCAAAGCATTGAAAAGAGCCAAAGGCAACTTTTTAGTCAGCGACCGGCATACCGCCGGTATGAGTCGGCATACCGTCGGTATACCGGTCTGGGATTGCAACGGCTCAAAATATAGCCGTTGGGATCATTTAATGCTGGAAATCCGACCGTTTGACTTTCAACGTTACTGAACCGGTATACCGTCGGTATGAACCGGTATACCGTCGGTATGCCGATTTTGTAGACAGAAAACTTTCTGTGAACAAAATCGGTATACCGTCGGTATAGACCGGTATACCGTCGGTATGCCGGTTTGCATCCGAAAATGATCATGGGCTAATTTCTACCCTAGCTTTCGATTTTACCATCTATTTCTTGTGTTTACAATTATTCCTAAGACTCATTACAGACTCCAGATATACTGTAGCAGGTGCAGGCTTCTTCAGAGTCATGGCTTCTTTCCTTGATAGATGTTGGCTTTTTTCCTTGGCGGCAGCTGTCCAACGATATCCAGTTTGTGAAAACTGAATACCTTTCGGGGGCTTCACCCCCGAACCCCCGACGAGGGGCGCTGCCCCCTCGACCCCCGTCCGCTGACCGGGCAGCGGAACCCCCGAGTGCGTGGCTCCGGAGATGTCATCGGGTGGTTCAGAGAAAACTTGTGGGATCCGTCGTCTTTGGCCTACCATAATTTCTTCATTGCATATGTCCACATTGATCTTGCTTATTGCTTTTCTGCATGTACATGTTAGACGAACAAAGCAATATACATAGTAGCAAGTGTAATAAGTTTAATGCACATTAGGACAATGCTGAGTTTAAGTATAAGTGCTAAGGTGATAGCATAAATGTTAGTGATATCATAATGATTAAACTTAATTGAATAACCACAATCAAAAACATAGTTTTGATTTTGGCAACTCGATTAAATTTAAGATAGAAAGCTCATATCACTAATATGTAAACCAATAGGCATATATCACCAAAGGTATAAGTATAAGTAGAAATGCTATAGTGATAGTATAAAGATTAGTGATAATGAAATGCTAAACTAAACATATTAACCATATTCAAAAATATGATACAATTATTGGGCCAACAATCTCTCCCTTTTTTATTATGGCAAATCGGTTAAGTTTAGTATGGACAGAACAGATGCATGTATCACTAATATACAAAAGACATAAGTAATATCACTGAAAGCATACTACTTAGATAACTTATAAATACATACTTAAACATACTTCTCCCCCTTTGACATGATCAAAAATATGCTCTCCCGTACTAATAGATAAGAAATCAATCTTAAGTACATGAATCAGAGCATGAGGAAGGCATAGACAATCATGATCAAGTTATACTAATTGAGGAACAATAGGAGAAGTGTGTAAAGACAAGTGTATAAAACTATATACCAAATGTAGAGTACTAAATAGAAAATTGCTTGTCAAAACATAATATGGTTTGTAAAACTAAAAGTATTTGAAAAACAAGAAATAAGTAGTTTACCAACTTGAAATCCAAGAAATAAATTCAAAACACAATAGGATATGAAATATTGCTCTAGTTTTGGAAGAGAACTATGAAATAAAGGATTTCAAACAAAAGCCATGAGGAATAGATAATTGCAACTAATAGATACCAATTGAGATATGACATTAAATAAACTTGATACCAATTGAAAAGATGTAAACTTGAAACATTGATCAAAGAAACCATTAATAATCATAATTGTCCACAAATAAATAGTGGGACAAAATAAAAGAATGATCAATGTAAAATATTGCAATTGATATAAAGTAATCTCATTATTTGCAAAATCTATATGCTTATTCAAGTTCATGCATTTGAACTCAATTACCTTATCATGCTATATGAATACCCTTTAGATAAACATGAAGGTAAAGGAGAAAAATACTTGAGAAAGAGAAATTCAGTCGACTTGAATGCTCCCCCTCAAAGTACTACCAAAGATGATAAAAATCATGAATTTTGGATAAGTCCTCAACAAGGAAAGCCAAATCAATTAAGCATATAAAGAAAGCCAAAGCAATGAAAGCACAATAGTCATCAAGATAAGATATGAAAGTTAATATTAACAAGATGACTTATTTTACCCATATAAAAAAGAGATACTATGATGAAGACAATTGCATACACTCTCATAAATCCTTCACAAATAAAAATATCATGACCTCAATCAATAGGATATAAAATAGAAGAAAATATGGGTCCATGATGAACTAGGTATACGACATATTAGAGGGTATACATGAATTGGACCAATTAATTTACTCTCCCTCAAAATATGCGTATCTAGTTCCAAAGCACTTATAGCATAAAATAGATAACTACAAGATTTAGGGGTAAATCAACTTTGGATTTCTTCCCCTTGCTCAATGCATATAAGGCTATAACATCGTCATAAGACGAATAATATCATCTTTAGTCAAGAAGAGATATCCAATTAATAGCCACTAAAGATGAAAGATCAAAAGAATATTCTAATTTAGCACATATAATCAAAAGTTGACATACATTTATCTATATAGAAGGATCTCATATTTAAATATGATAGATCAATGTATGTTATCCTTTGAGAAAAAAATTCATCATGAAAAAGAATAAAGTCAATTAAGAACAATCATGATGATAGACAGAATATAGCTCAAAAATAAAAATAAAAATAAAGCTCAAACATCATGTCCATGATTATCTATTTAAGAAAGAATCAACCAATTTATTACTTTACATGGACTAGGTATGTTTCACCATATATGTACCCATCAATGGGTAAAACTCCAAACCTTGCTAATGGTAAATAATAAACCATAAAGTTCAAATAGCAAAGGCCCATATGTGGCAATCCATGAGTAGTCAAAGTAGAGTAATAAATTAGTCTGATACTCACATAATAAGATAATATAGGACTACTCAACCATTAGGATCTTTTATCAATAAAAATAAACAAGTTAAACATGATCCAACAAATCTCATAAAGAAAGTCCCAAACCCATATTTATGATAAAATCTCATAAATCAATGAAAAATATGGAAAAGAGAAATTCTCATTTAAATGATTACAAATATAATCAAGAAGAGATGTAAATAATAATATGATGAAATCATGACTCAAAAGTGAGAGAAATTTAAGAGATACATGCTAATGACTAATAAGGAATGAGACTTAAAGAAAGGAATCACAAACCTCCAAGAGAAACAAGATCTAATTAAGAATTTGTAAAACTAGTTTTAGAGAACAAACATGTGTATCTAAAATAGGATGCAAATTACATTTAGAAGAATCACAGATCTTGTTTACGTAAACTAGCATATCATATATAGATTGAAAAGAAAAACAATAGCTAGATGAGTGGAAGTGAACCAAATTATATAGCTTAACAATATATCATAAATAAGCAAGCTACATAACTAATTAAGATTAATGAGGTAGGCCATACAAGATAAATGTGCTCATTTAATCTTAAGTCACTAACACTAAAGAAACTTGCTCAAGCATAGAGTTCACAAAGAGGGCAATACATTTTGAATGAACAAAATGATTTATAGACTCTTTACTAAGCAATGACAAAAGCAAGAAGATAGCAAAATACATGAATTAGACTCTTATCAAGTAAAGGACAAAAGAGATGTTCATGAGAACACAATAAAATAAATTTCTTTGCCAAGTATTGAGATTAATCCAAGATAATAAAATAATAGATCTATCTAGAGAATGCAACATATTATATCCATTGTAAAACAAGTGTATTCTCTAGAAGTGGAAAATCTGAACACAAGAGCTCAATCCATAGTAGCTAAAGACATAAGAAGATGATGTATTAATTACATGTATTCTCATGTGCTACAAAAATATTAGTGGGCAACAATAATTCAAAAGAAGCATATGCCCAAGAAGTGAGCAAGAAAGGTCATTAAGATCAAGAAAGCTAATTAAGAGCTAAAGATAGCAAGAGACATATTTTTCAAAAGCTTTCATAGTGCACCATAGTAAAATATAAAAATATAGACAAAAAATACACTAATTAAGAAGGTGAATTTAATAAGCAAGGTAAAGCACAAAACCATGTGATCCTTAAAAACACTTCCATAAATAGTCATGAACAAGACGCTAATAAATATTTTCTCTCAACATCCTAACTTAAAGGTATAAAAACAAATAAATGTTAAAAGTTAGGAATCATTTTTATATATATAAAACTATATATATCACGAATGGGCATACATGAAAAGATCATAAATCAATTAAGAACATGTATCCATAATGCCAACCAAAAAGTCAATAAGATATCATCAAAAGAAGACTTTAAGGAAGAAGCTAATTGATTCAAGAAGAACAAATTTGGTCAAGGGAATCAATAGCTAAGGTATGAGATAAGCACAAGTTTGAAGATAACAAGTATATTTAAATACTCTTCAAGTCAATATAAAACTTTCGCTTAACTCATATGCCCAAATAAAGATATTTATACTAAAAAATATCAACATAAGAAATACATGATCTACATGTAAATGGAAATTTTAATGAATATAGTCATGTATCCTTAATGAATGTTTGAAAAACTATCACAAATCTAAAACACATATAAATAAGCTTTATTAGGCAAAAACATAATTGATTCATAAGAGGTTTAATCAAATTAAAATATGAGAATCAATAATGAATATATTATGTAAGCACAAGGTTAAAATGGAAGTATAAGTGTATACTTGTCAAGTGATAAGAAGCTTGTGCTAAACATATATATTCACAAATACCGATTTAAAGTAAATATTACATATTAAGGAGAAATCGGTAAGACGTAACTATTTCAAAAACTTTAAAAGATGGAGAGTTAAAATCATATTAACTCAAATCAAAATCAAGCTCCTATGGACTAGAGTGATATGCATGCTTCATAATATAGAGATTAAGAATAACAAGCATGCATAAATCAAATGTGTCACACTTAAGAGAAAATGAGTGATAAACTACATAGTGTGAACTAATCATTTAAGCCGAGTAACTAGTCATGCTAGATAAAAGAATTAATAAGAAAATTAACTAAGCATACTAGTATTGTATCTCACATTGATTTATATAGAAGGCAACTGAAGGATATCAATGTGAGCTAGTAGCAAGACATCAAGAAAAACATGCTAGATTCTACAAATATAAACAATTTAAAGAGAAACGATTAGCATGTTACCAAAGTGGCTCTAGTGGCCACACTTGTGTTGGTACAATTGCTTAGAAGATGACCTTTGAGCTTTGCAACCACCAACACACTCCTCGATGCTATGTCCCGATACAAGAAGCTTCACCTACAACATTAGATGAAGACTTTGGTATCCAAATAAACTTGGATCCACATTTATTAGCTTTAGGGACCCATATAGCACTTACTCTAGCATTGGTAGTGAAGGTCCTACGAATAGGGCATGTAAAGCTCATGTGTCCAATACGAGAGCAATAGAAGCATCTAATGCTAGTGTGTGCACATGTATCAGAATGAGCATGGTTATGAACATGTGACATACTAGAATGATGAATGTCTCTAGAATGAGCATGCATGGATTTGGTCTTAAGAATATCATGTTCTAATATCAAATCATCATGCATATAAGTAAGAGAATCAAATTTAACATTTAAAGCATTATTCTCTTTTTCAAATAAAACAATTCTAGAAATAAAATCATCATTTTGTTTCTTTAAAGAGTCAATAGAAGAATCATGCAAATGATTTACCTCATGAGTTTCCCTCTTAAGATCTTCTATTGATGAGGAAAGAGATTTGATTTTCAAAATTAAAGCCTCATTCAAACTCTTTAAAGAAACACAAGATGAGTTTTGAGAATCAAGTCTAGATAATAAAATATTGTTTTCATTTCTCAAAAACTCATTTGCTTCTTCTAAATGAATAACCTTTTCAGAAAGTTCTTCATTTGTAGAATGAAGGTTGTCAAGAATCTCTAAGGATTGTTTAGCCATGGCTTTCCACTTAGAGAATTTCTTGCATTTAGAAGAAACATGATTGTCTATGCTACTAGAAATAAAATCCTCTTTATCGGAGGAGGAGTAGGATGAGTACGATGCCATAGAAAAATAACAATAATCTACTCTAAGGATGTTAAGCCTAACAACAGAGTCCTCGCTTTGATACCAATTGTAGGAACCCTAGAGGGGGGGTGAATAGGGTCAAGCTAACTAATCAAGCACTTAGCACAAGCTAATGGGCAATTTAAAAATATAAGTGCAAGAGAAGAAGCAAAATAATACCGACACCCGATGTATCCTGGTATCCTCCCTAGAGGCAATACAGTCCCGGAACTCTCTCCGAATTTAATCCACTATTTGAGCAAATAGTTACACACGAGTTTGGATCCGAAGAACTTGCCAACTTCTTACACGAGAGCTTTAGTCCGAAGGCCTCTCCGACTTCAACCGAGAGTTTGGATACGAAGAGTCTCCAACTTCAACCGAGAGTTTGGATACGAAGACTCTCCAACTTCAACCGAGAGTTTGGATACGAAGACTCTCCAACTTCAACCTTTCATAATAGGTTTGATCTCCTTATAAAATATGATGAAGATCTTACTTTACAACTCAATAACTCTAACACAATTTGTGGATGGCAAATGAAAGCTTTATAGAGTTGTTTGTGGATAGGCTTTGGTGGTTTAGAAATTTTTAGGCTCAAAGCATCAACCTTGAATGAAGGGGTTCAAGGCTATTTATAACCAAAGCATTGAAAAGAGCCAAAGGCAACTTTTCAATCAGCGACCGGCATACCGTCGGTATGAGTCGACATACCGTTGGCATACCGGTCTGGGATTACAACGGCTCGAAATATAGCCGTTGGGATCATTTAATGCTGGAAATCCGACCGTTGGACTTTCAACGTTACTGAACCGGTATACCATCGGTATGAACCGGTATACCGTCGGTATGCCAATTTTGTAGACAGAAAACTTTCTGTGAACAAAATCGGTATAGACCGGTATACCGTCGGTATGCCGGTTTGTATCCGAAAATGAACCTAGGCTAATTTCTACCCTAGCTTTCGATTTTACCATCCATTTCTTGTGTTTACAATTATTCCTAAGACTCATTACAGACTCCAGATATACTGTAGCAGGTGCAGGCTTCTTCAGAGTCTTGAAATGATGATGGCATGGCATGGCTTCTTTTCTTGATAGATGTTGGCTTTTTTCCTTGGCGGCAGCTGTCCAACGATATCCAGTTTGTGAAAACTGAATACCTTTCGGGGGCTTCACCCCCGAACCCCCGACGAGGGGCGCTGCCTCCTCGACCCCCGCCCGCTGACCGGGCAGCGGAACCCCCGAGTGCGTGGCTCCGGAGATGTCATCGGGTGGTTCAGAGAAAACTTGTGGGATCCTTCGTCTTTGGCCCACCATGATTTCTTCATTGCATATGTCCATATTGATCTTGCTTATTGCTTTTCTGCATGTACATGTTAGACGAACAAAGCAATATACATAGTAGCAAGTGTGATAAGTTTAATGCACATTAGGACAATACTGAGTTTAAGTATAAGTGCTAAGGTGATAGCATAAATGTTAGTGATATTATAATGATTAAACTTAATTGAATAACCACAATCAAAAACATAGTTTTGATTTTGGCAACTCGATTAAATTTAAGATAGAAAGCTCATATCACTAATATGTAAACCAATAGGCATATATCACCAAAGGTATAAGTATAAGTAGAAATGCTATAGTGATAGTATAAAGATTAGTGATAATGAAATGCTAAACTAAACATATTAACCATATTAAAAAATATGTTACAATCATTAGGCCAACATATCCGGCGTGTTATCAATACAGAAGACCTGGACACATCAAGAGGGACTGTCCGATGATAAAAAAAGACTCAAGCAAGTACAAGAAGCCTAGCAAGGGAAGCTCGTCCTCCAGGAAATTCGCCAACACAAGCATTTGGTGTGAGAGTGACGCAAGCGACTCCGACAACGACAAAGAGTACAAACATAATGCCAACGTTTGTCTCATGGCAACCGATGAGGTACTTGATGATCTCTCCTTAAATACTCTTACTTATGATGACTTGGAGAAAGCTATACTTGAATTGCATGAAGAGCACAAAGGTGTTAGGAATAAATATAAAAAATCTCTAAAAGAGGTTGATGCTCTTCAACTTGAAGTAGAAAGACTCTCAAGCATCATTATTGATGTAAAGGAAAAATCTCCTGCTTCTGACACGGATGAGATAGAGTCTTTGCGACTCAAGTTTCAAGAATCTCTTGTCACCATCAAGAAAAAGGATGATGAGATTCAATCCATGAGAAGAGCTTATGAATTTGCTATGCATAAAGTTCAAGATACTAATAGGAGAGAATATGATACTTCTATTAAGTATAATGATCTTCTTGTACAGAGTAAGAAATTAGGTAATAAGAACACTACTCACATGCATACTCCAAGACACCTCCACACTCATCACAATGCTAGGCATACTTCTTACATGAACACTACACACAAATCCTTTTCTAACACAAGGAATGAACCATTTGTTAAGAAAAACACTTCGCATCATACTTTTTATTATCATCATCATAATACTAATGTTAGAGCTCCTCGCACTAGAGATTCACATATATATGATTCTCACACATCTTCTTCTAAATCCTCTATGATTTGCAACTACTGTGGCTTGCTTGGACATACGACCAATTATTGTCATACAAGAAAACTTGTTGATAAGAAAGTTTTTAAGTGGGTTCCTAAGACTAACACTCAAGGACCCATACGATCATGGGTACCAAAATGTTCATCATCAACTTATGTTGTAGGTGAAGAGTCCTTCTCATGCTAGAAGCAAGTGGATTCTCGATAGCGGTTGTTCACGGTACATAACCGGGGATACTTCATTATTTATAATACTATCGATGAAGAAGGAAGGACATGTCTCCTTTGGTAACAATCTTAAAGGTCACATTATAGGAAATGGTAATATAGGTTCCCCTCCTTATCCTTGTATTAAGAATGTGTGTCTTGTTACTAATCTTAAACACAATCTTCTTAGTATTAGTCATCTTACCGATAATGGTTATGATATCAAGTTTGTTAAGCTCAAATGCTTCATTTCCGATAGTTCAAATGGATCTATTGTTTATGAAGGCATTAGAGAAAATAATATCTATGTTTTATATCTTGTCGAAGACACTAACAATGACAGGTACTTAGTTGCTAAGAACGATGAGAGTTGGCTTTGGCACATGAGGCTCGGATACGCCAACATGGATATCATCTCTCGTCTTGCTACCAAGAAGCTCGTAAGAGGACTCCCAAGTATCCCGTTCAAAAAGGATATAGTGTGTGAAAAATGCGAGAAGAGTAAGTTAACAAAGTCATCCTTCAAATCAATCAACTCTGTGAGTACTTCTAGACCTTTTCAACTTATTCATATGGATTTTTTTGGTCCTAGTAGAGTTGCTAGCCTTGGAGGCAAGCTTTATGCTTTTGTTTTGGTTGATGATTTTTCGAGATTTACTTGGGTTATTTTTCTTGCTTGCAAAAGTGATACTTTTCGTGAATTTGTTGCTTTTTGTAAACGTGTTCAAAATGAGAAAGGTTTTTCTATTAACAAAATTAGAAGTAATCATGGAGAAGAATTTGACAATGCCGATTTCAAAAGTTTTTGTGAAAAGAATAGTTTTGGACATGATTTTGCTTGTCCACGTACTCCTCAACAAAATGGTGTTGTGGAGAGAAAGAATAGAACCCTTGGCGATATGGCCCGGGTTATGTTAAACCAATATAAGCTCCCCCAATATTTTTGGGCGAAAGCCGTTAACACGGCATGTCATGTTATAAATAGGGTCTTGATTAGACCTATTTCTAAGAAGACTCCTTATGAGCTTTGGTTTGACAAAATTTCCTCTATTGAATATTTTAAAGTTTTTGGTTGTAATTGTTTTATTTTGAATACCAAGGATAACCTAGGCAAGTTTGAAGAAAAAGCCTATGAAGGAATATTCCTTGGATACTCTATGCATAGTAAAGGTTTTCGTATTTTTAATAAAAGAAGTCTTGTTGTCGAAGAGTCAATTAATGTCTCTTTTAATGAACTTAATACTTCTACATTCTCTTCTTCCGATGATGTTGATGACATCTCGTTTGGGTTAGAGAACTCCTCTA
The DNA here is from genome assembly GCA_029216955.1 of Iris pallida. NCBI lineage: Eukaryota > Viridiplantae > Streptophyta > Magnoliopsida > Asparagales > Iridaceae > Iris > Iris pallida. The sequence goes on from JANAVB010003200.1 coordinate 11,962,471, forward strand.
TTGGAGATCGTCCTTCTTCATCTAACAATGAAGTTGTGACTCCTCCAACAAAAGAGTCTCCACCTCTCGAGCCTCCTCAAAAGGATCTCCCAAAAGAATGGAGATTTGTCACCAACCATCCTAAGGAACTTATCATTGGGGATCCTTCCTCCAGTGTTAGCACTAGATCCTCAACTCGTGATCTTTGTGCAAACGTGGCTTTTATATCTCAAATAGAGCCGAAAAATGTTAATGATGCTTTTCTTGATGAATTTTGGATGATAGCGATGCAAGAAGAGCTAAATCAATTTGAGCGAAATAAGGTTTGGGAACTTTTCCCAAAACCTAGCAATCATCCCATTATTGGGACTAAATGGGTGTTTCGAAATAAACTTAATAAAGATGGGTTAGTGACTCGAAACAAAGCCCGATTGGTTGCTCAAGGCTATAACCAAGAGGAAGGCATTGACTACGACGAAACCTATGCTCCGGTTGCTCGTCTCGAATCCATTCATATGCTATGTGCTTTTGCTTGTTTTAATAATTTTAAACTCTTTCAAATGGATGTTAAGAGTGCTTTTTGAATGGTATTATTAAAGAGGAAGTTTATGTAAAACAACCTCCCGGCTTTGAAGATTTTCATTTTCCTAATCACGTGTTCAAACTCCACAAAGCCCTTTATAGCCTCAAACAAGCTCTCCGTGCTTGGTATGAGCGCCTTAGCTCCTTTCTTGTTTCACACAATATTTCTAAGGGGAAAGTCGACACAACACTTTTTATCAAATCCCATAATGGCACTCTTTTATTGGTTCAAATTTATGTCGATGACATTATTTTTGGTTCTACTAACAATACACTTTGTGTAGAATTTGCTAAAGTTATGCAGGAAGAATTTGAAATAAGTATGATGGGTGAGCCATCATTCTTTTTGGGATTACAAATCAAACAAGGACCCAAAGTAACCTTCATCAATCAAGCAAAATATACAAAGGATCTCCTCAAGCGTTTCGAACTTGACTCATCCAAATCAATGAGGACTCCTATGGCAACAACGACAAAGCTTGACAATGATGAAGATGGCACATCGGTTGACATCCGTAAGTATCGAGGTATAATTGGTAGTTTACTTTATCTAACTGCTAGCCGTCCAGATATCATGTTTAGTGTATGTCTTTGTGCTCGTTATCAAGCAAATCCAAAGGAATCGTACTTATGTGCCGTAAAGCGTATTTTTCGATATCTCAAAGGTACCGTGAACATGGGCCTTTGGTATCCGAAATCTTCATCCTTTGAGCTTCACGGCTTCTCGGATGCAGATTTTGTCGGATGCAAGATTGACCGAAAAAGCACTAGCGGCACATGCCAATTCCTTGGAAAATCCTTGGTATCGTGGTTTAGTAAGAAATAAAATTTTGTTGCTCTTTCAACCACTGAGGCCGAATATATTACGGCCGGTTGCTGTTGTACATAAATTCTTTGGATGTCACAAACACTTTTAGATTATGGCATTTCTCATACTTGCACCCCTATTAAATGTGATAACACTAGCTCGATCAATCTCACGAAAAACCTGATTTGTCACTCACACACGAAGCACATTGAAATTAGACACCATTTTCTTCGTGACCATCAACAAAAGGGGGATATTCATCTTGAATTTATTGACACTACTTATCAGTTAGCCGATATTTTCACCAAACCGCTTTCGGAAGATCGCTTCGTTTTTCTTTGCCAAGAATTAGGCATTTTAACTTTTGACTCTTAGTTGCTCTTGGCTGGCACACCGACGGTATACGACGATATACCGACGGCATGCCTTTTTTTGATTCAGAACTAGGTTATGTGTCAAAAAGCGGCATACCGTCGACATACGCCGACATACTGACGGTATGCCGGTTCGGGGAGAACAGCTTTTTCAACTCAGAATTCGGGCCCACCTTTCCTTCTTTCCCTCTTTATTCCTTCTTTCCCTCATTAATTCCCTTCCCATCCATCACTTCCACATTTATTATATTCTCCTCTTCCCCATATTCTAACTTACAATCACATTAACTACCCATCCCCTCCACTTCCCCATCACTCCTCCTTTATCTCCATCATTTCCAACCCACCCCTTCCATTCCCAACTCCAAAACCGTTCACTTCCCTCCTTCCACTTTAAAACCCTATCTTTTTTCTCCTTCTTCCTACACTTCTTACCTAAAACCCTAACTTCCTCCTCCAACTTTCTTCCTTTCCTCCATGGCCAATCCCAAGCGTCCCCGCTCCTCCTCTACCTTCTTCAATCCCTTCACTCCGGTGGCTCTCCCTTATGGATATGATCAGCGGGTATTCACCCCCTCCTTGGCGGCCGAGACTTGGTTTCAACACTTCGTCCACCATAACGTCTTCAAGGGCCGTGCAATTAACTGGAATCTCTTTCCCGGCCATGTCTCTCTATTCGACGAGGTCGGACTATCTTGCCTCCTTCGGCGTCAGGTGCCCGTCTACCCCGCCGTCGTCCGTCTCTTCTACTGCAACATGGTCCCGGACGACGATCACGGCACCATAAAGACGATGGTCAACGATCGTCATTTTCGTCTCACGGCTCGGGACATCTTCAACATCCTCGGCATCCCGGACAGAGGCAAATCTTTGCCGGCCTTGGCTGCTCTTAACTCTTCGGCGGAGACCCCCTTCGACGAGTTCTGCCACATCATTTGCAAGGGCCCCAACCCTCCTGCTATCCCGGCCCTTTTCGCACAGCTGGAGCCGTTCTATTACGAGCTCCATCGGATCGTGTGCCACACACTCTATCCGAAGGGCGGCAACTATGATGCCATTACCGGCGATGCCCTGGTGTGCATGTACTACCTCTATGCGAGGAAGTCTTAGTCCTTCTCCAAGACTCTCCTTCATGTCTTCAAAGGCATCATACCAGCGGGGAAGCAGAATCTTTATTACGCTCCTTCATCACTCTCATTCTGGAAGCCAAGCAAGTCGACCTCTCCCTTTGCTCTTCGGACGGCGTCCCTTTCTACCTCGCTGTTTCTTGCTCTATCGGTGGTGCCTCCACATCCCGTGCCTCTTCCTCCCAAGAGCCGTCGGCTTCTACTCCTGCTGCATCTGTCGCTACTCCTCCTGCCTCGGGCCGCTACATGCCGCTGACGCAGCAGCATTTCGACATACGTATGGCTCAAGTAGAGGAGCAGATGCATGCCCATACTGGTGGCCTTGGCACTCTGATTCAGTCCCGCTTCCATGACCAGGCCTATTTTATTCAGCGCACTCTTCAGGACCGGGACGCTTTTCTGGATCCGAATCTTCAGGATCCAATGTACCAGGCCCCACAGTTCTCTGATCCCAATGCCTACGGTTTTATGTTCCTATACGGCATTGATCCCTTTAGCGTTTTTTGCCAGGCTTAGGAGGGTGGAGATGATTCGGCTGACGAGTAGGGGTGGCTTCCTTTTGATGGTGGTGTCGAATAAATGAGTGTCTTAGTTTCTTGTGTTTGTTTTTATTCTGTCTTTTACGGTCCTTCGGGGACCTATGTTTGGTTGGTTCTAGTAGTTTGCAGTCCTACGGGGACTTGGTATTTGTCTTTCTCATGTTGCTAAACTCTCGTAGAGGAGAGTCTTTTAATTTGTCTTATGTAGTATGAGTGTCCTGCATGTATTCATCTCTAACTTCCATATATCAATACATGCTTTTTATTCTATGCTCTTGTCCATATTATTGCTATATTTTTTAAATTTTTGTTTTTTTTCCATCTTTGACTAAGTGACAAAGGGGAAGAAAACGTATTGAGGGGGAGTTGTCTACCTACAGGGGAGTTACTCCCTGAAGATGCTATCTCTCTATTTTGTCAATTATCAAAATGGAGGAGATTATTGGCACATTTTATTTTGATATATTAACAGCATCTTCGTAGTTTAGTTTTTTATGTCTTCAGATTCATAATCTTCTCAAGAAGCTCTACTACATAAAGACTATCCTTTCAAGTGCTACCATCCATTGCATTGAAGATTGAAGCAGATATCGGCGCTCCTTGCATAGACGGCTTCCTACTGCTTAAAGATTTCGACTCTGTACAAGGTCTAGGTATATCTGTAAACACTTAAGGTTGGATGACAAACTATAAGCATTAGTCAAAAATCAATATCTTATAGAGCGGCATACCGGCGGTATGCTCCGGCATACCGGCGGTATGCTCCGGCATACCGACGGTATGCTCCGGCATACCGATGGTATACCGTTTTCGTTGTCCACAAACTTGTTGTGATAAATTGTCGGCATACCGACGGTATGCTCCGGCATACCGACGGTATGCTCCGACATACCGGCGGTATACCGTTTTTATCGCCCACAAACTTGCTGTGATAAATTGTCGGCATACCGACGGTATGCTCCGGCATACCGGCGGTATACCGTTTTGTGGACCACAGAAACGTTCTGTGATAAAACGTCGGTATAACAACGGTATGCCGCGGCATACCGACGGTATATCGGGTTACATATATTTGATTTTTGAATCACTCTGACTAGCATTAATGGCCGCATTTAATGCTCTCAACGGATATTAATATGATCGTTACCTTTTGACCGGTATACCGACGGTATGCCGCTGCATACCGACGGTATGCCGGTCTGCCTGTATCCAGAGCATTAAATGCCAACCACTCTTGGTTTTTCTATAAAAGAAAGCTTTCTCTCTCATTAAGCTTTCACCAACTCTTGCCATAAATTTTCCACGCAACCAAGAGCTCCACCATTAATACTCTACCAAGCTTTTAAATTGTCATCCTCTCCTAAAGTGCTAGAGTATTTAAGAGTTATAATTTTCGATCTTCACGTGTTAGAAGATCAACAAGTTCTCTTCTTATTTGTTTGAAGTTGGCGAGCCTTCGTAAGAAAACTCGTGTGTTGAAGTTGGCGAGTCTTCGGATCCAAACTCGTGTTGAAGTTGGCGAGTTCTTCGGATCCAAAGTCGTGTGTACTATTTGATTAAATAGTAGATTTAAGCCGGAGAGAGTTCCGGGACTGGATTGCCTCAAGCGAGGATAACAGGATACATCTTGTGTTTGATCTTCTTACTCTTTACTTTTATTTGTCATATATTGCTTCTGTTGCTCTAGTTATTTTTTATTTCCCTATTCACCCTCCCTCTAGGGTTCTACAGTTAAACCCTCATATATCTAGACAGCCGTGGCCGTATAGTAAGGTGGATCCCATTTCAATATACGTAGCTGGCTATGTACGCCCCCGCTCTCCAGTATTCTGGTTCTAGGGCGTCATATGGTTTAAGTGGTGGCCCATACAGGTCTTGTAAATAAAGATATGTGAGGATTTACCGGATAGATGTCTCAATCAGTACTCGTCCTTGATCTCTGTTCATATCCTCTGAATCCCTGGATTCTTGCCCTGATCATGTGCTTGTATCGTTGATCTGTCCTGGTCCTTCCTTATTGTTCCCTATGTCGTCTTCTTCAGCGGCACTGTACCTGGCCTCGCCGATCAGCGAGGTGGAGCACTTTCTGTGGACCAGCAGCAACCCGAAGATCAAGCCCAACATTCTGGAGTAGCCTCCAGAGTTGTACCTACTGGAGGAGAGCCACCAGTTCAGCCCGTTCGACCTGTCGAGCATGATGATGGCACCTTGGTAGGTCTCATCAGGACCTTGATAGCTTCCCAGGATCGTAGAGGAGACGCCTTGCACCAGGCAGTGGCAGATGCTTTGACCAGAGGCGGTCATCCAGGAAACAGCGTGGCCAACAGCTTCAAGCGCCTGAACCCTCCATTCTTCGACGGCACCGAAGATGCGATTGTCGCGGACGCTTAGCTTCAGGATACCGAGGTGGTTCTGGAAGCAGCTAGGACACCTGAGAATGAGAAGGTGGCGGTGGTACGCCTACAGTTGTTGGACTTAGCTCGCAGTTGGTGGACGGCGCAGGCCGTAGGATTAGCGGTGCCGGTTACTTGGGCGGTATTTAGAGAAAGATTCTACACGAAGTATTTTGATGCTATAGCTCGATACGACCTACAGACGAGATTTACCAACTTGAAGCAAGGAGGCAGGACGGTCGATGGCTATGCATCTGAGTTTTCTAGACTCAGTAGGTTTGTCCCCACCTTGGTGGCGACCGAGTTTGATGGGGCCCAACGGTTCCAGTAGGGGCTACATTTGGAGATCTTGTTGGCAGTTGAGCAGTTCGAGCACCAGACGTTCGATGCAGTATTGAGGGCAGCTAGGAGGCACGAGTACACCTCCCAGAGGATCGTAGATAGGACCGGAAGTAGGAAGCGGTCCCACAATCAGATGCACCAATCATCGGCTCCAGCCCCGGCAACAAGGGGTTTGACCATTGAAACTCCGAGGTGGGCGACCTCAGTGACGTCGATTCAATATTCAACCCCGATGTACCCGCAGCAGCAGAAGCAGAAGCCGACTTTCGCGATGGGATGTTCTCATTACGGGAAGCCAGGGCACGTGGTGGCAGATTGTCGCAGGGCGCAGGGATTGTGCCTGGCTTGTGGAGCGGCAGATCACAAGATAGGAGCCTGCCCGAATAAGGGTAGTTCGTCCTCTTCCAACCTAACCAGTCCATCGGTTAGGGGATCAACACCTATGCAGCAGCAGCAGCAGCAGTACCTGAGGCCATTGTTGCCTCAGGCCCAGGCATTTCAGCAGCAGAACCAGCAGCAGTACACCCAGGCTCAAGTACAGAACAGGCAGAGAGGTTTTCAGCAGAGGGGACCCGCAGCCAAAGGACAAGGTCAGGCAATGATGATGACTATGGAAGAAGAGGTTGCACCAGGTGAGCTAGTGGCAGGTACTATTCTCGTCAACTCCTCTCCAGCATCGGTATTATTTGATTCTGGTGCATCGCATTCATTCATGTTCGCACGATTCGCAACACGGATAGGATTGGAGTCCGATCGAGTCATTATCAGTGAGGCTCAATATACTTACTGGTAATGGTCTTGTGGGAGTAGATCGAGTGTTTTCTTCGTGTCGGATCGTAGTTAGCGTTAGAGAGTTCCCCGCTAGATTTATAGAGTTTCCTATGGCAGACTATGATGTAGTCTTAGGCATGGATTGGTTGAGGAACCAGTATGCGAGGATAGACTGTGACATTGGCAGGGTTGTTTTCAGTATTCCAGGCAAGCCAGAGTTTTTATTTTCTAGAGGCGCAGTGGAGCCATCTTCTCCAGTATTGCGGATGGCAGTAGCAGCAGTACAGTTACCCCGGATAGTTGAAGAGTTTCCAGATGTCTTCCCAGAGGAACTTCTAGGAATGCCGCCAGAAAGAGAGATCGAGTTCACTATAGAATTGATCCCTGGGACGACACCAGTATCAGAGCGAGTCTACAGGATGGCACCTTCAGAGTTGGAGATTTTGTACAAGATGATTGAAGAACTGAGGACCAAGGGATTCATTCGTGCAAGTGGATCGCCTTGGGGAGCCCCGATACTTATTGTGAAGAAGAAGGATGGTACGTCCAGGCTATGTGTAGATTATCGTACCTTAAACTCGATGACAATCAAGAACAGATACCCTCTCCCGAGGATAGATGACTTGTTTGATCAACTCAAGGGGGCTTCAGTGTTTTCGAAGATAGACTTGCGATCAGGATACCACCAGATCAGGATCAGAGAGCAGGATATTCCAAAGACAGCGTTTAGATCAAGGTATGGACATTGGGAGTTTCTTGTTATGCCATTCGGAGCAACCAATGCGCCAGCCGTATTCATGGACCTCATGAATCGCATTTTCATGCCTTACTTGGACCAGTTCATGATCGTGTTCCTAGATGACATCCTGGTCTACAGCAAGAGCGAAGCAGAGCACTAGCAGCATCTCAGAATCGTCCTTCAGACGCTTAGAGAGCATCAGTTGTACGCCAAGTTCAGTAAATGCGAGTTCTGGCTCGATCGCATTTCGTACTTGGGTCACATCATTACCCGAGGAGGAGTGGAAGTGGATCTCCAGAAGATTGTGGTTATCGAGACATGGCCAGTACCTAGCTCAGTGGCAGAGGTTCGCAGCTTCCTTGGATTAGCCGGCTACTACCGGCAATTTATTTTAGATTTTGCAAGGATTTCGACGCCGATGACCCAGTTGACCCGCAAGGATGTGCCGTTCGTATGGACAGCAGAGTGCCAGAAATCATTTAAGAAGTTGAAGCGAGGTTTGGTAACGGCTCCCATTCTCACACTTCCAGATGGGACCGGAGGATTCACAGTTTATTGCGACGCTTCAGGCAGAGGATTGGGGTGTGTCTTGATACAACATGGAAAGGTAATAGCTTATGCATCACGTCAACTTCGTGATCATGAGAAGAATTACCCGACCCACGACTTGGAACTGGCGGCGGTAGTGTTTGCGCTTAAGCTTTGGCGGCACTACTTATACGGAGATAGAGTGGAGATATTTACTGATCACAAGAGCCTGAAGTATGTTTTCACCCAGAAGGACCTTAACATGCGGCAGAGAAGATGGCTCGAGCTACTGGTGGACTATAATATGGATTTCCAGCATCACCTAGGGAAGGCCAACGTTGTAGCAGATGCGTTGAGCAGGAGAGCCGGAGTTTACTTCCTAACGGCACAACCAGAGTTATTGGCAGATCTTCAGAATATGGGAATTGAAGTGGTTCTTCCTACCAACGTGGCATTGATGGCCAGTCTACAGGTTCAGTCCAGTATAGTTGAGAGGATTCGGAGAGCGCAGTCAGCAGATTCCAAGCTTCAGCGACTCAGAGCAGAGTGTGAGGCAGGAGGAAGACCTGAGTTGCGCATTCATGAAGATGGTACACTTCGACACGGCACTCGTCTTTGTGTACCCAGTGGAGATATCAGACAGGAGGTCATGGCAGAAGCTCACAGTTCACAGTATTCTATTCATCCCGGTGGCACGAAGATGTATAGAGACATTCGTCAGCATTTCTGGTGGAATGGCATAAAGAGGGAGATACCCCGGTTTGTCTTTCGGTGTTTGGTTTGCCAGCAGGTTAAGGCTGAACATCAGAGGCCCGCTGGACTTCTTCAGCCCTTGCCGATTCTAGAATAGAAGTGGGAGCATGTGACCATGAATTTTGTGACTGGATTGCCTAGATCCCCAGCTGGTCGAGATGCTATTTGGGTTATAATTGACAGGCTCACGAAAGTGGCTTACTTTCTCCCGTTCAGAGTTGGGCAGTCTACGGCGCAGTTGGCAGAAATGTATCTCAGGCGGATCGTCAGGCTTCATGGGGTGCCGGTCAGTATCACCTCGGACAAGGATTCAAGATTCATATCACACTTTTGGCGTAGCCTGCAAGAGAGTTTGGGAACTCACCTTCAGTTTAGCTCAGCTTACCATCCGTAGGCAGATGGTCAGTCAAAGCGCACAATCCAGACTCTTGAAGATATGTTGAGATCTTGTACCCTTGAGTTCGGTGGTTCATGGGAGGATCACCTGCACCTGGTGGAATTCTCGTACAACAATAATTTCCAGGCCAGTATTCAGATGGCCCCGTTCGAGGCACTGTATGGTAGGAAGTGCAGATCCCCGTTAGCCTGGGATGATGTTGGAGAGAGGCAGATGCTTGGTCCAGAAATGATTGTCCAGAAAGTTGAAATGGTCAGAAGAGTCAGAGATCGCCTTCAAGTGGCCCAAGATCGCCAGCGACATTGGGCCGATGCTCATCGACGTCCCTTAGAGTTTGCTATCGGCGACCATGTATTCCTTAGGATCTCGCCTAACCGCGACGTCATTCGCTTTGGCGTACGGAGAGAGCTTAGTCCTAGGTATATAGGGCCGTTCGATATCCTGGAGCGAGTAGGAGATGTATCCTATCGTCTCGTTCTTCTGTCGTCGCTAAGTGAGGTGCATGATGTATTCCATGTGTCCCAATTACGACGGTACATCCCGGACTCGAGCCATATCCTGGACCATTCGGAATTGGTTGTTGGTACCAACCTTTCGTATGAGGAGAGGCCCATGTCTATATTGGACCGGAGAGAAAAGATACTCAAGAACAAGACTATTAGTTTAGTCCGTGTTGCTTGGGGTCATCACTCTCTAGGTGAGTCAACGTGGGAGCGTGAGGACGACATCCGATCGTGATATCCCGACTTATTTGACTCGTAAGGTATAATGTCTTTCTTATGCCTTATGCTTTCCATCCCTTGCTTGCATGTATGATTGTTTGATTGTTTGTTTAGTGTAGCTTATTTGTGGATAGTATAGCTGGCTCTTACATCTCTAAGCATCTTGATTTAAATTCCGAGGATGGAATTCTTTTAAGGTGGGTAGAGTTGTAACGCCCGTATTTCGGAATACGTATTTTGATTAGGCCCATATGTATTTCGGACCTGTATTTTATTTTCTCGGATTTTGGCCTGTAATTGTATTTTGGCTCGACTTGCGGATTTTAGTTTTCTCGTAAATTGAGTTTTTGGACCTGGCGTGGTTTTATTCCTTGTGGAGAGGATTTGGTTTGGTTTGCTTTAGACTACCCTTAGTTAAACTCCACCCTCAACACAACATACCCTCCCTCATTAAAATCCCACCTAACTTTCTCTCTCCTCATTACTCTTCCATTAAATTTTTTCTATCTTCTTCTTCCTTCCTCCACACAACACCCAACCTCCATAGGCAAGTGCACCTTGCCACCAAATAGGAACCCTATTTTATTTGTCCATTAGTTAGATTAGGCCATGGTGAACCACATTAGAACTTGGTATTTTGTGATTTGGAGTTTCCATTTTTCTAGATCTAAGTTTTAACCATTTTCGGATTTTCTTGGTTTTGATCTATTAAACTTAAATTTTTGCTTGTTTTGAGGTTTTCATGTGGTAAAGAATTTAATTTTACACAAGTTAGAACTTTGAAAATCTAAATTTTGTTTTGAATTGGCCAAGTTATGAGATTTGGAATTTTGGTGTTCTTGGGTTCTCTTCTCAGCCTGTTGGAGAAGGAACCCTCGGCCAGCGCTCTTTAGTGCTGGACTGACCCACGCTCGGCGCCCTTTGGCGAACCGTGCCCCTTCGTTGGCACTCTTTAGCTCCAGCGCAGCTCACACCCCCCCCAGCGCAGTTCACTTCCTAGCGCAGCTCGACCCTAGCGCAGCTCAACCCTAGCACAACCCGACCCCGGCGCAGCTCGACCCCAGCGCAGCTCAACCCTAGCGCAACCCGACCCCAGCTCAGCTCGACCCCAGCGCAGCTCAACCCTAGCGCAACCCGACCCCAGCGCAGCTCGACCCCAGCGCAGCTTGACCCTAGCGCAACCCGACCCCAGCGCAGCTCGATCCCAACGCAGCTTGACCCTAGCGCAACCCGACCCCAGCGCAGCTCGACGCTAGCGCAATCTGACCCTAGCGCAACCCGACCCCAGGAACCCCAGCGCAATCTACTTGCCCATGGTGGTTTGGTTTTATTTTTCTTGGGCTTGGCTTCTCTTTTGTAGATTGGAGTTCTAAGATTCTTGTTCCACACAACACGACTGTCTTGACCCAACACGACCTGGCACGGTTTCGGTGTTTTGCTTATGACTAGTACGGTTTTCGTGATTTCTGTGATTATGATCATAGTACTTCTGATCTTCTTAGTAGTGACCCGATGGGGTACGCTCTTAACTGGTAACTGTGATTCATAATTAATCTCTATTAATCTCTGTAACTGGATAACTTGATAGTGGCCCATGGCGGCGCACTCTTGACTTGTAACTTGATTTGATAATTGATACTGTTGCGATGGCGAACATGACTCATATAACCAACTCTGACACCGTGGGTGTTCATTCTTGCTGCTTCGTGCAATCCACTTGTCTTGTCTTATCTTGCATCATGTCTAGGACATGACTCCCTGGTTACCACGGTCAGGGATTCGCACTGAATATGGATTAGGTTAATTACTAGATCAAACTATAGTTCATGGAGAATTCCCAGTCATAGGCGATCTCGTTATCTGGGCGCTTTAAATGGACTTGTAGCCTGCCGACGAGTAGGGCACATTTCCAGCACACTGTCATGTGTTGCACCCTCTAAGTCACCTAAGGGTACATTGTCTCCCGGGCAATGTACCCAACCATACTCTCAACCCGCGGAAGGATAACTGGATAGTCTGCAGGACTTGGGACTGGGAATTTCTCATTTGCACCATGTTAGTAATTAGGCATATGATAACCCTAGTTAGTTAAGTAGTAAGCCGTAGTATTTGTTTGGCCGTTTGTGAATGGACGGTGTCCAGCCCTGTCTAAGTCTCGTCTAGTTCCAGTACCTGGTTTCTCCTGAGCATGTTTGTTTTACTTATCTTAACAATAAATGGGTAGAGACAAGGTGCTATTCAGGCGAAGGATACAACCCCGGTCCTTATTTGGTTAAGGGTTGTAACCTGGCTCCCGGAATGGTTCTACGTCCCTAGTCGTTTATTGTCCTGTTGTACTCTTTATTAATGATACTTTTCTTCTATTTTCCTTATGATCTGATATGCTGGCTTTCGTTCTTATTTTGTGGCCTCCTTTGTGGCACTTGCTCTTTCTGGGGTTTGACCCAGTTGGTTTTGTGTAGCCAGATTTTGGAGCAGCTCCCGAAGATCTACCGAACTTCCAGCCCAATGGTGACAACTAGAGGAACCCGGACTACGAGTGGGTTTTCCTTTTTGATTCGCTCACTACATTGTAAAATTATTCTTTTGAGGCGTTTAGCCGACGAGCACCTGTTAGCTCGATGCATATTTACTTACTGTCTGCCTACGGGCTGTAACATGATTAACAAATCCTAGGGTTGATCATGTATGACTGAACTCTTGCTAGTCTTGACATTTTGTACGACTAGCTTTATGATCATCCAATATGTAATGTATGGGACGTCTTGCTATTATATATTTGGTTCTCTGACATCTTGTAACTATTATTGCTTGCTTGAGATTGAGACAATAGACTTGTTCATGACCATAGGAGACTGTTGGCTTGTAGTTAAACCCTCATATATCTAGACAGCCGTGACCGTATAGCGAGGTGGATCCCATTTCAATATACGTAGCTGGCTATGTACGCCCCCGCTCTCCAGTATTCTGGTTCTGGGGCGTCACAGTTTTTGTTCACCCACCAAAAATATTGTGTTTGTTCACCCTACAATAAATAATTATCACGTGTCAAATCATTTAACTAAAATCAGTTAAATGTTTATAAAACCACTTCCAAAGTGGTGTTTATGTTGAATGAATTTGACAATTGTTAATTTTTGCAGCGCTGCTAGCTGGCCCGCCGCCAGCTGGCGTTCTCCATTGGCAGGTCAACCGACATGGGACTCATGCCTATACTGGAGGGCAATGGGCTTCGGTCACCTGGCGTGCGGTCTGGCCCGCTTGCGGGCCAGATAATGTTTTTCTAATTTTTTATTGGAGGGTGAATAAGCATCATAGTTTTGGTAGGTGAACAAAAATGGACTCAAAAAATTATTAGGGGCTGTCCACTCACATCTCACTAATAAACATGACACTCCCTTTTCGCGATGACGTACAAGCCTTAGGACTGCTCATGCTCGTCAAGAACAATACATTACATGTCATTTCTATCAGATAAAACTTTACGATGCAACAATTAGTCATTGAACAAGTACACATCTCTATCTTTTCTCTTTACTATCATGCCACGGACCCCATTGCTCCTTTCTTTATTTCTTTCTTTCCCTCTTTCATATTAGTTCATTTTATCATTACAAGTTATTCTATATAGTTCTATCTTTGCAGCATACGATAAGAGGGAAACATGTGATCATTCTTATATACGCAAGCATAGCAACATTCTCTTTCTCTTAACTAGCATGACAATAATTATATCAATTAAGCGATAGTCTAACTTTAGCATACAATCTTTTATCTAGCACAATTATAGCAAAGATTATTTCATTACGCAAGCAGACAAGTTCTTTTGTTAAAACATACAAGTCATGTTCTATCATTCTTACCGATAACGAACTCATTCTTAGCAACATGCATTCATTTATTCTTATATATTATTTATTTAACGTGAAAGAATCAAAATGTGAAGTCTTGTCCACTCATCATATTGATACGTCTTCATGTCACAATAAAGGAGTTCTTCCTTAAGGTTTTCTCTCTAACTAGCAAATCAATATCAATATCAATATATAATGCATCAACTGAAGGGGGGTCATTACAGTATCACTGTAAGAAAAATGACAATTCTAACTGTATATGGTGGTTCTTTTAATTTTGACAGTTACTTCTGATTATAAAGTGGTTATTCTTTCTAGCCATACAACCTCTGACCTCAACTATTAGTTCACGCATATCATTTTGTTCATCTCCAAAAATCTTTTCCTCTAATATTAGGAAGGAACACACTGTTTCCAACCATTTGACTTACCTATGTTCCCATTAGATAAACTCGCAGACACTACACCTAGCTAAGTGTGTATTAATTATTTTCTTCACAGCATTAGCAGCACCCAAATATTTATGCCAAAAAAAATACCTTATGGTCTCACTATTTATCCAATAAGTCCAGTGGTACACAAAAATATCAAACCATTATTTTAAAAGTTTTTTTGTGCCATTAATTTGTAAAAGTATTCTCCTATACAATATAGCTTCCATTTAGAAACACTAAAAGTTTGATATTTTAAAGTAATTTTTATTCTCATGATGAATCATATGCTAATATTAAGTCCTTGGAGTATTCAAATTGTATAAAACATGGCTGTAGAAAATTTCTACAATCTTGAGTCTTCTTAGCCGCGACTGTGATGGAATTCCTTGCTTCGAAACCTTAAAATGGATTCGAAACTTCAAAAAATTGCCCAAACTTCATCCTAAACCTATTTTATTTTACTACACTATGATATTTGAGCATTAATATATAAGGATTGAAAATAATATTTATGTAAATGAAATAAAAAATACAAACATAAAATTAGAGATAGAGGAAGTTGGAGAAAGAAAAAGTTCAGAATTTTGAAGTGAAGGAAGCTTTGGGTGCCATCTCAAAGATGAAGAGAGGAAAGAGAGTAGAAGTTAGAATGTTTGGATTTGTGGAATACCCCCCCCCCCCCCCCCCCCCCCCCCCCCCCCCCCCCCGAAACTAAAAAAAGCTTTTCCTGAAGACTTTCTCTCAAACCAGTAAACCGATATCAATATTCATATGTAATACATCTGTTGAAAGCGGGTCATTACACTTACCATTGGAAAGACTATCAAAGATATATGTTAAAAGCGGGTCATTACACCTACCAATTGGAAGGACTGTCAAAATCGTTTACGGTCTTAAAAAACATAATGTTCATTGAACAACATATTTTTTAGGGCTATCAATTTTTTTGACAGTTACCAATTGGAAGGACTGTCGAAAATTTTGACAGTCCATCATCATCTATGTCGCGACTGTGGGTGAATTTTGAAGTTCAAAATTCTAATATAAGTTCGAAACTTCAGAAATCCGTCCAAAATGAATCATAAATCAAATTTTAATTAGTAGAAGATTAAAAGGTGAAAAAAAAGGGGAAAAAAAATGCTTTTATACTATGTGGGGAACAACCTTTAACAATTTTTTTTAGTGGCAAACTTGTAAATTAAAAAATTGGACAATCATGAGTAAGTTTCGTAATGCCTTTATAAAAAGTCTTAACAAAGGCAAATGTGAACTTTCTATTTAATCTATATATATTTTGCATAGTTTCTTCTTAGACAATTTATTTGGGACTATTTCTGAAGTTTCAAACTATATTAACGGAGTTTCGAAGTATCAAAATCAAAACATTCCAGTTAGGAACGACAAATGACTGCAAGATTTTTTGTAGTCCTAGATATGCATAAAACTGCCCAAAATTTGACAGTCCTTAAGACAAAGAAGTATATTTTCAGGATTGCCAAATTTTTGGCGGTCCTAAGCATTGTTCCGACTGCCAAAATTTTGACAGTCGTATGTCATTGCCAACAAGTATGTGTAGAAATATGAAGTTCGAAACCACTAAAATATGGTTCAATACTTCATAAAAATATCCATTGGCGAATTGTAAACCAAAAACTAGGATTGGAAGACAAACGTGAGGTGGGAGGAAGGAGGAAAACTCAAAATTTGATGTGTTGTTCCCTATTAAATTTTTGCAGTCCCTAACAAAAGAATGCCTTTAAGTGTGTTGCCCCTAACCTGTGGTGTCCCCTAATAAAACTCTTAACATTTGCCTTAATAAATCCAAGAAGTGCAAATCCATCAAGTGCTGGTTTTCATTGATTTTTCTCCCAAGAAGTGCACTTCCTACACTTTAAAAAGTTGCTTGAAATGTACATCGTTTATCCTCAACCTTTGTCATAACCGAAAGGTCGACTCCTCAACCTTCTATAGGATACGATCACACATAATCAACAACGTGATCCAACAAAAGGCTTCGCTATAAATATGTTACGTTTTTCAACTTAAATTAACCAACCTACACAAATATGGATATAAATTATTTTAATTATCTTATATTTGTTAGTTAAAGTATGTTTATCATATTAGATAAAACAAGAGTTTCGATAATAGTTATATTTGGATCAAATGTTTAATAATTAAAGTTTTGTAAACTAGTATTTAGACCTAAAATAATTTAAAATTTTGTGTAAGAATGACATATGTTATATAAGTAAAATATAGTTATTTTATTTGGTACATTTATATTAAGGACGGATCTACAAGAGTTGATTATAGAAGCCTGTCAAGTATGGAAATTTATAAGTTGACTTCAATTGGATAAATCATTTAACCGACTAAGTCAATTGATCATCAAAATTATACATCCAGCGAATAAGGACATTCATATAACATATTTGTTGGCATTAGCTTCGGACATGCCAAAATCTGATCCAGTTGGGAGTTTAGAGTTGGCCATACGGAGACCGGACCTATTATTGAACAGGTGCATCTATAAAAGAGCAGATATGTTGTTCCCAAAATAAATCTCCCAACTATGAAAATATATATGCTTTCCCCAAAAGGATACAAAAAGTAGCATGTTTAGAAGGGAAAAAAAAGACAGTTACGACCCTTGTAAGCAATCACATGAATAAAACTTGTATTATATGCGAATCTTTTCGTATCTTCCAAAAGCTTATAATACTTACATACTTTTGAGATATTCTAATTAGTATGCAAAATTTAAGCACGTATTTTAGACTTATTTTGTACGAATTATTGACAAAATTGACAAAAAAAGATTTTTTTAACATATATTTTTTTGGTATTCAGCCGATTAGACAACCTATTTAGATTTTAACATATTATATTTTAACATATATTTTTTTAACATATATTTTATACTCGTACATTTGTCCTTCTGAAAGGGATGTAACTAGGGCTGCAAATGAGCCAAGGCGTTAGCAAGCTGCTCGACGCTCGGCTCGATAAAAGCTCGTTTGAGCTCGGTTTGTTTAGTTAACAAGCTGAGCTCAAGCTTCATTTTCGAGCTCGTTTAATAAACGAGCCAAGCTCAAGCTTAGAAGTACTTGTCTCGTTGAGCTTGCGAGCTGGCTCGTTTAGAAGCTCGTTTAAGAGTTCGTTTAGGAGCTTGTTTAGAAGTTCGTTTGTTCTTTATTGAATTCTAATTTTATATATATATATATATATATATATATATATATATATATATATTTGCATTATATATTTATGTCCTTAATAACTGATATTAAGAAACTTTTTTAATTAAATTTTTATAAATAAATTGTTAATATTATAGGTACTTGAATTCAAATCTAATTAAATTGAAATCGAGCTCGTTAAGTTTGAAATCAATCTTAATGAGCTTGAAATTAAGTTGAGCAAGCTTGAAATCAAGCTTAACGAGCTTAATTTTGAGCTTATTCAGCTTGTTTGTCAAGCTTGAATCAAGCTTGCTTAAAAAAAAAAAATCAAGCTTGCTTATAAAGCCAAGCTCGAGTTAAAACCAAGCCAAGCTCAAGCCTAATATAAACAAACTCGAGCCAAGCTCAAGCTCAAGCTCTCAAATTAAAAATTTATCAAGTATGAGCCCGAGCTTGAGCTCGATTAATTTTAGTCGACCCAAGTTCAAGTTTACAAAAGCTCGGCTCGGCTCGGCTCGGCTCGGCTTGGCTTATTTGCAGCCCTAGATGTAACATCTCAGAACACACGTGCCAACTCCACCACTTCCCACATAAGCCCACAACCGCACGCTTCCCCCTTCCTCCAATTTTTTATACATTTTCCCGCCCAACCTGTAGAGGAGAGAGAAAATAAAAAAAATGTGCGGAAGGGCTCGCTGCACTCTGAACCCACAGCAGGTCGCCGCCGCCTGCGGCCTCAGCCCGGCCGACGCCGCCACCGTCCCCACCCAACAAATGGACCGGTAAAATCACCCCCCCCAACCCACCCACCCAACCCACAACAAAACCTAACCCTTTATTTTGACCTAAACTGACCCTGTGTTCTTGCAGCTACCGCCCCTCCTACAACGTCGCGCCGGGCGCCAACCTCCCCGTGCTCGCGCTGCGGAAAGACGCGGCGGAGGGATCGGCCGCGGCGGCGCCGGTCGTCCGCTGCATGAAGTGGGGCCTCGTCCCCGGCTTCACGAAGAAGACCGAGAAGCCCGACCACTACCGGATGGTATTCTAAACCCTTTTCCCCCCTCCAAAGTCTAATCTTTTGCTGTTATTAAAGCATCAATAGTAGATGGTGCTCAAAATTTCATCACGAGGCCCAATTTTTTTTTATTTTAAAAAAGGTAAATGTAGAATGGGTTTGACTTGTATGAGAATAGTAGGAAATAATAAAGTCACCTCCGCTCCATAGATTGTGTGGTCAAAAATTGATGTGGGAAAAAAATAATGTAAAATCTAAAATCTAAAAAGTGGGGCCGGGGATGAAGCTTATTTT
Source organism: Iris pallida (assembly GCA_029216955.1). Classification (NCBI taxonomy): domain Eukaryota; kingdom Viridiplantae; phylum Streptophyta; class Magnoliopsida; order Asparagales; family Iridaceae; genus Iris; species Iris pallida. The sequence goes on from JANAVB010003200.1 coordinate 11,981,307, forward strand.
TCTACAAAATGAGTTCTTACGACCTAGAATCTAGAAATTGGGAGGCCCAAGCCTTGGGTCCTATGGGTGGTATGGAACCGAAAATCTAGAAATTGGGACCGGGGATGAAATTTACTATTCAACCATGAACTTCAAATTTTTGAATCTATAAATTGGGATCGGGGATAAGCCTTACTAATGATGCTCTTAGAGCATCAATAGTAAGGCACATCCCGATTTCTAGATTCTAGATTCAGAATGTAGGAGCTCATTTTGTAGAATAGTAAGGCTCAATTGGAGTTCCATGATGGTCCCAAGCCACCTACAAGAGCTATAGCTTGGGCCTCAGAATTTCTACATTTAGAATGTAGGAACTCATTTTGTAGAATAGTAACGCTCAATTTGGAGTCCCAATTTCTAGATTCTAGATTAACATTATTTTTTTTACCACATTAATTTTTGACCATACAACCTTTGGGACCAAATGGTTATTTTATCATTTTCTACTATTCCCATACATGTCCAACCCGTTCTAGATTTGCTTTTTTGTTATAAATTTGGGCCTCAAGATGCATTTTGAACTCCATCTACTAATGATGCTCTTAGAGCATCAATAGTAAGACCCGTCCCAATTTCTAGATTATATTCAGAATGTAGGAGTTCATTTTGTAAAATAGTAAGGTTCGGTTAGAGTGACACGATGGTCCTGTTCCAGCCACATGAGCTATAGTTTGGGCCACAAGAGCTATAGCTTGGGCCTCATAATTTCTACATTCAAAATGTAGGAACTCGTTTTATAGAATAGTAAGGCTCAATTTGGTGTCCAATTTCTATATTTAACATTATTTTTTTATCACATTAATTTTTGACGACAACCTTTGGGACCAAAGGCCGTTTTATTATTTTTTTTACTATTCTCATACAGACCCAACCCATTCTAGATTTACTTTTTTGTTTTGTTATAAATTTGGGTTTCAAGATGCATTTTTGAGCTCCATCTACTAATGATGCACTTAGACCATCAATAGTAAGGCTCATTCCAATTTCTAGATTCTAGATTAAGAATGCATAAGCTTATTTTGTAGAATAATAAGACTCAATTGAAGTTCCATGATGATCCCAACCCACCCACAAGAGCTATAGCGTGGGCCTCATAATTTCTACATTCAAAATGTAGGAACTCGTTTTATAGAATAGTAAGGCTCAACTTGGAGCCCTAATTTCTAGATTTAACATTATTTTTTTACCACATCAATTTTTGACCATACAACCTTTGGGACCAAAAGGTCATTTTATCATTTTCTACTATTCCCATACAAATCCAACCCATTCTAGATTTACTATTTTGTTATAAATTTGAGGCTCAACATGCATTTTTGAGCTCCATCTACTAATGAGCTCTTAGAGCATCAATAGTAAGACCCATCCCGATTTCTAGATTCTAGATTGAGAATGTAGGGGCTCATTTTGTAGAATAGTAAGGTTCAATTAAAGTGACATGATGGTCCCGTTTCAGCCACAAGAGCTACAGCCCAGGCCTCATAATTTCTACTTTCAGAATGTAGCAATTCATTTTGTAGAATAGTAAGGCTCAATTTGGAGTCCAAATTTCTAGATTCTAGATTTTATATAATTTTTTTACCACATAAATTTTTGATCCCACAACTATTGGGACCAAAGGTAATTTCATCATTTTTTACTATTCCATACAAACTCAACCCATTCTAGATTTACTTTTTTTTGTTATAAGTTTGGGTCTTAAGATGCATTTTTAAGCTCCGTCTACTAATGATGCTCTTAGAAATCAATAGTAAGGCTCATTCCAATTTCTAGATTCTAGATTCAGAATGTAAGAGCCCATTTTGTAGAATAATAAGGTTCAATTAGAGTCACATGATGGTCCCGTCCCAGCCACATGAGCAATAGCCTGGGCCTCTTAATTTCTACATTCAGGATGTAGGAACTCATTTTGTATAATAGTAAGGCTCAATTTGGAGCCTCAATTTCTAGATTATAGATTATAGATTTTATATTATTTTTTTAAAGGAAGAAGGATGACAGGTCTACATCTATTCATCTCATTTGGTTCTCAAGAATTATTTGTTTACTATTCTCATACAAACCCAACACATTCTACATTAATTTTTTTAATTACAAATTTGGGTCTCAAGATGCATTTTTGAGCTCCATCTACTGTTGATGCTCTTAGTCACTCTACTTCTTGAAGTGATAGATGAAATGTTTGAAACCTGAAGTAGTGAAATATTTTCGCTGGTGTTCAAGTCTTTTCTTTAACCTGACCTGATTTTCGATCAGAACCTGAATGAATTTCAGGCTGGGTTCGGATTCTGCACGAACCCAACATGAACCCGACCCCCGGTCGACAGGCCTAGCGTCCGGGTTTCACTGGAACCTGATCCGTCGGGAATGTCGTACCTTTTCACTCGTTGGCTTAATGTGTCTGGAGAATCATGGTTCGTACTATTGGTGTATACTCGTTTCGGTATCCGAATGAATTGGAGATGGCATTTTGTTAGTTGATGAAACTAGGGAAATGTTGGATTTTGAAATAGAGGTGTGGAAAGAAGCTTTAGGTCAGAAATGTTGATTTTAAAATTAGTTGGACGAGAACATAATATATGAAATGTAGTTTTTGGTCAAAACATCTAGAAGAAATGAAGGAGCACATCTAGAGTGATTGTTTTCGCTATTCAGGGTTCATTGTATATTATGATGGAATCGAGAATTTTTTGTTCACAAGAGAAAGATGGTTATGGTTGAGGTGGAAGAGCCCTTCCTGAATGCCTTGTGATTGTAGGATGCCTTCAAATTGAGAGTGAAGTTATATAAGACGACAACAGGAATCAAGACCGCGATGTTTTATGGTTACAGTTGATAACAACATTTGAAAATGATGAGATGGATGAGTGTCAATACATAAAAAGATAAAACAAGAAAAGAGTGCATCCATGGGAAGTTGAAGGTGACGTGGATTAATAGGATGATAAAATTGTTTTAGATGGTCAAGATATGAGCAGCAAGACTATATAGGCACCTGTAAGCCGTGATATGCTATTAGTAAAGGAGCTATTATAGCTAGAAAAGTGAACGAATAACTAGCTACATCTAAGACACTTTTCTTGACACTCCAATCAAACTCACAGTGGGTCCCCTGGAGAGAATTTGCTATGTAAGGAAAAAAATGTGATCCAGAGGGTGAGCTCGGGCGGAACAGTCCCTCGGGGTAGCTCGAGGGACTTTTGGGAAGCATCCCCCCTAACTCCTAAGGTGGCCCGAAGCTGCCATGGGAGCATGGAATTGGTGAAATAATCCCCTATGGGTGGCCCGATAGTGCCACAAAAGCATGGGCTTTGGGAAAACAACCCCCATGGGGTGGCTCGAGGGTGCTACACGAGCGTGGCCTTTGGAGAAACAATCTCCTGAAGTGGCCCGAGGATGCAAAGGAAGCGTGTGCATTTGAGGAAATAGTCCAGAGGAAGGCATTTCATCAAAGAGTTGGTGGGCAACTTCTATTTGGCTGGAAAGCCTAGGCTGGGTAGGTGCTGATGAAGGCGGCCAGTGGTGGTGGTTGGCACGGTCATATGATGTCTGCAGCTGAAACGGGAGCTGTAAATGACCTCATCAAGGGGTAGGGGGTGGACGGGTTAGGGTTAGTTACGCCTTAGATCTGAGATCATGATAGAGAATACATTTTGGAATAATGTTGTGATACTTCCTTTAGGCTTTGATGCCAACTATATAAAGGAACAATACATTTATAACTAAGACAAGTGGATAGCTATGCAATAGCTAACAAGGTGGAAATGGCAACTAGCAATACCTAGCTACTCCTAAGGCACTATTCTTACCAAAGGGTGGGGTTGGCTGCTCACAATCCTAGGGTGATGGTCATAGCTGGCCACATTATTGGTTTCGGTCTATAGGCTTCACACAGTGTCTGGTCTCTTGGGTTATGGGAAAATTTTCATTCGAGGGATCTTGTTAATTTGTTAAGCAGTGGCAACTATTAACAATGTAGCTGATGTGTTGCTCACAAGTTGTAGCTATCGCAGTGCATATCCTATGCCTGATAGAATCCATTATTTATTTGTTCAGAGTTTTCAGCAACTTGTAGTGGTCATGCAAAGTTCCAAATTTATGTTTGTTAGATATTACTTACAACTTTTTCTCACTTGTAGTTCAATGCTAGATCGGAGTCGGTAAAAGAGAAAGCATCATTCAGGCGACTCATTCCAAGTAATCGATGCCTTGTGGCTGTGGAAGGGTATGGCAACATACTTAACATCCTTTACTGACTATATTAGTACATATACTTCCTTTATTGACTATATTAGTACATATACTCTTGGACCTTGTCTGTTTACCTTGTTATGTATTAATCTTGTATTAGGTTCTTGTGACAGATAGTATCATAAAGATTTCTCCGTAACTTTAGAACACTGCTGTTGGATCTACAACTTTCGTCATCGAGGCTATAATCTTCGGTTGGAATGCATGGGTTAGTTAAGAATTACATGTACACTATAGGGCTTGAGTTCTTTTAAGTCATTTGGTTGACTAAAATAAATAAACTAGATACTTGGTAAAAGCATGGTAATTCTCCCTTTTTTCTGTTTGATGTACTCTCTAAAATTTGCAACTGTGATTAGTTAGAGTCTTAGAGCAAATTCTACAAAACTATGTACGGATTTTCTATGCATCACAACCTCCACTTATCTTCCTGGAGCAAATGTAGCAGCCGAGAAAGCTGAGACTTCACTCTAATAAAATGTGAAAAGGAAATCTACCAAGCTACCTAAGGGCTTTATTTTGGTGGCGTCGAGGATGAACTTCAGTCTCATGCAAGCAGTCTCATGCAAGTTATCCTTCTGGGTGCATGTTTCAGAGTACTGTGAAATTCATTTCCTCCGCGTCGAAAGGCAACCCATATATATATATATATATATATATATATTGGAAAAAGGGTAAATTTTATTCCAAAAGCAACGCAATAATCTTACAACATACAATCAGAGTGGGACTCCCACTCTTCAGTTCCCCATAGCATTAACATCAAACTCTATGTTATGGAGGATGTCTACCGGAGGGGTGACTAGCCCCTCGAAGATGCGACGGTTCTGTTTCCTCCATACATGCCAAACAGCGGCTGCCAGTCGAACTCTGACGGTCCGGAACCAGTCCTGCCCTCTTCCTCTGCTATCCCGGAGCACAGTGATGATGTCCCCAATCCCCTTTCCGGAGTCACAACCACCCAGCACCCTACTTTGTTCAGCCCAGATCTGCCATGACAGGGCACACTCAAAGAAAATGTGCCCTATAGATTCATTCTCCACACTGCATAGCACACACTTAGGGCCTGGAACCGCCACCCCAAAAGCACTAAGTCGATCCCTCGTCAATAGGCGGCCCAGTAGAAGCTTGTAAACACAAAGTTGCATCTTCCGGGCGAGTCCCTTGCACCATACGAATTCATAGTCAGTACTCTGAGGATAAGTGCACCGAATGAGGTTGTAGCAGCTCCAAAACTGGAACATTCCAGTCCCCGAAGAATCTTCTGACGGCTCCCAAATCTACCGATCAGCAGGCAAATCGGGATTAATGACTACAGAACTGATACTCTCACCCATCTCCGCAGTATACCGATAGTACTCAGGCCTCCACTCTCCATCGTGGATAATGCGTCGACAAGTCAGCCCCCGGCTGTCCTCCTGATTCGACGGGGCTCCTCTGATTTCTAATAGAGATTGCCGATCTATCCAAGGATCCCGCCAGAGGTCCGTTCCAGACCCATCCTTCATGACCCTCCGGATAGCAGATTTGAGAACTCCCTTGTGTCTCAAGACAATCTTGAAAGAGACTGAATGATTGTTGTCAGTAGTACACGTCCAGAAGTTGTCCTGTTTCACATATCTGCTATGCATCCAGTCAGCCCAGAGGGACCCCCTATTGATGAATCTCCATGTCAGCTTCAGCGCAGAGGCCTCCCTGATCTCCAACAACGGCCTTAACCCCACTCCTCCCTCCTTCCTGGGTCTACAGAGCTGCTCCCAGGAGATCGCCTGCATACCTCCTCTCCATATGAAGTCTGCACACATCCGCTCCACTTTCGTGATAGTGGCAATAGGGAGAAAAATGGATTGCAGCCAGAAATGGGCCACAGCCGATATCACCGATTTAACCAGCTCAATGCGTCCTCCAAATGGTAAACCGGCGGCTTGCCAGCCTTCAACCCTCTGCTGGACGTACTCCACCAGACTATGGCAGTCCTGATCCCGCGCATAGTTGACTGTGAGAGGAACCCCTAAATACTTTACCGGAAGCTCACTTCTCTCAACTCACAGCACGTCAGTCCGCTCCTCCTTCTGGGGACAGAGGGAGCTGAAATACACCCTGCTCTTTTCTCTGTTCATCTGAAGGTCTGAGAGGGATTCCAGCTCTCCCATAATCTCTGCAATCGTGAGCATACCCTCCGTAGATGGCTGGATGAACACCAAGAGATCATCTGCATAAATAAGGTGGATAATCGGGGGGTCAACCCGTCTGAACAATGGAACCAGTCTCCTCCGATGCACTGCAATATCCATCAAGCATGTGAAGTATTCCATGACAAGCGTGAATAGGTAAGGGGACAGAGGGTTACCTTGTCTAAGCCCACGGTTGCTCTAGAAATACCCATATGGGGTGTCCTGGATGAGGACAGAAAGTGTGAGACGTGATGCACTCCCGGATCCTCGCAACCCAACGGTCCTCGAAACCCATAGCAATCATCAGATGGCAGAGGAAATCCCTATTGACCATGTCATAGGCCTTCCTCAGATCCAACTTCACACAAGCTTTCTTCCCGCCAGGTTTACTGAATCCCCTCACCATCTCATGCGCCAGAAGGCTGTGCTCCGTGATCGACCTCCCCTTGATGAAAGCCGCCTGGTTCGGAAGAGACTAAGTCCTGCATGATCCCCTCCATCCGTCGGCACATAAGGTGTGTAATTATCTTGTAAAGGTAATTGCAGCATACAATAGGCCTGAAATCCGCCAACGATGTCGCTCCCTCCTCCTTTGACACAAGTGTCAGGAAGGTGTGGCTCAGCTCCTTCAACAGTTTCCCTTTGGAGAAGAACTCCTGCACCACCTCAAGGACCTGATACTTCAGAGTATTCCAGTGGCGTTTGTAGAACCCACTGCTATACCCATCCAGCCCAGGTGCCTTGTTGGGATCCGCCGTCTTGATAATATATTCCACCTCCTCCAGAGTAACTAGGGCAAGTAGAAGGCTATTCCCATACGGAGTCACCACTCTCTTCGTAACTATATTTGGGAATACAGACAAGTAGTCAGTCTGGAAATATAACTTAGAGTAGTACCTGACTGTCTCGTCTTGTATCTTTGCCGGCTCTCCCACCAGGTTGTCATCCACATCAAGAAGCTGGAAAATATGGTTCCTATGCTGTCTGGTCCGGATGACGTCATAGAAGAACTTGGAACATCGGTCACCATCCTTAAGCCAGAAGCATTTAGCACGCTGGGCCGTGCTAATCTCCTTCTGCAGACGCAAGATATTGACTTCTCCGATCAGCTCCTTCTCTCTCGCCGTCAGGTCTCCGTTCAGCATATCAGATTGTATGTCCTGCTGGATGGTCTGAAGCTCCGCCTCCTTATCTTCTAAGGTAGACTTGGACAGACCCTTCACCCAGCTCCGTAAAGCCTTCTTCGTAGCCTTGAGTCGATGCGCCATGCGATACTGGGCCGTCCCCTCCTGATGGCTAGTGAGCCCCTCCGTAACAGCCTCCAAATAACCCTCCGAAAGATACCAGCTGTTGTTGTACCTGAAGGGGCGAGACTTCACGGGAGGCCGAATAGTGAAGCTGACTCTGATGGAGGAATGGTCACTCGTCCCAGCGACCAGGCCCTCAGCCGACGAATTGGGAAAATGCCTGAACCATTCTCCGTTGCCTAGGGGTCTATCCAGCTGGCAAGCAACCCTGTTACGGATTGCTTTGTTATGCCAAGTCCATATGAACCCCGAGCGAGAGAGCCCCTTGAGCCCCGCCTGAAGAAGACATCTCTGAAAGTCATAAAGGATCGGATCATGAACCGGTTTGCCTCCCATCTTCTCCCCTCTGTGAAGCAGGGCGTTGAAGTCGCCCATCAAAAGAAGCGGCAGGTGCGAGGCATCAGCAGCAGCAGCTACCCTGAAAATGTCGCTCCACAAGGTCTTCCGCCGCCGTCTGTCGTTGTGACCATACACCGCTCCTATTAATAACCGAAAGCCACCCTTATTAGTGAAGGAGACGGCTATCAACTGCTCCGTCATTAAGATCAAGTCTCCATCCCAAGACTTTGCATTCCATCTGACCCAGATCCGAGCCATGTTGTAGATGGCCAAGTTGTGGAGTTGAGCCCAGTGAGATGGGGTCCGGCGAGTAAGAGTCTTCTCCCCTTTAATCTTAGTCTCCAGCAGGATAGAGATGTCGCACCTCTCTCTGTGCAAGATCGCACAAATCTCCCTTCCATCTCCCTAACGAACATGTCCCCCTCACATTCCATGCGATGACCGTCATTAATTATTACTGGAAAGGGTCCCCTGGACTGGTACCTGGGCGCAGTACCACATCCGTCGCTGTCATATCCTCCTCCCTCCCCACGGAGGGGTCAAGCTGGGGAGCTGTCTGGGAGAGCACAAGCGCCTATGCCGGGTTCTCCACACAGAGCGCCTCACTTGGAGGGCTCTCACGTAGTGGTCCAGCTCGTCTCTTCCTACTATATACCTGCTCCTCAGAAGACCCGCCAACGCCCCTCTCCTCTCTCTCCAAGGCCACCATGCCTTTAGTAACCATACTCCTCTGTGCCGAGAAGGTGATCATAGTCCCACTAGGGGAGATCGGCTGAGGCGTGATAGTGAGACTCAGTCCCCCGGCCTCCTCCCCCGGTCGGTCACCCTCCTGCATATAATCCTCTGTTCTACCCAGTGTTGTAAAAATCCCTCTAGGCGGCCGACTAGTCCCCGACTAGTCGCTAGTCGGCCGCCGCCGACTCGAATAGGGGCTAGTCTCCGACTAGTCACTTGTCGGCCACCGTCGACTCGATTAGGGGCTGGTCCATCCAAAAATTGGCTAAATTGGTACTAGTCTGGGCTGCCGTCGACTTCATCAAGGCAGTCGCCGTCGACTCTTTACTTTGTTGCTGCATTTTTTCTATTTTTGAAAAAAGTGACTAGCCCACTCTTTTTTTATTTTTACTTTTTCTTTGTTATCTCTTTGCTATTGTTGTTGTGACTTTTTTTTTAATTTTTGCTTGTTACTTTTTTTTGCTTTTGCTTGCTACTGCGGCTGTAACTCTCCGTGCAAAATAGTAAGTTAACATATTATTTAAAGATTTATCAAAATAGAAATTTGTGCAAAATAATGAATAAGAAAATGCACTGCAATAACTAAAAGTTCAACAATTAACGTATTATTTTTTAAAATATTTTTATAACATATTACATATACATATTCATTAAAAATTCTAAACCGACTAGTCCCCGACTAGTCCTCGAGTAGTCCGATTAATCCGTAGTCCCCACAAACCGACTAGCGATTTTTACAACCTTGGTTCTACCTTCCCCCGAAAGAGGCTCCCTCACCCGAGATGGGCCCGGCACCTCAATAGGGGCGTAATCGGCCCCGACTGTGCTCCTCTGGACGGACATGTGCTGTCTAGATGTCCAAAACAAGCACACTTCGAACATGAAGGGGGAACCCATTCATACTCCACCTTCTGGGTTAGAACCTCTCCAGAAGGCACCTCATACTTCAGTAGACTCGCTAACTCCCCTCCAGCCCGAATCTCGACGAAAATTCGGACATACATCAACCTCGATAGAAAGGCTGTAGCTTCATCAGCCTTGATCGGGATGCCGACCAAACTGGCCAGTCGCATCAATAGAGGAATGCTCCAAAATCGAACGGAGAACTCCGGGAAGCGAATCCAAACGGGGATGGCATTCAGGACTTTTCGTTCACATCTCAGATCTGGGGTCCACTCCTTCAGAATGATCAGCCTGCCATCAAACGTCCACGGTCCACCTTGCAGAATCCTGGTGACATCTTCAGCGAGCCCAAATTTCACATAGAAGAATCCATTTTCTCTAGCAAAGAACTTCATGCTGCCTTTTGGCTGCCAGACTCGTGCCGCATATCCCCGGATCTGTTGTAGAACGGCTTGCTCCCCAGAACGTACATGACCAGCGTGTTCTCCTAGAAGGCAGATACCTTCTCAATCTCCTCAGCCGGGAACGAAGTCCGGAAACCGCTCCCTACCTTCTTCGGCGGAACATACTCCACAGATGTTGGGCTTTTCGTCCCCACCGGTTTACAGACATTTGCCCAGGAACGTCCCGCTGGCCGGGAAGCCGTTCCCTGGACAACTCCAATTTCAGGGCTGGATGCCCCTGTACCCTGGCCTCCCGTGTCCACCACTTTGTCCTTTCCTTTTTCCACCGCGGTCGGCTTGGGGCGCCAGCCCACTGATCTTCCAGTAGGCGCCACAGGTCCACGGGACGATGTTCTGTGCCCCAATCCCTCCCCCGGCCTTCTTCCTGCCATGGGTTGCGACTTTTGGAGGCTCTGCGTGCCCCCACCTTGCCTCCCGTCTTGTTCCCCCGACGTCTCGAAACCGTCGTCCATCCGCCTCCCTCCGCCTGACCCCCTGAGAACTGGGCCCAGATCCAGATTGGAACCTCGGGAATACGCTGTCATCGCCGGATCCGTCCAGAACTCCCACCGCCTGACCACCGACATGGCCGCCAACGTACGCCGCTCGGTCGCTGGTGTCGGCCTGAGCGCCAGCCCCGGCGGCTACCTCGTCGCTGCTCCGGCCACGCGACATCGCAGCCTTCCTGCGTCCGCTTCCCGAGCCGCCGCCGGCGGCGCCGTCTCCACCACTCGCCGCTCCGCCCTGGTGCGGCCTGCCCCTGGCCAGGCCGCCGCTGGCCGCGCCGCCTCCGTCAGCGCCGGGGTCCCAGGTGTGGGACCCCCTAGGGTTTGCCATGTCGCTCCCGCTCCCGATCGGGTTCACCATCTTTTCCCTATCATCTATATATATATATATATATATATATATATATATATATCCCAACGGGCTACACCACGGACAAGGCACCCATATACATAATCTAATTTTGTTTATCAAAGATCTAATTTATTATAGAAGTGGGTGCCATAACTTTTGAGTTTGCTCAATCTTATTATCCGACCTAACATTATGCTCCCCTTCTTGGCTTGGCCGTGTTATAGGAGAGCTACAAATCAACAGATGCTCAGTAGAAATCACTCCATAATATGTGTCGGGCAGAGTTAACTATTAAGAGTAATATACAAGGCAATAGAAAGCAACATGAGTACATAGACTAACTGAATCATGATGTGGGACCTCTCAAGACTCAAGTCAACTCAAATGTTATGCATCCACTTCGTCAATTCGCACCAAATTCAAGTGTCTAATAACCTCTTTAATAAACTGCCAAAAGTTGGAAGATACCTAACATGATATGGATGTGCAAGTTGGTAATGACTACATGGATCTTTTGGTCAAAGTGATAAGATTTTTGTCTAACTACTTAAATGTGGTTTTAATACAGGGAGGTCAACCAGAAGCATTTTCAAGCAATTAAGAGAAGCAACTTAGAGTGAAGAAAAGTGATTTTGACATTCTTTATAGATATTGATTAGGGTTTATAGAGATTTTTGTGGTGGGTTATAGAATAAACAAGTGAGATCTAGTTATATTGATGTTATTAAGTATTATATTGATGTTATTAAGTGTTATATTGATGTTATTAAGTATGTGTTCTGGTCACTGGAGGTTGATTGTTGTAGAGTCAAACTCATTCCTTATCACAAATGCAAGATCAAGGGTCAAGTTTATGTTAGTCTCCTTTGAGATGAATCTTGAATTTTGAAATCTGTTATTTATATTTAGAATATGTTGTGTTATTCATTCCTTCATTCTTTGGCGTAATGTATAGAGATGAATGTAATTTCCTATATAAAATTGTATCATCTTACCTCTTTGTCTAGACTGTTCATAGTCTAGGGGACTTGGAGGGTGCTCCTTGGTTGCATGAACTTCTGCAATCCAAAAGGTAGGTCTACCTTCCTGCCAACTGCCACCTAGGTTTTATGGAATGACTCTCTCATGCTCATAGCTATCTTAATTAGGAATTTGGCACGAAGATAGATGGTTGACGTCAGGTCGAATTGATCATAAAACTTTGTCAAACCTTGTATGGAGCTTTTGTATGCTATGGTTGACCCCTTTCTAATGGGAGAAGGCTTGGATGATGACGATGATGTTATTTCTATTTGAATGAAGTGCAGGATAGTCAGGATTCTACTTGGAGATCAATCTTTGTAGGAGTGGAGTTCCATTTATTTTGGCTTATATACAGTTGGACAGAGATCTTTCTGTGCAATGAGTTGTGAGACATTAATAAAGAAACTTATTTTCTAACACCAGCATATGGTGAATTCTTTCTTCTTCGTGAGATTCCAAATATTTATAGTTCCAGAGTGATTGAATTGCTATCAGGTGGACTGAAAATGTCTTAAGAGTCTTAATCTAGTTCTTCGGTTGACCTTTGCACAACGATCATTTAAATTGGACTGCATGTAGATGTTCTTCATTTGTCACGTCTTTTTCATTTACTTATTCTTGGGATTATTGCTTACTTCTGTGGATGGTCTACAGCAGTTGACAGTTTTACATCTTCGCAGATTTTGACATGTAAGATATCTTCTTTTGCATGATCTGACTATTGGTTCTTTAAATAGATAAACTTACACTCTTGTTTTTCTCTTCAGATATGATGATTAATATAGGCCAAATGTTGGGCTATTATTTGAACGGAACTTACATATTGAGAGATGCATTTTGAGTCTTTTGACTTGTGTTTATTTGATTTGCTAACAACTTTTCACTATATTTCAAGCCTAAGTAATCTTCACTGATGCATTGGGTTGGATATACTGTCCAAACTCAGTCAGGATTAATATAGCAAATTTTAGCAAGGCTATGAATGTGTACTTTATTCAGTTTGTTTATATAATTCATTAATTATCGATGATTGTGATCTGTCCATAAAATTACAACTATGTTGTAAACTTCAATTCCATTATCTATTGATTTTCTAATCTTTATCTTTGTCCAACAAAAAAATGTTGGTTCTAGATTCTATGAATGGAAGAAAGATGGATCAAAGAAGCAGCCATATTATATATATTTTAAAGATCATCAACCTCTTGTATTTGCTGCTCTTTATGATTCCTGGGAGAATGCTGATGGTAAGTTTACTTCTCTATTGAAACTTGAATAACACAACAAAATTTTTAAACTAAAGAGTAATAATTTGAGCTTTATGTATATTACTTATAATATAATTTGAGCATTTATGCTGTCCAACCAAATAGCGATGATATTTCACTAGGCAATTAATTCAAAGCTAGAAACATGATTAATTATATACCTGATTTGACTTAAATTTCAGCGTATGTTTTGAAAGCATTTCTAAATGATTATATGCTAAGCTACGGATTAAATTATGAAAATTATCACGATATAATTTCCTAGGAATCATGTAATTATTCTTCAAAACTATATACATATTTTTTTCTTAAGTTATGTAACTATTAGATTTCATTTCTTATTTCAATAATTTATATAATTCTTCTTTTGATTTTCTAAAGTGCCGAAACCCAATATTCCGATGAATCCTATCTGAAACCTTCAAACTTCAGAAGCTGATGATACCAATACTCATAGCATGGTCCAATACCGATACCTAAGCTTATTTTCTAACCTTGATTTATATATGCTTTATTGAATTCTAGCTTGATTGAATTTAGATGCTTTTTAACTTGGTGTAACCTTTTGGCACAGGGGAGATTCTTCATACATTCACAATTTTGACAACTCGATCTTCATCAGCATTGCAGTGGCTCCATGGTTAGCTATGTCATCTTGTTCTTATATATGTTTTTCTTGCTTATTGAACGAATGTCGTTCCTTCTCTCTTTGGCTTAATGTGCCATGGACTGAATGCAATTCCGTATAGCTAATTTTATCACTGCACCTCTTCATTTAGACAAATCTTGTTCAAATTGGATCGGATCATAAAAGGGGTCCGGGTTGTGAATCATAAGATTCTTGATTAAATCTATAAAAAAATCAAATAAATATAAAAATATAGAGAATTCAAGTATAAGTCATATCATGCATAGTTGATAAATAGATTCACAAAACAAGAGCTTTTAACCTATTTCTTGTACAAAAAGCTCACTTAAAGCCATAGAGAACACCCTTCTCCAATATCTACAGCCTCAATATTGGCATTCTAGATGTTTGATCATTGTCCACAACCACAACCATGCAATGTCCCATGTCACATCATTTTTCTTTTCCATCTAACAAAACAAAAAACAAAAGGAGTAGAAAAGAGCACAATTTAAAAATCACCTCAAAAGGAATTTTATAAGTCAAAACAACCACATGTTCCTATGTTCTCTAAACCGTAGAAGTCCACAACAACAAACGAAAACGGACTTCGACAAATGAGGAACAATTGGTTTTTTTTTTCCCCTCTCAAAATTCTAGTTTTGGAAGAGGAGAGAATACAATAGAGGGATTTGACCTAATAAAATATGAAGAGTAGCATAAGAAAGTATATAACTTAAAATTGTAAAAATAAATCATTAATTTTTTTAAAAAAATTTGAAATATGGTGTGAACCACAAATTTGGTCCACATGGGTCAGATCGTTGGATCCGTATCAGATCCCAATCCACGACCCGGATCGTAAGATTCACGCAATCCGGATACAATTTTTGTCCAACCCGATCCACGTATATGATTTGGATCACGAAGAGTCAAAATCGAATCGGATAAAATGATCCACGGTCCAGATCGTAAGATCCTGACAACAAGGATCTAAACTCCTTATAGTCATACTGAACTTGGAGGATGCTTAAACTCAATAGCCAAAAGGTAGGTCTACTACCTACCAACGGATGTCTAGATTTATGGTATTGTCCTCTCATGCTTATAGCAACATTGGTTAGGAATTTGCCATCAACATAGAGTCATAGACATCATTGTTGCCACTTTAAAAAAGTGGTAGCATAAGCAGCTTTCAAAAGCATTGAAATCAACCTTCCATCTGCTTCGAAAATTTACTCCAAATTTGAATTGGATCAATTTTTTCCTTTCAATAAACTGGTGTTACCTAATAATTCTTGGGACTTAAAAAAAAACGAAACGGGAGCAATGATAAGCACCAAACCGAGCCATAGAGGGTTGATGTACGTTGACAACTGGTCATTATTTTTGTGGTTCTTCTTATGCTCCACAGTCGACCCCATTCCGATGGAAGAAGGCTTGGGTGATGATGATTATGTTTCTGCTTATTGATGTAGCTATTATCTTAATTTTGACCTGGACCTGTTAATTCTTTTTTTTCCTTTTTATTTGTGTAAATTCTTGTTTCTGATGTTTTATCAAATTATGGTTGACCCTTTGTGTTAAATACAGATAGAATGCCTGTGATCTTGCGAGATAATTCCATTGATGTATGGTTAAGTGACTCCTCACCTAAACTGGAATTGATCCTCAAGCCGTATGAAGATCTAGATCTGGTAGTATTTCTAGAAATCATCATACATCACATGTATTCATCCGTATCATGTAAATATGGTTCAAGCTTCTTAAGCTAGTTGATTTTTATTATGGCTAATTCCTAATACTATTGTTCTTTAATTTTCTTAGGTTTGGCACCCGGTGAGCCCTGCAATGGGTAAACCATCATTCGATGGCATTGAGTGCATCAAAGAGGTAAGATTTTGTAACCATTTATTGTTTTGAGACATTCTATTGCCAGCGTATATGGTCATGTAAATTCTATATGTTAGACCTGTATGAATCATAAAAAAGGTAATCTGGTTGAAGTTTCTGAAAGGATCAGCTTTATCATTTGGCACAATGGGCTATTTATAGAAAGGATTACAAATGAGTCCATCCATCCTTTTACCAATGTGGGGACTAAATGAGCATTAAAGGCGGAGATCTAGGAGAACCTATACAATAGTAAGAGTAAGGCACTTATGCTATACTTACCCTTCCCCCCCCCCCCCCCCCCCCCCCCCCAAAACTCACAATGGTTCCCGTTCCATCAGCGTCAATGTTAAGTGTGAGCTTTAGTGAAGAAGTCGGCGAGCTGGAGCTGCGAAGTTGTTAGAAAAACACAGAAATCAACTAAAATAAAGAGAGAACAAACACTTAAGAAGTACACAAATTTAATGTGGTTCGGTTATGGTGACCTACTCCATGGGCGAAGATCAGAGATTGTTGTACTAATTTTAGAAAGAGGAAATACAACGGCCCTTAACTCTCAAACGCAGACCCCCAAAATACCCCAAACTTCTCTCAATATTTGAATAATAGATCTGAATAGTACATATAGAGGAAACTGATATCCAAACGGCTCCAACCTGCTGCAGGGGCTTCACCCTTGGCCCTCGCACCCCCATGAGGTCAATGATGGGCTCCAGGGGTGGGCTTATCGACCCAAGCCCTCTGTTACCATCACAAACCTCTAATTATTTTTTTCCAAAGAAAAATGTAGTCACCAAATTTGGTTGAAGTGCCGAAAACTGAAACAGGCGGGGAGAGAATTCGAGACATAAGAAACGAAAAGGAAGAGAACTCATCCCAAAGAGATTGTTGTAGAACAAAATGACACTCAAGCTCAATATGTTTCGTGCACTCGTGGTACATTGGATGGCTAGCAATCTGAATGATACTGATGTTATTGCATTAGAGAGGAGTGACACGGGAGATGGTAACGCCTATATTAGGAAGAAGATGATTAAAAGGATGTAATCTCAATGGTGGTGGCAACTATAGCCAATACTCATCTTCAACACTAGATTGAAAACAACATTATGTTTCTTGGACTTCCAAGAGATCAGAGAGTCGCAAAAAAATATAGACCAGTGGTAGACTTCCGATTTATAGCATTACTAGCCCAATCAGCATCGGTGTAGGCATAGAGACTCAAGAAAGAAGAGGCAGAGAAGATGAGTGATTTAGTGATGGTGCCTAGCGAAGAATGCAGGGAAGGACTGCATAATGAGTTTTGCGGAGAGCGAAAATAAACTGACGAACAATATGCACATTATGTGAGATGTCAGAATGACTGAGAGTAAGATAGACCAATCTGTCAACCCAGCTGGTGCTAGCAAGTGGGATCAAGTAGTAGCTCTCCATTGTTAGGATATGGTTTGACATTCTGTTGGGGAGGTGTAGGCGAAGTACAAATATTAGTCAGGCCAGCTATGTCAATGATCTTAGAAATAAATTTATGCTGCTATAGTAAGTACCCATGAGAGGAGTGATCGACCTGCAAGTGTCATTCAACCTGTAAAATATGGCCGGAGTCGCTACCAATGATGACAATATCATCGACAGATAATAAAACAAGGTCCTCTAAGGTTGGATGAACATGGCCGGATCGTTCTGATTTGATGTGAACTCGACAAGATAAATCACTGTAGCGAATGTCGAGAAACACTACTTAAGGCTATAGGTTGCTTTGTGTATATGGCAAACATGCTCTAGGGAATGAGCTAGACGGGAAGAGGAGCCATGTAGGCATCCTTGGCCAAATCTCCATAAAGGCAGATGTTCTTCACATCCATTGGATAATCAACAAGATAAGCAAGGCCAAACAAGTGGCAAACTTTCGTTAATCTTTGCAACAGGGGCAGAGGTATCCTTATAATATGTTGGTATATTTGGTATTAAAATAAGTATATATTGGGGTATCCTGTTGGTATATTTGGTATGACAGAGATATTCCACAGATAATTTAATGTAATGAGGAGGATTGTAAGACTATATATAGCCAAGAGACTCAATAAAAAATTATTACAACTATTTAACATGGTATCAGAGCCACAAAAATCCTAGCCGTCGCCACCTTCCCCAAACCCTAACCCTAGTCGTCACCGCCATCACTATCCACACTACCACATCCACCGTTACCACCAGCCGCTGCACGTCCGTATGCCGACCATCTCGCGCGTGAGCTGGCCGCTGCTCCGCGGGCACCTCCGTCGCACGTGCACGGCTGTTGCCGCTGCTGCTGCTTGCGACGGCCGCTGCTCAGAAACATCTGTCCGACGACGCTCACTCACCTGTCAGTCGGCCCACCGGCCCCGCCACCACGAAGCCGTGGTTTCCGAAGTCTCCTACGGGATCGTTTTGGACGTTGAAGGCCTAGATCCGATAGGAGAGACATAATCGGATCTAGGAGAGGACGAAGAGTGAATCATGGAATTGGTGTGAGATGATCGGAGAAGAGGATCGATGGAGGATATCATCAAGAAGCTGGACCATGCGGAGGTTGCAACGTTGATGGAGCTGATGAAACTGTCGGCTGGTGATAGCGCGACACGAACATCGACGAAGTTGGAGCTTCCCTCCATCGATCTGAAGTTTGATGAACCAACTACCTACCTGAGTTGGTCACGGCGGGTGAGGAGAACCCTTGCAGGAAAGAACCTGGAGGGTTTCCTGTCAGGAGAGAAGACAGAGCCGGACGAGGGCTCGGTAGGATGCGACGAGTGGAAGTCCACTCATATGCTGATCTACATTTGGCTTCTCAATTCTTTAGTCCAGTCGATCGTCGCCACAATGGATGGCATCGAGATGGTGAAGGACGTGTGGGAGAAATTGAGGAGGACCTACGATGGTGTAGGGAGCAACTTGCAGGTTTTTCAGATCAAGGGGGAGATCGACGACACCGTACAAGGAGAGGACGGTGCAGGAGTATGCAACGAAGTTGGAGCCTCTGTGGTTGGATTACGATCATTCCTCAGATCGGACGAGCTGCGGGGACTCGAAGTGTAAGGAGAGACGTGTATGTCTGCAGGAGAGGACGATGAAGTTTCTTAAAGGACTGGCTGCAGTGTTTGCTCAGAGGACAACACTACTTCTAGCCCAACCGAAGATTCCCACCCTTGAGGGGGCTATCTCGGCCATGATCCAGGAGGAGACTCGCATTAAGCTGCAGGCAGGGACATGTGGTCCTCGGACCTCCTGAAGTAAAGTCAACACTGGTGGCTACCAGTTCGAGCGACACATGACCTAAGAGAGAGCCCTGACAGCACAACCGACAATGCTACAACTGCGGGAAGATGAAACATCATCGATATGCTTGCACCAAACCACCTAAGGAGGGAGATCCAGGTGGTGGACGTGGACAGTTCGGTGGACGCGGATATTTTGGAGGACGTGGCCGTGGTCGGGAGGGTCGACGGGGTGGTCGAGGAGGTTATCGGGCGAACCTGCTGGTAGCAGGAGGAGATGAGGGAGCTGGTGGTACCTTTATTGAGGAGGATCAGACACTGATGGACAAGCTGGAGGCACTCATGAGGAAGCAGAGAGCGTTAAATGATGGAGACAAGAGGAGTGGAACCGAGGAGGTGTCCAACTCGTTCTTCGTTGGAGGCAACGCCGCCATGTATGCTCATCCATCAGAAGGTACTGACGACTCACTCGTCCTTGCATCTATATCTTTCCTTAAATCGTCAGACTGGATTATCGACTCGGGGGCCTCTCGGCATGTGGCGGAGAATGCTAGTGAGTTCTCCTACACTCATCCAGCATTGGCAGACAGTATTCAAACAGCTGATGATACTTTCCAGCCAGTGGTCGGTAAGGGTACTGTAAATTATACAGGTTCAGTAAAATTATCTAATGTTTTGCATGCTCCATCTTTTCCAGTCAGTCTTTTGTCCATCAGTTCTATAATTCTCTAACTAAAATGCATTCTCTTTTGATATTCCTAAGATCTTCCAGGAGAAATAGACGGGACGAAGAATTGGGACTGGCACTTGGCACGAGAGACTGTGGTACTTGGATCGAGAAAGTCTGGATTCAGCATTGGTGTCTATGGCATAGAAGGCAGGAATGGGAGGACTGAAGATGAGTGCCGAGGATACATTAATACTCCACAAGAAGTTGGGACACTTCTCTTTTGCTACTTTAAGTAAATTGTATCCAGCTATTTATGAGAAAACAAATAAGGAGAAGCTAGTATGTAATGTATGTGATTTAGGCAAACTTACTAGGAGCTCATATGTTAGTACGGGTCATAGGAGCTCGTCTGTTTTTGATGTAATACATTCTGATGTTTGAGGGCCATGCGCCATTGCTACTATGAATGGTTATAAGTATTTTGTTTTCTTTATTGATTGTTCTTCTCGTATCATTTGGCTGTATTTGATGAAGAATAAGAGTGATGTATCTATATGTTTTCGGGACTTATATAAACATGTTCAGACTCAGTACATGGCAGTGGTAAAGGTACTGAGGTCTGACAATGGGACATAGTATACCAACAGACTTGCAGATATTTGTCAGCCTAATGGATACAGCATCAGACCACCTGTGCATACACACCAACACAAAATTGAGTAGCAGAAAGGAAGAACAAACACCTTTTGGAGGCGGCAAGAAGCATGATGATCGATATGAATATTCTACAGAATCTGTGGGGACATGCAGTGTTGATAGCAACTCAACTAATCAATATGATGCCTTCAAAGGTACTGGGATGGAAGTCTCCATGTAAAATATTGCAAGAAAATAATAGTAGGATACTCCCTTTGAAGGTGTTTGGCTGCGTGTGTTTTGTGAAGGACAACAGATCGTCAGTTGGAAAACTTGATCCTAGTGCAGTCAAGTGCATGTTCGTAGGTTACTCGGCGACTCAGAAGGGGTATGTGTGCTGGAGCCCAGTAGAGAAGAAAAAATTTGTGAGCATGGATGTTCACTTTAGGGAGCATGAGCCATACTACCATCAGGAGGAAACTTCAAAGTTCAAACAACTCATCTGATACTGCGAGTATGAGGTGAGAGGGGGAGATTGGTAAAAGCCTGGTGACCGATTTGAGTATGGCATGGATGCGCGGTTGAGGAAGAACATGAAGGTGAAGAGGAGCAGGGGGAGGAGATGAGAGGTGTTAGGCCCACAGCTCAGGGGGAGATACTTACCTACAGCAGGAGAGGGAAACAAACTGCAGGACCAGTACCTATCGTGCCAGTGCCAAGTCCTTTGCCTGCGTCCGTCTCAACTCCTGAGACACCTATACCACTACCAGATTTCTCTTCAGGTGATATCGTTCTTCCTACTCCTCCCAAAGTTGCTACTTCCACACCATTATCAGTACGGAGGACCACTCGTAATAATGCAAAAATCTTCCTGATAGATATGGTTGAGACCTTGTTCAGTTTGTTTCATATGATCATATCGCCTCTTCTCATGGAGCATTCATTGCATCTTTGCATAGTATTACTGTACCTAACAATTGACATGTTGCCAAGAACGATCCAAAGTGGAAAGCGGCAATACACGAGGAGTTGGGGGCTTTTGAGAAGAACCACACTTGAGAGCTGGTAAAACTGCCAGAAGGGAAGAGAGCAGTCGGATGCAAGTGGGTCTTTATTGTGAAGCAGAACCCAGATGGACAGGTTGAGCGCTACAAAGCTCGACTGGTGGCAAAAGGATACAGTCAGACGTACAACATTGACTATGACAAGACCTTTGCACCAGTGGTGAAGATGAGCACCGTCAGGACCCTGATTTCTCTGGCAGCGAATGGTGGATGAAAGCTATACCAACTGGATGTAAAGAATGCGTTTCTTCATGGAGATCTAGTGGAGGGGTGTACATGGAGATACCACCAGGATTTGGCACCAATCAGACAGTGGACAAGATCTGTAGGTTGAAGAAGTCTCTCTATGGATTGAAGCAATCTCCTCGAGCATGGTTTGACAGATTCAGGAGGGCGATGATAGGAATGGGATATCGGCAGATCAATGCTGATCATACTGTGTTCTTCCGTCGGTGTGGAGGCCATATTATCATGCTTGCGGTGTATGTGGACGGTATGATTATCACAGGAGATGATGAGCATGTGATTATCCGACTCAAGGGAAAACTTGGCAAGGAGTTCGAGGTGAAGGACCTTGGCATTCTTCGTACTTCCTTAGGATTGAGATTGCTCAAGGAGCAGAGGAAATTGTTCTTTCTCAAAGGAAGTATGCGCTGGACCTTCTCACAGAGACATGGATGTTGGGATGCAAACTTGCAGCGACGCCGATCGATCAGAGGTTCAAGCTGAGCGCTGAGGCTGGAGAACCAGTTGACCGGGACATATACCAGAGACTGGTGGGCAAGTTGATCTATTTGAGCTACACACGTCTTGATATCTGTTTTACAGTGAGTGTGATGAGCCGCTACATGCATGACTCACGGAAGAGTCATATGGATGCAGTGTACCAGATTCTGAGATACTTGAAGGGTGCCCCCGGGAAGGGACTGATATTCAGAAAGAATAATCACGTGGGCATCGAGGGCTACTGTGATTCTGCCTGGGCTAGCTGTGCTGATGACAGGAGGTCTACCTCGGGATACTGCATATTTGTAGGAGACAGCTTGGTCTTTTGGAGGAGTAAGAAGCAGTCAGTGGTAGCCAGATCGACAGCTGAAGCAGAGTACAGACCTATGGCCTTGGAGTTGCAGAGCTGCTATAGTTGAAGAATATGCTGATGGAGCTGAAGCTGGATCAAGGAGCCAAGATGAAGCTGTGGTGTGACAACTAGTCAGCTATTAGTATCGCCAACAATCCAGTACAACATGACAGGACCAAACACATCGAGATCGACATGTTCTTCATCAAGGAGACGTTGGATTGTGGACTACTAGAGCTAAACCACGTTCCAACCAAGGATTAGGTAGCAGACAGACTGACCAAGGGACTTAGCTCTGTGAGCATGATTAGAGGATGTGACAAGATGGACTTAGTGAATATATTTTGTCCACCTTGAGGAGGAGTGTTAGTATATTTGGTATTAAAATAAGTATATTGGAATATCCTGTTAGTATATTTGGTATGACAGAATTTGCCACAGGATATTTCACAGAGGATTTAATGTAATGTGTAGGATTGTAAGGCTATATATATATAGCCAAGAGGCTATCAATAAAAAATTATTACAAATTGTTAAGTGTTATATTAGAGTTATGAGTTAATGGCCTTTAGTCCCACATTACTTAGAATAATCGGAGAGGAGACTAGCATCTCCTATATATATGTAGTCTCTCATGAATAATAATTATCTCATTATTTCCATTCTACATGGTATCAAAGCCAAAACCCTAGCCGTCACCCACCACTCTCCCTCTTTCCACAAAACCCTAATCTCCACAAAAAAACCTAGCCGTCACCCCGCCCCCTTTCCGGACCTGTTGTCCCCCCCCCCCCCCCCCCCCGACCTGCTGCTGCTGCTGCCGCACCTCCCCCCTCCCCGACCTGTTGCCCCCCCTCCTCGACCTGCTGCGACACCTCCCCCCTCCTCGACCTGCTGCTCCCCCCTCCCCGACCTGCTGCCTCCAATCCCTAACCCTAACCCTCTCCTTCCATCAGCCACCATCCACTCTCTCCAAACCCTAGTTTAGTTTCTAAAAAAAATCATTGTTGGGATTCTCAGAGGGAAAAATTTGTTGGAACCTCTGCCCATCAATGCTGAAAATTTAACAAAGAGCACACATATGGTTTGTTGTGCATGAATCTTTGTTTCTTTCCTTGATCTTCACACCAGGATCTATCAGAGGTTACCATGGGTTATCTCTCTGTCCTGGCTTGTGATCCACTCTCTGCTTTCTATGCGCGTATGTCGGTTTTAGCTCCGTTTTTAGCGCATTGGCAGAGTTGCTGTGTTTATCAAGTGGAAAGAACAAATTGACAGTCGAATCACTGATAAATGGCAGACTCTACGGCGAATAGCAGTGCCACAGATCCTAGTGTCAGCAACACACTAGCGGGCATTAGTACGACGATTTTCTCCATTCGACTTGTCGATCGACGGTTAGAAGGGCCAGAGGGCTACTCGACATGGAGAAAGAAGGTCGAGAAGACACTTCGAGGAATGCGGTTGTCCAAACATCTGACTGACAACCCTCCAGCAGACGATTCCATCTTTGAGCAATGGGAGACAGATGACAGTCGACTGTTTATACAGTTGATGAATTCCATAGAACCATCGGTGGAAGACATGGTTCAAAATACGGACTCCGTGAAGGAGTTATAGGAAATGTTGGCGGCGGCGTTTGATGGTAAATGCGATTTGTCTCGTATCTATGACTCGATTGTTGGTATGTACCGAGCAAATCAAGGAGACAAATCTCATAAAGACTATTTTCGGGCCTTCAAGGCTATGACAGATGAGATCAACCGCGTATTACTTCTTATGTCGGATATTAATGAAGCACGGGCTCAACGTGAGCAGCTTCATGTCATGGCTTATCTCGCCTCTCTCCGTCCTGATGCGGACTCTGCTCGTTCTCAGATTATTGTTGGATCTGATGTACCGTCCCTGTTGGAAGCACACTATCGTGTCCTTCGGGCTGCCAAAGTCATTGAGACCACTCCGGGTGATACTCCTGCTGATCGTTCTGCTCTCGAGGCCGCTCGTACAAGATTTCGTGGGGGTCGTGGCTGCCGACGGGGTGGCCGTAATGCTGGTTGTGATGGAGGACAGGGCAATGTCGGTTATGATGGAGGACGACCGCGCACATGCTTTAACTGTGGTCAGCTTGGCCATTTCTATTGGCAATGCACTAAATCACCTGCTGCTAATATCACTACTGATGCCCCTGATGATGGTGTCCGATCTATTCAGATGACTTCGGACTCATATACAGAGTTCCTTGATTTTCAGGCTCAACGTCATGGTGAAGCATCCACGTCTGGTTCCACAGCCGGATACTCAGCTGCGTGCATAGTGAAACCCAAGCAATGGATAATTGACTCTGGTGCATCCTCTCACATGACTGGTAACACAGGTATGATACATGATTATGTACCTGTACGTCGTGCTTCTGGCATTACTGTTGCCAATGACGGTTTCCTGACAGTCCGAGGCCGTGGAAGTGCCAATCTTTCTTTCGGATTGTCACTCAATTCTGTACTGCTTACTCCTGGGAACCCGTTCAGTTTAATTTCTATTAGTCAAATTACTCGTGAACTACATTGCTCGGTAACATTTTTTACTGATGGTTGTGTTTTTCAGGACCTGAAAACTGGGCAGATTATCGGTAAGGGGCATGTGGCTGGAGGCTTGTACCTGTTTGACGCAACTCCTTCTGTTGTCTGTGCCGGCATGAAACTCGATCTTGTCGAGTTACATTGTTGGTTAGGCCATCCATCGTCCCAAGCTCTCCAGAAAATGTATCCATCTTTAGATATTTCCTCTTCTTTTCATTGTGAGCCATGTAGTTTAGCTAAGCATCATCGGGTTCCTTATCCGGTGAGTCCAAATAAAATTGCTTTCGCTCCTTTTGAGTTGGTGCATTCTGATATATGGGAATCCTGTCCGACTGACTCTGTAATGGATTTTAAGTACTTTGTTACTTTTGTCGATGATTACTCACGTGTTACTTTTGTTTATTTGATGAAAAATCGCTCTGAATTATTTAACATCTGGTGCAACTTTCATGCTGAAATAAAAACACAATTTGGTCTTCCAATCAAAATTTTTCGGAGTGACAATGGCCGTGAGTATTTATCTCGTGATCTCGATAAACATCTGGCCCTCAATGACATCATCTACCAAACCTCTTGTGCGTACACACCACAACAAAATGGTGTAGCCGAACACAAGAATCGCAATTTATTGGAAACAACACATGCTCTTATGTTTCAAGCACGTACTCTCAAGCGATTTTGGTCGGATGCGGTTCTTACTGCTTGTTATCTTATTAACCGTATGCCATCGTCTGTTTTCAATGGTAGCTCTCCCTTTTCTAAGCTTTTTCCTGAGGAGAACCATTTTCTCTGCCTCTCCGCATCTTTGGTTGCTTATGCTATATTCGGGATACCCGACCAACTCTTTCTAAATTAGATCCTAAGGCAATACAATGTATTTTTCTTGGGTATCCTAAAGATCAGAAAGGGTATTGGTGTTTCTTCTCTGTCTTAAAGCGATATTTTTTCACTCGGGATGTTATCTTTGTAGAAACAGAATTTCCACCATTCCCACAATCAACGAGTCCGGCTCCTCTGGTCTATCCAGAAGAGGATTTTTTGTTATTTTCTCCTCAAACACAACAGCTTTCCGTACGGGTGTCCTTCCTTACCGAGCCAGTCTCCCAGGTAGATGGTCCACATACACCGATTCAGCCATTGTCGACATAACCCACAGAATCCTTCTCCTCTGGTTCTACCAGCAGCTCCGGCTCCAATGAGTTGCCTCCTTCTATTCCACCAGCAGCTCCACCAGTTCCGCCAGCAGCTCTGGCGGTTCCGCCTCCTGAACGTCCTCGTCGTGCCTGTCGTGATCATCCTTTATATGTTGACAGCTACAAAGGACTTACCAGTCACACTTAGTCTCTGGTGGCTACTATTGATGGGATTCAGATCCCCAATACCGCTGAGGAGGATCTCCGACATCCTGGTTGGCGTACTGCTATGAACGAGGAGATGAAAGCTCTCCAGGAGAATCATACTTGGGACTTAGTCGACTTACCTACTGGTAAACAGGCAGTCGGCTGCAAATGAGTGTTCACGATTAAGGTAAAACCGGATGACACTCTTGATCGACTGAAGGCTCGTTTGGTGGCCAAAGGATACTCTCAAGCCTAGGGTGAGGATTACTTCGAGACATTCTCTCCTGTGGCCAAAATGACATTCGTTCGTGTCCTCATGGCCTTGGCCATTCGATATGACTGACCGTTACTTCAGCTAGATATAAAGAATGTTTTTCTCCACGGAAATTTTGATGAAGAGGTATATGTGATGCAACCTCCCGGGTTCGTTGCAAGGGAGGGTAAAGTGTGTCATCTGAGGAAGGCCCTCTATGGTCTGAAACAATCACATCGTGCATGGTTTGGTCGATTTACACATGTTGTTACTCAATTTGGCACCATTCAATCTTCTATCGACACACATCTGCTGGAAGAATGTTTCTTGGTGTCTACGTTGATGATATTGTAATCACGGGAGATGACAGCCAGGGTATTGCAAGTCTCAAGAAGTTTCTTGGAGAACAATTTCAAACCAAGGATATGGAATCCTTGAACTATTTCTTGGGCATTGAGGTCACACGGGGTAAGCGGGACATTGTAATGTCTCAAAGAAAGTATGTACTGGACATACTAAATGATGCATGCATGATGCAAGCAAAGGGAGTAACCTCACCTATGGATCCAGGGGCGAAGTTACTTCCAGACGAAGGGGTCCTGATGACCAATCCGGATCAGTATCGTCGAGTAGCTGGAAAACTCGACTACTTGACGGTTATGACGCGTCCGGACATTTCTTTTGCAGTGAGTGTTGCAAGTAGATTTATGGCTTCTCCAAGAATTCCACACTAGCATGCAGTTCTCAGAATTCTGTGTTATCTAGTAAAGAATCCAGGAAAAGGAATTCGAATGGATAATAATGGACACACTCGCATTGAGTGTTTTACTGATGCTGACTGGGAAGCAAGCCTGACAGATAGACGGTCTACATTTGGCTACTAAGTATTTATTGGCGGAAATTTAGTGTCATGGAAGAGGAAGAAACAAAGTGTGATAGCACGCTCAAGCTCAGAAGCAGAATATCGAGCTATTGCTCATGGCACGTCAGAGATATTATATATGAAGCATCTCCTACAAGAACTGGGAGAAGACGCAGGATCTCAAGTGGCAGATCTATGGTGTGATAACCAGTCTGCTATTCACATTGCCACCAACCCAATATTTCATGAACGGACGAAGCATATTGAAATTGACATTCATTTTGTTCGTGATGAATATATAAAGGGAGTGAATAAGTTTCAACATGTGAGGACCGGCGACCAGATAGCTGATATCTTCACAAAGCCTTTTCTGGGTCCTCAGGTTCAATTTTTATGTAACAAGCTGGACATGATTGACATCTATGCTCCAGCTTGAGGGAGAGTGTTAAGTGTTATATTAGAGTTATGAGTTAACGGGCTTTAGTCCCACATTGCTTAGAATAATAGGAGAGGAGGCTAGCCTCTCCTATATATATATGTAGTCTCTCATCAATAATAATCATCTCATTATTTCCATTCTACACAAATATTCAACATAATCAATTGCTGAGAGAAACCAGAAGCTACTAAATGAGCTTTATACCAATCAACTGTGCCATCCACAATAGATTTAATCTTGTACTCATTTGCTGATAGGGAATTTTTCTCAGCAATCAACTGTACCGCCACGTCACTGCCAATTGTGGGGGAAATAACTTTATTTTGAGTGTGGAAACTATTGCTCTATGAGTAGACCAATTTGACAAACTACATCAAATAATAAGTGTTTAGTCAAATTTCTTCAATGAAAAAAGTAGTTCAATCCAGGAGTTACTCTCCAAATTTACTGTACACATTTGTGGTTTACTATGATTCTGTTTGTCATCTCTCTTTCAAGTTCCAGTGCCCACCTATGAATATTTATCATTATACTCTACATTTCCTACCTTCCACACCTTGCATGTGGTTCTGGGTATTCATGTCAGTGGAAAGCACCGTCCCCAAAAGCCAATCTAGTTGTCATTTTACTGCTATTTTAGCTATTGCCTCAATGGTTTCGTAGTCTCTGCAGTTTGTGTTAGCACTTCCTCACTCAGAAGTATGAGACTACATCGCTAAGTCTTTTATTTGCAAAAGGACCCAGAGCATATATGTTTTGTAACCTGGATAATTTTGCAAAGTGGAAGACAGAAACAAGTCTCTTCAAGAGGAGAAAAATCAGAGTTTGTGTCATCCTTATGCGATTGACCAGCCTCAGGATTGGGCTAGTAATGTTGGATTAAAAATAATAATTTTGGGTGCTAATTCACAGTTAATTATCACCAAGGACTGTTAGTCCAGTGATTAGAAAACATTAAAAATAAAATCCTCAACTTTGATTAGTGAGGATAGATTAGTATAGTAATTCCATGAGAATTCCACAGTGCTAGTTTATAATTTTCGATTCCTTAGAGCACATAAGTATCCAGGAACATGGTCTATGATTCAGAATTAATCGACCGGAACCATCAAAGTAATTTCTTAAATGATTTTTAAGTTGAAATCACAAGTCAAATTAAAGAAATATACTCACGAGGAAGAAGAAGAAAAATCCTGTCGAGTATCTAGGAACATTGCCCGAGTAGAAAATCCAGACGACTAGAGAGAAGGTAGACTTACCTTGAAGGGGGAGTTCGGGCTCGTGCTCCGGGAGTCACCGCCGGAGGGGGAAGGTCGTTCTCGTGCTCGGGATGGCCCGGTGGAGGGGGGTCACCGCGGGAATGGGAGGTCGACTTCGTGCTCGGGGAGATCGACGGTGTATGGGGGTTTACTGCTAGAGAAAATGGTGGCGGGGGAAGGGGGGTGGTTGGATTTGTTACCGCAGGAAGAGTAGTTCACCAAGTGGGGGCGACGGAGGGGGAGGAATTTAGGATTTTTGGGTCTGAAGTGCGTGCTCTGAAAATTTTAGGGAGAGCGAAAATTAGGGATGCAAATGTTGGGGGTTATAAAAACTTAGCGATGCAGTAAGCGTCGCTAATGACATCATAAAATATGTTACACCAGCCAATGACCCTGCAGTATCTACAGCGTAGGACATTTTTCGTTGTCAAATGCGTCGCTAATGTGTCGCTATAGCATCGCTGATACATATTATATTAGCAGTCGCAATTAGTTGCAATTTGCGGCATTTCTACCTGGACTCGCTAAATTTGACGCAATTAGCGACATCATCTTTTGGAGTCGCTAATGACGTCGCTAATACATCTTGTTTTAGTAGTGGTATGACTTCTGTTCAACGAAGTTTTCTAAACTTTTGAATGAAATGTTGGATTGCAGTAGATATGACAAGTCATCGTAGAGTAATAAAACAAATATTCCAAGGATCAGAAAAGATCCAGGAGTTAGATATTAACCCAAACCTAATGGCTTTATAACTTTTAACAACACTCCGCACCATATTTCATTTAATTGATGGTGGTGCATCGGGACTCAAGAAGTCATCTGCAAGGGAATATGCATGTGGTGTGGATCTTTTGGCCTAAAGGGCTTCTAAAGTTGAATTGTCGCAACAACTTCTATTCACAATTCATTAGCAGCAGGTATTGATTTCTACCTTCAGATGCATAAAATCAGTTTCTGTATCCATACTGAAGCTCTTTGTACATTCCTTGGGCTTATACCATGCTAATGCTAGTAATAGTTTGTGTATGAACATGTTATTGTGCAATATGTATGGTGTTCTGCTGACCATGGCATCCATGTTTCCATAATTTTCTTCTTCTTTTGAGATAAATGGATTTTCTACATTACTCCATGAATTGCAGATCCAGATAAAATCTGGTGGTGAGAAGCCAATATCAAAGTTCTTCTCGAAGAAGAAAGAAGATAAAAGTCAGCCGGAACCAGAACCAGAACCCACGAAATCATGCAAAGAAATTAAGCGGGAGGAGGATGTCAGTACTCCGGAAGAGGAACCTGATGGTGCAGGAGATTATCAAGAAGAAGTAAGCAAAGAGGAAAAGAAGGAAGCTGCGGAACCAGAAACCCGTGGTGGCATCAAACGGGAGCACGAGGAAATGGCTACAGACTCGAGATCGACGAACAAGACTTCTGATAACAAGCCCTCCAATTCCAGGCCAATGAAGAAGAAAGAAAAGTGTGTCAAAATTCAAGGGGATAAACAAGCATCATTGTTTTCCTACTTCGGACGAGAGTAGAGCTGCCTGATGTGTTGTGTATTATGTGGATCGAGTCAGTCTAACCTTAACAATGTCAGTGGAATTTTTGTATCAAAAGCACACTTTTCTGCGTATGCTTTGTGTTATGTCAGGAAAAGAACACTCAACTCTTTCTGGAGTCTTTGACTATTTAGTATATTACTCCTTTATGTCAATTAAGCTGAAAGTTTCATCCTTCAATCGAAAGAATTCACATGAGCTCTTGAAACTCTTTATTCTGCAATAAAAAATGTGGATATATATGAACTCCTTAGCAAACACTTGTTGTATAAATTATTAAAAAAATCATAATGAAAAGAAACACTTTTATTCATGATTAATTATTTAATAAATAATTTTTTCACTTAGTCATGACTCATGCCCATTGGACTTTTTCACTTTTAGTCATGACTCAAGTGACTATTGATTTATTTAAGTGGAAATAAGAGGACAAATCTTTAGTTTTATAATTCAAAAATAAAATTCCATTGTTATTCCCACATTCTATTAAATTTATAGTGAGTTTATAGTTTCTAATCAGCTGAAACAACCATCCTAAAATTTGGTATGTTCCGATCAATAACAGTATTCGGGGGTGTCCATAGAATTACACAATTTGAGATGCACCTCATTATTGTTCTCTTAGGATCTGCAGAATACCGGTTATAAACTGTTACGAGGGAGTCGATTTTGGACAATTTTAAGTAGCGGCTTTTAAACCAATCTAACACATATTTGATAATTTTTTAATGAACAGTTCTGAAAGTTTTTAAGACAATAAAATTACTTATATGTTCATATAAGCCTTATTATATCATTGTCCTCCAAAATAATAGCATATACAATCATGTAATTTGCAAGCATAAAATGCGTTGACAAGTAGTAAATCATAAACGATATTTACTACCACATCAAATGGGCCGCAAAATTTTATGACAATCATTCACTACAACATAAACTGCACCACAAAATTTTAAAAACCCACATTTTGGAGTAAGTAGTCGTTAGATGAGACCTCAGGAAAAACAAAGATGAGAAAGAAGAAATATGATAGGATATTAGTAGTTGTAGTTATATTTTCTGATAAGGGTATAAATGGAAGGAAAAAAAATAGAAACTCTCGAAATATTTCAATTTGAGGTGTTTATAAAGGCACACAAAATTACAATCCACTGGTTTTAGTGAGTTTTTGAGCCGACAAAAACTAGTTATTCAAAAAATAATTATCAAGCAATTTTTTTAAATACTCTCAAAATTCTAACAAAATTAATAAAAAAAATACTATTACCAAGCCTGGCCTTAATGTCAAACAATTGAAAGAATGGCTAACATGTAACTATCTAGAAGATACTCAAACGTTCTCTTTCATTGTGCACAAAACATGAAGATATAAAGCTCTTTTTAGCCCACAAAAGACTTCCAAATGAGAATTAGTTAAGTAGGTTCATGCACCTGTCAACTTAAAGACAAAATAATCAAACTTGAGTGGCTCTTGTGGTTACCGAAGAGAGGTATAAAATTCTGGCTGGATGACGGAAGACCAATGGATCGTGCCACGGGGACATTATTTCTTCCATTTATTTGGTGGGAGTTGAAACAGTGGGCCCAACAGGCATGCAATGCAGCATACATTAAGTCCCGTGCGTATTGCCGGACATCTCAAAAAAAAAAACCTAAACGACAAAATGAGATCATGCCTCATGCATATCATCACCCTCGGCAAAAAGACATTCGTACCTAAAGAGTAGGGGTGAACATTATTCGGTTTTTGACCCAAAATCCAACCGAACAGAATCTAATAAGAGTTCGATTCGGTTTGAAAAAAATTCGGTCCGAATTGATTCCGTTTCGGTTTTGAAAATACTAAAATTGCTTATTCGATTTCGATTTCGATTTCGATTTTGGGTTTCGATTTCGGTCAATAACCAAAAACCGAATAAGACTTGTGTAATTATTTAAATACTCTTAATTATATGTAATTATTTAAATACTCTTAATTCTTTGCATATGTTTTATTAAATTGTGTATTTTGAAAGCAACAATTCTATTTATATGTTTTGAAACCAAACTTTGGTAGTTTAACAACTAGTTTAACTTTGGACAAATACAACAAATGTGTGTATAAAAATTATAATTTTAATATTATTTAACCATAATTTTAACTTTGGACCCTACCCATTATACAATAGAAATAGTCTAACTTAACAAACAGAATAAACCGAATTGTTATTCGGTTCGCTTTCGATTTTGACTAATTTTGGTTTGAATTTGACTTTAGATTTTTTAAATTTTCGATTTATTCCGGTTGGTTGAAACCGAATAAACCGAACGCTCACCCCTACTCACTTAGTAGAGTGAACATGATTTGGAATGGTATGTAGTATGGGCAAAAATACATTGGTACCCTCGGCAAAAAGACATTAATACACTTAAATTAATAACCTTTTGGAGTCCATCGAAAGCTTAAATCTAGCGGGCTATTTAGTATTTAGAGTCTAAATTTTATATCACCTTCGGGTTTACGTCTTAACATATTCAATTGAATTTAATTTCTGACATGTTAATTATTTTTTTTTACCATTGTTTTTTTTTCATTATATCCTGAACATTAATATAATGACAACAACCAACACACAAGCTAGAAATCCAAGCATAATAGAAAAAAATAAAAAACTTAGGACTCAAACTTTTTAATTGGACATGTTTGGCTTGGACTCTATGCTTATATAAAAAATCCAGAGTCTAAACATATACTAAGTAGCCCAACTCTAGCCTCAATATTCACTTTGGTCCATATGTTTAAAAAAAAATCACTTTTGTACATATGTGAACATTAAGAACTACTTCTATAGGCGGATGATAAACATTACTAATTGAAGTTTTTTTTGGTATGTCTTGTGTCCAACTACAAAGTGCTATTGATGCATCTAATGATCGAAGAAGTCCTGGAAGAGTCGAAGCAAGCATATCAAGGGCTGAAAATTAATAATCAAGGGTATCCGAACGACATATCATCGATATACCAAAGAGTGCAAAAACGTTTCCATGAATTTGGGTATATTATTTGTGTAAATATACCAACAACATACCGTCAATATGTCGTTGAATTGGAGTTAGCTGTGTATAGAAAATTGTTCAGATCTAATGAGCTTGCTTCTGACGGCCAATATTTCTCTTGAGTATAGAAAACATTGGGTATCCTATTTAAGTGTAGACAATTATTGAAAGAGATTTTGTTTCGATGAGACTTATTCCGATATGCTTTGGGACGATTTGGTTCGAGATATAACTTACAGGAAGTGTAAAAGTAACTTATTGTCTAGAAAATGTAAAATGCGTATGATTATGATTTTTTGTTCGGTGAAAGTGATTTCTTGCCTACTGGAACTACTTTAAATGTTTGCATAGATGATATTTTGTAAATTATAAGTGAGTAAATTTACACTCCTGTGTTTGAGTGTCTATGAAAGAGGGAGAAAAATAAGTGCATACCAATAACAATACTAATTAGGTCGTGCCTACGAAAGAGGGAGAAAAATAAGTGCATACCAATGACAATACTAATTAGGTCATGTTTGGTATTAGTTTCTTTTCTCTGTTTTTTTTGTTTAATTTTGTATATTTTTTATAAGAAAATAAACATATTTGACATATCTAAAGTGTTACTTGTTTAAAAAAATAAAAATATATTTGATAAGCAACAAAAGTATAAATTTATTATGTGTTTTCCGTAAGCAAATATACCATACTATCTGCATCACAAATTCATTTATTGTCATTTCCTGCTTTTTGTTTATTAAAATGTGGTAAACAATTTTTTGTTGTTTTCACTTTTGTTTTCTTTAAAAAAAAATTAGATTCCAAAAACAGAAAACACATAAATACACTTACCAAATTTTTTTATGAAATAGATTGTTTCTGTTTTTTTTTTAAAAAGAAAAAAAGAAAAATGATAACAAACATACTTTTTAATTATCTAACTAAATTGATAATTATTTATTAATAAAAATTATTTTTAATTCAATTCTATCACGAATTATTATCTAATTATTTAACGCATATGCATGACACAATAAAGATACGGAAACCCAAACACGTAAATATTATTCTAGTTTAAAAAAATCCTAAAATTAGTTTTAATAAAATAAATTTATTAATTAGATACCAATCAAATATGAACAAATTAGCTAAATTATTTATGTGAAAAAATTATAGAAGAATATAGAAAAAAAAGTTGAAATAAGTTTTCTCCTCCACAAGATGCTCAGGATATTTGAGAATTGGAAGGAGAATCAAGACTGCCACTATACTCGTCCATTAAGTGGAAGAAAATCAAGACTCACATACGGTTCACTCAATAACAATATTTTAAAAATCGGACCGATGATCGAACCAAATTTTTTTGGCATAAGTCAGATCGGGGTTCAACCGGAGTTCATCGGAGTTCAAATAGACTTGATTTGTTTTGGTTCAAATAGGTAAGGTATCCATATTTTACTTCTTGGTTTAGTTTTTTTTATCATAAGTATGTTGGTTTATTTTAATTTTACAACTATAAGGTCGATCAAAATAAAAGCAAGAATCAAATGGTTATAATTTCACATGATAATTTTTTTGAATTTAAAAGAAAAATCAAAATTGGTCGGTTCGATTGTGAACCGGTTCGGCCGATTCACCGGTTGAATCCAATTTTGACAAAAACCGATGGTTCTTTAAAAGTTTCGGTTTTAATCAAATCAAACCTTTTTTGGCATAAACTGATTGGATCCGGTCTAACTGTCGGTCCGGTCTGATTTTTACAACATCATTCAATAATGTCGGTTCGGTCTGGTTTTTACAACATAGCTCAATAATATCTCGTCGTGTTACTAAGGTTAGGTTAGTAAAGAGGAAGGAGGTTGCAGCCGACAAAATGTGGTGAGTAATTATTATCGAATAGAGTTTTACATAAAAATAATATATTCCATGATGCTCGAGTGAGGAAGCTACTGTTGGTATAAAAAGGAGGGACGTTGCGAGAGAAGCCTTGTTATAGCAAGGTTTCATTTCATTTCATTTCATTTTGTATGATGGAGGAGAGCAGGGAGGAGAATAAGAAGCACATAGTCCTCGTGCACGGCTCCTGCCACGGAGCGTGGTGCTGGTACAAGGTGACGACGCTGCTGGAGGACGCGGGCTTCCGCGTCACGGCCCCCGACCTCGCCGCCTCGGGGATCGACTTGAGGAGGCTCTCCGAGGTGGCGACGCTGGCCGCCTACTCGCAGCCCCTGCTGGACGTCGTGGCCTCCCTCCCGGACCGGGAGAAGGCCGTGCTGATCGGCCACAGCTTCGGCGGCCTCAGCGTGGCTCTGGCGGCCGACAGGTTCCCGGAGAAGGTCGCCGCCGCGGTCTTCGTCACGGCATTCATGCCGGACTGTACCTCTAGGCCGTCCTACGTTTTGGAAAAGGTACATATCAAATTTTTTTTCAAGCAGGTGGATCATAATACGGATTTTCTATTTTTTTTTTGTTGTTGTTGGGATATTTAGACTTTGTATCTCAAATAAGTCATGGAATTTGTATTAGGATCTTCATATTATACATAATTAGTGCTTATTTCAAAAGTGTCACTTATACATAATTAGTGCTTGTCTCAAAAGTATCACCAAAAATAATTTTAGTGACATTTTTGTTGACATTAGTGACACTTTTGAGACCCAAACACTAATTATGTATAATGTGGAGATCCAAATATAAATTTTAAAACTTATTTGAGACCCAAAGTCTAAATATTCTTCTTCTTTTTAAACAATCCACACAATTTTTCACATGAGTTATAAGGGTTAGACGACCGAGAACTTATTTCATGCAGAAGATGTACTCTTTTTTTTATTATAAAATCTCTTAAATCAAGTCATTTAAGATTTAGGGTTAATTGCAATTTGATATGTTCAATTATTCCAGATTTAAAACTTGACCTAAATTTTATTTTAATAACTTGATACCCTGAAAAATTAGGACAAAAATATCATGTTTAAACTTAAAAACTACCCTCCTCCCTCACAACCCCGCCATCCTACCCTATCCCCACCCCCATACCACCTCCACCCCATGCCCACCCTAGGCTGCCCCTACCCACCATGACGCCCTCGCTTTTCCAATCTCGACTGCACTGTCTCCCTTCCTCTCTCTTCGCGGTGCCGCTGCCAGCTGCGCGCGTCTGAAGAGAGAGAGAGAGAGAGGGGGGGACGGGGGTGGTGCAGCCGGGGGGAGGGATGGGAGAAGCGGGGATGGGGCAGCCGAGAGAGGAAGGGAAAAAAGGTGTCGGCATGGGGGGGCGGAGGGGGGGGGGGGGGGGGGGGGGGGGGTGGGCAGTTGAGAGAGGAGGGGAATGGAGGGGGTTGGGAAGGCAGGAGTAATTTTGTCTTTTTAAATTTTTTTGATGTCAACTTAAAAATATATATTTAATAGTTAATGGTATCAAGTTGTCTAGTAAAAAGGTTTATAGCATCAATTTAAAAATGAAATAGTTGAGGTTATTAAGCTGCAATTAAGCCTACATTTATAAATAATGCTGCTATTCATACCTCCAAATTGTCCCTTCAAATCATTCTCCTTATGTGACAATTGGCTTGGCATGTTGATGTGGCAGTTGACATGAAAATTTTAAAAACTAAAATTAACATTAATATTAGCAATAAAATTAATATTATAATTAATATTTTGGGTTAAAGTTTGTCATGTTAGCTGTCATATTAGATGACACATAATATTATTTAACATGCCACATAAGCTGCCACATAAGGAGAAATAGTTTTGAGGGACAAATAACATTACTCAAGGTTTATATATACCATGTTGCCATGCTAAGATCTATGTAACTATACTAAAAATACAAAATTGTAGTGAAGACTGAGGGTTATATATTATATTCAAACAACTAAGATGCTAATCTTCGCTTGACCGAGGTTCGACACTTAGGTAGTTCAAATGGTGTGGAGAAATAGGGTCTACATGACCCACACTTTTGGAAGTACTTTGTTATAAATTTTTGGCTAAATTACAATTTGATATCCTCAGCTATTCGAATTTTTTAACATGATACCCTCAATCTTTGATAGGTATCAACTTGATACTCTAAATTTCAAAAATGATGAAATTATTCCTCCTCTCTTCCCCCTTCCCCTACAGGCTGTCACCACACCGCCGTCCCCACCTCGTGGGTCCACCTCCTTCCTGCGTTGTGCCCCTAACCCCGCCCCTCTCGCTCCCCCTCCCCCTTTCCAGCTGTTACCATCCCGTGGCTCCGGCCCCTCCCCTTGCCGCGCCCCTAATCCCGCCCCTTCTCTCTCCGTCGTGCGCGGGCCGCCGCTATGGGCGAAGAGAGAGGGGGGCAGGGTTAGGAGCGCGAGGCGGTGAGAGGGTGCGGGTGTGGTGCAGCCGTGGCATGAAGAGGGGGCCGGGGGGCGCCAGGGTGTAGTCGCGGGGTGGTGACAGCCGGTGGGAGGATAGGGGAGAGAGATGAGGGATAATTTTATTATTTTTAAAATTTAGGGTATCAATTTGATACTTATCAATGTTGATGATATTAAGTTAAAAGACTGAAATAGTTAAGGACATCAAGTTATAATTTAGTCTAATTTTTTTTAATAATAAATAATTTGACAAGACAAAGTGGATAGTTTAGCATTTGTTTTGCATGTGACATGTATAAGGTTTGATCCCCTATATCTCCATTCTATTATAACAAACTTATTTTTCTTTTTTTTAATATGTAATATTTTTCTTGCCTTTGTGCAACATGGGACTAATATGTATTTATCAAAGAAATTTTTTTTTGAATAAAAATAGCTTTGGAAAAATAAAAGATTATTCAAACGAACAATGTTTTCGCATGAGAAAATTTGTTACTAGTATGTATGTATATTGAATACTGTGACCAATGGGCTTTATCTTTGCTCTACAAATGAGTTCATGAAATTTTTGCAAATTAGAGTAGTACTTTTTTAACATGTAGACTTTATAGTCGTTCTATCAAAACAATTCTAATCATACATGAAATTTAATCGATATTTTATTATTAAATTTTACTTTAACTTGCATGTTTTTATTTTTTCAGTGTTCCGTTGCTGAATTTTAGAGTGTAAGTATCGTGTGGTCAAAATCGCCACCCACAAATGGACATAGAATTACGTACGAAATAAGGAAGACTTCCCATATAAGTGATAAGATTTGCCATCCAAATGTCTAACGCTGAAAAGTACAACTAAGAGGGAGAGGAAACATTGCAATTTCTGATCATCTGACAAAATCATGTGGCTCTCAAAGGCACTCGTTTTGTTTGAGATATGGTTAGCGGGACGTACGTTTCCCGGAATATTTTTGTTCGAGGATGGCTTAATGTGTAAATAAAGGATGATGCTATCTTGTCGGCAGATTTGGACCATATTATCAGTCCATGGACCACTTGTTATACTTGAATTAATTATTATTTTTTTTTTGCAAGACACTTGTTATACTTTAATTGGGGGGGGGGGGGGGGGGGGGGGGGGGGGGGGGGTCGGGGGAGTCCCGAAGACAGAGGAGGGCCTGTGGGGTGGTGACACACGGCATGTGGGTACGCGCATGGTCACCCTCTGCAGGCCATTTATCATTTTCCATAAATAAATTTATTCCTTCACCAATTACATGTTAATTATTAACTTCTAAGTTTGTAATGCACTTGGCAGATACTGTTGGAATTATTAATTCCATTTATTGTTCGTAAGGATAAAAAGGAAAGAAAATGGACTTTAGTCCCACATCGGATAGAGAGAAAGGTTTGAGGGTACTTAAATAGGTATGTGCACTCATGAGGAGTGTGCAACAATCAAAGGGTTGCTAGTGGGTGACCTTTGGTTGTTGTTTTACCTTCTTCGTGAAAATGTAGGCTCGGGTTCGGACTCGGGCACGAGCACGGACGTAGAGGCGATAGTGGCGCATTGTAGACGCACTTGTGCTCTGTGAATGAATGTTGTTTCGGAAGGGTCGCGACTTCACGAAACAACACGAATCCATCTATATATACCACAGATCTCTGAGTCTAAAACACACAGAATCTCAGTATTCATTCTCTCTTTCTTTTCTCTTCCAAAGTTTTTCAGAAATGTGTTCTTTCCTACGCCGATGTCTCACAACGTCTGGTGAACCTCCGGCAGAAGGCTGGCTTATCCTGGGCGTTCTGGCGTGCTGACTCCAAGACGTTATCGGAGTGCCCGAAATACTTTAAGGAAAGTGCTGCTAAATACACGATTCAAGCCTCGACGATATTTTCAACTTCGCAGAACACAAAAGTGAAGTACAAGCAATTTCTAACAATCTTAAAGTGTTACAAATAATGGCGTCCGAGGCTGCAATTTCGAACATCAAAGTCATGAATCAGGATCTAGTCAAACTGGATCGCTTCGACGGGACGAACTTCACACGCTGGCAGGACAAGATGATCTTCCTCCTGACGGCGTTGAAGATCTACTACGTCCTCGACCCAGATCTGCCACCTGTTCCAGAACCCACACCAGCAGATTCTGATGCAGTCAAGGCAGAACGCAAAAAGCGCAAAGAGGACGAACTGCTGTGCTGCGATCACATTCTGAACACCCTGTCAGATAGACTGTACGACCTCTATACATAAAATCCTTCGGCGATTGACATCTGGAAGGCTCTGGATTTTAAATTCAGAGCAGAAGAAGAAGGTACAAAGAAATTTCTTATATCAAAGTATTTTGATTTCAAAATGATTGATACAAAAGCCTATACTCGTCCAAGTACACGAACTACAAGTTCTAGTCAATAAACTCAGGGCAGTAAAGATAGAACTTCCGGAACTATTCCAAGTCTGTGCTATAATTACTAAATTGCCAGCATCTTGGAATAGTTATCGGAAGAAACTACTTCACAGCTCTGAGGATTTTTCACTAGAACAGATTCAAAAACACCTTCGAATCGAAGAGGAATCGAAGGAAAGACAGAAATTCGAGAACAACGGAGTTTCTAAAACTAACGCGGTGAGCGCGAAAGGCAAGAGGCCTGCAGGAAAGAAGAACTTTCTCGGTCCTAAGAAGGACCAACAAAAGTTCAAGAACTCCAGCACCGCCAAAGGACCCAAGACCGGCTGTTTTGTATGTGGCAAAGCAGGACATTATGCCAGAGACTGTCGGGTTTGAATGACCCAAAACAGCGAGTTAAATCTCACTGAGACAGATGACATAATTGCTACGGTGAGCAAACTCATGGCGGTCAAAGGAAAGGCACCAGAATGGTGGTACGATACTTGTCCTACCGTTCATGTTTCATACGACAAAGCAGCATTCAAGACCTATTCTGAAGTCAATGATGGACAAGAAGTTCAGATGGAAAATGAAGGACACTCAACGGTCGTGGGAACAGGTGATGTGAAAATCCAATTCACTTCCGGGAAGAAAGTAACTCTGACTAACGTACTTTACGTCCCGGATATGAGTAGGAACCTCGTTAGTGGAGTCTTGTTGGATAAACCAGGAATAAAATCTGTCTTTGAGTCGGGCAAATTAATTTTGACCCGTAGTGGTGTGTTTGTTGGAAAGGGATATACCGATGAGGGTATGATCAAATTTTGTATCATTGAAAATAATATCAATAAAGTTTCTACTTCGGCTTACATGATTGGGTCCTCTACTTTATGGCATAGAAGATTAGCGCATATAGGTATTAGCACTATAAAAAGATTAATTAAATCTGGATTAATTTCATGCAATTCTAAAGACTTAGATAAGTATGAAATTTGTGCAAAATCTAAAATGATTAAAAAACTTTTTCACAGTGTAGAGCGTAATACCAACCTACTAGATTTAGTTCACTCAGATTTATGTGAATTTAATGGCACATTATTTCGAGGAGGTAATAAATACTTTATTACCTTCATTGATGATTGCTCTAGATTTACATATGTATATTTATTAAAGCATAAAGATGAAGCCTTTAATGCTTTTAAAATATACAAATCAGAGGTTAAAAATCAACTTGGTAGAAACATTAAAATACTTAGAAGTGATAGAGGTGGTAAATACTTTTCTTTTGAATTTAATACCTTCTGTGAAGAGAACGACATTATTCACGAATCTTCTGCACCACGGACACCACAACAGAACGGACTAGCCGAAAGAAAAAATAGAACATATCAAGAAATGATAAATGCAATGCTAG
The DNA here is from genome assembly GCA_029216955.1 of Iris pallida. Taxonomy (NCBI): domain Eukaryota; kingdom Viridiplantae; phylum Streptophyta; class Magnoliopsida; order Asparagales; family Iridaceae; genus Iris; species Iris pallida. The sequence continues at coordinate 12,023,339 of JANAVB010003200.1, forward strand.
TGCATTCTGAATATCATTTAGTTTGTGGGGAGAAGCTTTACTTATTGCATATCATATAAGAACCGAATTCCTTTGAAAAAACTGGTATTTCACTATATGAGATATGGAAAGGCCGTAAGCCTAATATCAGTTATTTTAGAGTGTGGGGATGCATAGCTTATTACAAAAATATGGATTCTAAAAGGACCAAATTAGGTCCTCGTGGAATCAAAAGTGCGTTTGTAGATTATGCTGCCAATAGTAAGGCATATAGACTTTTAAACTTAGAGTCTAACATTATTGTCGAATCCAGAGATGTGAAATTTTTCGATAACCTTATTACTAAGAATAAGGATTCTGAGATTCCTGCTAATGAAAAGTCTCGTGAGGAGAGCTCTTCACGGTTAGTTGAAAAACAACCCGAGCTTTGGATCAGCAAGAGAGTTCGAAAGGTTAAGGATCTAGGATCTGACGAAATAGATTCTCAACTAATTTCTTTTTACTTAGTAGAAGAAAATGCAGAGAAATTTATTCGAAAGATTCCTATCATTCTTCAGGTGGAAGATGATCCTAAAACCTTTAAGGAAGCAATAGCTTCGCGGGACTCATCTTTTTGGAAAGATGCTATCCAAGATGAGATGAATTCGATAATATCTAACCACACTTGGAAAATTGTCGATTTGTCCAAAGGGTAAAGACCTATTGGATGTAAGTGGGTGTTCAGGAGAAAGTATCATAGTGATGGTACTTTAAACACCTACAAGGCTAGACTAGTAGCCAAAGGATTTCGACAAAGAGAATGAATTGATTATTTTGACACATATGCACCAGTAGCAAGAACGACTACAATTAGAATATTGTTTGTGTTAGCTTCATTGCATCATCTTAATGTTCATCAGATGGATGTCAAAACGGCATTCTTAAATGGAGATCTCGATGAGGAGATTTACATGGAGCAACCGGAAGGGTTCGTGCTCCTGAAAAATGAACAAAAGGTATGCAAACTTGTTAAATCCTTGTACGGATTAAAACAAGCACCAAAGCAGTGGCATCAGAAATTTGACTCAGTCATAATTTCTAATGGCTTTGTTCACAATGTTCATGATAAGTGTTTATACACTAAAGTATATGGAAATATCGTGATATTTTTTTGTCTCTACGTTGATGATATGTTGATCATTAGCAACGAGATGAGTGGAATTACAGAAACGAAGAGATTTCTAACTTTTACATTCAAGATGAAAGATCTTGGAATAGTTGACACTATTTTGGGGATCAAAGTAATACAAAACAGTGGGGGTTTTGAACTTACGCAGTCGCACTATGTTGAGAAAGTGCTAGACAAGTTCAAACACCTAAAGTTCAAAGAAGTAAACACTTCATTTGATCCAAGCGTTAAACTAGAAAAGAATTCTGGAAGAGCCGTCGCTCAATTAGAATATGCAAGTGCTATTGGATGTCTTATGTATTTGATGCAATGCACAAGACCTGATATAGCATTTGCATTTAGTAAAATGAGTAGATTTACTAGCAACCCTAATAATGAGCATTAGAGGGCTATCGGAAGAATTTTTGGTTATCTTTTGAAAACCAAGAATCTTGGATTATAGTATGGTAGATTTCCTGTCATATTAGAAGGATATACCGACGTTAGTTGGATATCAAGTGTCGGGAATAACAAATCTACGACAGGTTGGATATTTACGCTTACCGGAAGGACAGTTTCTTGGAAGAGCAAGAAACAAACGTGCATTACCCATTCGACCATGGAGTCAGAGTTTGTGGCTCTAGCTTCTGCAGGACAAGAAGCTGAGTGGTTGATGGATCTTCTATTAGAAGTTCCGCTGGCTAAGGACAATGTATCAAAAGTGTCAATACATTGCGATAGTCAAGCTACTCTAGCAAGAGCCTACAGCGAAGTGTATAATGGGAAGTCTAGACATATAAGTCTAAGACATACCTACGTAAGAAAATTGATCAAAGATGGAATCATTTCTCTTACGTATGTGCGTACCAGCTATAACTTAGCTGATCCCTTTACTAAACCACTAGCTAGGGATTTAGTAAAATCTACCTCGAGAGGTATGGAATTGAAACTCCTTGAGTAAGAGTTCCAACAACAGTGGCAACCCAATCTAATGTTAAGAAAACTTTAACTTTAGATTCAATGGGTAACAACAAACTGTTGATTTGGATGTATACGACATGATAATGTCGGCTGTTGTAATTTGAGGGTTGAGTTTATAAAACTCTTAATGAAGTTCAGTAATGTTGACATGTATCTGTAAAGCAACAGAGATACTGAAAGAACTTCACTTATGTGAATTTAGAGATGGTGCCGTCTCAGTAAGATCTGGAGTTTATCTTATAAAAATTTACGAGACAGGATCAACACATGGCCATTAATAGTGCTAAGCGAGAGATGTAGGCGAAGAACTACAAAAGAATGTGTGTAAAGTAACACCGATTTTATCACAAGGAATAACTGGTTCAAAGCTCAGCTACCAGAGATTCCGATAAAATCTTGTGTTGCATCTACTAAGGTTAGGTTCAAATCGAAACATACCTAACTGTATTAACATTCTTTAAGTGATGTATTCTAAAATTTCTTTCCATCATTTATGGAACAAGTAGGGATTGTTGAAATTATTAATTACATTTATTGTTCATAAGGATGAAAAGGAAAGAAAAGGGACTTTAGTCCTACATCGAAAAGAGAGAAAGGTTTGAGGGTGCTTAAATAGGTATGTGCACTCATGAGGAGTATGCAACAACCAAAGGGTTGCTAGTGGGTGACCATTGGTTGTTGTTTTATCTTCTTCATGAAAATGTAGCCGGTATTGCCACTGGCAACACCGGCTCCGGCTCCGGCTCTGGCTCGGGCTCGGGCTCGGGCTCAGGCTCGGGAACGGGCTCGGACGTAGAGGCGATAGTGGCGCATTGTAGACGCACTTGTGCACTTAGGCAACGTGGCATCGGACGAGCGGCGTAGGCTCGGGCCTCGGGCTCCTCGCGGCGATTCTCGTCCCGAGAATTCCTATTTTTGCAGCGGCCCAGACAGACGAAAGGGTGAATGAACCTGCGAACAGGTGAATGAATGTTGCTTCGGAAGGGTCGCAACTTCACGAAACAACACGAATCCATCTATATATACCACAGATCTCTGAGTCTAAAACACACAGAATCTCAGTATTCATTCTCTCTTTCTTTTCTCTTCCAAAGTTTTCCAGAAAGGTGTTCTTTCCTACGCCGGTGTCTCACAACGTCTGGTGAACCTCCGGCAGAAGGCTGTCTTATCCTGGGTGTTCTCTGGCGTGCTGACTCAAAACGTTACCGGAATGCCCGAAACACTTTAAGGAAAGTGCTGCTAAATGCACGATTCAAGTCTCGACGACATTTTCAACTTCGCAGAACACAAAAGTGAAGTACAAACAATTTCTAGCAGATACTTGACATGGTACTACTAGATATCATTAGAATAAATCTATCAGGTCGGTTTATGAGAACGAGTAAGTTTAGCTGTTCTAAAATTTTGAAACTTTGCCATTTAGAATGACAGACACAAATTGCTTGTTAAATCACCTTTGCCATTTAAAATGAAAATGGGAACCAAACTAACTCTCAACTCTTAAGTCTTGAATTCTTCGCCAGAAAAGAAAAAAATAAGGCCTTAGTTTAGCGATGCATGGCATGCCAATAGCCAAGGACGAAACTAGGTTGTGGGCTAGGATGGGCTTAGCCCATTCTCAATTTTTTTTTCTTTCTTTCGTTTCTTTTCATATAAGTCAGTTCACACTCCACATCCAGTCCATCCTAATCTACCCGAGTCTACTTTAGTTCGAATTTTTAGTTCCGTCTTGGCCAATAACATTACAGTTTAACTCTTATACGTATATTTTACCTCAACCATTGCAATCTAATTATTTAAGTGATATCCATAATTATTTAATTTTTTTAAAATAAAAAATATATTAGTATTTTAAATAGATGATGTGTCATATTTATAAAAGAGGGACATGATCAGGGTCGATCCTGAATGGGTTCCGCGACGAACTTACAAAATGGATCTCCATACATAATATTAAAAAACCCTAAAACAAAAGTATAAATTAAAATAAATTGTCATCACTAAGAATTGAACTAAGGACCTTATATATGCAACTCAAACATAATAGCCACCACACCATGATTATTATGTTAAGTAAGACTCATAAAACATAGTAGGTCTATTTTAAATACAAATATATTAATATATTTATATTTAAACTGATTTTTTTGGGCTCTTCGAATCCGTTGGCTCTGTCTGGATGGTCGTCCTGGTAGCCCTGGACATGACTGAGACACGAGGAGTTGCCACAGCCGATTTGCTCTCAAATTCCAAACCAGAAAGTAGTCTTCAACAACTAATCACAGTTATGTGGACTTGTACATGTATCGAAGTATTTGGAGCAGAATCCACTAGTGGCATCCGTGTGGATGGACACTCGGTTCAACTTTGGCGAAGGCGCGACGGTTCCTGGTTCCCTGCTGTTTGGTCCCAGGTTCATGGCATCCAGGCTCTACCAGCTCTGCCCACCTGAGGTTAAGTCCGCTTGCCACCATTTCGATTCGACACGATACATTTCTGACACGGTAACATGGAATTGACACCTATGTTAATCTATCCTAGCATATTTTATTAGTGTCCATGCATGCATATTCGAAACGTATATCCAACAAAGGACCGACCCGGGGGTTGGGTTGTCCTATCCGAAGCTAATTTTGGTTGCCTCCTAATCTTTATTGTGGATCAATCCTAGAGGGTCACCCACGATCCGACCACTTGTATGGTCACACTGAGCCTGGGGTTTACCCTAAGCAGAGGGAGGTTGTCCAAGATCAGAGTTTCGTCTGACTTATCCTTGGGTCGGTCCTGAGATTCTAACACGACGTGACATGAACACGACATGAATTTTGGAGTATATATCTTGACGATGTCCCTGCTAGCAGGATGTGATGCTGGGAACCACACTCGTGAGAGAAGCCTCGCAGTTCGTAGAGGATTTGGGAAGCTTGCCGGCCTTCTCCGAAGACGGATATGGGTCCGTCGCGACCGCCTACATCGTCTGCGAGCAAGACGCGACGATCACCGAGGACTACCAGCGGTTCATGATCCGGAACCACCCAGTGGAAGAAGTGATAGAGATCGAGGGGGCGGACCACATGGCGATGCTCTCGACTCCACAGGAGCTGTGCCGGTCTCTCATCTCCATTGCTGATCATGCCTCCTATTCTACCGCATAGTTATAGTTACGTTCTTAATATGCAATGTTGTTCAATGATGGAATAAAATTTGTAAGGATCGAATAAAAATTGTAACGTTCTAAGCAACTCTAAATCCTTTGCTTTCTGTTAATTATTGTTGTTTCTTAATTGGAAAAAAAATTCTCCCATCTAAATGTCATGATTTAGAACTGTCGAAAATCCATTTTGAAATTATCGGATTATGAATTCGATATTACCGTTGGATTCGTGACGTCGTTTTAGCCTAAATTCATATATAACTTCTCAATTTTTTATTCGAACTAATTTGGTTCAGTTTTCTGGCTTCTGGGCGTTCGCTGTTGGACACACGAAAACACCTTCTAACGGAGATTTCGGACTTTGACATATTTTTGAATATATGAATCTTGGGTATTTGGTATCATCCGGACTCATTTGTGATAGTTGTACATGCGTTTGAGCTCATCTCAGTCTTTTTTAAATATTTTTGGACTATTTTTCTGCCGGCACATTCGTGTATGACACGTCGACTTCAGATATTCTTCAGGCAAGTACACTACACAGAGAGGTACCTTTTATATTGTGGATGATATGACTCTTGATCGGGCATAGGTTCTTTTTACACGTTACACTACAAGAAAAAAAAGGTTTTTTTTGACGGGTATTCCCCGTCAACAAATGGATATCTTGACGGTTGCGGATCCGTCAAGTAGGCCGGAGTCAAGAAAAGCACCCCCCCTCCTCCCCTTTTTCTTGAGAGTCGCTGGAAGGGCTTTACTTGACGGTTTTTTGTTGTCATATGAATTAATTTTCTTGACCGTTTTTAGCCATCAAGACAGCAGTTTTTAGAAACCGTCAACGTAGGCAAAAAAATTTCTTGACTCTGGCCTAGATGATGGCCTTTAGCCGTCAAGAAAAGCTTTTGTTTTGACGGACAAAATCCGTCATGAAAAGCATGAATTCACGGCTATTATGCAGCATAATTTGAATTAACATTGACGTTTGACAACCGTCAAGAGAAGCTATCCATAGTACCGTCAAGAGAAGCATGCCAAAATTCGTCAAGAATTATATAATATTAATCAAACACACATAATATCAATCCAGAAGCTACACACATCAAATTACTACAAAATCCAAATTTTATATTAATAAACTGTATTGTTCATACAATAAAAACTTCCAATACACATCCCACCACATGTATTCATCACTTGTCCAACCACAACATAATCCAACCATAAAGTACACATATCTCACATCTATTGTTTCCACACACTTAAACACCCAAACCACAAATATCCATCAATAGTCACCACAAAACGTAATCTAACCAGACAAAATGAAACCAAAAAAGTAGCAAATCAGACCGGAGCACATCCCTCCCATATCCACAGCATTCCCCTATTCACAGCATGCATGCACCTTCATATTCAGCAAGTTCCTGAGAGAACAAGAGCACAAATTATCAATATACTTTCCTACATGTTCTTTTATAGATATTTAACTCACTACTACAGAATTATAAATACAGTTTGACTTTATTGCTTCACACACAAGAACTCGAGAGAATTTGAATCAATTGACAAAAATCTGAAGGCTAGCCATACTGAAACTATAACACAAACATATATCAATCATGTAAAGAATATGAAGGCTAGCTAAATTATCAATCATGTAAAGTTTCTTAATGATGATTAGATATCGGTTCAGTTTGCGGTACGGGAAATGAATATGGGTAAAGATGGATACAGGTATCCTGGAAATTTCTGGATATAAACAGGTATCAAATTGGACATAGAACAATTAATAACAATAACGATAACTGCATGCTATTGGGAAAATTGCAAATGTCTATGCCAACCTCAAAAAGTGTAGACCATTAAACTATATACCACATTCCCAAACATGCAGATCAACTGGCTGGTATTTTATGAAGGGATCACTTTTATAAGAGCTCTTCCTTCATAGTGAAATGACACACTAGTCCAAACAAAACATTCCTACATGCAGCTCAATTGGATGGTATTTAACAAAATTTCTGAAGGAATCACTTTTATAGAGCTCTTCTATCCTAGTGAAATTACATCCAACTTAGTCAAAACCAAAATAGCACACAAAATAACCAGCCCAGTTAACAAATTATTAGGATTGGTATTAAAGCAACATCGCCAACTTACATTTAATTGACCATATGTTTTACATAAAAAAGTTATCATTTTATAAACTTCATCAGGAAGCACTATAGAGAAAAAAATCTTCGATAAGATGACCAACAAATAGTCATGGAGTAACACTTAATGCAAAACATTTGAATTCAACTGATAGGAAACAAACCCCTTGGATTATGTTATACTGAATTGATAATTATGCAAAACATTTAATGTAACTTTATTATTGCCATACTGAAACTATAAATCAAAACCATATATTCTGTTATAAATATTTGTAAACATTGCTTTTACAAAATCAGACAATAGATCAAGATATGCATATTCTAATATGCAGGTTACAACAAGAAAGAAATCGCTTGTCTCACTTTAGAACATTGTTCTTAAGGACGTGATAGTCCACTTTCAGAGTCATGCCACTTGCTCAAACAAAAATATTGCATATTGGAATTCAACTTTCACATACATGCACAAGCAATCAAATAATCAATGAATAAAAATGTTATCCAAAATTTCTCCTAGAACTATCATTTTAGTTTGAGTATCAGAGTTAAGGAACTGCAAAAATATTGCATACTGTATATAAAGTCTAAAATTACCTGCGACGATTCGTTAGTTAAGGAACTGCAAAACATGTTCCTTCCACTCTGTACGAACTTTATTAATTTTTTCGAAAGAAATGTTCCTTCCACTCTGTACGAACTTTATTAATTTTTTCGAAATTGTAGTCTTTCTTTTGATTGTACTGTTTGTAAATAGGAAGAAAAAATAAAACTGTTACTGTCATGATATATTTATATTCTACATATACATGTCAATTAAGAAAAATATCACCTTTGGATTAAGTAAGGTTCGATTAGATGTGGTCTCCTTCATAAATCTCATCACATAGTACCAATATTCCACAGAGCCGGCTTGTTCTGGCGCCTAATCATAGAAAATTAAGCAAAGTCCTTACAAACTTGTATTTAATTTTTATTTACATTTACATGAGAGAAATATATTGTACCTTAATTGTTATGCAATTCAATTTAAACTTTTTGACTTAATTTTCCATTTGAGCATGAAACATCCGGAGTCCACTATATACAAATTAAAGTGGACAATATTAATAGTCATTACTGAATCATCTAATTAGTATCTTAACTGTAGTTTGTGTTCCTAAAATATGGTACAAATATTGATGCATACCTTGTTACAATGTACTTATGATCTCTTGGACGTAACTCCTTAAAGAGTCCAGATAATATGCTCTCATTAGTAGCAGGTCAATGACAACCAAAACCCAATGAAAATTGTAACACCATATAGCACCAAGATATATATAAGTTATCGAGTTAGTGAGAACTTGTAGAAGTAAGAAAATGTATTACCTAGGGTTGAATGGCAAGAAAACAAGTCAACTTTCTTTTCGAGATATCAAACTGTTACAAATATGTCGTGCCCTTGCATCTCGCGTTCCAAGAACGTCTTTCAAACCAGACGAGGAGACTAGTCTCGGATTAATGAAGCAAACATCCTCGACAAGGTTTAGCTCCTTCAAACGAATGTACAACAACCTATATATGTAGTTTGCATATTATTTAGATCAACTTATTAATGTAATAACAAAAATTTGAAAAGCAAAGTATTCAGTTACCTTATGTATATTTGGACGCAATTAGATTATAGGGCATGCAAAATGTGGCAGAGCTATTTTTTAAGCTACAACAGCATTTAATCATTTCATGACCATAAAAATATGTGTATATCAGAGCTCAAAAGAATAGATACTAAAAGCAATAGCCAGTATCAGAGCTCAGAAGTAGGGACTGGACACTGAAGACAAAAGTAGCATGTATTTATTTAGTGTATAACACTATACATAAGTGAACTTAAAATAATTGCTTAGAAATCACAATTCTCAGGTACATACCCCATTTCTGCCTGAATTCTAAGTTACAAACAACAAAGGATTCCACTTGTAACTGCCATAAAAACTTATCAAGTAAAGGTTACTTTTTTAGTTGAAGGTGCTAGATAAATACAATTACGATCTCTTTATACATTAGGAAAAGAATGTTGTCCATTAACTTCAAGGATCATATATTTTCACTAAACAACATAGATTAATTTGACATTACATATTAGCAAACTAATGCAACATTGAAGTAGGAAGAAACTAAGAGTTTATGCATTTCAAATAAAAAATACACTATCAATTTGTCTTCAGGGAAATCAAGCTTTTTGAGATTGGCCTTAGAAATTAGTAAAAGCAAGCATGAAATTTAGTAAATCAAACATGAGGGGATTATTGTTACTTAGACTACATCATTTGAAATGGTAAAAGGAAAGGGTAGTGGACGATTTGTTGGGTGGTCCCTCCTTAATTGGAGAGAGGGTTTGGAGTTCCCAAGGTTCATTCACCTTGGAGAAAGTCTAAAGACTTGTGGAGTTCCCAAGGTTCATTCATCTTGCATGAATGAATCTTGGAGGAGAATGTTCATTCCCTTATGGCTATATAAGGAGATGGTTTGGGAGATGTTTGGGTTAATCCTCCCTTGTGATCTTGGTGCTAGAAGTGGTGGTGCTCTTGGTGCTCCTTGCTTGCGGTGTTCTTCCGGGCGGTGCTTGCTTCTACCTCGGGTGCTTCTTCACCAAAGTGTCTTCCATACTTGTGTATGAGAGAGATCCTCTTGAGTGTATCCAAGAGAGAGTTTGTAACTCTGTAATCCCACAGTGTATCCAAGAGAGAGTTTGTAACTCTGTAATCCCACTATTCTTAGTGGAGGAAGAAAGAAAAGAACTATTGTTGTTCGAGGACGTAGGCACACAGCCGAACCTCGTTAATTCTCTTGTCTTCTGTATGTTTGTTTTTCTTTTCTTTTCTCTAGCCTCCGTGTTAAGCGGATAAGCTAAACTTCAACTCATTGTAGCTCCCATGTTAAGCGGGTAAGCTAAACTTCAACTCATTGTAGCTCCCACGTTAGGTGGGTAAGCTATCTCCATCCCAATTAGCGGTATCAGTGCATACCCAACAATTGGTATCAGAGCCACACAAGCTTATTGATCATGATGGCGGAATCATTGTCTTCTACCTCCTCAACCATGATCAAGCTCACGTCTTCAAACTATTCCATATGGAGGCCACGGATGGAAGATATCCTCTATTGTAAGGATTTGTACGAAGTGTTACTCTGCAATGGACAGAAGCCAGAAGACAAATCTGAAAAAGATTGGACCATTCTAAATCGAAAAGCTATTGGAGAGATCCATCCTTGGATCGACCAAAGCATTTTTTACCATGTTTCCAAAGAAACCGATGCTCATCAAATGTTGATGAAGTTAGCATCGACGTACGAGCGAGAGACTCCTCAAAACAAAGCGTCACTCATTCGACGTTTGGTGAACCTGAAATACAAAGACAGACGAAGTGTTTCTGAACACTTGAGTGATTTCCAAGAGTTGGTAAATCAACTTTCAACCATGAAGCTGGTGCTGGAAGATGAGCTATTGGCACTTTTGCTACTCAGCTCATTGTCGGATAGTTGGAACACACTTGTGGTTTCCTTAAGCAACTCCGCTCCTCAAGGCGTCATCACTTTAACCTTAGTGAAGGATAGTTTATTGAATGAAGAAGCGAAGCGGAAAGAACAAGGCATAACAACCGAGTCAGATGCTCTTGTTTCTGAGAATCGTGGAAGAACTCATCAAGGAAAATTCCACAACCGTGACCGCTCCAAAAGCAGGCCAAAAGATTATTCCAGAGGCGCTTTCAAACCAAGAAAAGAGATAGAATGCTTTCATTGTGGCCTTAAGGGTCATATAAAAATAGAATGCAAAAAACTCAAAAAGGAAAAGAGAAATGAATCAAATGAGAAGAATGAAGCCAAAGACACAACTGCCACGGCTTCAAAAGGCGATGAGATAATCATCGTTTGTGATGATGGTCTGGTTAATCTAACCTCTCAAGATTCATGCTGGATTGTAGACTCTGGTGCATCATTCCATGTTACTTCCAGAAAGGAATTCTTCACAACCTACACAAGCGGAGACTTCGGAAATGTGAGGATGGGAAATGAAAAAGTTTTCAAGATTGTGGGAAAATGAGAAATAGCTCTTGAGACCAACACTGGCTGCCCCTTGATTCTTAAGAATGTGAGACATGTTCCAGACATGCGTCTCAACTTGATATCCACTGGCATAATGGATGATGAAGGCTACACCAATGTGTTTGGTGGAGGCAAATGAAAACTCAGCAAAAACTCCCTAGTGCTTGCTAGAGGGAAGAAGGAGAACACACTCTATACGACATATGCTAAGATCAACAATCAGCATGTTAATGCAGCAATCGACCAATCAGGATCAATGATTGGGTTATGGCACAAGCGACTGGGTCATATGAGTGAGAAGGGATTGCAAATTCTAGCCAAAAGAGAGGTATTGACCGGGCTGAAATCGAAAGGTACACCTCTTGAACCTAACTGATTGTTTGGCTGGAAAACAACATAGAGTTTCATTTCATTATAAGACTGCAACTAGAAAACCCAATGTACTGGATGTTGTTTACTCTGATGTTTGTGGGCCTATGACTACTAACACTCTTGGTGGTGCAAGATACTTTGTCACCTTCATTGATGATCATTCCAGGAAGGCATGGGCATATGCAATCAAATCCAAAGATCAAGTCTTTGATGTGTTCAAGCAGTTTCACGCCAGCGTTGAATGTGAGACTAGTACGACTCTGAAGTGCATCCGTACTGATAATGGTGGAGAGTACATAGGAGACTTCAGAATCTATTGCAAGAATAATGGGATTAGACATGAAAGATCGGTTCCAAAGACCCCTCAGCACAACGGATTGGCGGAGAGGATGAACAGAACGATCGTTGAGCAGATCAGAACCATGTTATCTCACTCCAAGCTGCCAAAGGGTTTCTGGGGTGAAGCATTAATGACAGCAGTTCACTTAATCAACTTGTCTCCATCATCTCCACTCAATGGTGATGTACCGAACAAGTTCTGGACAGGAAAAAATGTGTCCTACCAATACTTGAAGGTGTTTGGGTGTAGAGCATTTGTGCACATTCCCAAAGACGAGAGGTCCAAGCTTGATGTCAAATCAAAAAAATGCATTTTTCTTGGCTATGGAGATGAAGAGTTCGGCTACAGACTCTGGGATCCTGTCAATAAGAAGATTGTCAGAAGCAGAGATATGGTCTTCTTTGAAGATCAAACTATTGAAGATTGTCAGAAAGGAGAAAAGGTTGATAGCTCCAGGGAATTTTCTGTCAACCTAAATCCAGTATCTCAGCCCCGAAAACAAAGGGGAGATCCGATCGAGAATAATGAAGCTGAAATCCATGATCATGTTGAGGACAATCATGATGATGATATTGTACACGAAAATGTTCAAGAAGATCAAGCTCCTGAATGACCTCTAAGAAGATCAAACAGACAACCGAAGCCTAACAGCCTCTACAGTCCATAACAGTATGTATTGCAAACAGATGCAGGAGAACCTGAAAACTATCAAGAAGCCGTGACGCACGAGAAAAAAGGGGAGTGGCTGGAAGCCATGCAAGATGAGATGAAGTCCTTGCATGAGAATCACACTTATGATTTGGTAAAATTAACAAAAGGAAGAAGGGCACTCAAGAACAAATGGGTGTATAAGCTGAAGACAGAAGAAAACAAATCACAACCAAGATACAAGGCGAGGCTAGTTGTGAAAGGTTTGTGTCAGAAATAAGGAATTGACTATGAAGAGATTTTCTCACCAGTGGTGAAGATGACATCTATCAGAGTAGTACTCAGCTTGGCTGCAAGTCTAAATCTAGAAGTGGAACAACTAGATGTGAAGACTGTATTCCTTCACGGAGAGATTGAAGAAGAAATCTACATGGAGCAGCCAGAGGGTTTCAAAGTCAAAGGAAAAGAAGATCTAGTCTGTCGACTAAAGAAGAGCCTGTATGGACTGAAACAGGCACCACGCCAATGGTATAAGAAGTTTGATCTCTTCATGACCAAGCAAGGATACCTGAGGACCACTTCTGATCATTGTGAAGAACAGTTTGGCAACTCTAGAGGGGGGGGTGAATAGAGTATATATATAATGACCAATTAAAAAATTACTCTTTCACGAACAATGAATAATCAGAGTAAAATGCGGAATGTAAATGAAAGACAAGAGAGCATACGCAAACACAGCAATTTTAACCTGGTTTCCCTCGTGGAGGACTAGTCCAGGCCTGAGAACTCTAGCTCAGGATTAAATCCACTATTTGTGAAATAGTAGCTTACAACCCGTGCCTTTACTTCAGAAGAGCACGTCAACTTCTTACAGAGAATCGCAGTGGCGATTGCTTGGAATTGTCCAAGCGATTTCTTCACTCTTGTACAAGAATCCTAACTGAGAGATGCTGAGCACTCGAGACTTAGGAGGCTTGTGGCTAGTAGATGGGAAGGGTATGGCTTATAGAGCTTGTAGGAGAGAAGAGAAGAGAAGATTGAGTGATTCAAAATGAGAGAATTCATGCCCTATTTATACTGATTTTTGAGGCAGAATTCGGCCAGAATTCGGGTAGGAGAATTCAAAAAATTTGGCCGTTGGACAGCTAGCAACCAGCTAACCCTAAAATTAGGGTTCCTGATTTCTAGGGGACAGAGTTCGGCCCGAACTCTGTGAGGAGGCAGAGTTCGGCCCGAACTCTGTCTACAGAGCACAGAGTGATTCTAAGTGGGACTTGTGGGCAATTTTGTTTTGGTGGAGCTTGGGATTTTGGGTAGGCTTGTAGACTAAGTTCCAAGAGCTCAGCATAACTCAGAGTACATACTTCTAGACTCAATGAAATGAAAAAGTACAGACTCGAAAATATACTGAGAGTCGGAAACTGAGCTGTCGTTTGTCCCGAACTGAAAGCAGACGTCGTGTGTCGTATTGAATTTATACAGATATTATTTAGTCAATGTAGTCAATATTTGGTTGACTGTGACTTTGTGTCAACAATCTCCCCCATATTGATAATTGACAAAATAATATATGTATATTTCAATATTCATACCTTGACACAGTTGATTACAACATAGCTCCCCCATAACTGATGCAGAGCTAGAATCGGATAGCTCCCCCGTAATCAGTGAACGGTTCCGAGCTAGAAGTAGTAGCTCTCCCCCGTAAACAGTGCATATACCCTGTAACCTGATAGATAACATATTCCCAGAACGAGCACAGATATACACAGATGAATGCATAGAACCTGCATAGAACCTGTAAAAGTTTCCCAAAACAAGCCAGCACAAAAATATACATATGTTTCTCCCCCTTTTTGGCAGTTAGCAATATAAATAAGCAATGAATAGTTAATGCAACCACACCAAGAGAAAAAAATAGTATAATACTAGACAAGAGAGTGCATTGGCATAAAAAAAACTACGAGAAATAGCATAAAATGATATCCACCAATCAGAATGTCAAACACATCATCAGGGTTCTAAGAAAAAATCCAGTACATAAATCCATAACTAAATAACTAAAAACATAAAGCAACTAAGACCATCAGCAGTGGCAGCAGCATAACAAGCCAGTCTCCATCACGGAGCACCAGAAGGTCCTGGAACATCTGAAGAACCAGGGAAAGGGCCAACGAAAAGATCCTGGAACATCTGAAGATCCACAAAAGTGTCATCTGGATCCATATACTGCATGACCCACGGATCGTCTAGACGATGACCCGAGCGATGTGGATCCCGCTCAATAGGCACATGCAAATCAGGATGACGAGCAAGCGAATACCGCATATCATGCAGAGAGTTCCCAAGGGCACTAATCTGCAGAGTGGTACGATAATCCTGCTGCGTCCAGCGATCATCCTCAATAGCAAAACGATCGCGAAGCATAGTCTGAAGCGAATCCAGGTTGGCAGGAGGTGCAGTCTGACCGATCGGAGGGGCGTCAGGCTCCTCATCAACAGTCAACTCAGTAGTAGCAACAGGCTGAAGGCGTCGTACCTTAGATAGAAAGATAGGTGCCGGCAGGAACGGACAAGCATCAAGTGGTATACGAAAAGCACGAAAGATCATAGGAAGATACAGAGGATAAACCAAAGCTCGTGGTTTCCTCCTACAGCGAATCATCCAGTCCATCATAGTACGTGGAAGATTGAAATGAATTCCAAAGTGAAGATGATAAAGAGCAGAAATGTCAAGATAAGTGATTTCATCAGGGGAACCGATCTTGGGTAGAATGGTATTAGAGATGATCCAATGAAGATCAGAAAAATATGGGTTGAGATATTTCGTCATGAGCTTTCGAGGACATGTGTATGGAGTACACAAATCGTCCTTGAAGCTTTCAAGTGAAAGTCCGTTGGGAAAACGGAACGAGCGAGCATCAACAAGCCTTTCCCAAGAACTTGGCTCAAGAAGATCAAGATATTCGGCTAGTTCAAAGTCATCAAACGAGATATCGATACCAGCAACTCGTGAATAAATACGAAGGTCATCAAAGGTTAAGTTGCAGTAGAACATTTGAACGGCATGACGATAAATAGCAGAAGATGTAGTGACTAGTTCATCAAAATAGAGGTCATGGAATAAAGAATCATATTGAGAGAATATGGAAAAATTGATAGGATGTCCTGTGAATACCTGACGATTCCGAAAGTCACTAAACCAGTTGTTTGATGCATCAAGTGAGACAAAAAGTCTATTGTCATAAGTGGAAGGATGTTGAGGACGAGGTGGATTGAACAAAGGGTGAGGTGGTTGAAGTTGTTCAATGATTTGTTCAATTGATGGAGGAGAATCCGAAGAGGAAATACTCTCAACTCGAATCCTCTTCCCGCGATTGAACAAGCAAGGAGCCATTAAAAGATTTAAAAAAAATGGTACCTCAAACAGGTAAAGAACAATGGAGGAGAATGGAGAGGAGACACCTTTTTCTTGATTTGAGAAGCAATGAGGCACTCTAGATCAAAAACTAGGGTTAGGGTTTCAAGGAAAGAGTGTGTATAGGTGAGAAAAGGTGGTAATAGTGAAGGGGAGAGAAAAAATCCCGACATAAAGTAGGGTTTTGTCTTTGGTCGGGTGAAATATTGACCATTGGATTAGAATAGATCCAACGGCAGAGCCAGATCCCGACCCTGGAACCAAGGGACCGAACTCGACCCGAACTCGGATAGGAGCAGAGTTCGGCCCGAGTTCTGGATCATTGGTCCAGAACAGAACAAAGGCTAAAATGAAAACAAAAGTTGAAGAATAACAAGAAATGATAACAAAGAAAAAGATTTAAGAGTTAAACAAAAGAAAGTTGAGGACACCAAAGAGAATAGAATAGATAGAGAAGGAGATGTACACAGAAAACAGAATGAACTTTTTAGAAAATATCAATTAGGCAATATTAAATCGAAACGAGCCATATAATAAATAAGGATATATATTGTGGTTCAATAGTCCAAATTTGCCATGGATTAGCTGCAGGGGCCGGATTCCAGCTAGCGGTAGTCCTGAGGACTAGTACACCGTGTCGCTTAGGCTTTTACGCCTTGTTATCAGAAGGACCCTTTCGGCTTATACCCATACCAAATTCTTCGTAAAAGAATCACAATATACTCGATATTTACGCAGGTGAGTTTCAATTTATGACTGCTTCATCTAAGATTCCAAGTTCACGACAAAGAAAATTGAAACGCTCTTCGGATAGTGGCTTAGTAAAGAAATCTGCCAGCTGATGATCAGTGTCAATAAATTCTAAGTTAATCGTGCCATTTTGCTGATGATCACGCAAAAAGTGGTGTCTGATCTCAATGTGTTTAGTGCGTGAGTGGCATACAGGGTTCTTAGTCAAATTGATGGCACTAGTATTGTCACAGAATATAGGAATATGCATGAAAGATAACTTATAGTCTTCCAGGGTTTGCTTCATCCACAGAATTTGTGCACAACAACGCCCAGCTGCTATGTATTCAGCTTCTGTTGTGGATAGTGCAACAGAGTTCTGTTTCTTGCTAAACTAGGAGACTAAAGCTTTTCCTAATAAATGACACGTGCCGCTCGTACTTTTACGGTCGACCTTGCATCCAGCGAAGTCAACATCAGAGTAACCAATAAGATCAAATGATGTTGACTTGGGATACCATAGGCCTACTGTAACCGTACCCTTAAGGTATCTAAAGATACGCTTAACTGCGGTCATGTGTGATTCCTTAGGATTAGCTTGATATCTAGCACATAGGCAAACACTGAACATGATATCGGGACGACTAGCAGTTAAATAAAGTAAGCTGCCTATCATACCTCGATACTTACGTTGATCAACAGGTTTGCCGCTCTCATCTGGTTCGAGTTTGGTTGAAGTGGCCATTGGCGTGCTGATTGGTTTGATGTTGTCAAGATCGAACTTTTTCAGCATGTCCTTGGTGTACTTTGATTGGCAGATGAAAGTTCCATTAGCCAGTTGTTTTACTTGCAGACCAAGAAAGTAGTTGAGCTCTCCCATCATGCTCATCTCAAATTCCGTCTGCATACACTTGGCAAATTCTTGACAAAGAGTTTCATCAGTAGACCCAAAAATAATATCATCAACATAAATCTGAATTAATAGAATGGTGTCTTTGAAGGATTTGATAAACAGTGTAGTGTCAATTTTCCCTTTAGAAAAACCTTTCTCAAGCAAGAAGCTGCTTAGCCTTTCATACCAAGCTCTGGGGGCTTGTTTAAGGCCATAAAGCGCTTTCTTTAGCTTGAACACGTGGTCGGGAAATTTGTGATTTTCAAAGCCAGGGGGTTGTTTGACATAAACTTCCTCCTTAATAAAGCCATTCAAGAAAGCACTTTTAACATCCATTTGAAATAATTTAAAGTTTTGAAAATTAGCAAAAGCACAAAGCATCCGAATGGATTCTAGTCTAGCAACAGGAGCATACGTCTCATCGTAGTCGATACCTTCCTCTTGGTTGTATCCTTGAGCTACTAGACGAGCTTTGTTACGTGTGACTGAACCATCTTCATTTACTTTGTTTCTAAAAACCCATTTAGTACCAATTATAGAGTGATTAACCGGTCTAGGAACGAGTTCCCATACTTGGCTTCTCTCGAATTGGTTGAGTTCTTCTTGCATAGCAGAAATCCAAAATTCATCATTAAAAGCTTCAGAAATATTTTTAGGCTCTACTTGTGAAATGAAGGCAGTGCTAGCAACAGAGTCTCTTAATGATGATCTAGTAGTAACTCCACGTGAAACTTCACCTATGACTAAATTTTCTGGATGAGAAGGTTTGAAAGAGAATTTCTTAGGCAAACCCTCCAGAGAATTAGTTTCGGTTGAAGTATTCATTGGAGTAGAAGTTGATGGCTCAATGTCATCATTAAGAGTATTTGCTGTACTGTTGTCTTCATCAAAAGTCACATTTGTTGACTCTTCCACAATAAGTGAGCGTTTATTGAAAACTCTATATCCCTTACTCTTGGCGGCATAACCAAGAAAAATACCATCGTCAGCTTTGGCATCAAATTTGCCTAAGTTGTCTTTGGTGTTAAGGATAAAACATCTGCAGCCGAAAACTCTAAAATAAGAAATATTTGGGGTTCTCCCAAACCAAAGCTCATAGGGTGTTTTCTTCGAAATGGGACGAATAAGCACCCTATTCAAAATGTGGCATGCTGTACTTACAGCCTCTGCCCAAAAATATTTCGGAAGAGAAAATTTATTCAACATGACTCTAGCCATATCGCCAAGAGTCCTATTCTTCCTCTCCACAACACCATTTTGTTGAGGAGTTCTAGGACAAGAAAATTCATGATCAAAACCATTTGCATTACAAAAACTTTCAAAATCTGAATTTACGAATTCGCCTCCATGATCACTTCGGATTCGAGTAATCATGTAGCCTTTTTCGTTTTGAACTTTATTTACAAAAACTTTGAAAACAGAGATAGCGTCGCTCTTATTAGCGAGAAAGAAAACCCAAGTAAATCTCGAAAAATCATCAACAATAACAAAAGCATAAAGTTTGCCACCAAGGCTAGCTATTCTACTAGGACCAAATAAATCCATATGAAGTAATTGCAAGGGTCTAGTAGTACTTACAGAGTTGATGGAATAAAATGAGGATTTAGTTGCCTTGTTTAGTTCACATTCGGCACATACCGTGACCTTTTTGAATGTGATGTTAGGCAATCCTCTCACTAGCTTCTTGGTAGAAAGCCTGGATATAGCATCCATGTTGGCATGACCGAGACGCTGGTACCAAAGTAGTCGTTCGTCTTTGTGGGCATATAAACATCTACCTGCATGGTTAGTATTTATAGAGAGATAGAAAATATAGATATTGTCCTCTCTTTTCCCTTCAAAAGCAATGTCTCCTGTTGACCTATCATAGATATAGCAACAGTTTTGTCCAAAGTTAATATCATATCCATGATCAGCAAGATGGCTAATGCTGAGCAGGTTATGCTTTAACTCGGTCACTAGGCAGACATCCTTTATAACATGAGAAGGAGGATGACCAATGATACCGTTACCTATTATGTGCCCTTTGAGATTGTTACCGAAGGATACGTATCCTTCTCTTTTCATCGATAGTGATGCAAAAAGATTTGCGTCTCCCGTCATATGTCGCGAGCATCCACTATCGAGAATCCACTTACTTTCAGTTGAGGAGGGAAGGTCCACCTACATCAAGAGTAGATGTGACCTTTGGTACCCGAGTTCTTGAGGATCCTGAAAAGTTAGTCTTTGGGAACCAAGCATATATCCTTTTATCTACAAGTCTTCTAACTCTGCAGTGTGGTGAGATGTGTCCATGTAATCCACAATAAGTACAGATAGCATTCTTATTTATACTAGGAGCATGAGAATAATATCTATAAGCAGCAGGATGAGGATGGACATGATGTGAAGAGTTAGAATGGTGAAGATGATTATGCATGGAATAAGTGGCATGGTGATGGTGTTTATGAGGCATAGAATGATGGTATTGTCTATGATGTGTGACATGCTGATATTGTCTAGATGGCATGACATGATGATTTTGTCTATATGGTATATGAGGACCTTGTCTATATGGCATTGCATGATGATCTCGTCTATATGGCATGGCATGATGATTTTTATGTGTGGAGTGATGTTGATTGTGTCTTTGTGCATGATGCTTGTGTACTAAGTGAGAATTGTTCTTACGTGCACGTGGTTTGTGAAAGTTTGTGTATATAAATGCATGGTTATGTGCTGCATGAGAATGACTTGGTTGACTAGCATGAGTGGTATTGTGCCCATGTGATTGGGTTTGAGGTTGAATAACCTGTTTACCCAATTTGGTTTCTAATCTTTTAGTAGCAGCTTGCAGTTCAGTAACCTTAATATTTAAGCCATATATCTTAGTCATGGAAATCTTGTGTCTACTCTTTTCTTCAGCAAGCAATGTGTTGAGAGTAGTGATTTCTTGAGTTTGTTGCTCAATACGTGCTTCAGCATCATGTAAGCTTAATTTAAGCTTGGATACTTCATCAGTGTCATTAGTGGGTGATGTGTTTCTAACATTATCAAGAAGTAAAGAAATTCTTTGTATCTCATCTTTTAGACTTTTGATTTTGTCCTTGGCATGTTTATATTTACCGATAACCTTTTTGTGATCATCAAGTAAATCGGTGAAAGCATCGCCAAGTTCATCAAAAGAGAAGTCATCTAAAGTTTCGTTTGATACCTTGGTGGAATTTGCCATGAGGCACACATTTGCTTTGTCTTGAGGAGAGTTCTTTTCTTCCTCGGAGTCACTTGCTTCGCTTTCATGCCAAATGCTTGTGTTGGCATACCTTTTTGATGAGTTCTTCTTGTAGGGCTTTTCATACCGGTTGCTTTTCTTTAAGAGCGGACAGTCTCTTCTGACGTGTCCAGTCTTTTTGCAACCATAGCAGATTGGTTCTTCTTCATCGTCTTCTTGTGGTTCCTTCTTTCTTTGATTGAAGCGAAGGAATTTCTTGAAGTTACGTACCATGAGAGCTTGGTCTTCATCATCTGAGATATCGTCTTCAGTCTCATCGTGATCAATCTTTCGTCGATGAACTTTGAGTGCGATCTCCCTGGTCTTCGGAGCAGGCTCTTCGAAGTCCTTGAGGTCAAGCTCGTGAGTCATGAGCTTGCCCATCAAAGTCTCCATAGACATACTTGTGAGATCATTTCCTTCTATGATGGCTGTCACCTTAGGGTTCCAAATCTTTGGTAGCCCTCTGAGTAGCTTGCGGATCTTCTCATGGTTTGAGTACTGCTTACCAAGCGAGGATAACGGGTTGATGATGTCGAGGAATCTTGTAAACATTTGAGTGATCGTCTCATTTGGCTTTATCTTGAAGGCTTCGTACTCTTGAGTGAGACGGCTTATCTTAGATTCCTTGACTTGAGTGGTTCCTTCATGCGTCACTTCCAGAAGTCTCCATACTTCATGAGCAGTGGTGCATGTAGAGACCCTGTTAAACTCGTTCCTGTCTATAGCACAGAATAAAGCATTAATAGCCCTAGCATCTAGACTTGCCTGTTTCTTCTCCTCGACAGAATATTTGTCGTGTGGTTTCTCAATGAGGTCACCATCGACAACTATCCTGGCGGGCTTTTTGTAACCGTCAGTGACGACAGTCCACAGGTCAAAGTCTAGAGACTTAAGATAGAAGCTCATCATTGTTTTCCAATATGTGTAGTTAGTCCCATCAAATAGGGGAGGCCTATGAGTGGACTGACCTTCACCATGATTGGAAATCAAGGATTGTGTGGTTGCCATGGATCAGCTCTTAGGATGTTAGTCCTTGTAAAGAGAACAGAGCTCTGATACCAATTGAAGAACAGTTTGGCAACTCTAGAGGGGGGGTGAATAGAGTATATATATAATGACCAATTAAAAAATTACTCTTTCACGAACAATGAATAATCAGAGTAAAATGCGGAATGTAAATGAAAGACAAGAGAGCATACGCAAACACAGCAATTTTAACCTGGTTTCCCTCGTGGAGGACTAGTCCAGGCCTGAGAACTCTAGCTCAGGATTAAATCCACTATTTGTGAAATAGTAGCTTACAACCCGTGCCTTTACTTCAGAAGAGCACGTCAACTTCTTACAGAGAATCGCAGTGGCGATTGCTTGGAATTGTCCAAGCGATTTTTTCACTCTTGCACAAGAATCCTAACTGAGAGATGCTGAGCACTCGAGACTTAGGAGGCTTGTGGCTAGTAGATGGGAAGGGTATGGCTTATAGAGCTTGTAGGAGAGAAGAGAAGAGAAGATTGAGTGATTCAAAATGAGAGAATTCATGCCCTATTTATACTGATTTTTGAGGCAGAATTCGGCCAGAATTCGGGTAGGAGAATTCAAAAAATTTGGCCGTTGGACAGCTAGCAACCAGCTAACCCTAAAATTAGGGTTCCTGATTTCTAGGGGACAGAGTTCGGCCCGAACTCTGTGAGGAGGCAGAGTTCGGCCCGAACTCTGTCTCCAGAGCACAGAGTGATTCTAAGTGGGACTTGTGGGCAATTTTGTTTTGGTGGAGCTTGGGATTTTGGGTAGGCTTGTAGACTAAGTTCCAAGAGCTCAGCATAACTCAGAGTACATACTTCTAGACTCAATGAAATGAAAAAGTACAGACTCGAAAATATACTGAGAGTCGGAAACTGAGCTGTCGTTTGTCCCGAACTGAAAGCAGACGTCGTGTGTCGTATTGAATTTATACAGATATTATTTAGTCAATGTAGTCAATATTTGGTTGACTGTGACTTTGTGTCAACACATTGTGTGTTTGTCAAAAGGTACTCTGATGGTGAACTGATTATACTCCTTCTATATGTTGATGATATGTTGATCGTAGGTCGTGACAATGACAAGATCAGCAAGTTAAAGAAAGAGCTCAGAAAGTCCTTTGCAATGAAGGACTTAGGTCCAGCAAAGCAAATTCTCGGTATGCATATCTCTCGTGATCGAAGGAATGGGAAGCTGTGGTTATCACAAGAGAGATATATCGAGAAGGTGTTGAAGAAGTTCAACATGGACAAGGCAAAGCCTGTAGCAACTCCACTTGCTAATCAATTTTTGCTCAACTCAAGACAGTGTCCTACAAGCAACAAAGAAAAAGAAGAGATGGCATCGGTGCCATATGCCTCAGCACTTGGCAGTCTTATGCATATGATGGTGTGCACCAGACCTGACATGGCACATGCAGTTGGTGTCGTCAGCAGATTCTTATCCAATCCGGGAAAAGAGCATTGGAAAGCGGTGAAGTGGATTTTGAGATACCTCAGAGGTACTTCCAAAATGAGATTGTGCTTTGGAAATGACAAGCCTGTGTTGATTGGGTACACAGATGCAGATATGGCTGGAGATTTTGACTCCAGAAAATCTACTTCAGGATATTTAGTTACTCTTTCAGGGAGAGCTGTGTCTTGGCAGTCAAAGTTACAGAAGTGTGTTGCTCTGTCGACTACAGAAGCAGAATATATCACAGCGACAGAAGCATGCAAGAAAATACTGTGGATGAAAAGATTCCTACAGGAGTTGGGTCAAGAACAACGAGAATATGTTCTTTATTGTGATAGCCAGAGTGCTATCCATTTGAGCAAGAATTCGAGTTTTCACTCGAGGACAAAGCATATTGACGTGAGATATCATTGGATTCGTAATGTGGTGGAATCCAAGCAACTTCAGATTGAGAAGATCCATACCAATGACAACGGCTCAGACATGATGACTAAATCTTTACCTAAAGACAAGCACATCTTTTGCAGAAGTGCAGCTGGTTTGACGGAGCCTTCCACTTAAGTCGGGAAGGGAAAAATTGTTGGGTGGTCCCTCCTTAATTGGAGAGAGGATTTGGAGTTCCCAAGGTTCATTCACCTTGGAGAAAGTCTAAAGACTTGTGGAGTTTCCAAGGTTCATTCATCTTGCATGAATGAATCTTGGAGGAGAATGTTCATTCCCTTATGGCTATATAAGGAGATGGTTTGGGAGATGTTTGGGTTAATCCTCCCTTGTGATCTTGGTGCTAGAAGTGGTGGTGCTCTTGGTGCTCCTTGCTTGCGGTGTTCTTCCGGACGGTGCTTGCTTCTACCTCGGGTGCTTCTTCACCAAAGTGTCTTCCATACTTGTGTATGAGAGAGATCCTCTTGAGTGTATCCAAGAGAGAGTTTGTAACTCTGTAATCCCACTATTCTTAGTGGAGGAAGAAAGAAAAGAACTATTGTTGTCCGAGGACGTAGGCACATAGCCGAACCTCGTTAATTCTCTTGTCTTTTGTATGTATGTTTTTCTTTTCTTTTCTCTAGCCTCCGTGTTAAGCGGATAAGCTAAACTTCAACTCATTGTAGCTCCCAAGTTAAGCGGGTAAGCTAAACTTCAACTCATTGTAGCTCCCACGTTAGGTGGGTAAGCTATCTCCATCCCAATTAGCGGTATCAGTGCATATCCAACACGATTTACAGAATTTAAGACTACAACATGCTCTGCAGGAACCTGGTTTAGTAGAAGACAAGACAATTCCAATTAAGATATCACCAAACCCAAGAGAAGAGCTTGCATAATTTAAATATCAAGTTCTTTTATGTAAGATCCATAACAGATGCCCCATTTTGCCAAAATGACGATAAAATGTGCCATAGTTAAAATTTTAAAGTTAATAGAAATTCAAGTCCATTCTCAGCTGGAAGTTGGACGGCTGGATCAGTGGAAGTTAAAACGAGTTTAATTACCATTCACCAAATTCAAGAAAAAAGGGCTCAACAGTATAAAGCAATCACAAGTTCTTTTATGCAAAATCCAGGAAAAATTTCACCTATTTGCTTGTCAAAATAATATTCATTTCTTTATTATGCAATTATCATGTGATATCTTCAGATAGAAACCAGTGAACACATGTGAAAAATATTAAAATAACACGGATTCTTTATAAGAAAGCATTCTTGCAACCTTCAAGTATAAAATGTTATCAAATTGATGTTTCGAGAAGATTTGGAACTGCACAATAATGCCACAATACTATGAGAACTGCATTTCTCTATCAAGTCATTTAGCGGGGGATACGCAATAATTACTAGAAAAGACTCAGGATAGCCAACTCCCAAATCTCAGTAACTTTGAGATTAATATAGTCTCCACTTTAAAAATAACCCAAATTATCATGATCATGCCCTTAATTGTCAGCCACTTTAAAAATAACCCAAATCTCCACTGAATAAAACACGAAGGGAATTCTCATCGAATCAAAACTAAACAACAAACCTTAATTACAAATTTTGAAGTTCAAAAGTACTTGAACTCCCCAACCAAAAAGAAGTTAAAATTTTGAATTTGAGGAAGAAGCTATGAGTACACTGCAAAAATCCTAAGTGAACCCGTAGTTGCAATGCACAAAAAAATAACCTAAGTTGACGAACGAAGTTGCCACCAAAAAAATTCTAACATGAAGAACGAACGAAGTTGGCACAAAAAAACTTATGCATAAAATTGAATTTCATGGAGAAAAAATTAAAGACATTATATCGCACGGTGAAGATCGAAGTTGCCGTATTGTGAAGAACGGTTAGGGTTTTCTCCAGCACGAAGTTGTCGAAGCCTAGGGTTTTCTCCAGAATAATTTCGAAGTGGAGGGGTTTTCTCCAGAACGGTAGGGTTTTCTCCATAGCGGTTTCTGAGAGGGGGAGAGAGAAAGAGGGGGAGAGAGGAGGGGTTCCTGAGAGTGGGAGGGAGGAGTTTCTGAGAGAGCGGAGGAGAGAGTCGATTTTTTTGTTCTTATGCCTCAAAATTATTTGAGGCATAACCGTCAATAATTTAAAGAACTTTGAAATAATTACCATAATTGCAGACGAAAAAACCGTGGCAACTTTTCCGCATATACATTAGTTAACGGTTATTATCAAAACGTCAATATAAAAGATGCTCTTTCTTGACGGATCATTCGAAACCGTCAACATACATGCTATAAAATTGCTAAAGTAACAAAAAAAATGTCATCTCTTGACGTAAACCTAAAAACGTCAAGATAATCCCTATTGTTGACGGTTTTCGATGACCATCAACTTATAAACCGTCAAAAATTATCATTTTTCTTGTAGTGTTACATGTTACACATAGATTCTGGGTTTCGTGTTGCGATCTGCTTACAGATTGTTAGCTCATTTTCTATAGTGATTATGCATAGCCAGATATGGCCCGGAGGGAGAATACTTAATGGGCATATTGTTCACTTCATTACCGAGCGAATCATGATTGTAAGCCGCCGCATATATGTTGTATTGAGGAGTCATATGTCCAAAAATTTTGACCGCTAGTCATCATATACTGACATGTCTTATCACCCGCTTAGACCTTACATGTCAAACTGGGTATTCTAAATTGTACGTATCGCACGTACAAATAACTTATTATTGAGTTCAGTTGTTCATGTTATAGTTCATTACATGCTATTTTCAGTACCTGTCTTTATGATTCTATTGTTATATTCATCATATTGTTTAGTGTAACTCTGTTGTGCTCAGCAGCGACGGATCCAGAATTACATTCTACTGGGGACACAATTATAAGAAAATTTGGAGACAACGTACCGAATTTTCTTTTTGGATATGATAATATAATATTAAATTAAGTAGTACTATTTTCATACAATAAAGTATTACATATCACAATTTGTTTCTACGAATTTACTTTGAAAACGTTTAACTACAAAGTCATTTGTAATACTAATAGACAACTCTTTTTTCTATGAAGCATACAAAACAATTATTTAAAAAAAAAAGGAATTGGAGGCTAGTCCTCTCTTTTTCTACTAAACAACTTGTTTAATGATAAGATTACTTTCTACAAAAAATCACAAAAAAATCACTGGGGTCCCAGCCCCCCAGTGCTCAACATATGGATCCACCATTGGTGTTTAGTACTTTACTTAATTCTGACAAGATAATATTGACATTTAGATGATGACGACGTTATCCTGCCTACCATGGTCATCGGGAGTAAATATTGGATGATTTGATTGACGGTATCAAGTGGGGACATGACGAGCATATTGGAGAGTAGTAGTCATAGTTTCTGTTAGCTAGTATTTTATTAGTTATATTTGATCGAATTTGTTTTCGAGATATTTTTATCGTATGTACTTTTTTTTGGATGAATAATGTTATTCGTTCCTTCAAATTGTTCATCCGAATCATCTCTCCTTATGTGACAGTTGATGCAATATATTAAGTAGCATTATATATCATATAACATGACAACTGACATGACAAATTTTAACCAAAAAAATTAATTACCAAATTATTTTAATATTAATGTTAATATTATTTTTAATTTTAATATTAATTTTAATTTTAAAATTTGTCATGTCCCCTGTCACATCAATCTTTATAATTTATATATGTCAGCTGCCACATAATGAGAGATTCTTTGAAGGAACACTTTAGAGAGATGAATAATATTATTCATTCTGGATATAGAATGATCTTAGACTCGTTGGATTTTTTTGGATATAATGCATTTTGGATATTGAATGATATTTGGCTATTTCTTTGTTATCTTGTCACTATATTATTTCTTTGAATGAGTTAGCTATTTTGAATCATGCGCCTATTCTCCTGAACACCAACAATGGTCGCTATAGAAAGAAGAGACAACTTAGATTCGAATCATTTTGGATGAAAAGTGATTCATTTACTGATATTCTCTCCAATGTATGGCAGGGTAACAACGAGGGAGCAAATCGCCCTATCAACCAGAAACTGCAAACTACTCTGGAGCATCTTCATAAGTGGGGACGACGCCACTTTGGCAACATCAACGATCGGATCAAGACTCTGAAGGAGCAACTTCTCGAAAACTAATCCAGAGCTGTCTCGACAAGTTCCCTTCATGAAGAGACCCTGATGTCATCCGAACTCAACGAACTCCTAGCACTCGAGGAATCCTACTGGAAGCAACGTTCTAGATGCCAATGGATCAATGAGGGGGACAAAAGCACTAAATAATACTTCCACACTAGAGCCACAACAAGGAAGAAGAGGAACGAGATCCATTGTATCAAGACCGCGGCCGGAGAATGGACTTCAAACCCAGATGTTATCACTTCTACCATCATAGGCCAGTTCAAAGATCTGTTCGAGATTGTCGAGGCCATCCCATGGACCCTAACTTTCCTTCCGCCAACTCGACTTTATCCAGCAATGAAAATGACGAACTTGGCAGAGTCCCGACCCTGGAAGAAATCGAGCAAACACTCAGAAGCATGGCGCCACTCAAAGTACCAGGACCAGATGGGTTTCCCGCCTCCTTCTACCATGGCATTGTCAGACACGATCTTATCAACACAGTACAACAATTCTTCTCCGATGGACTACTTCCTCCCAAAGTGAATCACACAAATCTGGTCCTTATCCCCAAACGAAGGCTCCATCGTCCCCTTCGGAGTATCGGCCGATATCACTCGGTAATGTTTCCTATAAACTCATTTTAAAAATTCTAACTATCCGTCTGTGCCCCTACATGGATAAAATCATCTCCCCGCAGCAAAACGCCTTCGTCCCAGCCAGACACATATCCGACAATATCATTATAGCACATGAATTATTCCATGCCATGAAGTATTCTCCCTGTCAGAAGTATTCTCCCTGTCAGAAGAATTCTGTAGCGCTTAAAATAGACGTGACCAAGGCGTATGATAGACTCGACTGGGGTTCCATCAGAGAGATGCTGAAGAGATTTGGGTGCATCTCCTCCTCATCGTTCTCAGTTCTAATCAATGGCTCCCCAAAGGGATTCTTCTACCCCAGACGCGTGATTCATCAGGGCTGCCCTCTATTCCCTTACATCTTCATACTATGCTCGGATATCCTCTCCCAGCTATTCAACAGCTATGAACGGGATGATCTTTTCAGAAGAGTCCGCATCAACCGGTATGCACCATCAATATCCCACATTCTATTTGCTGGTGATCTATTAATATTTGGTCAAGCTTCCAGTTCGTCTCTGTTGACAATACAGGAGATCCTCAATACATTCGAATCATGGTCGGGATAGAAGGTTATCTTCGTGAAGTCGTGTATTCACTTCAGCAACAAATTAAAGTGACCCCAAAGACACAACGAGAACTTGCAGAACTGCTCCATATGTCGACCATGGCGAACTCTGACAGATACCTGGGACATAACGTTCTACTTGTAAAGGGACGGATCGCCACATAATCTAACTTACTCGACAGATGTGCCACTAGACTTCAAGCACTCTCTCATGCGGGGCAGGCGGTGGTCATCAAATCGACTCTAGGTTCCCTTCCAATATACTATATGTCTGCATACAAAGTACCAAGCACCATAGCAAAGCAAATGAGTCGGATGCAACGAGATTTCTGGCGGGGTCATGAGACATCCGAGAGGAGACTACATTTCCTTGCTTGGGACAAATTCACAAAGCCGAAGTGAGAAGGAGGACTAGGCTTCAGGAACCCTGAATGGGTTAACGACTCACTTATCGGCAAAATGCTGTGGCATTTTGTCGAACAACCCCATCTCCTTTGGGTGCGATTACTTTGGGGAGTCAACCTCCAAAACAAATCGATTTGGGAGGTATCCAAATCCAACCGCGCCTCCCCTACGTGGTCGAGTATTCTGGGAATACGACATGCTATGGCAAGCAAAATTTGCTAGAAGATCAGGGGCGGGTGGGTAGATATTTACAAAGATCCACGGATTCCTCAACTCGCTGGCCACAGAGTAGTATCCCCCTCAGACAACCACAGGGACCCCGACTAGTCAGAGAACTCATGAACACACATGAGAGAACATGGGGCATCCCCTTGCTCGAATCACTATTCACTTCCCTGGAGATACAAGCTATCACAAACATATCCTTACAAGATGGTGATGGTAATGATATGCTGCTATGGACAGAATCTAACAATGGTTCCTTCTCCGCCAAATCCTTATACGAAACCATTCGGCGTCAACGACCTACATGCTCCTCTTCCCCCTCCAATGACCCCAAGTGGCGCAATCTATGGAATATGAAGCAGATCTCACCTATAATCCAAATGTTCGTGTGGCACCTGCTGAACAACGCACTACCACTGCTACATTCCATACACCGAGAAGACTCGTAATGGAAACCCCCTCTATCCATTCCATCTGCTTCACAACGAAGATTCCGATCATTTATTCCTCCATTGTCATATAGCCCGAGAAACATTATTCGCAAGCCCTATAGGGCTGTGGGTGGACAAATACCCTAGCATTAGATCACTGATCGAATCCTGGTTATGTGACCCTCGAGCTAAAGAAGCATTAGATCACTGCCATATAGTCCCTTCTCCTAGCAACATAGTATCCAAGGCTTTATCTGCCTATAATGTCTATAAGGATGGCCTTCAGGGCCGCTTGATCGAGCTCCAAACATTACGCTCGGAGTCAGCCGATAGATGGGCACCCCCAGCGGTCAGAGCCACGAAAGTCAATGTCGATGGAGCAACTTCCACCTCACACATCGCAGCTGCTGCAGTAGCCAGAGACTCGGAAGGGAGATTTCTAGCCGCCAAAACCTATGTCATTCTGGCAACCCATGATAGTTCCAACCCGCTGAAGGCAGAAATCATTGCCATACATATATGGGCATCCTATTGGCTCGAGAGAGGATGCTATCACGGCCTACCATCGAAGGGGACTCTCTTGTGGCAAACAAGATCATCAACGGGGACAAGAGATTGATCTCGTGGAAACTTCAAGATACTATGTTCACCACAATGCGAGATTTGAAGTTGATCGACCGACCGGCCGGCTTTCCACTTCATTAGGAGAACGGGGAATAACATCGCCCATATGTTTTTTGAGTTCGCGCTCATTAACAATCTATCAACCACCTTTCTGCTTTCGCCTGAGCACATGTCACAGGCTATTGTAATGGAGTATCCATCTATTGTAGAGAACAATTCTTCCGAAGATTAATAAAGTCCGTAATATTCCTTTCAAAAAAAAAGAGTTAGCTATTTCATTATGGTATTCATACATGGATATTGGACTTGATGTTTGACTGAGGTACAAACAATATATTATGGTCGTGACGTAGATTGGACGTATCCATTTACTCGTAACATAGTGGTAGAAAACACCAACAACTTTAAAATTGTCCCACTACCTGCAAGTCATAGATAGCTCCAAGAATAATTAAGTCGTTGGTCTAAAATTTTTGGGGTCCGCTAATACACCAAAAACCTTATAATTTTGGATGTGTGTTTAGTTAGATAATACCATATAATTTGTTTAAGGCTTAATTGCTAATTGCTACCCTCAACTATCACACTTTTTCAAGTTGATACCCTAAACTTTTTTTCGTAACAGATTGATACCTCAACTATTTTTTTTTTTCAACTTAATACCTAACATTTTAAAAAACCCCAAAATGCCCTTATCCTTTCCCTCCCTCCATCCCCTCCCCCACTCCGCCCCCCCCCCCCCCCTGCTAGCTCCGGCCGAGGAGGGCGGCGCGGGTGGCGAGGACGAAGCCGGCGCGGGGGTTCCTGGAGGCCGCGGGGCCGCCGGAGCCGTTGAAGCGGACGACGGCGAGGGAGAACGCGACGGCGGCGTGGGAGCCCAGCGCCGCTCGCGCCATCAGAGCCGCGCCGGAGCTAGCAGAGGGGGGGGGGGGTGCAGGCGAGGGCGGCGGAGGGGGATGGTGCAGGCGAGGCGGGGCGGGGGGGGGGGGGGGGGGGGGGAGGGGGGGTGCGGAGGGGAGAGGGGGGGGGGGTGGCCTGGAGTAGAGGGGGGGGGGGGGGTGAGTGGTAGTTTTAAAATTTGGGTAAGGGCATTATTGTCCAAAAAATTATCTGGGTATCAAGTTGTTACAAAAAAAAGTTTAGGGTATCAACTTGAAAAAGCGTAATAGTTGAGGGTATCAAGTAGCAATTAAGCCTTTGTTTAAATATAATTTGAATACTGAATCTATTTTAAGATTTGTTATATGTTAGGATATTTAAAATAATTTAATTACTTTGGGAGATGTTGGAAATAATCTAAAATGAAACAATAATTTTCAATTGTTGTGTCTACTGGAAGAGGTGTTTCCAATTTACAATGGTTGTGTTTATTGGAAAATGTGTCCTTTCCAAACATTGTGTATTGTCACATTTTTTTTGTCTCTTCGTTAGTTATAAAAGCATAGTCCTATGAGTGTTTGAAACATTCGTCCAAACTTATTCATACAATCCAGTACTCAGTCTGAGAGGGAGAATCTACTTTGCTTGCTTTGTTCAGTTCCGTTGTAGCTTAGGCAATATTGTAAGCACCAGACCTAACCAACGGTTGGATCAGGTAC
This sequence comes from Iris pallida, assembly GCA_029216955.1. NCBI lineage: Eukaryota > Viridiplantae > Streptophyta > Magnoliopsida > Asparagales > Iridaceae > Iris > Iris pallida. The sequence continues at coordinate 12,056,049 of JANAVB010003200.1, forward strand.
AACCAGTTTGCGCCAAAAAATCGGTCTGATCCGACTAAAATCGGATCCTCAAAGGAACCGTCGATTTTTTTTCAAAACCGAGGTTCAACTGGTGAACCGGCCGCGCCAGTTCACAATTGAACCGACCAATTTTGATTTTTTTTTAAATTTTTTATCATGTAAAATTTGGTTTTGTTACACCTTATAGTTGTAAACCAAATTTGAACTCGGAAGGGAGATTCCTAGCCGCCAAATTTCACATGATAATTATTTTTAAAAACTTAAAAAAACATACTAAGAACCAAAAAAATTATCATGTAAAATTTGGACTATTTAATCCTTGGTTTGGTTTTGATACATCTTATAGTTATAAAATTAAACCAAACCAACATACTAAGAACCAAACCAAGAAGTAATATGTATATCTTACTTATTGGAACCAAACCAAACCAAGTCTATTTGAACTCCGGTTGAACCCGATTGAACCCCGATCCGACCTATACCAAAAAAATTCGGTTCGATCATCGATCTGGTTTTTTAAACATTGATCATGGGAGGGTAAATCGTCATTCAACCATAAGCACCTGTACGGGACGAATATTGTTTTAAGGACATTGAACCAAGTTCAAGTCTCGGTCTATTACAAAGTTTTATTTAACAGGAGATACATAGGTGGCGAAGATTTCTGAATTTTGTTTTTATTAATTTGAGGAGAAATACGACTTAGACGACTCATTTTTGAACCGTTTCTAAGTTTTACATATATATATATATATATATATATATATATATATATATATATATATATATATATATATATATATATGAGAAATTGTAAATGAAGTCCAGCCTACCGGTTAAGACCGATGCACTCCCCCCTAAATGAGGTTGCGGGTTCGAGCAACGGAGGTGCCATTTAATTCCGCTTTCTGAAAATTAAGTGGTGGGGTGGAGGTTGGGTGCAGTGCAAGTGCGTGATGCAGTGTAGTGCGACTCGAGAGGTGCGTGGATGCGATGCATGTGTATGTGTGGTGTCTTCGGCTGCATGAGGCCTTCGGGCCGGATGTAGCCTTCATGCTAGGAATTGTATATATAGACCTTCGAACTAGATTGATGGCATTCGGGTTAGGAATTATATATATATATATATATATATATATATATATATATATATATATATATATATGGAAAAAATATATATATATATATATATATATATATATATATATATATATATATGGAAGCGGATCAAAAGCCCCCCTTAGAAAACCTCCTAAAAACCTCTCACTCTCAGCCGTCCATTTAATGTTAATATTAATGTTAATATTAATGTTAATGTCAATATTAATATTAATGTTAAATACTAAAATTAACATTAAACTTAACATTAAAATTAATATTAACATTAACAATAACATTAGCATTAATATTAACATTAACATTAATATAAAAATAAAAATAAAAATAAAAATAAATATTAATATTAATATTAACATTAATATTAACATTAATACTAACATTAATATTAACATTAACATTAATATTAACATTAAATGGATGGCTGAGAGTGAGGGGGTTTTTAGGGGGTTTTCTAAGGGGGGAACTTTTGATCCACTCCATATATATATATATATATATATATATATATATATATATATATATATATATATATATATATATGCATTCAGATTGGATTGATTGTAAGTCTTCGAATTGAATTATAGTTTTTTGGAGGGGTCTGAATAAAATTTATCTTCTTTGAAAAATAATATGGATGGTAAGTTGTGTGGCCAATACACGAGAATCCTAAGGTTGTGAGCCCAAGTTCCAAACGATTGACAGACGTGCAAAACCAATCAAGATCTGAATTCCCTTATGACCCTTGTTAGCAATTCGGCAAACGAAAAAAATTCAGGACGACAAAAGTACGAGTATAAATTGACTTTGTGCAAATAAAATACGATCAAAGATTCGGTTAAATATTCGAAAATAAAAGTTTTGAGGTTGGAAACTTCACATTCTTAAATATGTTGTCAAATTTGGTTAATTAAACAGGTTTTCGACACGTTTTTTGTGCTAATTTTTTTTAATAATTTATGCGAAACACGTTTAAAATTTTGCATGCTTAAAATTTAGAGAAATTTTGAGTGACACACCAGTTTTGTTTACCATATTTACGGTACACCCCACAGTTTTACAATAATGTAAGATATCCCTCACTTTTGACGGATACCGTCAAAAATTCACGGTCAACTCCTTTGACCAATTTTTTTGACCAAAATACCCCCGCCTTCTTTCCCGTGTCCTCCATCTCCCCGTGGCTGCCCCTCTCCCCACCGCCGGCGTGCCTCCGCTCCCCCCTCCTCTCTCCGCTCCCCCCACCTCTCTTCTCCCCATCACCACCACCACCACCATCACCACCATAATCACCACCACCACCATCACCACGACACCACCACCATAATCACCATCTCCACCATAATCATCACCCCCTCCTCTCTCCGCTCCCCCACCCCCCCTTTCCGCCTCCGGCGGCGGTGGCATCAACAGCAGCGGCGGTGGTGACATCAACAGCAGTGACGGCAGCGGCAGTAGCAGCAGCGGCGACGGCAGCAGCAGATTTGGAGCTAATATATTGTACATATTTAACTAATAATGTAAAAACGCTAGTAATAATAATTTAAATAATATTAAAATAATAAAATAATGTAAATAACCATATTAGCCATATTCAGGAAAGTGGGGGGTGACAACTTTTTCATCATCAGCAGCATTAACTGGTCATTTTGCGTGTTAAAATACAGGAGAATGGTCATTTTACGACAAACCAGAGAATGGCCTTTCCCCGTGTTAAAATAGAGGTACAAACATCATTTTTTTGTGATTCTAAAATTTCGAAAGGCCGTCAAATAGTAAAACCTTTTATCTCAAGCTCCTCGAAAAATACGCTCATTTTGCGACAAATCGGGCCTCGTTTCGACCTCCCAGTCAAAAGTTATGGCCCTCCAAAGTTTCAACTGGCCATTTTACGTGTTAAAATGCAGGAGAATAGTCATTTTTCGTGTTAAAATGCAGGAGAATGACCATTCTCCATGGTAATATCATGGAGAATGGCAATTTTTCGTGTTAATATCACGGAGAATGGCCATTCTCCTTGTTAAATTTACGAATAATTGTCATTCTCCGTGTTAAAATACAGGAGAATGGTTATTCTCCGTGTTAAAATTATGGAGAATGGCCATTCTTCGTTGTTAAAATCTCGGAGAATGACCATTCTCCGTATTAAAATTACGGAGAACGGTCATTCTTCGTGTTAAAATCACGGAGAATTGTCACTCTCCGTGTTAAAATGCGAGAGAATGACCATTCTCCGTGGTAATATCACGGAGAATGGCAATTCTATGTATTGATATCACGGAGAATAGCCATTCTCCTTGTTAAATTGAAGGAGAATTGTCATTCTCCGTGTTAAAATATAAGAGAATGGTCATTCTCCGTTTTAAAATTACGGAGAACGGCCATTCTCCATGTTAAAATCACGGAGAATGGTCATTTTTAGTGTTAAAATGCAGGAGAATAGTCATTCTCCGTGTTAAAATCACGGAGAATGACTATTCTCCATTGTTAAAATCACGGAGAATGATCATTTTTCGTGTTAAAATATAGGAGAACGGTCATTCTCCGTGTTGTCATTCTCTATTGTTAAAATCACGGAGAATGATCATTTTCCGTGTTAAAATATAGGAGAACGGTCATTCTCCGTGTTAAAGTTACGGAGAATGGCCATTCTCCGTGTTAAATGACGGAGAACAGTTGACAGAAACCTAATTTTTTATTTTTATTTTTTTAGAAAAAAATTTGTCAGGAATAAAGATTCAAGAGTTTTCCATTCTTCTTTCAAAACAATGCTAACTTTTATGGAGAAGAAGAAGATATTCTCTCCACAATTGACCTAATCGTCGAAAATCTTCAAATCTCTCCACGATGATGATGATGATGATGATGATGATGATGATAATGAGCGATGATCGGAGTTCGACTGAAAAAAAGTACAGTGAACTACGAACGATCTTTGCGATCTCTGCTGAAGATGAGAGCAATGGAATTCAGATCTTTGGTGAAGAAGAAGAAGAAGACGGAAATCGCAATCCAAATTGAGTTTGTGAATTTAAATACATATATATGACCAAATTTGTGTGAAGGGGTAGTTATGGTATTATCAAAATGACAATTTTGTAAATACAGAACATCTAAAGGGAATCTAGGAATATTCAACGTGAAAATATATAATTTTGGGTATTTCATAAAACCTATCATGCGGGTGGGTTTTTTATAAACTTCCATCCCGAAATTGAGTATTTCAGCAATTTTCAGAAATAACAACTACCCTAAGAAAACTAGGAAACAGACTGAGAGCATAGGCTGCTCCAAATCATAAAGACAAGACGATATAAAGCTCTATTTTTAGCCCACAAAAGAATTTCAGATGAGAAGTTAGATGAGAAGTTAAGTAGGTTCATGCACCTGTCAACTAAAAGACAAAATGAGATCATGCCTCGTGCACATCATCACCCTTGGCAAAAAGACATTCGTATGTCTGAGGGCTCGTTTGGATCAAGTTTTTGTATTCTTGGAAATAGATTTTTATTTTTATTTTTCTATGGAAAAGGAATTCAACATTCTCATATCCGTATTTGGTTAGGTTGGAAATAGGTAGTTCAAAATTTTAAAATTTTTCATTCCCATGTTAGGTTCACACAGAAATAGGAATCTTAATTTATTTAGTTTTTCATAAATACTCTTTCATTAATTTCATGATAATTTACATGTTTGGAATATAAGTTAAAAAAATTGAAAATAAAGAGAGGGTATTACCATCCAAACAAAATACCCAAACAACATTCATAGAAAATTAAAACTATTTCCAAATGGGGGCTTGGAAATAGTTTTTCCGCATCAATGAGAATACGAAGCCCCTCCTATTCCCTCCTCATTCTCAATCCTAGGTATGTAACTAAGGTGTGAACATGGTTTGGAAAGGTATGTACCGTGGAGCAAAAGACATTCCTACCCTTGGCGAAAAAACATTCGTACACTTAAATCAATAACCTTTTTGGAGTCCATGGAAAGCTTAAATCTAGCAGACTACTTAGCATTTAGCCTCTAAATTTTATATCACCTTCCAGTTTAAGTCTTAAGATATTCAATTGAATTTAAGTTATAACATATTCAATTAAAAAAATTTGACCATAAATTTTACATTTTATTTCTCTTTTTTTTTTCTTCGTTATATTCTGAACAACAACAACAACCAACACACAAGCTAGAAATAAGGGCATAATAAAATATAAATAAACCAAAAATAATAATTTAAGGTTCAAACTTTTTAATTGGACATGTTAAACTAAAACTCTAAGCTTCTATAAAATCCAAAGTCTAAATATATACTAATCAGCCCAACTCTGGCCTCAATATTCACTTTGGTACATATGTGAACATTAACAACTACTTTTATAGGCGGATGATAAACAATTACTAATTGAGGTTTTTTTTTTTTTTGTACCTGACACATGTCCAACTATAGAGTGCTACTGATGTATCATAAATATAACAAAGAGTGCAGAAAAGTTCCAATGAATTCGGGTATATTATTTGTGCTCATGAAGTATATCGGCGACGTCGATATGTCGTTTGATTGGGGTTGGCTGTGTATAGGAAATTGTTCAGATCTAAGGAGCTTGTTTTCGACGGCCAATATTTCTCTCGATTGTAGAAAATATTGGGTATCCTATTTAAGGATAGCCTCCAGGTAGTTTCTGCTTCTACACAATTAGTTTATAGACAATGATTGAGCGAGATCTTGTTTCGATTAGGCTTATTCCGATATGCTTTCGGATTATTTTGTTCGATATAACTGGCATGAAGTGTGAAAGTAACTTATTGTCTAGTGAAAGTAAAAAGTGTATGATTTTGATTTCTTGTCCGATGAAAGTGACTTTTTATCTGCTGAAACTATTTTCAATATTTGCGTAGATGATATTTTGTAAATTGTAAGTGAGTAAATTTATGCTTCCATGTTAGAGTGTCTATGAAAGAGGAGAGAGTGAAAAAGTGCATGCCAATAACAATACTAATTATGTCATGTTTGGTATCAGCTTTTTTTATCTGTTTTTTTTGTTTAACTTTTTTTAATTTTGTATTCAATTTTATTATAAAGCAATAAATATATCTAAGTTGTTACTTGTTTATAAAAATAAAAACATATTTGAAAAGCAACAAAAGTATAGATTTATTATTTCTTTTTTGGTAAGCAAATATACTATACCATCTGCATCCCAATTTTCATTTCATTTCATTTTGTATGATGGAGGAGAGCAGGGAGGAGAATAAGAAGCACATAGTCCTCGTGCACGGCTCCTGCCACGGAGCGTGGTGCTGGTACAAGGTGACGACGCTGCTGGTACAGATTCCCGGAGAACGTCGCCGCCGCGGTCTTCGTCACGGCATTCATGCCGGACTGTACCTCTAGGCCGTCCTACGTTTGGAAAAGGTACATATCTTTTTTTTTTTTGAAATCCCACTCACACACACAATTGGGGGGCTCGAACCTTGCCGGCCCCTCCGAGTGTCCGCTCTAATACCACTAGGCTAGAGACATAATAGATCTTTTCTAATTTTTTTATTTATTGGGATATTTAGACTTTGGGTCTCAAATAAGTTCTGAAATTTGTATTTTTTTTTTTTTTTGAAATCACACTCACACACACAATTACTTTTTTTTTTGGGTCTCAAATTTTTTTTTTTTTTTTGAAATTTGTATTTGGATCTCCATATTACACATAACTAGTGCTTGTCTCAGAGGTGTCACAAAAAATAATTAGTGACACTTTTGTTGACATTAGTGACACTTTTGAGATCCAAATACTAATTATGTATAATATGGAGATCCAAACACAAATTTTGAAACTTATTTGAGACCCAAAGTCTAAATATCCTTCTTCTTTTTTAACAACCCACACACACCTACACATCCTTATGATTGAGAAACTCAATTTCTGCCGACTTCGCCTAGTATACGCGCAATTTTTCACATGAGCTACAAGGGTTGGACGACCGATAACTTATTTCATGCAGAAGATGTATTTTTTTTTTTTTTTATAAAATCTCCTAAATCAAGTCATTTTATGCTTAATTGCAACTTGATACGCTCAATTATTCCAGTTTTAAAACTTGACCTAAACTTTATTTTAACAACTTTATACCTTAAAAAATTAGGACCAAAATATCCTGTTTAAAACTTAAAACTACCCCTCCTCTCTCACAGCCCCGCCACCCTACCCTCCCCCCCCCCCCCCCCCCCCCCCACGCCACCTCCACCCAATGCCCACCCTAGGCTTCCCCCACCCACGCTAACGCCCCCGCTTTCCCAATCTCGACTGCACCACCACCTTCCTTCCTCTCTCTTCGCGGTGTCGTTGTCGGCTGCGCGCGTCTGAAGAGAGAGAGAGAGAGAGGGGGGGGGGACGGGCCAGAGGGAGGGGGAGCGGGATGGGGCAGCTGAGAGAGGAAGGGAAGGAGGGTATCGGCAAGGGGTGGGTGGGCCGGCGGAGAGGGGGTGGGGGTTGGGACAGCTGAGAGAGGAGGGGGAGGGAGGGGATTGGGAAGGCAAGAATAATTTTGTCTTTTTGAAAATTTTGTATGTCAACTTGAAAATATTTAATAGTTGATGGTATCAAGTTGTCGAGTAAAAAATTTTAGGGTATCAAGTTAAAAATGGAATAGTCGAGGGTATTAAGTTGCAATTAAGCCTGACATTTATAAATAATGCTGTTATTCATTCCTCCAAATTGTTCCTGCAAATTATTCTCCTTATGTGACAATTGGCCTGGCATGTTGATGTGGCAGTTGACATAAAAATTTAAAAACCAAAATTAATATTAATATTAGCCATAAGATGAATATCAAAAAATTAGATAATTATTATTTTGGGTTAAAGTTTGTCATGTTAGCTATCATATTGGATGACACATAATATTATTTAACATGTCACGTAAGCTGCCACATAAGGAGAAATAGTTTGGAGGGACGAATAACATTACTTAAGATTTATATATACCATGGTACCATGCTAAGATCTCTGTAACTATACCAAAACTATAAAATTGTAGTGAAGACTGAGGGTTATATATTATATTCAAACAACTAAGATACTAATCTTGGCTTGACCGAGGTTCGACACTAAGGTAGTTCAAATGGTGTGGAGGAATTAGGGTCTACATGACCCACACTTTCGGAAGTACTTTGTTATAAATTTTTGGCTAAATTATAATTTGATATCCTCAACTATTCGAATTTTTTAACATGATACCATCAGCCTTTGATAGGTATCAACTTGATTTTCTAAATTTCAAAAATGACGAAATTATCCCTCCTCTCTTCCCCCTCCCCCTATCGGCTGTCACCACACCGCCGTTCCCATGCACCTCGTGGGTCCGACTCCTTCCTGCGTTGCCCCTAACCCCGCCCCTCTCGCTCCCCCTCCCCTCTTCCGGCTGTCACCATCCTGTCGCCCCCACCCCGTGGCTCCAGCCCCTCCCTGTGTCGCGCCCCTAATCCCGCCCCCTCTCTCTCTCTCCGCCGCGCGCGGGCCGCCGCTGTGGGCGAAGAGAGAGGGAGGCGGGGTTAGGGACGCGGGGCCGTGAGGGGGCACAGGTGTGGTGCAGTCGTGGCATGAAGAGGGGGCCGGGGGACGCCACGGTGTAGTCGCGGGGTGGTGACAGCCGGTGGGAGCTAGGAGAGGGGAGAGAGATGAGGGATAATTTCATTATTTTTGAAATTTATGGTATCAATTTGATACTTATCAATGTTGAGTATATTAAGTTGGAAAACTGAAATAGTTAAAGGTATCAAGTTATAATTTAGTCTAATTTTTTTATAACAAATAATTTGACAAGACAAAGTGGATAGTTTAGCATTCGTTTTGCATGTGACATGTATAAGGTTTGATCCCCTATATCTCCATTCTATTATAACAAACTTATTTTTCTTTTTTTTTAATATGTAATATTTTTCGTGCCTTTGTGAAACATGGGACTAATATGTATTCTATCAAAGAAATTTTTTTTGGAATAAAAATAGCTTTTGAAAAATAAAAGATTATTCAAACGAACAATGTTTTCGCATGAGAAAATTTCTTACTAGTATGTATGTATATTGAATACTGTGACCAATGGGCTTTATCTTTGCTCTACAAATGAGTACATAAATTTTTACAAATTAGAGTAGTATTTTTTTAACATGTAGACTTTATAGTCGTTCTATCAAAATAATTTTAATCATACATGAAATTTAATCGATATTGAGTGTAAGTATCATGTGACCAAATCGCCACCCAAAAATGGGCATAGAAGTGAAAATGATATACTTTTCCCTGAATATTTTTGTTTGAGGATAGCTTAATGTGTAAATAAAGGACGATGCTATCTTGTCCACAGATTTGGATCGTAGTAATGGTCCACGGACCACTTGTTATTATTTTATTTTTTTTTGTAAAACACTTGTTATACTTTAATTGGATTGGGGGGGGGGGGGGGGGGGGGGGGGACAGTTGGGCCCCGAAGACGGAGGGGGGCCGGTGGGGGTGATGACACGCGGCATGTGGGTACGCGCACGGTCACCCTCCGCGGCCATTTATCATTTCCCATAAATAAATTTATTCCTTCACCAATTACATGTTAATTATTAAGTTCTAAGTTTGTAATGCACTTGGCAGATACTTGACATGGTACTACTTAGATATCATTAGAACAAATCTATCAGGACCGTTTATGAGAAAGAACGAGTAAGTTCGGCTGTTCTAAAATTTTGAAACTTTGCTATTTAGAATGACAAACACAAATTGCTCGTCAAATCACCTTTGCCATTTAAAATGAAAATGGGAACCAAACTAACTCTTAAGTCTTGAATTCTTCGCCAGAAAAGAAAAAATAAGCCTTAGTTTAGTGATGCATGGCATGCCAATAACCAAGGACGAAACTATGTTGTGGGCTAGGATGGGCTCCAGCCCATTCTCATTTTCTTTTTTTCTTTCTTTCTTTCTTTCGTTTCTTTCATATAAGTCAGTTCACACTCCACACCCAGCCCATCCTAATCTACCCGAGTCTGCTTTAGTTCGAATTTTTTGTTCCGTCTTGGCCAATAACATTACAATTTAACTCTTATACATATATTTTACCTCAACCATTGCAATCTAATTGTTTAAGTGATATCCAAATTCCAAACCAGAAAGTAGTCTTCAACAACTAATCACAGTTATGTGGACTTGTACATGTGTCCGAAGTATTTTGAGCAGTATCCGCCAGTGGCATCTGTGTGGATGGACACTCGGTTCAACTTTGGCGAAGGCGCGACGGTTCCTGGTTCCCTGCAGTTTGGTCCCAGGTTCATGGCATCCAGGCTCTACCAGCTCTGCCCACCTGAGGTAAGTCCAGTACTCGCCATCGTAACTCGATTCGATACGACACATTTCTGACACAGTAATACGGAATCGACACCTATTCTAATATGCATATTCGATACACATATATGTCCAACACGATGTGATATGAACACACGACATGAATTTTGGAGTGTCCGTGCTTCTTAGGCTTCTTGATGAAGCAGGATGTGATGCTGGGAACCACACTCGTGAGAGAATCCTCGCTGTTCATAGAGGATATGGGAAGCTCGCCGGCCTTCTCCGAGGACGGATACGGGTCCGTCGCAACCGCCTACATCGTCTGCGGGCAGGACGTGGCAATCACCGAGGACTACCAGCGGTTCATGATCCGGAACCACCCTGTGAAAGAGGTGATAGAGATCGAAGGGGCGGACCACATGCCAATGCTCTCGACGCCACAGGAGCTGTGCCGGTCTCTCATCTCCATTGCTGACCATGCCTCTTATTCTACTGCATAGTTATAGTTACGTTCTTAATATGCAATGTTGTTCAATGATAGAACAAAAATTGTAAGCTTCTAAGCCACTCTAAGTCCTTTGCTTTCAGTTATTATTGTTTGTTATTGGGAAAAAAAAATCTACCATCTCAATGTCATGATAAGAATGATCTGAAATCCATTTTGAAATTCGTACATCGGATCACAATTTCGATATTACCTTTGGATTCGTGACGTCGTTTTAGCCTAAATTTATATATAACTTGTCACTTTTTTTACTCTAACTAATTTGGTTCAATTTTCTGGCTTTTGGGGGTCCGCTGTTAGACACGAAAATGTTGGAGTGGGTGGGGTTCCCAACCTATGTGGAGAAAGTCCCGGAGTGCGACGAGCGCCGTTCGTGTGTCGAAGAAGCTCGGGAAGTAGACGTAGAGCTGCTGCTGTTGCTGCTGGAGCTGCTGGAAGCAGGGGATCCGAGTTCGGGCCGAACTCGGTCCCATGGCGAGTTCGGGCCGAACTCGGTCTGGCCGTTCCAGGGTTTGGCCAGTAGGTGCTGGTTGCCCCACACAGAGTTCTGGCCGAACTCTGTGTGTCGGGGGGCTGAAGCGGATTTCAGGATGAGTTTTCATCATTGGATCTAATCCAACGGTCCAGGTTGGTTGCGGGATTAGGGAGATATATTGAGTTTTCTCAACCCTAATTCATTATCGCATAATCGCATTGGACAACACAAGTTTTGCGAGAGAAGGAGGCAAGAGTGCCATTACAACTTCGGAGAAGAAGACGGAGGATTGAAGGTCGCTGTTCGAAGGAGATCGTGTTCGGGTAATCTCTACTCGTCGTTCTCGCTCTTCGTAGCCTTGTAATCATTGTTCTTATCTCTGAGTGTTGTGGGGATCCGATTTGGATCGGGAGGAGTTTGTAGAGGGTGTATTTCTTCTATTCCATTAGTGGAGGCTTCTCAGGGTTGGACTCCGATCGTCCCGTGGTTTTTCCCGCAAGGGTTTCCACGTCAAAAAATTCTCTGTGTCTGCGTGGTTGTTTTTGTGTGCTTGTTTTTGGGTTCGTGCGTTGTTTGCTCGGTCCTCTCGCAGGTACTCTCCGGTTTGGGGAAAGGTTTCCGCGCTTCTTTTCCAACAGAAAACACCTTCTAACACGAAAACCGAAATTTTCGGTCTTGACATATTTATAAACTTCTTTATATGAATCTTGGGTATTGGTATCATCCGGACTCATTTGTGATAGTTGTATATGCATTTGAGCTCATCTCAGTCTTTTCTCATATTTTCGGACTGTTTTTCTATCGATACGTTCGTGTATGACACATCGACTTCATATATTCTTCAGACAAGTACCCTACAAGGCTACATAGAGAGGTACCTTTATATTGTGTATGATATGTCTCTTGATCGGGCAGAGGTTCTCTTTACATGTTACATGTTACACATAGATTCTAGGTTTCGTGTTGTGATCCGCTTATGGATCGTTAGTTCGTTTTCTATAGAGATTATGCATAGCTAGATATAGTCGGCAGGGAGAATACTTAATAGGCATATAGTTCACCTCATTATCGAACGAATCATGATTGTAAGTCGTTGCACATATGCGTACCGACGCGTCTTATGTCCAAAAATCTTGACTGTCACGCCCCGCTCCCAGGATACGGCGAGCCGAGTACGTACAACATCCCCAGGCTACGCGACCATACAACATGAACCTAATTGTATCCCGCGATTGTCGCCTGTAAGGTCCTAGGTAGGCATAGAGTTAAGGAAATAATACAATTTTCCACAAAAGAGCATAACATTCATTTTATCCCAAAATGTTACAACATAATTCAAGTCTCATCATCAAACACATATTTACATTCTGGATTCATTGTTCTTCAAAATACAAACTTACATATTGCATTCATGTTTCTTCAAAATACATAAGTCATAGCTATGAGGTTCCCAGGATAAGGCTACAACCCTCAGTCCTACATCATTCATAAAGTTCTGCCTCAGTGTATGCCTGTTCCCCATCTTGTTCTTCAACAATCCCTAGTGAACAAAACTAGGTCGTCAATACGACGAGCAAGCCCTCAGTCAAAGGAGAAGTATGAATACGTAAAATTAAACAAGTAAACAAGATTTAGTAACTAGAGTGATTTAAATTCATACCTTGATATTAGTCAAAAGAAAGTGATTCTTAATTAATGACACAAGGACACGACAAGATCTTTTAGACCTAAATGCAATTTAGAGAAACTCATGGATCACACACACTCGCCTAGCATCTCAACAATAACCCCATTTGCCCGGGATCAGGCTCGTACAAAACGGGTTGGTGCTTAGATACTCCAACCGTCTGTACTATCACATATTGATGTGATTACAAGCAGGATAACATCATGAGTGGTTTCCGAATCATCTGGGTCGAATCATCGCATCATATGTTATAATCAAGAAGTTCGTATGTCTTGGACTTTTCCAAGAATATTCGAACCCATTCATTAGAGAGCTGAGCTGAACTCAGGGCCTGGATATCTAATGAATTAACAATTATTCTGAGCTGAAACTCATGGTAATGTGCAAATGGATAGCTGAGCTGAAACTCAGGGCCTGGATGTCCAATTGCGATCAAGAAAGTGAGCTAAGCCTCACCCCGGATATTCGCACGGCCGTACGAACACCGTATCAGGGACTGATCAGTATGAAAATAAAAATTATATTGCAAAGAAGTCAGCCAGGTGTGATCCAACGGTTTCTCTCCCACAACCCCATGCAACCTATTCTAAACATTTAGACTTCAGAGAAACTATCTCCCAATCGTGAGTCCTAGAAGTCAAGTTGCTTTCAAATATTAGTTTCGTCTTTTCCGAAACTAAAGTAGTCCGGGAAATATTGGAACCAAGGTAAAATTTCAAGATATTCAATTGGACATGATTCCAAGAATCCCTCCGATATTATAGGTCGGAGATGGATGTTTCAAGTGGTCTAGAACTAGAGTCAAATTTTCCAAGAAATCCGAGTTTGTCGAAAATAGACTAACTCTGGAAATTCTCAAAAATTTCGGCAGAGTCTCCTTTGTATTTACTGACCCGGAAATTAATCCGATACAAGTAAACACAAAGAGACAATATACGGGCACGCCGACCCCTTCGGTGGAGCAACCCTCAACACCGGCAACACGCAATTATAAACGGGTACGCCGACCCCTTCGGTAGAGCAACCCTCAACACCGGACCACACATGTAAAGATATATGCAAAAATAAAGACCTTGCTTACCTTAGCAAACAAGCAAGCATACAATTTATCTTGGTTTTGCATCGACTTTATCTAAATACTAAACAAGCCAAGGATGATATGGTTATTAGTGATATAATAATGTCAAAATAATATTAATTGCCATGGAGCATATTTAACCTCTCAAGAATGTTTCAAAATAGCAATTAACACTTGAAAAGTAAATATATAACTACCATAGTGTCTAGGTATCCCTTAATAGTCATTCTTGTTGTAAATTCCTGACATTAGGGGCCATTTTAGTTAAATTAAAAATCTGGACAGAATTATAGTATTAACATAAATTGGTAGTTAGACAAGTTTTTCATATACATAAAAGGGTATCAAATGATTTGCATACGTGCATTTATATAATGACTTTAGGTAGGTGTGTGTATATATACATATATTTTATGGTGCATAAACCTCTTACATGTATATATATATATATATATATATATATGTCCATATTGTGTCAAAGTATAAGTGTCAAGGCTTTGAGTATGTGTGTATGTATATTCGTATGTACATTGTTAAGAACTATACTTGTGGAGTACATATATGTGTACATGTGAGGACAAAATCACAATATAATTTAGAATCAAAGTGTCCATACAAATATATATACACATACTCAAGGAATTCACTTGTGCAATACATTTTCCATGATATAATCTTCAACATGGGATTTTTGTTACAATTTCCACCAAATTTCAGAATATAAAATGATATCATATCACTCATAATACTTATGAAAATAAGAAACATTCCAAATAGGAGGAGGAAGAAGAAGGGGGCTTGCCTTGAGCCTTGCCTTGTAGATATCTTCCCTCTTGAAGAATTTCTCAAAACCCAAAATCAGGATCCTAGGACACAAATTTGGGAATTGGGGTTAAAATCAAAACCTAAAAATTATTTTACCAAGAAATTGAAGAGAATGGGAAAGGAAATTGAAAGGAAGGAAAAGGAAGAAGAAGAAGAAGAGGAAGGAGGGGTGTGGTCGGCCGGCGGCCGACCGCCGGCGGCGCCAGCGCTGGCGCCAGCAGCCGCGGCAGCAGCGCAACGCAGCAGTAGCAGCAGCAGCAGCAGCAGCAGCAGTAGCAAAAGCAGTAGCAAGAGCAGTAGCAAGGGAGAGGGAAGAAGGAAGAAGGAGAAGAAAGGAAGGAGAAGAAAATGAGAGGAAGAAGAAGAAGGGAGAGGAGAGTACCTGGAGTTCACTGAATGGGGAAAAATGGGTTTCTCCTTCATTCTCCTTCAAGTATAATGAATGGTAGAAAAGAGAATGACCAAAATACCCATATAGCCTTGTCATGAGGCATGAGTGCCAAATGGCACAAATCCATGCATGGAAGCCACATACTTTCCTATGCAAGTATGCAAAATAAATTTTGCATGGGGGGGTATTTAAAAAAATTGATTTATCCAATTTACACTATATATATATATTTGAGAAATAATTTTAGGAAAATAGTTTTTGAATGGTAAAAAAAAAAATATACCAATAATAAAAATGAAAAATTTAGGGTTATGACACCCTATCCACCTTAATTAAATTCCGTCCTCGAAATTTAAGGATGAGAGAGGTAGAGAATGATAGGTTGCTAAGTACCTTAATCATCAAAGAGGTAGGGGTACAGTCGCCGCATCTCATCTTCTCTTTCCCAAGTAGATTCTCCCGGTGAGCCCTTGTTCCAAGATACTCGTACCAAAGAGATGGTCTTGTTCTTAAGAATCTTCTGTCTTCGATCCAGGATCTCTACTGGCTTCTGTTCAATGCGAAAAGTTGGGCCAACTGTGATTTCTGAATGATCCAGTATGTGACTGGGATCTAGCACATACTTCCGTAGTTGAGATACATGGAAGACGTCGTGAACTCCTTCGAGAGATGGTGGCAAGGCCAATCTGTAAGATACATCACCGATTCGGTCCAGGACGTCGAATGGGCCTATATACCTTGGGCTCAACTTTCCTCTGGTTCCAAACCTGATTGTTCCCTTTGTTGGCGAGATCTTCAAGAATACATGATCTCCTGGTTTGAAATTCAAAATTCTCCGATGCTTATCTGCCCACATCTTGTGCCTGTCCTGTGCAGCTTAAAGATGACTTCGAACTGCCTTGACCATGTCCACAGTCTGCATAACCAATTCTGGGCCCAAGAGTTGCCGTTCTCCGACGTCACCCCAGCATATAGGTGATCTGCACTTCCTCCCATACAGTGCTTCAAATGGCGCCATCTTGATACTGGCCTGATAACTGTTATTATAGGAAAATTCTACCAGATGCAAATGATCATCCCATGATCCTTGGAAATCTAGAGAGCACGCTCTCAACATGTCTTCCAAAATTTGTATTAACCTTTCTGACTGTCCATCAGTCTGTGGGTGATATGCTGAACTGAACTTCAGGCGACTGCCAAGACTGTCTGCAAGCTTCTCCAAAACTTGGAGGTGAACCGAGTATCCCTGTCTGATACGATACTTACCGGCACCCCATAGTGACTAACGACTTCCTTCATGTACATCTCCGCTAGATGCTCCGTAGATTGACCGACTCGAAAGGGTAAAAATCTTGCGGACTTTATAAGTCTATCTACTATCACCCAGATGGCATTGTTACCTTTTTGAGTTCTTGGGAGTCCTGATACAAAATCCATTGTAATATGCTCCCACTTCCATTCTGGTACTGGGAGTGGTTGCAGTAGTCTAGCAGTCCTTTGGTGCTCAGCTTTCACTTGTTGGCATACTAAACATTTCGAGACAAATTTTGCTATTTCCCGCTTCATTCCATGCAACCAAAAGTTTTGTCTCAGATCCTGGTACATCTTCGTACTCCCAGGATGAACGGAGTACTGAGAACTATGTGCTTCAGACATCAGTTCAGTCCGGAGTTCTCCAAATGGTACATATAATCGACTCCCGAACCTTAAGGATCCATCAGAATGCTTCATTAATCCAGTTTGTATCCCAGCTTCAGTTTGACTTCACAGTTTCTGCAGCTTCACATCCTTCTTCTGTGCTTCCTTAATTCTCTCCACTAAGGAAGATTGAACTTGTAAACTTCCCCAAAATCCATCTGCAACTGGGCATATCACTTCAATCCCCATTTTTCTGAGATCATCCAATATCTCCTTGGGCGTGTTCATAAAGAAAGCTTCTGGCCTCCTACTCAAAGCATCTGCCACTTTGTTTGCCTTGCCTGGATGATACTGCAACTCCATATCAGAATCCTTAAGTAACTCAAGCCATCTACGTTGCCTCATATTTAACTCCTTTTGGGTGAACACATATTTTAAACTCTTATGATCTGTGTAAATCTTGATCTGTTCACCATACAAGTAATGCCTCCACAGTTTCAGTGCAAACACAACAGCTGCTAATTCCAGATCATGTGTTGGGTAGTTCCTTTCATGAACCTTCAACTGGCGCGAGGCATAAGCGATCACCCTTCCGTGCTGCATCAACACACAGCCCAAACCCTTGCCAGAAGCATCACTGTAAATCTCGTAACCTCCTGATCCTGAGGGTAAGGCTAGTACTGGTGCAGTGACAAGTCTTTCCTTTAATTCCTCAAATGCTGCTTGACATTTATCAGTCCAAACAAATTTTTCATTCTTCCGAGTCAATCTAGTAAGCGGCTCAACAATTCTTGAAAAATTCTCCACGAATCTTCTATAGTATCCAGCTAATCCAACGAAACTTCGAACTTCAGCTACATTTTTGGGAGTAGGCCATAATTTAACTGCTTCTATTTTCTTAGGATCTACTGTTATGCCTTCTCCACTGACTATGTGTCCCAAGAAAGGAATTTCTTTTAACCAAAATTCACATTTGCTTAACTTCCCATACAGCTTCTCCTGTCGTAGAGTCTCAAGTACTACCCTCAAGTGTTCTTCGTGCTCCTCCTCGTTCTTTGAGTAGATCAATATGTCATCAATGAACACGATCACAAATTTATCCAGATATTGATAGAATATCCTATTCATCAAATCCATGAATATGGCCGGAGCATTTGTCAATCCAAAAGGCATGACTTGAAACTCATAATGTCCATATCTTGTTCTAAAAGCAGTCTTTGGTATGTCTTCTTTCTTAATCTTCACTTGGTGATAGCCTGATCTGAGATCTATTTTGGAAAATACAGTTGCTCCTCCAAGTTGGTCGAATAATTCATCGATCCTAGGGAGTGGGTATTTGTTCTTGATTGTTAGTTCATTCAGTGCTCTATAATCAATTACCAATCTCAGACTCCCATCCTTTTTCTTTACAAAAAGTACAGGTGCTCCCCATGGAGAACCACTGGGTCTAATGAATTCTTTGGCTAGCAACTCCTTGATTTGTTTATTTAATTCAGCTAATTCCTCCTTATTCATTGGATATATCTTCTTAGCAATAGGGGCTGCTCCAGGAACTAGATCAATACTAAATTCAACTGCCCTATCCGGTGGCAATCCGGGTAATTCATCAGGGAATACATCCTTAAACTCTTCTACAACTCTTGGCCATTCCTCTATTACTTGACCCTGGAGACTCCTTAGTTCGAACTTTCTAACTCCTCTTTGTCAAACTCCTTCTGGGCTCTAACAAATTCATGCAACTTCCTACTGGGTAAGGAAAACTGTACTTTTCCTTGTCCACAATCAATAATCGCCGAGGTTGCTATTAACCAATCCATGCCAAATACTACATCATAGTTGTCCATAGGAAAGACTAATAGTTTTGTTCGGAAGCTTGCTCCTCCCATTTTAATTGGACAATTTCTACAAATTCGGCTTACTTCTACAATTCCATTGTCCGTAAGGATTTTCAACTTTCTGGCTAGAGGTTGTGTCTCTATTTTATACTCAGATATGAATGATGCAGATATAAAAGAATGAGTAGCTCCAGAATCAAATAGCACTGATGCAGGACTAGATGAAGCAAGTATAGTACCTGTCACCACGTCTCCTGGTATTCCTGCTTCATTGTTATCCATCATAAAGGCTTGGCCGTGATTCTTGTTCTTCTTCTTGTTGTTGTGGTTCTGATTAGCCCTCTGTGCCTGGTGGAATTGATGTGCTTGAGGTGGTAAGACCGGCCTCTGCTGATATCCTGTAGTTGCATTAGGCCTGGGCTCATTGTTCTGGAAGGCAGGCCTTTGTTGAAATCCCTGGTTTGCAGCTCTTGGTCCCTGTGCATTATTCTGTGCTACCGATCTTCTATTGTTCTGGGGACATTGGTTCAATCGATGGTTGGAGGATCCACACTTCAGGCACTTCCCTTGAAGTCTTCTGCAATTATTCTTTGTATGTTCCGGCCTTCTGCAGTAAGAACAACTCAGTACGGGTCTTTTCTGCTCATGCTGGGCACCCCTTAGTTGCCCTTGCCCCGAAGTCCTTCCCTGGGCCGAACCAGTTTCCAGACTCCGCTTTTGCCCTGCAGTCTTCGCGTTGTTCTTGTCATTTTGCATCCTTTGTTGGTCCCTTGCAGCTTCGACCACTTCAGCATAAGTTTGACATTTGTAAGGGGCACCTTCATCTTTAATTTATCATCCAGTCCTTCCATGAACCGGACTACCTTCGCCTTCTCTGTAGATACCAAGCTTGGAGCATACCGGCTGAGTCTGGTAAATTCTGCTGAATATTCGTCGACAGAGGTCTTGTTCTGTTTCAGATGAAGGAATCTTCTTTCCAACTCCAACTTGGCACTTGGGGGAAAGAATCTCTCTTCAAATTCTTCCTTAAACTTCTCCCAAGTCACAACTTCATCAGATTCTTCTGGATGTAATGAGCTCCACCATATGTCAGCCACATCTTTTAATTGAATCCTTACTAGTGAAACTATGTCATTTGGCGGGGTCTTCGCGCCCTTTAGTAACGCCTCTGTGGTTCTAATCCACTGCGCTGCTTCCATAGGGGTTTCTGTTCCTTTGAATTCTGGGGGCTTGATTGTCCTAAACTCTGAAAGGGTCCCCGTCTTCTGCGTAGGAGTGACATCCAATCTCTCTAGTAGTTTTGTTGAGGTGGCTTGGGAAAGTTGCATTTGTTGGGTATTGGCCTCCAAGACCCTTTGAAAGAATTCAAAGGCATCAGTCGTTCGTGTCCCGGAGGCTTCTACTTGTGAGGTATTGGGATCCGGTTGAGAAGCCATCTCCTATATATTAAGAATTGGAAATTCTTAAATACAAAATTTAAAGAGAACTTAATTTACTAGAGGAGATTGAAAAGATAATTGCAATATATAAAGTCATAACCAAAAGAAGCATATTTCATTCATTTCACAAAACACGATTACAATATGCTTCACTAGGAAGTCCGTACAACTTTTGTACTCTAATCCTTATACAAAACTATTTACATCTGTTGTAATTCCAAAATGTTGTACAACAGACAAAAATTTCCCTTTTTCTTCCATACATCATATCTATAAGCTATCTGCTGATTCATCAAAATGCTGTGCAGCAGACAAAAACTACCCCAGTCCTAACTGTCGTGCGTCACCATCTCAGCTTTATGTAGGTGATCTCGCGGATCCTATCATAAGGATTGGCCTCTACCCATTCCTCAATGGTCCCTTCATATCCATGAGTAAATGGAGAAGGACCATCCTTCGCAAGGAAGAACCTAAGTCGTAGTTCCTTTTCCCAATATACTTCCGCTCCATCTTCCACATCACGGATTCTGGGGCATAGGCGCTCGAAAAATATACTGTTCACCGGAAGCTCTCCGTCGGGCGACACCTTCCAAGCCTCCCGAGCAAACTGCTCGTATCCGTAATGAGTCCGGTGGCTCCCATCCCAGTAGATGCTCGGCAGGAATCGGGCCATGACCTATATCCGAAAATTCCTCGAATGAGAACTCTATGATATAAAATAATTATCATAATAAAATCATCAAATTCTAAATAAATTTTGATCAAGATTCATATCCCCAAACCTTAGTAGATTTTTTTTTTCAACCTTCAATTGTCATCTATTCCTATCCTAGGGAAGTCCAAGTAAATCCTTAAGATAATATTCGATATCCACCTATACCATCTCCTTAATCTATACACTACCCTTAAAGAGTGGACCTGCATGGGCCACCAACCGAAAGACGTGTCACGCCCCGCTCCCAGGATACGGCGAGCCGAGTACGTACAACATCCCCAGGCTACGCGACCATACAACATGAACCTAATTGTATCCCGCGATTGTCGCCTGTAAGGTCCTAGGTAGGCATAGAGTTAAGAAAATAATACAATTTTCCACAAAAGAGCATAACATTCATTTTATCCCAAAATGTTACAACATAATTCAAGTCTCATCATCAAACACATATTTACATTCTGGATTCATTGTTCTTCAAAATACAAACTTACATATTGCATTCATGTTTCTTCAAAATACATAAGTCATAGCTATGAGGTTCCCAGGATAAGGCTACAACCCTCAGTCCTACATCATTCATAAAGTTCTGCCTCAGTGTATGCCTGTTCCCCATCCTGTTCTTCAACAATCCCTAGTGAACAAAACTAGGTCGTCAATACGACGAGCAAGCCCTCAGTCAAAGGAGAAGTATGAATACGTAAAATTAAACAAGTGAACAAGATTTAGTAACTAGAGTGATTTAAATTCATACCTTGATATTAGTCAAAAGAAAGTGATTCTTAATTAATGACACAAGGACACGACAAGATCTTTTAGACCTAAATGCAATTTAGAGAAACTCATGGATCACACACACTCGCCTAGCATCTCAACAATAACCCCATTTGCCCGGGATCAGGCTCGTACAAAACGGGTTGGTGCTTAGATACTCCAACCGTCTGTACTATCACATATTGATGTGATTACAAGCAAGATAACATCATGAGTGGTTTCCGAATCATCTGGGTCGAATCATCGCATTATGTGTTATAATCAAGAAGTTCGTATGTCTTGGACTTTTCCAAGAATATTCGAACCCATTCATTAGAGAGCTGAGCTGAACTCAGGGCCTGGATATCTAATGAATTAACAATTATTCTGAGCTGAAACTCAGGGTAATGTGCAAATGGATAGCTGAGCTGAAACTCAGGGCCTGGATGTCCAATTGCGATCAAGAAAGTGAGCTAAGCCTCACCCCGGATATTCGCACGGCCGTACGAACACCGTATCAGGGACTGATCAGTATGAAAATAAAAATTATATTGCAAAGAAGTCAGCCAGGTGTGATCCAACGGTTTCTCTCCCACAACCCCATGCAACCTATTCTAAACATTTAGACTTCAGAGAAACTATCTCCCAATCGGGAGTCCTAGAAGTCAAGTTGCTTTCAAATATTAGTTTCGTCTTTTCCGAAACTAAAGTAGTCCGGGAAATATTGGAACCAAGGTAAAATTTCAAGATATTCAATTGGACATGATTCCAAGAATCCCTCCGATATTATAGGTCGGAGATGGATGTTTCAAGTGGTCTAGAACTAGAGTCAAATTTTCCAAGAAATCCGAGTTTGTCGAAAATAGACTAACTCTGGAAATTCTCAAAAATTTCGGCAGAGTCTCCTTTGTATTTACTGACCCGGAAATTAATCCGATACAAGTAAACACAAAGAGACAATATACGGGCACGCCGACCCCTTCGGTGGAGCAACCCTCAACACCGGACCACGCATGTAAAGATATATGCAAAAATAAAGACCTTGCTTACCTTAGCAAACAAGCAAGCATACAATTTATCTTGGTTTTGCATCGACTTTATCTAAATACTAAACAAGCCAAGGATGATATGGTTATTAGTGATATAATAATGTCAAAATAATATTAATTGCCATGGAGCATATTTAACCTCTCAAGAATGTTTCAAAATAGCAATTAACACTTGAAAAGTAAATATATAACTACCATAGTGTCTAGGTATCCCTTAATAGTCATTCTTGTTGTAAATTCCTGACATTAGGGGCCATTTTAGTTAAATTAAAAATCTGGACAGAATTATAGTATTAACATAAATTGGTAGTTAGACAAGTTTTTCATATACATAAAAGGGTATCAAATGATTTGCATACGTGCATTTATATAATGACTTTAGGTAGGTGTGTGTATATATATACATATATTTCATGGTGCATAAACCTCTTACATGTATATATATATATGTCCATATTGTGTCAAAGTATAAGTGTCAAGGCTTTGAGTATGTGTGTATGTATATTCGTATGTACATTGTTAAGAACTATACTTGTGGAGTACATATATGTGTACATGTGAGGACAAAATCACAATATAATTTAGAATCAAAGTGTCCATACAAATATATATACACATACTCAAGGAATTCACTTGTGCAATACATTTTCCATGATATAATCTTCAACATGGGATTTTTGTTACAATTTCCACCAAATTTCAGAATATAAAATGATATCATATCACTCATAATACTTATGAAAATAAGAAACATTCCAAATAGGAGGAGGAAGAAGAAGGGGGCTTGCCTTGAGCCTTGCCTTGTAGATATCTTCCCTCTTGAAGAATTTCTCAAAATCCAAAATCAGGATCCTAGGACACAAATTTGGGAATTGGGGTTAAAATCAAAACCTAAAAATTATTTTACTAAGAAATTGAAGAGAATGGGAAAGGAAATTGAAAGGAAGGAAGAGGAAGAAGAAGAAGAAGAGGAAGGAGGGGTGTGGTCGGCCGGCGGCCGACCGCCGGCGGCGCCAGCAGCCGCGGCAGCAGCGCAACGCAGCAGTGGCAGCAGCAGCAGCAGCAGTAGCAGTAGCAAAAGCAGTAGCAAGAGCAGTAGCAAGGGAGAGGGAAGAAGGAAGAAGGAGAAGAAAGGAAGGAGAAGAAAATGAGAGGAAGAAGAAGAAGGGAAAGGAGAGTACCTGGAGTTCACTGAATGGGGAAAAATGGGTTTCTCCTTCATTCTCCTTCAAGTATAATGAATGGTAGAAAAGAGAATGACCAAAATACCCATATAGCCTTGTCATGAGGCATGAGTGCCAAATGGCACAAATCCATGCATGGAAGCCACATACTTTCCTATGCAAGTATGCAAAATAAATTTTGCATGGGGGGTATTTAAAAAAAATTGATTTATCCAATTTACACTATATATATATATTTGAGAAATAATTTTAGGAAAATAGTTTTTGAATGGTAAAAAAAAAAAAATACCAATAATAAAAATGAAAAATTTAGGGTTATGACATTGACTGCTAGTCGTCATATACTGGCATGTCTTATCACCTGCCTTAGACCTTACAGGCCAAACTGGGTATTCTAAATTGTACGTATCACACATATATACAAATCACTTGTTATTGAGTTCAGTTGTTCTTGTTATAGTCTTATCTTGCTTCTAGTCATTACATGCTATTTTTCAGTACATGTCTTTATGATTCTATTGTTATATTCGTCATATTGTTTAGTGTATCTCTGTTGTGCTCAGTATTTTACTTAATTCTGACTGGATAACGTTGACATTTAGACGATGATGACATTATCCCACCTATTATGGTCCTCGGGAGGAAATATTGGACGATTTGACCGATGGTATCATGGTGTGCGGTCGTAGGCACCAAAAAATAGAACATTTTCTCTTAAAATTATTTGTAGTAGTGAAAGTAAGGATCGATTCCACGGAGAGCAATTAGTGTACTTTTATGCAATGTGAACAAGGATGGGGGGAGAGATTTGAATTTAATAAAAGCAAATTTAAGAAGAGCTAAAAAATAATAAAAGTATTGAAATCAATCAAAGGAACACATATTGGACTCAGTTAACATTCACCATTGGAATATTAAAATTGATCATCGATGCATGCATAAATTAACTCATACTGTGAATATTCACCGTCAGAAGTATCTTCCTATCTCTCTTAGGCTTAGTTAATTAAAAACAAGCGATCTAATTAACTTTAACTACTAAATAATCCAAGACAAGCGCCGAAGATTTAATCTAGCAATTTTAAAAAAAACCATGAGATCGATGAAGCAAAACAAAACAAGTACAAGCGGTTGCATTTAGTTTTGTCAAAAGTTTTACTCCTAAGATCTAATAAAACAAAGCAGTTTATTAAATCTTGGTTGCTTCATAAATTAGAAAAATCAAACAATTACCGATTTGATATATAATTAAGCAGTAGAACGAAATGAATAATAAGCTAGTAGGCCTCCTAATAATTAAAAATAATAATCATAAAGATGTGCATAGAAAAACATTCATTACTCAAAATATAAATCAAACAAATAAATATAATTTAGACCTTACAAGTTTATTGATTCCAATGCTTCCATATCCTTCGACCAACAAGACTTCTCATGATTTCTATCCCTTTTATACACCATAAATTAGTTGTTTCAATCCCGCAATATCTTTCCACATATCCTCTAAATTTGACAACTTCTCAAACAAAAAAAAACTAAGACGTAGAACAAGTAAAAAAATAGTTATTTTGGTTTATATTTTTGTTCACAGCATCTTTGACTCAACTTCAAGCCTGATTTCGTTCATGATACAGCCTGAATATCGAAAATCTCAAAATATGAAAGTTATAGGCAGTTGTCTTAGCTTTCCAAAATCTTTTTGAATTACCTCAATTTCTTTTCAGATGAAAAAGTTATACGCATTTTGGTAAAAGGTGTCAAAATTGTCCAAAAATTGTAATTTATATCCATTTTGCACATAGTGTCTCCAACTGCATCTAAATCAAAATATAAGAATAGTGAGTATCTTTACTCAAGAAATGAGCATAAAATGGTAAACATTAAGGGATAAAAATATAACATTTTATGTTCTTATCAAATATCCCCACACTTAACTTTTGTTCGTCCTCGGACAAAACTCTAATTTATTTATTTTTTCCAAAACGAAAATCAAGGTTGTAATACTATAAATAAAGAATAACCAAGCTCTTCAAAACTCATAACATACCATGAAAATATATTCTTAAACAACTTCTAATTACTTAGTAGGTATTTTTACTTACATAGAGTTAACTAAATTGGTAGACACTCACATAAATAAACACTGAACTCTCATCTGTTTGAAGGGTATGTGTTTCGCTCAAATTCATTCCAAAAGAAAAGATCTACCATAAGCAGCTTGCATATTTTCTGATTCTCCACCACTTGGATCACATGCATAACACAAATCATACAGACTTTTCATGGGTTGTAGTGGGACATAGGATCAATGTAGGATATATTTGGGAGTGTAGCTCGAAAATACGATTTTACTCCTCTCCCCACTCTCTCCCCCCTCTCTCTCCGGTGGTGGGAGCTTCTCAAGCGGGACCGACCAGAGGAGAGGGGAGGGTGACCGGCCAGCGGAGGGAGGAGAGGGCGGGTCGAGCTAGGGGTGAGCTTTCAGTTAATTCGGCTCAACCGAACCGAAAATCGAATTGAACCGAAAACCGGATAAATAAAACCGAAACCGAACCGAACTGTCCCATAACTGAATCAAACTGAACCGAATTAAATCGGTTGGATTTTCGGTTTATTCAATATTATGGTTTATTTGCACTTTTTTGTTAATATATATAGTAATTAAATATACCTATATATATATATATATATATATATATATATATATATATATATATATATATATATATATATATATATATATATATATATATATATATGAATGATTCGCATTCCCTCATTTTTTGTATCCCCAAGCATCTCCATGTTAACAATCGTTTGATCTTCTTTAAGTCATCTAATTTTAACCTTTGTTTTGAGCCATTCAAATCAATGGTTAAGATTAGATGATTTAAAACAACATCCGACGGTAGATAGCATGGGGATGCTTGGGGATGAAAAAAAAAACAGGGATGTGGATCCCTCCTTATATATATATATATATATATATATATATATATATATATATATATATATATATATATATATATATATATGCACTAAATAAATTTAGGTATATTTAAGTATTATAAATATTAACAAAAACTGCAAATAAACCAAAAAAATTAAATAAACCAAAAATTGAACCGATTTAATTCGGTTCGGTTTGATTCGGCTATGGGCCAATTCGGTTCGATTTCGGTTTTGCTTATTCGATTTTGGTTCAATTCGGTTTTCGGTTCGGTTTGAACTGAATTAACCGAATGCTCACCCTAGCTCGACCCACCCCTCCTCCCTCCGCTGGCCGACAACCCTCCCCTCTATCTGGTCGGCCCGTTTGACAAGTCCCCATCACCGGAGAGGGGGGGGGGGGGGGGGGGGAGAGTGGAGGGAGGGGTAAAATCGTAATTTTAAACGTATTTTAACGGCTGTTAACGGCATGGGTGCAAACTGAGCAAAAATTAAAATGTGGGTTTTTTAAACAAAGGTTCTTCAAATGCAAAAACGAAATCTAAGGAGGATTGTTTACACTTTACCCGAAATTGGGGGGTAACACTAATTAAAATAAATTTGGGGGGGGGGGGGGGGGGGGGGGGGGAAGATAGAATATGATTAGCAATTGGGGGGGTGGAGGGGGTAAATACAAATAACTCAACTTTTTTTAACAACTTGATACCCTGAAAAAATCAGGAGCAAAATACCTTCGTAAAACGTAAACTACCCCTACTCCCTTACAGCC
>JANAVB010003200.1:12101842-12129342 GCA_029216955.1 Iris pallida
GTTCATCAAAATAATTCATAAGCCTAGCTATACAAATGATAAGCTAGTACCAAGAGTCAATAGTACATAACTATAGTGAGCTGCAGTCTGACAGCTAAATATCCAGAACATCGGCTAACAGGTGCCGTTGGATAAATGCCAAGTACAAAATGAAAGATATCAGAGCGATGAAGAAGAAATCCACTTATGGTCCCTAGCGCCCATACTCCTGGTGTGCACCATTGACGTTAGGGAGGAAAGTCGGATCATTTGGCTCTGCTACGTGATCTGGGCAAATAAAACCAGCGGGGTCAGTCCCGAATAGCAAGTACCACAAGGGAGCACAAAAGAGTGAGATAAAACCCAAGCATAGTAATAAAATAAATAAAAATATTTCGGTCGTAACCTCGGTCCATAGCCTGTCGTAGCACGATAGTCCAACCCAACAACCAAAAAGGACATGGGTTGGACCACACACCATGACAGTCTATGTCCCTCGGCTACTATCGGAAGGTATAAGCACTACTAAAATAAGGCAAATTAGCGACGTCATTATACGTCGCTAATAATGGAAACTATGTCGCTAATCTTAATTAGCGACGAATTTAGCGACGGAAAATGAACGTCGCTTTTAAGCTAGTCGCAGATGGCACATTCGTCGCCCTACGTCGCTATTTGCGACGTCAATGTCGTGTCGCTGGGTCGTCGCAAAGTTAGCGACGTAGAGCGACAAAAATGTTACGTCGCAAACTTAGCGACGTCGGGCGACAACTTAGCGACGTTTTGTTCTATTTACGTGATGACGTGGCAAGCCTGCCACGTCAGCAATGTGGCGACGTACAGCGATGTAACGCCGCTAATCCGCGACGTATAGCGACGTCCACTTTCCGTCGCTATCCGTCGCTATACGTCGCGAATAATAAAAAAATATTTAAAAAAATAAAATATGTATTTTTGTTATGCTGTGTGTTTGTGTTTACAGTGTGTGTGAAGTGCAGTGTTCGAACCATCGACAGTTTCGCTTACTGTTCTATGTTTTATCTTGGATAAAAAGAGCAACAGTTCAGGGTGCACTTCTCAGAGCTTCCCCTTCACGTCCTTCACCTTCTCGGGATCCTGTACGACGTCCCGAGAGAGTGAAGGATGTGAGAATGAAGCTTTCAGAAGTACACCCTGAACAGTTGCTCTTTCTGTCCAAGATAAAACATACAACAGTAATCGAAACTATCGATAGTTCCGAACACTGCATTTCACATACACTGTAAACACAGACACACATCATCACAAAAATACATATTCTATTTTTTTAAAATTTAGGCAGCACCTCCTTTGTATATCAGATCATCACTTATAACCCAGCGTAGGATATTTGTCATCCCCGTCGCAGATATCACAAAGTAAATATCACAAAGTAAATATCACAATGAAAATACCAACAAAGTAAATATCACAAAGTAAATATCCAACAAACTACACTTCACAGACACACATCATCACAAACATCCAATAGAGTCAAATAAAATGGAAGATGATAAAAAGTCTCCCACCAAGTGTATAAACAAAAGTGTACCAATAAACAATTTGCCCATAGGGCCGATACATACAACTCATAAAAAAATCAAATAAAATTACTGAGGACCCCTGCCGCGCATCTGGGATAGCATGTACTCATACTGCTCCTGTGTGAGCTGTACCGTAGGGACAGTAGGAGGCAGTGCAACGTCTGGAGTCGGCGCCGTCGATGGACCGGAAGGACGTATCTGCTCCAGCTCTCGCAGTTGGTCACCATGCGCAGCAAGGGTACTCTCCATCCTCTGAGTACTCTCCTCAAGAGAAGTATGTAGCTGGGTGAGTGAGGCAGCCACGGTCCTCTGCGATCCCTCCAGCTCGACCTGTCTACGCTCTGTGCGCTGCGTAGACTCGGTGAGCGTATGCAAGCTGGCAGCTGTAGCCTGCTGCAGACTCATCAACTCCTGTATACTGTTCGGCCGCATCAATTCGTCCGGTGATCATCGGATCGTTGGATCGTCGCTCTGTCCCAGCTGCCTCAGAAATCTACTGCTGTAACTCGCGACGCAGCTCATGGAGCTGTCTGCACACATCCTGCGCTCGTGATAACGCTTACGAAGCTGGAGACTGTGCACTGACAGGGGGGCCCGGGATGACTCTAAAGCCAAATAGGTGCCGTAAGATCCCGTACCGTAGTACGTACCCTTCTGAAGACCGCCAATGACGGTCATCCAGAGCTCGTCCGATGATAGAGCTGTAGGCGGCTGGGAGGAAGTACCAGCCCCTCCCTCTGCTGGCGCACTAGCAACAGCAGTCGCCTCCTCATGTAGCCGAACAAACTCGGCCTAGAATAATATTTGCTAACGTATAAGTGTTTGCTAGAGTCTATATTGATATCTATTTTCCTGTTTCTAAATTATAGTAAATTAATATAAAGAATAGAACGTACATATGCCTGCGTCGCCCTCTCGTCAATGAACTCCCCAGCCCTCCAATGGGTGACCAGGAAGACGGTCACCATGTTGGGGTCCTCACCCTTTTTTACCTGTTAAAATATATTATCTATTATTAGTATTAAACATTCTATCCAACTATATAAAATAATGTCCGTCATAGAAAATGTACCAGACGACGAAAATGCTCCATCATCGGAATGGAGCCACCACACCACTTACCGGCGCTCGACCAGCCACCTTGGCCTTGTCAGACCGCTCATGGTACCTGGGCTCGCCGAATCTAGCCTTCATCGCAGTCCATTGCTCTGGCGTGATCCAACCATGGATTGGCTTTTCGGAGCGATCACGAGACTTCTGGTCGTGGATCGCATCACGGATGAGCTTGCCTGCGACGGCAGAAAATTGGCCCTCGATCTTCGCGCCCGGTGTGGTGGATAGAAATAGGTCCTCTACAAGAAGTAAAATAGAAAAGATGTATAATATACACAAATAATTATTAAAATTTAAAAATAAACAAATTTTTTACCTTGAAGTGGGCGAACCAAAAGGCCTTCCTATCTGCGGGAGCATCTGAGTAGTTAATCCAAGGCCCACCATAGTTCTGCCTCAGAAATACCCCCAGCTGTCTCTGTACTGCAGGAGGCCGATATCTATACAATAATAATTTTCATGAATATATATGTACATATAATCATTTGAGAAATATATATAACCAATTAACTTACTTTGTAGGCCCGTCCGTCCAAATCTCCATACGCGTCTCGTCCGGGGGAGAGCATGGAGGGTCGCTCTCACCTCCTGTCTGGGCAGGATCAGTCTCATCGCCGTCCTCCATATGCTCGGCGTCGGCTCCCTCCATGGTGCCGTCGGGAGGAGGAATGCTGGACGCGGGATCAGGGATGCTGGACGGGATCAGGAATACTGGATGAGGGACCAGGAACGCTGGACGACGAGGGAGGAGTCGCCAACCTGCTGGAACTGCCCTGTCCCGATAATGGACCAGGAACAGAACGGTACAATAGCGTACTCAGAGATGAGGATGAGGGTACGGAATCTCCATCCCCAGCCCGAGGCATACGGGACTTTCTAATATAAATCCTTCGCGTCGTCCAGATGGTCTAGTCATACCTGATAATAACATATGACAATAAAACAAAAATATATATTTATATGATAGACATCACAGATTTTTAAAAAATATCATAGTCGCAGATAAAAGTGTCACTAAAGTGTCACTAAAGTGTCAAATATGATGATAAAACAAACGTACAGAATTAATCCTCTTCTGAAAATTCATCTAGTTCGTTTAGCATCATCATCATCATCATCTTCTTCTTCTTCTTCTTCTTCCTCCTCTACATCTTCACTTTCATCTGCATCTTCCTCTTCAGATAATTTACTTCTTCTACACAATTAGATGTGTAATGAGGAACTTCCGTCGTGTCCACTTCTAATATTTGTTACAAGAGGTAGTTCATCCTCTTGATAAGCTATATCGTCAACCTCAAAGGTATTTCTAGCTTTGGTCTTGCATACTACCCACCAGTCTGACCTTGTTGTTTCCGTTTAGGATAACTTGTAAAGTACACGAGCTGAGCCTGACTTGATAGGACAAATGGTTCATAGGCTTGATATCGACACCGATAGTTTATATCCACAAGACCGTGCTTGTCTACTTTCCAACCTTGACCTTCAATCGGATCGAACCAATCACACCTGAATACACAATCTTAGCAGGCTCTATTCCATAACTATATGTCAGCTCCACGATCTCCCGTAGCACGCCATAGAAATCGTTGTCCGTATCAACATCTTTGTAGTTCGAAGATCTGATACACAAACAGCTGTTTTTGTGGAGTCGAGATCCACAAAGTTGTCTCTGATCGGACAAGTTGTTGACTTGAACCTAAACCCATTAACAGTAGCTTGGCCATATTTTTGCAGCATAAATTGGTCCTTTGGCTAGTGTTCTAATAGACTCATTCTCAAGTCTTGCGTATGGATGATCGACCTAAATACCACGAAAAAAGAAATTAAGCTTATTCTCAATCAAGTGCATATACAGAAAGGTAATTACAGAGTTCTCAAGTCTTACATATGCACTCAACCATGATGGAAAATAATGCCTCATTTCTTGTTCTAGTTCTTTTTCTGTTATGTGTGGCCTACCTGACCTCACATCATTATTTAATATGCTGAAAACAACATCGTTCAATTAATGTAATAGTATAATAATCAACACTATTAAAATAATGTTCACGTATTAATTACTTATCCCTTCAGTTTCTCACTTCCTCCTCATCGCAGTTGAGTAATACATACACCTGAGCAGCCTTTAGCTCATCATCGTTTAGACATTTCTTCTTCATTTTACCCGATGGCTTTCCTGCAGCATTGAATACCTTCAGTATTGTGTCATTACATTCATGATCTCCGTCGTCGTTTCTGGAAGCTCTCGTTCTATTAGTTGCAACATGAGGCTTGAAATACATCGAACAAAAGTTTGTAATCTCCTCGAGAACATAGGCTTCACAAATAGAACCCTCGACCCGTGCCTTATTTTTTACCTTTCTTTTTAGGTGATTCAAATGTCGCTCGAACGGGTACATCCATCGATATTCGACGGGTCCACCAACACGTGCCTCATAGGATAGATGAATCGGCAAATGCTCCATCACTACCAAAATACAGTAAATTAGCGACGGAACATTAGCGACGGATATTGTCCGTCAGCGATAGCGACGGCTTTGTGGCAACTAGCCGACGGAGTACCGACGACAAGCCGTTATATTTTTTATTTTATTTTTAGGAAGAGAAAAGGTCGCTCATCCGTCGCTAGAGACGTCGGAGATATAGCGACGGATATTTATCCGTCGCTATGCAGTCGATTATTTGGCAGGAATTATGGGGAAAATTGGCGGGTCAGTTCTTCAACTACGTAGCGGATATTCCATCGGTAAGCATCAAAAAGAGCGACTAACGATCGACGGATAAAAATCCGTCGCTAGTCCGTCGCTAAATATACGTTCCAGACTTAAATTGAAACGACGGGGGAAACTTTTCATATTCCCCCCAAATTTACTCTCTCCTCTCTCTCTCTTCCGCGGCTTCGGTAATCGACGTCGGCGTCCTCTCCTCTCTCTCTCGAAGGTAATCCCCTCTCTCTCTCTCTCGATCTCTCTCGCGGTGTCGTAGGGGCAGCGGGGGGTGGGCTTGGGGCGGGGGCGTCGGGGGCTGGGCGCGGGGGGTGCGGTGGGCGGGGGATTGTGGGTGGCGGGGCTATGGGGGGCGACGGGCTTGGGGCGGGGGCGTCGGGGCTGGGCGGCGGGCTTGGGGCGGGGGCGTGGGGGGGGCGACGGGCTTTGGTCCGGGGCTGGGCGGCGGGCTTGGGACGAGAGCGTCGGGGCTGGGCGGCGGGCTTGGGGCGGCGGGGGGCTTTGCTTCTCAAATTCATCTGAGTTTTATATTGGCTAAATAATGTATTATCCATATTGGGTGTTATCCATTTGTTTGGTGGTGTTTGGATTAGTAAATATGAATATGGAGTTTGGGTTCATGGTGTATATGTTCACTGTGTCAAGGACAGTGCGAGTTCTTCATCTGCCTTCTTTGTTAAGAATATCCTTGGGACATTCGCTTCACCAAAGTCACTGAATAAGTGAAGTTTTTCCTGAAAACCGACCCTTAGAGTGTATCAGTTGTGTGCTTCTATAGATGTATATATTTATACATCTAACTGTATAAATATGTGTATGTGTGCTTTAGAGAGTGAGGAATGAAGACAGGCCTACCATGCTTATTAGCATGCAGGACGTCTTGGGGTGTAATGTGTGAGTGTAGACATGGTAGGAAATATAGGTAATGTTAGTGTAACTAGACTAAGGTAGTGCTTGCTAGATAGTAAGGACACTCTAGTATCCTAACCAAGTTAATTTTAGCCTAGATATTTAGGATATAGCTCCCATATCCTAGAAGTGGACTCTTGCAATTTAGAAATAGATAGATTGACTTAGTTTGATTAATTGACCTATAATGACTCTAAAACTTGATTTACTGCTGCAAGCATACAACACCACAAAAATATTTACTGACTCGTCAAGTTGAACCGTGTATAACATGCTCGACGCTTAAGAGGAATCATTTTGACTTAGTGGACTATCGAAGAATCGGTATCGGTATCGGTATCGAACTATCGGACTATCGGTATCGGTATCGAACTATCGGTATCGCTAGCGGATTATCAGACTATCGGACTATCGGTATCGGTATCGAACTATCGGTATCGCACTATCGGTATCGGTATCGCACTATCGGTATCGGACTATCAGTATCGGTATCGCACTATCGGTATCGGCATCGAACTATCCATATCGGTATCGAACTATTAGTAACAACGTACTTAGATTTTTCTCTTCTCGAGCTAGAATACCAGCGGATATACCAGTTACATGATTATATACTAATTCTGTTTAGCTTGTCTTACTATACAGATTTTCACATCCAATCTGTGATGGATCGTTATTTCGTTGATCATACATGGATGTACAAACGATAACACGAGAGCAGAATAGGTGTGAGTGACGATTTTCAGGCAGGCGTGGAAGTATTTTTTTAAGTATGCCATGAGCAAAGCTCAGTTTATGGACGGTAACAAAATCAAGTGTCCATGTCGTAATTGTCGTAATAGACGTTACGAAGAAGTGGTGAGTGTAAGAGATCATTTGACCTGTAAAGGTTTCGTACGTGATTATGGCCTGTGGTTATCACAAGGTGAACTATACGGAAAGACAGGTTACGAATGCTGCTACTTATGCTTTTGATGATAATGCTGCAGCATATTTTGTCGTTGATGACGACGAATGCTCTGTTGATTATGGAGACGTAGAATCTTGTACGAGATATGGTGTACGATGCGACATGGCCTAATTTTGATCCGGAGGATCCTAATCCCGAGGCGAAGGAGTTCTATGATATGTTTCAGGATGCTGAAACTTCTTTATATCCTGGTTGTGAGCCACATTTCGTACTGTCAGTGATGATGCGGTTGTTGAACATAAAGTCCTATTTTAACTTGCCACAAACTTGCTATGATCGGATTACACAACTAATGAAGGAGGTATTACCGAAGGAATCAAAAGAGCTTCCAAAAAACTTCTATAAGTCGAAGATGATGGTCCGACAACTGGGACTGGGGTACGACAAGATAGATTGTTGTCACAACGGATGCATGTTGTACTATAAGGAGAACGAGGATATAGAAAGTTGCAGCTTCTGTAATGCGGATCGTTACAAGCCAGTCAGGGAAAAAGGAAAGTCAACTAGAAAACGACGTTCTTACAAGTATATGCATTACTTGTCGATCATGAAGCGCTTGCAAAGGATGTATATGTCTCAGAATACAGCAGAACACATGATGTGGCACAACGAAGAACACACAAAGGACGATGGAGAATTATCACATCCTTCGGATGAAGAGGCGTGGAAATATTTCAATTTTTGCCATCCAAATTTTGCTGCAGAGCCTAGAAATGTACGCATAGGGCTATGTTCTGATGGCTTCGCCCCTTTCGGGCAGTCGGGATCTCAATACTCCTGCTGGCCGGTCATTCTGACCCCTTACAATCTGCCACCATGGATGTGTATGAAGACTCCTTATATGTTCTTGACAGCTATCATACCGGGTCCCAAAAATCCGACGAAGAATATCGATATATTTTACAGTCGTTGGTGGATGAGCTGAAACAGCTGTGGGAGATCGGCATCACGACCTATGATATTTCCAGGAAACAGAACTTTCAGATGAGAGCTTCACTGATGTGGACAATTAATGATTTTCCCGCTTACGGTATACTGTTAGGATGGAGTACTCATGGCACCATGTCTTATCCGATATGCATGTAAAATAGTAAGGCGTTCTGCCTTAAGCATGGAGGAAAAACTTCTTTCTTTGATTGTCATCGTCAATTTCTGCCCGTGAGTCATCCTTGGAGAAAGAACAAGGACGCGTTTAGAGCTGAAAAACAATAATTTTCTCATCCGCCTGCCAGATTGTTGAAATACGATATTTGGGAAGATATAAAGGACTTGCCCACTGTAATGGAAGATCCATCGAATAATCGTATCGATGGGTTCGGACAAACCCATAACTGGACCAAACGGAGTATCTTCTGGGACTTGCCTTATTGGAAAGATAATCTTATAAGGCAATCTTGATGTTATGCATATCGAAAAAAATGTGTTCGATAATGTCTTCAATACCGTCATGGATATTAAAGGAAAGACGAAAGACAATCCAAAAGCAAGACAAGACATTGTCGAGATATGCAAGCGTCCTTATCTGAACTTAATACAAAGGGGAGCTGGTGGACAAATAACTAAGCCGATAGCACAATACACATTGAGCAAGGAAGATAGATTAATAATCTGCAAGTGGATATCTACTTTAAGATTTCCGACGGCTATGTGTTGAATTTGTCTAGATGTGTTGATCTCAATGAACGCAAGCTAACGGAAATGAAGAGTCATGACTGCCACGTGTTTATGGAAAGATTACTGCCCATTGCTTTGAAAGAGTTGTTGCCTTCTGCTGTATGGGTTCCGTTGGCCGAACTATCAATATTCTTTAGGGATATTTGTTCAACTAAGTTGACTCTGCAACACATGGTTGAACTTGAGGAGAAGATTATCTTAATAATTTGCAAGTTGGAGAAAATATTTCTTCCTGGCTTCTTCGACAGCATGGAGCATCTACCGAGTCATCTAGCATACGAAGCCCGTGTCGGTGCATCTGTTCATTATCGATGGATGTACCCATTTGAAAGGTACATAAAAATTGATATAATTTAAGTTGAATTTCAGTGGGTTTTAAAATTCTTTCTTAATTCTCAAGATAATTTGTCTCTCTAGATACCTACACCATCTAAAGAAAAAAAGTTGGCAACAAGGCTCATATAGAGGCTTCGATATGCGAAGCATATCTTATCGAAGAGGTGTCAAACTTCTGCTCCATTTATTTTGATACTCATGTTAAGACAAATCGAAATAGACCTCAAAGGAATGACGAGGACATTGAGGATGGAGGAATATTCAATGTAAGGGGCAAGCCTGTTGGGGCTAGTAAAAAACGGTGGTTGACTGACGATGAGTATGATGTCGCTCACCGATATGTCTTGTTAAACTTTGACATACAAGAAGTGAGAGATTTGGACAAGTAAGTCAGTACACTTGCACTCATTATAATCTCGAATTTGATGAAGCAAGTGACTATACTTATATATTCTTATTTTCTCTAATAGTGATTTAGAGATGAAGTCAAAATGAGGACACCCGATATTACCAATGAGGGACTTCAAAGAGAGGTTGATTGTACATTTCCGTCATGGTTTCGCAAATACGTAAGTAACTGAGATTATAATTGAGGTTGATTTATTATTCTCTATAAAATACGTAAGTAACTGAGATTAGAAATATATAATCTAAAA
This sequence comes from Iris pallida, assembly GCA_029216955.1. Lineage (NCBI taxonomy): Eukaryota > Viridiplantae > Streptophyta > Magnoliopsida > Asparagales > Iridaceae > Iris > Iris pallida. The sequence goes on from JANAVB010003200.1 coordinate 12,111,768, forward strand.
CATTTAAATTATAAATATTTATTTACAGGTTTTATTGCCTGAAACAACACTCACTAATGAGAGTGTTCGTTATCTGGCATTGGGACCGAAGAGGCAAACAAAGACTTGGCCAGGCTATGTCGTTAATGGCTTCAGGTTTAAGGCAACTCAGAATGCTAAAAATGTCAAATTTATCAATGATGGCATCAGTACCAAGGATTCCGGTGTTTGCATAAGAGGCACCATCTATGACGACGAACCGGACTTTGACTATTATGGAGTGCTTCGGAATATTGTAGATTTACAATATACTGGCCCATATGATATGCATATTGTAATGTTCAAATGTGAGTGGTTCGATACGACACCAAATATCGGTTGAAGAATCGATAAACAATTTGGATTTGTCGATATAAATCATCGCAGGAGGTATAGAGGGTCCGATACATTTGCGATGGCAAATCGGGCTGTTCAAGTCTACTATACAAGCTACCCAAGGCGTCGTAGAGATCGATTTGACTGGTGGGCAGTATGCAAGTTTAAATCTAGAAATACATTCAACATTGGAGACCCAGCATACCAAGAGGACCAGATCGAAAAGTCCCAATACTTGGGACAACACTCGGATACCATGGATGTTAAAGATATTGTTGAGGAAAATAGAGAGGAGAAAGAGGTTGATACACAAGACTTAGCTGTCAACCAGGGGAGAAAGAGGCATCTTGTCCCAAATATTGAGGCAGAAGAAGAAGAAGAAGAAGAAGAAGAAGAAGAAGAAGAAGAAGAAGAAGAAGAAGAAGAAGAAGAAGAAGAAGAAGAAGAAGATGAGGAGGAAGAAGAAGACGAATTTGATGGGGATGAGGATGCAGATGAAATCGACGATGAAGATAAGGATGAGGAGGAGGATGATGATGTAGACGAGGCCGAGGATGAGAACGAAGACGATGATTAGGTTAAATTATTGTATATTAAAAACACTTCTAATTACGTGAATTAATGTTTTTTTGTTCGATTATTAACTTATTGCAGTTGGCACTCCTAGTCTTTCTCGTCGCGGCGGCACTCGTCTCCCAACTGGTGGTATGTATATTTTAGTTTAAAATTTTATATTTATTTACACTTTTATATTGTTAATTATGTTTATGTATTCTATTTACAGGTCATGATGGCTGGCCGTGGTCGTGGTGCTGGTGCTGGCGGTGGTGCTGGTCGTGGTCCTGGTCGTAATGGTGCTGGTGGTCGTGGTCGCATTCAATCTTCCCGGGATGTGACCCCATCCAGCGAGCCCAACCCGGAGAGTACCCCGGGCACAGACGTATCCCGCCGTCGATCGACTACTTCATCGAGGCATGAGTCTGGATCTGCTAGCGGATCCGTTCCGCTATCGGACCCACCAGCGAACCCACCAGCGGATCCACCAGTAGATCCCCCAGTTACTGCAGAGTGGGCCCCGGAGTACCCTCATACTCGGTTCCATCCGGTTACTGGGGAGTACATACGCGGACCCGCGGATCCTCCGACGGCACCAGAGAGGCCGAGAGGCGAGTTCCGACGAGAGCTATGGCCCACGGAAACTTCGTAAGTAAATTTAAGATAATTTATTAAATTTCTTTCATTTATTCAAGTTAGTAATCCAGTCGTTTCTTCTTTGTAGGTTTTTTTCGTTTAATGTTGCCAGGGCTCTTGGAGAAATTATCAGGGCTAACTTCCATGGTGCCTACCTCAACTTTTCGTCGGTGCCCCCAAACTTGAAGTACGTCTGGCTCGACGAGTTGAGGGTATATATCTATATCTTTTGGTTAATTATTAGTTGCTCTTTAATCAACCATTTTTTAAATTACGTGATAATTAAATTTGTATGTTAGACGATGTACTGGTGGCCCCCCCATCGCGAGGACACGATCCGCAGGACCTACAGAAGCGCTGCCTCGAAGAAGATACGAGATATGATTCATGACCTAAAAATGGGGCATACGAGGTCGAATTGGATCCGGCAGGAGTATTATGAGGACCTTTTAGATATGATGAATACTCCTGCTTACAAGGAGAAATCGGAGAAGGCGAAGGCGAACCGACAGGCCGCGGGGCTTCATACTGGTGGATCAAGGCCCCACGCAGCGACACTTGTAGATCTGGTGAGATACCGTAAATTCATTTCACTATCGAATTTGGTATTATTAATGTACGGAGTTAATTAAGTTCTACAAAAATTTTGTATGCAAGCCCAATGGGCGGTGAAGGAGGAAAGGGCGCCAGAATCGGTCACCATGCACGACGTGTTCCAGCATACGCACAAAAGATAGAAGGACGAGAGCTTCATCGACAAGAGGGCCAAGGAGACTGATGTAAGTAATGTTTATAAGATTTACGTTAGAATTAAAAGTATTCGGACTATAACTTGGGTAAACTTAGGATTCACACTTAACTTAGTGAAACATAGGATTTAGATTACAACTTAAGTAAATCTTATAATATAAACACATTCATTTGATAGGTTACGTATCGTGAGGCCCTTAGTCGGGCTCAGTTAACTGACACAGAGGATGTCGGTGAAACGACGCCCGCCCGGACGCCCTCTTCTTTGGCCGCTCGTAACGACTTGTTCGTAGATACCGTCGGCGGCTTTAAGAAAGGGCTCCTGTACGGAGTCGGCTCCCTAAGGCCGTTGCATATGGCGACACAGAGATTTCCACCGACACCGCCTCCTCTCGCGGCCCCGGCAGACGATGATGTTAGGTCGCAGCTTACGCAGCTGCACGAGACGGTATTGTCCTTACGGGAGCAAATTGCCTCGTACTTTCCGCCTCCGTCTGCTGCTGGTGTCGGTCCGTCTTCTGCTGGTGCTGGTGTCGGTCCTACTTCCGTGGGTCATCTTTTTTTCAACCCTGCTGTCCCTCTGGTACCGACTCCGACTGTGACGACACTCCTTGATCTTATGTCGCCAGAACAGCTACGCCGACTTCCGAGCAGTGTCTACGATGACTTGCCGCCGTACCTACTGGAGCAGTATATTCGTCGGTCGCAGCAGGGATTACCACCACCGGGCAATCGAACTCCTCCTTCTCCTTAAAGTATTGTAATTAAGAAAATTTGGAATATTTGTAGGAATGTTGGAATATTTGTGGGAATATTGGAATATTTGTGGGAATATTGGAATATTTGTGGGAATTTCAGAATATTTGTGATAATTTTATATTAGTGTGTGTTATATATTTCGTCTATATGATTGTTGGATAATTGGTGTGCATTTTTCTGATTGTTTGGTCTATGTGATTGTTTGGTTTATGCATATTTGTGTGAATAGGGAAAGCTCTGTATTTTTTTTAAAAAAATCTCAGTTAGCGACGGACTAGTGACCGCGTAGCGACGGATATTTCCAGTTTTGGACTACCTTTCGACGGAATATCCGTCGCTACCTGGAGATTTGAAAGTATTTCCAGTTAGCGACGGGTGATCAACGGGTTCGCGTCGGATAATCCGTCGCCAAGGTCCTGGAAATACATAGTTCGACGGAATAGCGGCGGCACATCCGTCGCCAAGGTTCTGGAAATGCATCACATTTCCAGAACCATGGCGACGGATTATCTGTCACTAGTCCGTCGCTTCGTCGACGGATGAGCGACGCAATGGCGATGACTCATCCGTCGCCATGGTTCTGGAAATGCCAAGCATTTTCAGAACATGGTCGACGGATAATCCGTCAGTATTCCGTCGCCTTTGTTAGCGACGGCGGTCGACTGAATAGCGACGGAACGATACACTCTGATACGCTATTACGACGGTTTACCGACGGGCCATTACGTCGCCAGTTTCTACACAGTTCAGTATTTAATACCTAAAATGGACGAAAGCCCGTCGGAATATCGTCGCTAATACTTCGTATTGTGAAGTCGAAAAGCCGTCGCTATTCCGTCGCTTGACGACTACTTAGTGACGGATCATTATTAGCGATTAGCTGATTGCCGACGGATTATTTTGGCCAAGATCCGTTAGTGATCGATCGCTAATACAAATTTTCGACGGATGGGTGATGGATGTGGCCGTCGCTAAATGGACATATTTTGGTAGTGCATAGAGTCGAAGAATCTAGGAGGAAACACCCATTCTAGCTTGTGCAGGGTTACCGTAATGTCCTTCTCTTGCTTTTTTAGACGATCAACGAGCAATTTCTTAGAACAAATATCCCTGAAGAATATGCTAAGCTCCGTCAATGGATCCTAAACTGCCTGCGGTAAGAATTCCCGAAATGCAATCAGAATTAACCTCTCCATGAATATGTGACAGTCATGGCTCTTCATACCCGTCAATTTGTTTTCCTTCGGATCGACACATCTTCTCAGATTTGACACATATCCGTCTAAAAATTTTAGGCCCTGGATCCACCGACAAAGTCTCACTTTATCCTCCTTGTCCAGCAAGAAAATTGACTTCGGCAGAAACTGTTTTTCATTCTGCTCTATCAAATACAACGCAGGGCGTTTGCATATTTCTTCTAAGTCCAACCTGGCCTTGGGATTGTATTTCATTTTTTCCTTTACGTCTATCATAGTATTAATTATGTTATCAAACATATTCTTCTCAATATGCATGACATCAAGATTATGTCTGATCAGATTGGTACTCCAGTGTGGCAGATCCCAGAATATGCTCCTCTTTGTCCAGTTATGATCTCTACCAAATCCATCGCACTTGTACCCAGTTGTAGGATCTTCGATAGCACTTGGAAAATCTCTAACCTCCTTCCATATCGTAGCTCCGTACCACCTTGGCGGTGGATCACCCTTCTCTACAACGCTGGTACGAAATGTATTCCTGTTCCTTCTGAACGGATGATCTTTTGGCAGAAATTGTCGATGACAATCAAAGAAGCACGGGTTTCCTCCGTGTTTCAAGCGGAAAGCCTTACTACGGTCCATGCAATACGGACATGAGAGACGGCCATGAGTGCTCCATCCAGATAACATTCTATAGGCCAAAAAGTCGTTGATGGTCCATATAAGGGTTGCCTTCATCTGAAAATTCTGCTTCCTGGAAACATCGTACATGTTAGCGCCTACTTTCCATAACTGATTCAACTCATCTATCAAAGGCTGTAAGTACACATCAATATCCCTCTTGGGATTGTTCGGACCAGGAATTATAACGATTAGAAACATGTACTGAGTCTTCATGCACATCCAAGACGGTAGGTTATACGGAGTGAAAATTACAGGCCAGCACGAATACTGGGATCCCGAAAGACCAAAAGGAGTAAAACCGTCAGAAGATAGCCCCAACCTGACATTACGCGGATCTGAAGCAAAATCAGGATACACTCCATCAAAGTGCTTCCATGCTTCTTCATCGGATGGGTGATCCAACACTCCTTCAATCTGTTCTCGCATGTGCCAACTCATATTTTCGGCCGTCTTTTTCACCATAAATAATCTTTGCAACCGCGGCGTTAAAGACAAGTAGTGCATTGAATCGGTCGGTCTTCTTGCACCGGTAGACCTTCCTGTACTAGTTGTCTTATAGCGATCAGCACCACAAAATCTGTACACATCTGCGTCCTTGTCGTCTTTGTAGTATAGCATGCACCCATTGCGACAAGAATCGATTTTCTCGTATCCCATCCAGAGCGATCTCACCATCCTCTTAGACCGATAGAAGTCTTTAGGTAACTTAGCACCCGCCGGCAAGATCTCTATAATCAACTCCAATACTCGGTTGTAGCATTCTTGCGACATGTTAAAATCTGACTTAATGCTCAACAGTCTTGTAACCACCTCCAACGGTAAATGATCCTCACAACCAGGATACAATGGAGTCCTTGCATTCTACAGCAACTCCATGAACTTTGCAGCATCGACATTCGGTGCCTCCTCAGCTGCATCATGAACGAAACTAGGCCCCACAGCGTCAAAAACCATGTTCACGCACCCGTCATCGTATACATGATTATCTGAACCAAAATTAGGTCCCGTATGCATATATGGCTCAACATAAGGCTCCGGCTCTGATGCTACAGACACAAGTTCTCTGTGTGCGGTCCACTGATAGTAATTAGGCATGAAACTCCTCGAGTACAAATGATATGTCACTTCCAATTCTGGATAATATTTCACGTTATGACATTTCACACACGGACACTTAATTTTGGTACCGTCCACGTACTGAGGGAACGCCTTAGCAAACTGCAGAAACTGCTCTACTCCCGCTATGTAATCATCCCGCACACCACACATATCATCAGGACGACGATTGTACATCCATCAACGATTTCGCAAGTAGTAATTCATATCTATTTAGAAATAATTTTGCAAAGATGGACGCACATTATCCAATAGGCACAAATTCGTATATTATGTCTTATTATGGGACACACATTAGTAGCGGACAGTTACTAATAACCATGCTATATCGCACATAAGTTCTTGTGCATCCAACGTGTACACATACGTAATCGATTCTTACTGATGCCAATCTCATTCAGACACACTAGATTCGTTTCGATATCGCCAGGGTCAAGTTGAAAATTGTCTTAATTAACATCAATTTTCTTGTGCATCCTAACATCTATCTCTAACACATATATATAGGAACTAGCCGCTGCCGCTGCCTATTGTACTAACATACTGTTAGTATCCCTCTATGAATTGGAATATGTGATACATGTATTTGTCTTCAAGAATTAAACATATGCAATTACCTATCACATACATATTCCTTCATTTGTATATAGTGAGACACACATCTCTCCATGAGTTGTGGCCAAGGTAAGCTACTGTCCTGCTGCCTTCATGGCTTCTGAACTCTACTACACTAATCTAACACTCACACCAACACTCACATGAACCTAGACTAACATTCTATTATCTGATACCATATTATCCTGATATGAATATCCCTTACTAACATCCTAACATACAAGGATACCAAACTTACTGATACTCAAGTGAGTATCTCAAAAACTCCCTATTCACCTATGGTTACAACCCATACCCTAAACTCTGATACAACTAACCAAGTGACCCCAAGCCTCTGATACATACTAGACACCCTATAGATTAGACCCTCTGATACATGATACTAAGGCTAACCCCCATGCCTATGGCCTAGTGTCACGAGTCAATGGCCACTTAGGCAATCACCAAAAAGGAGGGTGTTCCCTGCTACTGTCACTGCTCTGTGGCAGAGCCAAGGGCAAAGCAGTAGCCAAAGCAAACTCTACTTTTCTTTGCCTCATGCCTATTGTCTGCAGTGCTTAGCCAAGGCCACTGCTCTGTGGCTACTAGCAAATACAAGGCAAATGCCTAAGCCAAAATCTGTCAAGACAAACCATGCCAACCCAAGCACTGCAGGCCACACATGCATATGGTTTCCTATAAACCTACCCATCTAAACACCTGCACTCGACCATGGGGCACTCTCCTGCGCATCCAATGCACAGGTCTAATGGCCCCTAAACCTGTCACATCCCATCCTGCCATTAAGTTGCTGCCTATTAACACAGGTAACTCTCCTATACATTCACACTTCTCACACTCTCTTCCACTGTGATACATGTATTTGTTACATCTGTTACATCCGTTGCCGCTGTCGCTGCCTATTGCACTAACAGTATGTTAGTATCCCTCTACTAATCCTATTAGGCATAAACCCATCCTAGCCACTCTCGGAATTTCCCTATGGGTGATATCAAACCCATCCTAACTTCCTAATGAGGACTCAAAAGAGCCTCAAAATTGAACCTATGGATTCAAAAAACACACAATAGCTGTGTGTGTGTGTGTCCGTGTGTGTCTGGGTGTGTGTGTGTGTCCGTGTGTGTGTATGTGTGTCCGCGTGTGTGTGTGTGTGTATCTGTGTGTGTGTGTGGGGGAGGAGAGAAGGAGGAGGAGGAGGAGTGTTAGGGTTTATCGGAGAGAAGGAGGAGGAGCTCGGATTGGGGGAGGAGGAGCTCGAGGAGGAGGAGCTCGGGGGGGAGGGGGGTGGGGGGAAGGAGTCGCCGGAGGAGGAGGGAGTCGCCGGGGGAGGGGGAGGGAGTCGCCGAAGGGGGGAGGGAGTCGCCAAGTGCTCCGCACGAAATATAAAATTTTTGAGTGAAGGGGAAAAAGGAAACAGTCCCGTGCCCTAAGTAAAAATATTAGCGACGTCAACAGTCGACGTCGCTAAACGTCGCAAACTTTTAATATATGGCGACATATTTTAATAATATGTCGCTGAACGTCGCAGAATAGCGACGTCATTTATCTACTGTCGCTGAACATCACTATTCATCGACGGTTTGCGATGTCAATATAAGGGCGTCGCTATATTACATATTTAGCGACGGTATTTTGTTCCGTCGCTAAACAACGTTGCTAATATAGCATGTTTTAGTAGTGAAGGCACAGTGAAGTCATTTTTCAAGCGGCCATTCATTCATGCGACTTTCTATATTTGGCGAGGTTATTACCGTAATTTGTTATATGAATCCTTAGCTCGTGTCATTTCAGCAGGGCTAGCAAATCCAAAATGTATATATATACACGTAGCACTTTGATTATGCACCGGTCCCCCTAAGGTAACCATGCTAAGACATATAATATATTGCACATAGGAGTCGGATATGGTCATCCAATATAAGCGGATGAAACCATGTCCGTGGAGGCCAACCCGACATGTCAGGATGGGACCTGGGGTGGTTAGTATGGCACGATCACGAGATTCTTCCCGTCCAATGCATCTACTAAATTAGTTGCCTAGTTAACCCTAAGTTAATCTCGAGATTCACATATCGTGGTCACTTGCTCACCCTCCTAAATGTTGTACATAGTACGAGTACCCCAAGAAGGGATCCACACTCGCTCAAGGAGTCATACATAAGGATCCCTCCTTAGTGTAATACAACACGCTACACAAACCACATAATAACTACCTACCATTCATTATGTAAGTGCTGGAGGCATTGAATGTACTCACATATATCGTGTAGGAACACTTCACACATGAGATAGCACATCGGGGCTCACGTAGATTGTACCTCAGTACATGCATAGGACCAACACACACATAGATAGTTAGGTCAGAAATGAAGGACGAGCCACAAGATGAAAGAAAAACTAGAAGGTACTGCGAACTTAGGGTATGAAGCGTACGCAAGTCATGAAATGTCACAAACGGTGCACGGACAAAGGCACATGGCGCAAGGTGCAAGGTGCAAGGCACACGAGGTGCAAGGTGCACAAACCAAAAGGCACGTACGAGGTACAAGGTGCACGAGCCAAAAGGCGCACTCGAGGTGCAAGGTGAGCGAGGTGCAAGGTGCCCGAGGTGTGCACAAGGTGCAAGGTGTGCAAGGTGTGCACGAGGTATAAGGTGCGCGAGCCAAAAGGCGCGTATGAGGTACAAGGTGCGTGAGGTGTCTTCCCTACCAGCAAGCTTTTGACCATGGAGTTTTAGAAACTTCCAATGTCCATAACTTGGGCTATAAGACTCAGAATTGGGCAAAATAAAGGTCTAAACTAAATAAAATTGAATTCTCTACAACATAGAACAAGTAGTTTTCGAAAATAAGCAAGTTTGATAGATCAAAACCACAAAAATCCATAAATTCATAGTTTTGGAAACTTAGATCTACTCAAAGATAGCCATTAAATCAAAAATACCAGGAACTAAACTTGTAGAGAATGAAGAGATGAACAATTCAGACTAAAAATATCAAAAAAAATAACAAGAAATGAAAAAATGCAAGTGATCTTTCATTTGTGCAAGATGTACTTGCCAAAAAGTTGCTTTGATGAAGAAAATAAAAAGTGAATGAGGAGAGAGAGAGAGAGAGAGAGAGAGAGAGAGAGAGAGAGTGAGGAAAAGAATATATACAGTAGGATAGTGTGAGCCCTTGACCCAAAATCCCCATTTTATGTTATTATATCTTGCTGAATTTTGTTAACTAATGCCTAGATACATTTGAAAAACCCATGTATATATGTCATATATAAAATGTTAAGCCCTAGAAATAGAAAAAGGAAACAAAAGGGAGATTTTTACAAATATCTGAATTATAGGGGCTGGATTGCAAAATCGATAAATTGTAATCCTAAAGGATTTAAACGGCCTCCAGAATTCAAATCCTTAGAGTAGCTGGATTCGGATCCTGCTCTCGATAGGGATTGGGGATTCAATCCTATCTCTTCGATCCACCTGAACCCTAGTATAAATACAAGGGATCACCATGACCCCTGTTTTCCCGAACCCTAATCTCCTGCCATAAATTCTCCTGCTCTGTATTGAGAAACTACTCGAAGAGTTGAAGAAAATCAAACTATCGACATGTAACAATTTCCTACCATGGCCTTGATTCATTAGAACTAATTTACTTCTAGCCTTGCAAGCACCTACTATTAACTAATATGGGATGGGATGGGTAGGTGTTCGACTTAATGTCGAATAAGGGAGTTATAGGGTGTACTCGTGTGTCAGGCACAAAGTATTAATGATGCTTCATATCCTGTTTTAGGTTGCCATGAGATTTCATACCATATGAACATTGATACCTTAATTTCATGCCAATAAGACACTGATAGGAATATGGGGTATCAACAGGGACATCCTTGACCTCGATATATACTTGATATCATGTCCAACAACTGGTATCATACTAATACCTTAAATAATCAATGTAACATCCTTATGCCTGATGGATAACTAGTGCCATCTCGACCTTAGCATCAGAGCTGGGTCTGAGCCTGATTTCTTGACGACTACAGTCTAGGTGCAGTAGGGAACCCATGTTCCTGTGCAGGTCGTTATATGCACAGGTGAGGTGCATATGCACAACTACTACTCTGAGGTAGCAGGTAACAGGGCTGTTTACAGAACACAAGGACTTGAGTAATTATGGCTATATGGGAATATTATATATATAACATGTTCCTTATGTTCTTCATGTTGCCATATGCTATACCAATGTAGGTAGAAGAGCTAGAGAAAGTGGTAACTATCTTACCATACCTGCTATAAGTATCCTATATAAGTGTCTGCACCATAGACTAGTATGTGCATATGTATCCTGTATATATTATATAGATAAGTGTAGGAGATTATTCAAATGGATGCTTAGTATCAGCTCTTAACTGATATAGTATCAGCTTTTTAACTGACATTGTAACAATTTACAAACTGATATTGTAAATCAGTCCACAACTATGTAGTTGGGATTTTGAGTTCATTGATTCAGGAAATGATATAGAAGAGGAGGGGGCTGGATCACAAGCTTAGGAGTTGGGTACCAGTCAAGCGATAGTTATGAGAGAGAGATGGTGTGGCACCTGGTGAGAGACTTTAGGAGAGTTTTTGGACAGGGATGTGAAAAGGGTGTCTTTCATTGCAGAGCAGGTTTTGGGCAGATATTGCTACAGTCCATAGGGATTGGATTTCGGTTCAGTCCAGAAATAAATATAGAAGATGGTGATAGGGAGATTTAGGACTCATATAAGAGGTCAGATGACCCCTGGTACACTGTTGTTCCAATGTTCATATAGACCATATATTCAAGGTTGAGAGGGAAATTGAGTGTCAGTGCAGAGTATCAGGCCATAGGCCAAGCCAAGGATTGAGGGATTAGAACACGGGCCATTGTCTCTTAGAGTAGCAAGTGATCACCTAAACCCCAAATAGTTAACAACCTTAATGTTAGCCCCTAGCATCCTTTGTGTAATCCCTGGCATCAGTGAGGATAGCCATGGTATATCAACATGCTAATCTGATAAACTGCCCAGTATGTGTCAGGTTGTAGTTGGTGGCAATTAACCCCAAACTGAGAGTAGTACCAGGGAGTTAGTGAAGGAAATAGTTGTGTCTCATGTTATATACATAATTCATAGCATGCTCTACACAAATGTTCCACACAAATGTTCTGCAATACCTTCATTACATTCACCATTGGCCACTGCACTTTGAATGTCCTACACCAGGACATGTCCAATACTTCAATTAGCCACTGCAAGTTACCTGCCCTGCATTCACAAAGTGTACACTCACCACCGTGTATCAGAATTAGTGGGTAGCTTAATTGACCCTGCAAATTAAAGATTAGATATAACATACCTACCTCTGGTGCAATGCTTGTTTGATATATATTGTTCAAACCCCTACTTTGAGTAACAGGCAATATTCAGTTCATATATGTCTACTTTGCCCAATTCATTACGTTTTAACTATTGTCAGTCTCCCTTGATTATCTGTCATGCATTCACATGACCAGTCCATTTTATATCTCACTTTGTCAGGCTCGAGTTAGCCCCAAGATAATGCTCAACCTTAGGACATACCACACCTAGTATCAATCATATTTGAATTAGTTTTAGCCTATGGACTGAAATTGAATCAGTCAATAGGTTGAAGTTTGTACCAGTCCTTGTATGAACACTAGGATATCGATCCTAAATTCTGAAGTATATGATAGTTCCCATATTTCACTGTTGTACCAGTCAGTGAGGAGATTAGTCCATATACATTCTGAACTGTTGAGTATAAGTATCAGTCATAAGTTTCTGTGTATTAGCCTTAGGACCAGACCTATGAGTGTTTTGGTTCAACCATTACTTGCATCAGTCATGTGGACAGGGCTTTTCTTTGCATTATTGTCCATACGCTAGTATCCCTATTCATCAGGACAGTGATAAGGATTCAAGTATAGAGCCACAAAAAGTAGCAGTAGATATAATGCAAATTTGTGAAAGGGGCATAAATGTGTGTATATCAGAGAATAGAGAGAAGTATGTGTGAGTATCATATAGTAGATGAACTGCAAATCTCTGTGTGAGTGCACCAGTTGGTTCCAAGTGTGAGCAATATGTGATGTGCAGAGGTAAGCAAAACCTGGGCAAGACCTAGGAAGTGCCTGGGAATAGACTGGACAAAGAATCAGTCAACACCCCATTGAAGTAAGCAGTTGCAGCACAAATAGAAGATCAGTATAGGCAGCTGGGAGGAGCTTAGTTCAATTCTTGATAGGAAATATAGTGTTATTGACAACTTAAGTAAAGGTACAGCAGTAGCAGAGTCTGGACAGGAAATGCCAATTATGTGCAAGGTGGTAACCGTGTACATGAGTGTCCCTAACAGCACTACATCTTGTGCAGTCAAGATAAATATTAGGAAGATTTTGTGTGTGTGTGGGAGGGGGGTTATTAAGTAACATATATGTGCTTGTGTGTCGTTTGTGCAGTGTGTGCACAGAGCCTTTGGGGCAAGTCAAGTTGTGTGCATGATGTAATGGTTAGGAGGATGGCAAGGTCTAAGAAACAATTAGAATGTGTGCTGCAGGTCTGCGCACACATGCCCTGTGTGTGTGTGTGTGTGTGTGATGACTGATACTCTTATAGGTATCAACTTCCTTCAATATATACATATATATTCTGACACAAGGCCTGTCCTGCTCTGTCTCCCCTCTGGAATGTTGTATCAGTCCATTGTGGGGGTCGAATCTTACTTAGATCCTGGCCTTCCTCATTTTATTATCAACCCCCTTTTACCTATAACAGGCTTATGGTGTCAGTCATGTGTAGAAACCCATCCCAATGTATCAGTAGATATGCATACATATAATTAGAAGAAGGGTATGTGCCTGTGACCTAAATGAGAACCACATGGAATAAAGACAATATATCCAGAACAAGGGTAGTGACTCTCATGTATGAGGTACCAAATAGAAAGGGGTTAGTGGCCACTGATTTAGTTAAGGAGCTTGAAGGAATATAAGGACAGTCCCATCAGAACCCTAATAAAACCATGACTAACCAAATGCACAGACTCTCCATAAGACTCAAACTAGAAGACTAACAAATGTATATATATAGACTAGTATTACTTTGATTCATGTTGACAGTAGGTATATGACATAAAATAGGTTACTTGCACTCTGACTTAGCTCTCGATCAGTACTCACAGCTCGGGACGATAGGCAAGTGCATATCCTGATTGTTACCGTTTCTGATAGTTTTCTTTACATGCTATACATATGTCTTGCTGCTTGTTGACACGATCGTCACACGGGATAGTATCATGGATTTATTTTACATCTAGACTGCCTTTTTCCTGCTTACCTCACTTGCGATTGATTCCATGAGTACTAGTTGGGCGGGGAAATATCTTAGTAGACGTGTGAACTACCCAATATATCCCCAAAATGTCTATTCTTGCCTGATAGCAGCTATACACGACACGTGCAGGGTGCCGAATTTACCCCTTAGCCGTTCATACGACGAATCGGATATTTCAACACACGTAGATAGTTTTATTCCAGTCATTCCATCTTACTTTGCCACTTCCTATATTACCATGATCTACTTATTTGTTTTCTAGTAGATAGTTCTTATTGATAGAGTTTACATGTCTTTTTTCGTTGTACCATGATGCTAGTTATTTCTTAGTTTCATTCTCATATGTTACATACATGTTTATGATTCTGTTGAGGCTCGGATAATGGTCATATGTGTACTTGTTCCATTTCTGACTGGAAAACCAACATTTTAGGTGATGAGTTAGAGAAGTTCTGTACTACTTTTATGAGCAGACTGAAGATCCCGATTTGAGCATGCATGAGGACTTGGATGCGGGGCTACCCTCCGCATGAGACTTTTAGCTAGACATTATGCCATAGAGCATGAGTTGCTTACATAAACTCTTTTCTTTATTGTACTTCATTTTATTTATGGATTATGAGAGTGGGTAGTGGACATCCTTTTTGGTACACTTTGGTTATCTAAAGATTATTTTATCTACCATATTTTGGGTCTGTTCACATTGTGATCTCTTTAGTTATTAGTTTGTTTCTTTCATCATGGTCATTGTATAAACAATTTATTGCTGTGGACTGATCTGCAAATTTGGTCTTTTGTGGAAATCTATAAACTGTGTGGTTGTATTTGATAAATTGTGGAGATGACTAGATAGCGTTCTACCGTCGATACTGCGGCGTAGGCTGGACGTACCCACAGCTCATGCCCAAACATTGGGTGCGGGTCATGACAGATAGGTTGGCTCAACTAAACCCTAACCCTAACATGACCTAACCATATGACTAATGAGATATTAAATGCTACATGATACAACTAAATAAATTAATTAAATAAATAAAATTCTAACCACAATACGGTACAGAAATCTTATCATCGAAGTAGTGAGGCACGTCTACAACCAGACAATGACAAGGGATGGTACACTAATTTGCGATGAGATACTGTTCCATGTCATGGCCAGTTATAAATACATGATACATGCAATCAAGATACAAGTGCCAGATACCATATACAGAAAAAAGCAAAAATTTTACGTATTCCGAAAACGAGGAGTGACATTATTACTCAAGAAAAACTCCTCATTCTTTTTCTTAAGATGCCCACTAACGGCAATATCAAATCCATCTCTGCCATTAAGTTCAAAAAATTCTTGTGCATTTGGTACTACATTGTCATTAGGAATGTTCGTGTCTGCAATGCTATTTTCTCTTCTCTTATTTTGACGATGTGGTGCTTTTTTTTACTAGAATGTCCACCTCTTTACCACTTCTCAAAACGATTGCACTTGCATTTTTTTGGATTTACTATCGTTTGATATGGTAATTTTTCTAAACTTTGCGTCTCCAGCTTATTAATTGTTGTAGCCATTTGGCTCATTTAATTGTTCAGACTTGGGTGATGGCCCTCCTCTCCTGGTGAAATTGTAAGGTGTTAGTGGCAATAGACTTAACAATATCTTCTAAAGACATACCTAAATTAGAAGTTTGGTCCGGTTGTTTTTCATAGGGATATGGTTATTTGTGCTGTTGGTAACTTGGATAATTTTGAGTTACGAGATGATTTAAATGTGGATTCCCGTAGCTATAATTAGCATGATCTCTCCATCCTAAGTTGTACGTGTTTGAATATGGATTATATTTCATTTGTGATTGTCCAGGAAAACTATATTCCGCATTCACTTGTTCATTTGGCTCATCTTGAAGTGTTGGGCACATATCAGTTGTATGTCCTGGTACTAAACAAATCCCACAAGCTATTGTTGTTTGCATGTTAGCAAAAACCATTTCATGAACAAGAGAAGTTAAACTAGTAATTTTTTGTTCAAGAGAAGAAACATTTACCTCATTGACATGCCTAGATGGAAGATCTTGCCAAGTGGCAAATTGTTGAGAATTGGTCGCCATGTCCTATTCAAGATTTTTTACTAACAAAAAGAAATTATTTTATTACAAGAATAAAATAAAGATCACAAGAAGCACAAAGATTAACTAAAATTACTCTCCGACAACGGCGCCAAAATTTTGGTGTACGGTCGCAGGCACCCAAAAATAAAATCTTTTCTCTTAAAATTATTTGTAGTAGTGAGAGTAATGATCGATCCCACAGAGAACAATTAGTATACTTTTATGCAATGTGAGCAAGGATGGGAGGAGAGACTTGAATTTAATAAAAGCAAATTTAAGAAGAGCTAAAAAATAATTAAAGTATTAAAATCAATCAAAGGAACAAATATTGGTCTCAGTCAACATTCACAATTGAAATATTAAAATTGATCATCGATGCAAGCATAAATTAACTCATACTTTGAATATTAACCGTCGGAAGTATCTTCCTCTCTCTTAGGTTTAGCTAATTAAAAACAAGCGATCTAATTAAATTTAATTACTAAATAATCCAAGACAAGCGCTGAAGATTTAATCTAGCAATTTCTTAAAAAACTACGAGATCGATGAAGCAAAACAACACAAGCACAAGCGATTGCATTTAGTTTTGTCAAAAGTTTCTCTCCTAAGACCTAATAAAACAAAACAGTTTATTAAATCTTGGTTGCTTCACAAATTAGAAAAATCAAATAATTACGAATTTGATATCTAATTAATTAGTAGATCGAAATGAATAATAAACTAGTAGACTTCCTAGTAATTAAATAAAACAATCATAAAGATGTGCATAGAAAAATATTCAATACTCAAAGTATAAATCAAACAAATAAATACAATTTAGATCTCATAAGTTTATTGATTCTATGGATTCCGTATCCTTCGACCAACAAGACTTTTAGCCATACATGTCCATCAAAACTTTAAAAAAAGTTGGAGAAGAAGAAGAAGAGTTGTGTGTTGTGTGTCCTCCTTCTCATAATTGCTACCCCTTTTATACACCATAAATTAGTTGTTTCAATCCCGCAATATCTTTCCATATATCCTCTAAAATTGACAACTTATCAAATCAAAAAAACTAAGACATAGAACAAGTAGGAAAATAGTTATTTTGGTTCCTATTTTTGTTCACAACATCTTTGACTCAACTTCAAACCTGATTTCGTTGATGATACAGCCTGAATCTCAAACATCTCAAAATATGAAAGTTATAGGTCGTTGTCTTAGATTTCCAAATCTTTTTGAATCACCTCAATTGCTTTTCGGATGAGAAAGTTATGCTCATTTTGGTAAAAGGTGTCAAAATTGTCAAGAATTGCAATTTAGGTCCATTTTGCACATAGTGTCTCCAACTGCATCCTAAATCAAGATAGAAGAATAGTGAGTACCTTTACTCATGAAATGAGCATAAAATGGTAAACATTAAGGGATACAAATATAACATTTTAT
>JANAVB010003200.1:12134342-12215851 GCA_029216955.1 Iris pallida
ACACCCTTCGGTAAGGGCAAAATAGCGACGGACCATGTAGCCATCGCTAGGTAGTCACTCCTTAGTCAATATTTGCATGGAAAAATGTTAAAAAACTATGGAAAATTAGACGACTACGTAGCGACGGATCGTCCGTCGCCTGGCTGATGAGTTTTAGCGAAGAAAACTGTAGCCGTCGCTACGTAGTCACTCAGCTGAGGGGAAATATATAAAAATTCGTAGGAAATTTTACGACTACATAGCGACGGATATATCCATCGATAGTCCGTCGCTAAATAGCCAGCCCTAACTTAAATTGAACCGATGGAGGGGAATTTCATTCGAACCAAAATATTTCTCTCTTCTCTCTCTCACTTGGAGCTCTCTCTCAAAGGTACTCTCTCTCTCTCATTTGGTGGTTGTGGGCGACGGGGGGGGGGAGGTAGCCGGCGGTGGAGGGGGGGCGGAGGGGAGTCGTGGTGGGGGGTGGGTGGTCGGCTGTGGTGGGGCCGCGGGAGGGGGATGGAGGCAGCAGGGGGTGGGGGACGAAGGTAGCCAGCGGTGGGGAGGGGGGCGGATGGGAGCCGACGGTGGAGGGGGAGGAGGGGAGCCATGGTGGGGGGGTGGTCGGCTGTGGTGGGAGGCCGCAGGGGGGGCGGAGGGGGCCCGGTGGTGGGGAAGGACACGTGAGGGGGGGGGCAGAGGGGGGCCGGGGGTGTGGGGGGGTAGGGGTCGGCGGTGGTGGGAGTGGGGCTCGCGGGGGGCGGGGCGGAGGGTAGTACAGGGTATGGGGGCCGGGACGGCGGGGAAGGCCGCGGGTGGGGGGTAGTGCATTGGATTGGGGCCGAGGGTGGGAATTGGGGTCGACGGTGGTGGGGGTCGGAACACACACACACACACACACACACACACACACATATACATATATATATATATATATACATATATATATATATATATATAAACTTTGTGCCCTCTTGTATATGGCGGATCCAATGTGGGCATCTTCGAGAACTTGATCACAAGAATCAGGAAGAAACTTGAAGGGTGGCTTAATGCCACTCTATCTCCTGGCGGCAAAATAATCCTCATCAATCACGTGCTCACCTCTATCCCCATCCATACTCTGGCTGCTTGCTCCCCTTCCAAGAAGGTTCTTTCTTCGATCGAACAGATCTTTTACAATTTCTTTTGGGGACATTGCAACGGCCTAGACAAGCATCACTAGGCTAGCAGGAAATTCATGGCTCTTCCAACTAACGAAGGGGGGCTGGGATTTACCAAACTTACCAACATCATTAAAGCCTTCTCGATGAAATTATGGTGGAAAGTTCGCTCGAGCAACAACTTATGGACCAGGTTTTGAAGGCTAGGTACTTCAAGCACATCCACCCTTCAATGGCCATTTCCAACAGCAGATCCTCAGCAGCTTGGCATCGTATCCTTATCGGGAGAGACCTAGCTGAGCCCGCCATAAGACTTCAATTGGGGACGGACGACTCGGATCCATTCCTAGATAGATGGGTTGGGGATAGCATGATCCCGAATATCATAGAGACCCCGAAAAATAGCAGGATTAGCGACTTGTGGAACCTCGCTATCGACGACTGGAACTGGAACAAAATTAGGGAATGGTCCCGTAACGAAACGGAGGAGAGCATCCGCTCGCTCGGATTAAGTATCATCGGAGAGGCCGATGCACTGATGTGGTCTCTCGAGGCTTCGGGGGAATTTTCGATGCGGTCGGCGAGATTCGCCGTCCAGGGAACCAGGCAACCATATCACGCCATCGCCCACTATTGGCAATCATGCATCCCTAAGAAGTGGTCATTCCTAATATAGAGAGTCATTAGAAAGAAACTGCCTACTGACGATATCCTTAACACTATTGGCTTCAGCCTGCTCGTGCTGCCTTGAACCCCAGATGGAGACCATTGACCACATCTTCTGTCAGGGGAGCCTCGCTAGCAAAATCTGGAGATCCCTGACCAGCTCTACAGTATTGAGCAGGGGGCGGACGCTTCAACGATCTCGCGGACTCCTGGGGGTTAGCCTCCCACGGCCACCAGATCGTCGCAGCGGCCGCCACGTGGGCAATATGGAAGAACCGCAACAAGGCGAGATACGAAGGTCACCAATACTCGGCCGACTAGCTCATTCGGGAAATCCTCCGCCAATGCCGTAAAATGAGCTCAGGCTGCTCCCACAGTCTGAGATCATTCTGGTCCTCGCTCAACCCCTAGCTTTTGGTGGTCGAGCTGTTTCTCCCCTCTTATCCCTTTTGGATGGTATACTTGTATAGGCTTCTTCTTTTGGTGCCTTGTATACGTATGTTGGCTTCGGCATTTTGAGCCTTCATTAATAAAGAGGAGGGGTTTCTTTATATATATATAAACTTAGTATATATATATATAGAGGAGTATATATAAACTTTGGACCGAAATCGAATAATAAAATTTAGTACATTCAAAACCAAAACCGAAACCAAATTTTTTTTAAAACCGAAACCGAACCGAATTTAGTATATTCAAAACCGAAACCAAAACCAAAACCAAATAATCAAAACCAAAACCAAAACCAAAACTGAATAATCAAAACCGAAACCAATACCAAAACCAATACCAAAACCAAAATCGAATAATCTAAACCAAAACCAAAACCGGAACCGAAACCAAAAGTAAAACCAAAACCAAAACAGAAACCAAAACCAAAACCCAAACCGAAACCAAAACCAAAACCAAAACCGAAACCAAAACCAAAATTTAGTTGGTGGAGCGAGCCAGAATCCTTTGATGGAGAAGCCTCCGTCAGCGGATTATGGCTCGTCCCACCACTAATCGGTATCGGTATTGGACTATTTCAATGAGTATCGGATCGGTATCGGTATCGGTATCGAACTAATTATGTTTAGTTTGTCTTACGATACAGATTTTCACATCCAATTTGTAATGGATCGTTACTTCATTGATCGTACATGGATGTACCAGCAGGTCAACCTCCCCGACCGTAGGTACTTATAAGTATCGACCGTATCGGTTGGTATTAGTCTTATTGAATTAGTATCATCCTATCCGATATGTATCGGCCGTATAGCTAGGATTCGTATTGGCCTTATCGATTCGGTATCGGCCATATCCGATAGGTATCGACGTACCGGATTAGTATCGACAGTATCAGATTAGTATGGTGGAAGGTTTAGTAACAACTGTAATTGGATTTCTCTCTTCTCGAGCTAGATTACCATTGTAAGAGAGTCATGAGAGCGTAAAAAATCTCCTAAATATTGATATTTACGGGAGTGATTGGCCAGTTACAGTAATATACATGCTTCCTTTTCCATCAAAAATGAGCGATTTAAAGCAATAACATATAAAGTTGTATTTTGGGAAAATTACAAGAGTTCTTCCTCCAAAATTCAACTGTATATGTTATTGCTTTCAATCTCTCTTTTTCTGATAGAAAATGAAGCATGTATGTTACTGTAACTGGCCAATCACTCTCGTAAACATCAATATTTATGAGATTTTTTACACTCTCGTGACTTTCTTGCAATGGTATTCTAGCTCGAGAAGAGAGAAATCCAAGTACAGTTGTTAGTAAACCTTCCACAATACTAATCCGATACGGTCGATACTAATCCGACACGGCCGATACCTATCGGATATGGCCAATGCCGAATCGATAAGGCCAATATGAATCCTAGCTATACGGTCGATACATATACATATCGGATAGGACGATACCAATTTTCTAAGGCTAATACCAATCTGATACGGCCTATACCAAACCGATAAACCGATACTAATCTGATACGATCGATACTAAGTACATCTGGCTTATACCAGCGATCCACCAGTTACTGTACGGTGGGCCCCAGAGTACCCTCCGACCCAGTTACATCCGGTTATTAGGGAGTACATGATTATATAGTAATTTTGTTTGTCTTATAATACAGATTTTTACATCCAATCTGCGATGGATTGTTACTTCTTTGATTGTACATGGATGCACAAATGGCATCACAAGAGCAGAATAGGTATGAGTGACGATTTTCAGGCAAGCGTGAAAGTATTTCTTAAGTATGCCATGAGCAAAGCTCAGTACATGGACGATAACAAAATCAAGTGTCCATGTGGTAATTGTCGTAATAGACATTACGAAGAAGTGGTGACTGTGAGAGATTATTTGACCCATAAAGATTTTGTACGTGATTACTGCATGTGGTCATTGTAAGGTGAACTATATACAGAAAGACATGTTGTGAATCCTGCTACTTATGCTTTTGATGAAAATGCTGCAACAGATTTTGTCATCGACGACGGATGCTCTGTTGATTATGGAGACCTGCAGAATCGTGCACGAGATATGGTGTATGATGCGGTAGGGCCTAATTTTGATCCGGAGGATCCTAATCCCGAGGTGAAGGAGTTCTATGACATGTTTCAGGATGAAGATACTCCTCTACATCCTGATTGTGAGACTCATTCCGTACTGTTAGTGACGATGCGATTGTTGAACATAAAGTCTGATTTTAACTTGCCACAAGTTTGCTATGATCGGATTACACAACTAGCGATAAAGATCTTACCGAAGGAATCAATAGAGCTCTCAAAAAACATCTACAAGTCAAAGATGATGGTACGACAACTGGGACTGGGGTACGAGAAGATAGATTATTGTCGCAACGGATGCATATTGTACTACAAGGAAAAGGAGGACATAGAAAGTTGTAGCTTCTGTAATGCGGATCGTTACAAGCCAGTAAAGGAAAAAGAAAAGTCAACTAGAAAACGATGTCCTTATAAGTATATACTTTACTTGTCGATCACGAAGCGCTTGCAGAGGATGTATATGTCTCTGAATACAGCTGAATACATGAAGTGGCACAACGAAGAACGCACAAAGGATGATGGAGAATTGTCACATCCTTCGGACGGAGAGACGTAAAAATATTTTGATTTGTGTCATCCAGATTTTGCTACAGAGCCTAGAAATATACGTCTGGTGCTATGTTCTGATGGCTTCGCCCCCCCCTTTCGGGCAGTCGAGATCTCATGACTCCTGCTGGCCGGTCATTCTTACCCCTTACAATCTGTCACCATGGACGTGTATGAAGACTCCTTATATGTTCTTGAAAGCTATCATACCGGGTCCCAAAAATTCAAAGAAAAATATCGATATATATTTACAGCCGTTGGTGGATGAGCTGAAACAACTGTGGGAGATCGGCGTTATGACCTATGATATTTTCATAAAACAGAACTTTCAGATGAGAGCTTTACTGATGTGGACAATAAATGATTTTCAAGCATACGGTATGCTGTCGGGATGGAGTACTCACGGCACCATGTCTTGTCCGATATGCATGGAAAAAAGTAAGGCGTTCTGCCTTGAGAATGGAGAAAAAACTTCTTTTTTTGACTGTCACCGTCAATTTCTGCCCGCGAGTCATCCTTGGAGAAAGAATAAGGACGCGTTCAGAGTTGGAAAACATGAATTTTCTCATCCGCCATCCAGATTGTCGTAATACGATATTTGGAAAGATATAAAGGTCTTGCCCTCCGTAATTGAAGATCCATCGAACAATCGTATCGAGGGGTTCGAACAAAGCCATAACTGGACCAAACAGAGTATCTTCTGGGACTTGCCTTAATGGAAAAATAATCTTATAAGGCATAATCTTGATGTCATGCATATCGAAAAGAATGTGTTCGATAATGTCTTCAATACCGTCATAGATATTAAAGGAAAGACGAAGGACAATCCAAAAGCAAGACAAGATAGTGTCGAGATATGCAAGCGTCCTTATTTAAACTTGATAGAAAGGGAGCTGGTGGACAATTAACTAAGCCGGTAGCGTAATACACATTGAGCAAGGAAGATAGATGTAACACCCAGTTTTCCAGATGAGGGTAATTTTGAATTTTTGTAATTATAATTATTAATTCATATTATGATTTTTGGTGATTTTTAATCATTTTTAAACTATTTAAAATTATGACTTGTGATTTTGACATTTTACTATTGTTTGGTTTTAATTTCGAGGAATTTGTCACCCCCAGTTTTCAGGAACAGGGGTATCTTTGTCATTTTGTATTTTTGAAATATTTTTGAAATTTATTTTATTATTTATGATATTGTTTTGGGATTATTTGAGTCGGGTTCGAATTTCAGCTCAATCCGACTTGAAACGGGGACCCGGGAGTAGTGTTGACGTTAGTGGATCCACACATTAGTTAGCCATGGCCCACATGATAGAAATATTTTAGTTAGAGGTTAGACTAATTATTATGGATAAGGTTAGTGTGATTAGAGACTTTAGAATGACTAATTTTGCCCCAACCAATTAGCCCTTTCCTAATACTAATAGAATAGGTTAGTGGGGGCATTTTGGACCTTACCATAATAGGACAAATAGCCCCATATGGCCAGCCACTTTGGGAGAGGATAGGCTCAAGTTTATTTCATTATTCTCATCCACACTCTCTCTTGTTCTTTCCCAAATTTCTAGAGAGCAATCCCTAGCAATTTCTCCACCAAATCATTCCATTTTGCCACCAAATCTTCTTCTTTCCTTCTCCATTCTAGCCAAGGAGAAAGCTACCCAAGTTTGGGAGGATTCGGAGCTCGTTTGTGTCCTTTTGGAATCTCTACGTGTCGGTGTCGCTCCGGGAAGGCTTTTCTTCGATTCGATCTATCGGGAGGTATAAATCCCTTCTCGTTTTCATTTCCTCTTGCATATAGGTCTATTTTGAACCCATAGGAATGACCCCCATGGTTGTATCTCCATTTCGTGTCCATTTCGTGTCCATTTGGAGATCATTGGAGTGTCCTTTGTGTTGTGATTGTGTCCTAGTGGAAAAAAAAACCCCTATTTTGGACACTTGTGTGCATATATATATATTTTTTGTGTGCATATATATATATATATATATATATATATATATATATATATATATATATATATATATATATATATATATATATTTTATATATATTTATATATATATATATATATATATATATATATATATATATATATATATATATATATATATTTGTGTGTGTGGTTAGATGGTTAGAGAGTGGATTGATCTTAGTTAGGATGGTTAGAATGAGTTTCATTTGGATACCTATGTTTGTATCAAAGTATCTTGGCCTATATGTGTTCTTTTGTCAAATCCGTCATAATTTTTATCCTCATTTTTATTAACCAAAGCAAATTAGAAATGTCATAACTTTTAGCTTAGAACTTCGATTTATCTTCTGTTTTTTTTTGAAAGAACCGTATCGAAGTTAGCTTTTCAAATATATATTTTAATAAGCCAAACTCTTTCTGTAACTTTCTGTAGAATTATTTGAGTATCAGCTGTACGAAAGATGAACGTGTTTCGGTATTTTCGCGATTTCGGGAGCTTCCGGACACGAAAATGCGATCCATTTAAAGTTTCGGAAAGCTAACACGAAGAGCTACAACATACTTTAATCCTAGAATTTAATAAATACCCAATTGGTACAGTATTGGTTTTAAGTAGAAGAGTGACTATACGATATATGCATTTTGTGTAACCTATGAGCCTATATAGTATGGACATTAAATGAATATAGAGTATGTAATGCATGATATATTAGATGAATAAAATGATATATATGATATATATTCTCTTTACATTAATTTATATATATGGTTGAATGCAAGCATGTAGGAATGCTATTAATATAATGCATATAAGCAATGCATGAATGAAAGAATGATATACAATGTATGCATGAAAGTACATAATGAATGCTAGTTATGAATGCAAGATATATATGTAATGATAGATATGAATGCATAACGTATAAATATTGTAATATAATATATAATGATAACATGTATGGTAATGTAGAGTATATGATGTAAGCATGAATGAATGGAGGAAATACATGTATATAGGTAATATAGAATGTAATACATGAAAGGAATGAATGATAATATATAACATGATATGTAAGGTAATGCAAGGTATGAAATATATGATGTGTGTATGTTTGTATGTCTCTATGTTAATGTATGAAATGATATGAATATACAATGTATGCATATGTATAAAACATGTAGGTAATGCATAGATGCATGAATGAAATAAATGTTTACAATATGTTAATATAAATACAAGTATCTAATATGCATGAATGTAAGTATAATATAATACGAGTATACATGTATGTATCATGTAAATATAATATATATGATATGTATGTATGCATGTATACAAGGTAAGTATGTATGTATGTATTTCTATAAACTGAGTTAACCTATAACCTTTTACACACATGCATTCATACACCCTTTGACATCATGTATCCCATGTCACATACACCTACCTATCACTAAATTTTAGAACATTAACACATATCCTTTCACACACATGTCAAACACACACATACTCACTTACTCTTTTACCTCTCTTTCTCTCTCTCTCTCTCTATATATATATATCTATATATATATATATATATATATATATATATATATATATATATATATATATATATATATATGTGCCTATATATATAGCTTTCCTATATATATCTATGTATATGAATATGTGAATGTGAATAATATATATATATTATATGACTAAGTTTGTGTGCCTTGTTAGCTTATGGTTTAGTTTTGTGCTTGGTTTAGCAAGTGACTTAGGCTATGAGTTAGTAGCTATCTCGGATACTTGATTTGTATATACTTAGTTTGTTTAGACCTAAAATAACTTGTTTGACCTAATTTAGACTTGTTAGACCTAGTTTGACCATAGTTGACCTAGGTTTGACTTTCAGGGTTGACCAAGTTGACCAAGAGTTGACTTTAGTCTAGATTGACCTAGAATCATGTAGAATGCATAGTAGAACTTCATATTGTCATTTTGGACTTGTTGTGACTTGTGCTGTTCTGATTAGGAGCCAGATACCTCTCATCGGACAGTATACTTACTTTGGACATTCAGACATCAGGCGAGTACATTCTCTGATAGTTCTTTCATTTACTTGTCAATTACTGTACTTCAGTTCTAGTTAGTTTTATGTGATTCTTATAACACGTATGGATATTTCTGGATTCATGTATGCGACACACATGCCATATTATCTGGCCTCTATTTCTGGAATCACTACTAGCATCACCTTCTGGAATCACTGCTGGAACCACCTACTGGAATCACTCTGGAATCTTTTGCTGGTATCATTATGTTTGGCTGGACTCATCTCGATTCTCGTGTCGTTTTCTGGATTCACTTGTACTTGTGGGCGGGGAAATATTGGAGTAGACATGTGAACATTCCCAAATACTGGAACCACTCCCTTGGAATTATACTGGAACGATAGCCATCCCACACTTGGCCGAGTGTGCGGTGTACCGTATTACCTACAGCCGTTCACATGTCGATCCCGATATTTTAAAACACACTGTTAGAGTATAGGCTGGACTCACCCTAAAACCTTTGATCACCAACTGGACTCACCTTATACCGGACTCATTTTGTACTGGAACCACCTGGTATCAGATTCACGTTGTTTGGATTTACTTGGGTTTTGCACTTGTTTACATTTACATTCTGGACTTATTATGTTACTTTAGTTCAGCTAGATTTATTTTATAGTCTTCATTGCCATCATTCTTCTCTTGTTTTAGTTCTTACTTTCCTTGTATCTTATCTGTTCTCCATACCATCACCTGTATATAAACTGCCATATTCATCAATAAAACTGTCTATAACTGCTTTATAGTTCTCTGTCATTTACTTGGGATTTCTTGATGAGTTGTACTCGTTCCTCTCCTGACTGGACCTGTTGAAAATTTTACAGAGGATGATGAGGAACCCTGCACCCCCTTACTTGGAGCTTGCTTAGTTGACACTCGCGACCTGGACCCCTGGGGAGGTTCAGGCAGCTGCTCAGGATGATACCTTCTATAGTGTAGATAGCTTAGACTGTTCTTCTTTTCATGTTTAGCTGTTGCCTTTATTTTCTAGAGTTGAATATTTTAGTGATGTTGGGACCTTGTTATTTCATTCTGCTGTACCTCAGTTGAGGATTCTCTTATCTATTTTATCGTGCCATATTCTATCTCTAGATTATGATTGAGTTGTACCTCTGTGTTGGCCTCCTTATGGAGAGTATTCATATTATATTAGTTATAGTTCATGACCTAGAACAGCGTTCTACCGCCGACACTGCGGCATAGGCTGGGCGTTGTTACGCTCTCGTGCCCTTACTCTAGGGTGCGGGTCGTGACAATAGATTAATAATCTACAAGTGGATATCTACTTTAAGATTTCCCGACGGCTATGTGTCGAATTTGTCTAGATACGTTGATCTCAATGAATGCAAGCTAACAGGAATGAAGGATAACGACTGCCACGTATTTATGGAAAGATTACGGTCTATTGCTTTAAGAGAGTTGTTGCCTTCTTCTGTATGGGTTCCGTTGGCCGAGCTATCTACATTCTTCAAGATATTTGTTTAACTAAGTTGACGGTGCAACACATGGTTGAACTTGAAGAGAAGATTGTCTTAACAATTTGCAAGTTAGAGAAAATATTTCCTCCGGACTTCTTCGACAGCATGGAGCGTCTACCGATTTATCTAGTATACGAAGCCCGTGTCGGTGCATCTGTTCATTATCGATGGATGTATCCATTGAAAGGTACATAAAAATCAATATAATTTAAGTTGCATTTCATTGTTAATTCTCAAGATAATTTGTCTTTCTAGATACCTACACCATATAAAGAAAAAAGTTGGCAACAAGGCTCATATAGAGGCTTCGATATGCGAAGCATATCTTATCGAGGAGGTATCAAACTTCTGCTCCATTTATTTTGATACTCATGTTAAGACAAATCAAAATAGACCTCAAAGGAATGACGAGGACATTGAGGATGGAGGTATATTCAATGTAAGGGGCAAGCCTATTGGGGCTAGTAAGAAACGGTGGTTGACTTACGACGAATATGATGCCGCTCACCGATATGTCTTGTTAAATTATGACATACAAGAAGTGAGATTTAGAGAAGTAAGTGACTACACTTATACTCATTATAATCTCTAATTTGGTGAAGTAACGGACTATACTTATTCTTATTCTCTCTAACAGTGTATTTACAGATGAATTCAAATGAGGACACCCGATATTACCGATAAAGGATTTCAAAGAGAGATTGATTGTACCTTTCCGTCCTGGTTTCACAAATACGTAAGTAACTGTGATAATAATTTATGCAGCTACCATTAAAATATATGCATCTAAAATATTTAAATTATCAATATTTGTTTACAGGTTTTATTGCCTGAAACAACACTCACAAATGAGAGTATTCGTTATTTGGCATTGGGACCGAAGAAGCATATAAAGACTTGGCCAGGCTATGTCGTTAATGGCTTCAATTTTAAGGCAACTCAAAATACTATAAATGCCGAATATGTCAATGACGGCTTTAGTACCAAGAATTCTTGTGTTTGCATAAGAGGCACCATCTATGACGACGAGCCGAACTTTGACTATTATGGAGTGCTTTCGGATATTATAGATTTATAATATAGTGCCCCATATGATATGCATATTATAATATTCAAATGTGAGTGGTTCGATATGATACCAAATATCGGTTGGAGAATCGATAAACAATTTGGATTCATCGATATAAATTATCGCAGGACGTATAGAGGTTCCGACACGTTTGCGATAGCAAGTCAGGCTGTTCAAGTCTACTATACAAGCTATCTAAGGCGTCGTAGAGATCGATTTGACTGGTGGACAGTATGCAAGACTAAATCTAGAAATACATTCAACGTTGGAGACCCAGCATACCAAGAGGACTAGATCGAAAAGTTCCAATACTTGGTACAAAAGTCGGATACCGTGGATGATACAAATATTGTTGAGGAAAATAGAGTGGAGGAAGAGGTTGATACACAAGACTTAGCTGTCAACCAGGAAAAAAAGAGGCATCTTGTAACTCTACTTCTTATAGATAATAAATTTGAGTATTTTTCTATGATCTTATTAGAATTAATTTAAGAATTTATTTTGATTCTCTTAACTAATTATTAAATATTATTAATGATTGTTGGTATTTTCTAAAATCCTTATAATTAAGGTATTTTACAATAATTGGATTGACTTGATGATCTTTCTAATAAATATTATTAAGGTATTAAATAAAGATTTATTATAGATTTTCCTAACTTTTTCTATTATTTCTAACTCTTGGGCCCTAAGCCCAGCAACTTTGAGTTTGGGCTGAGCCCAGCAACCCATCTCATTGAGCGCGGATCCACAATTGGATTCGAACCCGTTAACCTATAACCCATTAACGTCACCCATTAAATTCCCAACCGTTGGTTGTAAAACCATTCACTCTTCATTCAATCGTTTCATGCATTTCCCTCCCCTGCTGACTGACGACGACGACGTCGACGACGAGGCCTGCAGCACCGGCGTCGAGAAGGACCCAGCCTCTCCAGAAGCTTCTCCTCCAACGGCCTAACCGCCCTCTAACCATTTTCCTAACCGCCTCCACCACCTCGTCTAACCGCCTGCCCGCCAAACCGCTCCGCCGCTGCCCGACCTGATCGCACAACCGCCTGCCCGCTCGACCATCGCCTATAAATTGACCCCGAGACCCCTCCTTCTTCATCACCCACCATTGCGGCGAAGCCCTGCTGGAATCCACACTCTCCTTTTCTTTCTCTGCACCGAGCAGCCGGTCATGGCGACCACGACGACGACGAGGACAGAGACATGACCGGCGAACTTCTCGGCGATGACGTGCTCCCTCGGCGAGATCGATGGCGATCTAAACAATCGAACTCGTGAGTTCTTCCCTGTTCTTCTTTGTTTGGATCGATCGGTTCTTGATCGATCAAATAGGATTGATCCACCGATCGATTGGATCAGAAATCATTTGATCCTTCGAATGTTTGATTTATTTTCTCTGAGGATTGATTGGGAGTTATTGGTGAGTGCTTGGATCATTTCTTGAGAATTTTCCCCAAATTTGGAGTCGAACCAATTCAAATCGAACTCATATTACTGCTTTCTTTTCGTACACATTTCCTGCTCGATGAAATGCCTGAGTGGACCTTGCGGTGAGCTATGGGACTCGTAGGAGTCATATCGGACTCGTGGAGGGATAACTACATTACAATTGTCGCCAGGTATAGTTCCACACTTGATTTGATCGATTGCCTGCTCTTTAACATTTTAAAAAGTTCGTATCGGACACTAGTACGGTTGGCTCAGGTGGATTCTTTCTCTGTTCTACTCTAATAGATTGGTTAGTAGCAACTAGAGTGGTGTTGTCAAGGTAGAATGGTGTCTCATTATTGGTGGATACAAGGATGATCGGACGTGTATCATGTCTTAGGACACGACTGTTGGGAGATGTCGGACACAAAGGACAGTTCAAATGGATTTGACGGTTGGACTCAAGGGTAAGATTAGTTTGGATTTTAGTGTTCATTAGTCCAATATTCGATTGACCATGGTTTGGGCCCAAATCTGTGGGTCAGTATAGCTAGGCCAATGTATTAAATTATTAGTAAGTTAATTGTTAGCAATGGTTATTAGTTAGGGATGATCAGAGTTTTGGAGTTGAAATTAGTTTAGACTCAACATGCATGAGCAGTAGAGAGTTTTTAGAATGTTAGTTAGACTAAGTTGTTGGTAATGTTGAACTTAGTTAGTTATGGTTAAATGTTTAGGAAGTTGGTTCGGATTAAGGAACAAATAGAAAGTCTCTAATTATATTATTTTTTATTTATAGGTGATTAAAGGACAAGTACCAAAACCCTGGAAAATAGGCAAGTACATGTACTCAGTATTACCATCATTGCATGCATTGCACTTACAATTGTTATCGTGTCATTTATTTCACTTGTTCTCGATCGATTGATTACTTGCTTGCATTATTTCTCGTGTCGGGTGGGGGACGTTCTAGAGACATGTGATTGACTAATAGTGGACAAATCTTGCCTGATAGCATACTCTGTATGCCTGAGTCCATTTCGTGCGTGACTGATAGCATTGTCGTCAGACATGCCTGATTATTGCGTGACTGATAGCATTGTCATTAGACATGCCTGATTATTCGTGACTGATAGCATATTTTATATGCCTGATTATATATTAGTTCCCACATGTTGATAACGTCCAATTGCATATATACACGTAGCTAGTGCATGTTTATTGTTTATCTTGTTCTCTGTCTTTCAGTTATATTAGCTATACTGTTCCATTGATCTCCATGGTGAGTTTTATTGAGTTACATTGTACTTTGCTCCTTTCCTGACTGGATCGTTGATTACAGGTGAGATGGATATTAGATTGTCATGGCTGGCATTGGAGCTTACTTGATATCGAGACATTAGTTTCATGTATAGGAGATTGATTGAGTGTATTTGTTTATATGTTGTTGTTGTATCATTTATCTTTTACCGGCTTTGTATCCGGACATTCATGTATAAGTTGTAATAAATATATAGTGGATTGCTGTGATGGTTAGTATAGATTTCGTGATTAGATGCTGTGATGAGATTATACTTGGTATTGATGACTAGACGGCTCACTACCGCTGTCAATGACAGTGTAGGCCGGGCATGACATCGACCCGTACCCGATTATTCGGAAGCGGGGCGTGACATGTTTTTGTGGTGGCCTATGCAGGTCTCAATCTAATGGTGCTTAGGACTAGAGTACCATTAGGAGCCTGCGAAATAGGAAACTCATCACAACATAGGCCGATTGAGTGATAGTGTGTATTTTGCTATCTATAGTAAATTCTGATTATTTTTTCTCTTTCTGCTTCATAATATTTTCCTACAAAAGTCGTGATTACAATTCCATGACTTTTGGGGATCATCTTCTCCCGCAACATTATCGGATTCTAACGTCCTTTAGAATCTGGACTTCCTTGCTACTTAAAGATTAAGTCCGATTTCTAAACTCCTCATTTAGCCAGGCATTTCAAAATTCTCCATTGGATTTTAAAGTCTATTTGATTTTCTCTAACCATTCCAAGCCCAACTATTTCGTTTAGAGCCATAGAGCTCATATATTAGTTATTCCATCATTTCGCAAAACCATTTCTCTATATATTCCCCATTTAGAGTTTCATCTCATCTTTAGCCGTATTAAGTACTTATTCCATTGACATTCCCATAACTAGTGTATCAACTCTATAATCAATCTCTTGATTCTCAAGAACAGATATTTATACTACATGTCCTTCCTAGTGTGATTGAATCTCTTTAGTAAAATTGGAAGCTTGTTGAATTGAATTATCTAGGTACTCCTTTGGAATTCCAATAGATAACCATTGAGAGAATATTTGATATCCTACTATGGCGTGGCAGCCGCGTACTGCAACCATTTATCTGGATCATGAAAACTGCGGGTCCACTGCAGCCATCAGCGCACTGGCGAGGTAGGGGCTCTAAGTCGAAGTGATCTCAGGTATATATAGGTTTCGAATATTCTTGAGATTCTGTTTCTATTCCTTGAAATTGTTTTGTCCATGAGTAAAGTTTAGAAATTATTCGGTACCTGTCATTCTTGAGTCACGGAGCCAAGAGTTCACTGCAGCCAGGTGTACACTGGCGGGGCATGAATTTTAGGTAAAGTGATTCCAGATATGCATGAGTTCCGAATATTTTTAGACTAAATTCATGATTAGCCTCCTATCACCATTGACAACTTTACCAGAATTTATCTTGATTTTCAACCATAACTCGAATTTAATCGTGCCTAGACGATTTCAGTAGTTATGAGCAGATCGTGCCTAAATGAGTTATATTTCTTAATCGTGCTATACTCTAATCATGCATGTGCTTGACTATGACTATGTCAATTGATTCGGATCGTACCAAACTAAATCCTTCTAATCTTCTATTCAAGATCGTGCCTAAATATTGATTATATCGTAATCGTGCCTTGATGATTTTCTACTAATCGTGACTATTCATTCCAATTAACCTTGATCGTAGTCCTCATTATCTTTAGTCGTAATTAAAATTTAATCACGACTATACTAATTCTAATCGTGCGTTGATCATTATCGCTGCTTTTGAAATTCTCTGACTATTTTAAAATCATGCCTAAATCATGCTAAATACACTCTTCTATTCAAATCGTGCCAATTCATATTCTTTAATCATGCCTTAACAGGTTTGATCATTATTGTACTATCCTCGAATTTTCTTAATTATTCTCGTGCCTAATCATGCCAGATAAATTCCTATTTCATAATCGTGCCTGACTGATCTTCGTGTCATTTAATTCTAGTCGATCCCTTTGAAATTTCGAGGACGAAATTTTTCGAGGGAGGAAGATTTGTAACTCTACTTCTTATAGATAATAAAATTGAGTATTTTTCTATGATCTTATTAGAATTAATTTAAGAATTAATTTTGATTCTCTTAACTAATTATTAAATATTATTAATGATTGTTGGTATTTTCTAAAATCCTTATAATTAAGGTATTTTACAATAATTGGATTGACTTGATGATCTTTCTAATAAATATTATTAAGGTATTAAATGAAGATTTATTATAGATTTTTCTAACTTTTTCTATTTTTTTCTAACTCTTGGGCCCTAGGCCCAGCAACTTTGAGTTCGGGCTGAGCCCAGCAACCCATCTCATTGAGCGCGGATCCACAATTGGATCCGAACCCGTTAACCTACAACCCATTAACCCGACCCATTAAATTCCCAACCGTTGGTTTTAAAACCATTCACTCTTCATTCAATCGTTTCATGCATTTCCCTCCCATGCTGACTGACGACGACGACGAGGCCTGCAGCGCCGGCGTCGAAAAAGACCCAGCCTCTCCAGAAGCTTCTCCCCCAATGGCCTAACCGCTCTCTAACCGTTTTCCTAACCGCCTCCACCACCTCGTCTAACCGCCTGCCCGCCCAACCGCACCGCCGCTGCCTGACCTGACCGCGCAACCGCCTGCCCGCTCGACCACCGCCTATAAATTGATCTCGAGACCCCTCATTCTTCATCACCCACCATTGTGGCAAAGCCCTGCTGGAATCCACACTCTCCTTTCCTTTTTCTGTATCGAACATCCGGCCATGGCGACCACGACGACGACGAGGACAGAGACAAGACCGACGAACTTCTCGGCGATGACGTGCTCCCTCGACGAGATCGATGGCGAACTAAACAATCGAACTGGTGAGTTCTTCTCTGTTCTTCTTTGTTTGGATCGATCGGTTCTTGATCGATCAAATGGGATTGATCAACCGATCGATTGGATCAGAAATTATTTGATCCTTCGAATGTTTGATTTATTTTCTCTGAGGATTGATTGGGAGTTATTGGTGAGTGCTTGGATCGTTTCTTGAGAATTTTCTCCAAATTTGGAGTCGAACCAATTCAAATCGAACTCATATTACTGCTTTCTTTTCGTGCAGATTTCCTGCTCGATGAAATGCCTGAGTGGACCTTGCGGTCAGCTATGGGACTCGTAGGAGTCGTATCGGACTTGTGGAGGGATAACTACATTACAATTGTCGCCAGGTATAGTTCCACACTTGATTTGATCGATTGCCTGCTCTTTAACATTTTAAAAAGTTCGTATCGGACACTAGTGCGGTTGGCTCAGGTGGATTCTTTCTCTGTTCTACTCTAATAGTGTAAACCCCCTAAATTTCTACTACGATTTTTTTTAAATATTTTTCGTATCAATTTTGTACTTCGTACGTCGCATACAAGTTCGCATTTTTTTGCGTGGCGAGCGAGATTTGCATTTCGTATTTGCTCGACGAGTGCGAATATGCGTCGAGGTACATATTTAGAAAAAAACATTTTTTATAAATTTTATTTTATAGGAAAAGTACATATGATAAATATTTTAATTTCAAAAAGAGTTATTTTATTCGTCATTTAAAAATAAATATTGATTTGGAAATTTTGTTTATATAAGAGATATTCTAGATACTTGCAAAATTTGAAATTGGTTATTAATCTATTTTGTCATTTACAAAAGCTATTTTATAATTTAATATTTAAGTAATATCCTTAATTTTCAAAATTAATTATTTTTATATTTATTTAAATATGGAAATGATACTTGAGATTTTATTGATTTTAATATTTGGATAAATATGCTAATTTAAATTAGAAAAGATTTCATTGGAATTTGAATTAAATCAATGGAGGTTTGTATTGGATTTGGATTTGAACGATTTAAGTTTAAAGCGACTTATATTATGATATTTTCTATTGGGATTTAAATCCTCCCAATCCCTATCCAACTGGGAATTCCCACCTCCTATAAAAGGAGAGGTACTCATCCAGCATTTTTTCATCCACAACCAAACCGTGCATCGTGTCGGTGTCTCATCCACTATATTTCCATTACAATTACTGTTGTTTCCTCCATGTCCGATAACCCCGGACACCGACCCCCGTGCCTCGCAGGACACGAATACTATCCGTGTCGGACATCCCCGACACAACACAACTTCTAAACCTAACCCTAGTTTATCCCGTCCCACTGGCATCGTTCCACCATCATGAACCTGCCACCATCACCCCACGACCACTGCCAGCATCCCGACTCCGTCGAAAATCCTCCCATCTCCGTCATCACTACCGTCGCTGCCGACACCCCTCCTTATCGACCGTGAAACCAGCCATCACCCCATCACCGTCACCATTACCGCAGAAAACCCCGCCACCACCAGCACGACAACTTCCTCTGCCCACCGCCACCGTCAACACCACCACCAACATCCAGAAGAAGAAGAAGAAGAAGGAGAGGAGGAACCCTAACCTGAGCCCGACGCCGCCGCGTGCGCTAACCTCCACGCAACCGCGCCAGGCGCTCGACACCACCGCCGAACTCCGACTTTCCCCATCCTGCTCCGCCGCCATCTTCCCAGGTGGACCGCGCCAGCTCCGGCCACCACACAACTGCTCCGCCGCCTCCGATTTCCCGGTCGCCGTGCCCTCACGGTTGCCGCCTCCGCACAGGCGCGCCTGTGTCCGCCGCCTCCAGGTCGGCGGTTCCGCCGTGCCACTCCTCTTCGTCGTCCGACGAACACCCCCCTCCGCCGAGTCCACAACGCCGTCTAATCCCCACCGCCGGCCACCCGGCCGAGCCCCGACTGGTAAACCCTCTCCTTCCCGCTTTCTTTCCTCTGATTCACTTCTTCTCATCTCTCTCTCTCAGAACAATTGGGGGGAGTAGCTGTACTTAGTTTAAGTTTTGTTATTATTATATTTATTATATTTATTATTATATTTTGGGAAGGGGAACTCAGCTAGCTTGCTGTGTTCACATGTGCGATTTGTTATGGATATACTTTGGCTTCCTTTTTTATTAAAAATTTATCATTATATTATTTTTATTAAAAGTTATTATTATTATTATTAAAGGTTATTATTATTATATACATTTTTGTTAAAAGAATAGTAAGTATCATTTATGGTTTTATTACTATTGTTAATATTATTAGTTTTATTATTAATACTGTTGATTATTATTATTGTTAGTATTATTTTAATATTTTTATGATTATGATTTTTATTAGTGTATTATTCTATTTATTAAATTCGATAATTAAAATTTTCCAAAATACATTTTGACAAAAATTAGGGTTTAACCATAAACTGTTTTATTTATTTTCAAAGTACTTATTCAAAATATTATAACAACTTAGAATTTTGCCTAAAAAGATTTATTATTTTAACCATTTCTTCTAGACTAATAAAAATGTATTTTTACAATTTACATATATAAAATATTTTCAAGTATTTACGTAGAATTATTTTTTATATATTATATTTTCTAAAAATAGGACACGCGTCTCTTCGCTCAAACTCTCTTCGAATTATTCCCTTTACTCATAGCTAATTGTGCTTCTCTATTCCTTGCAACTTCGGACCGTGACACATCGAACATGGCTATTTGACAATCAAGACTTGTCGGAACATCGCACCACCAGGCGACGCACCAGGCAAGATACCTTGCCATTATACTGTTTTTTTAGTTGCATTTTATTACATATTACTGTTCATTTATTTCTAGTTCTTGATTACTGCCTGCTCAGTGATATTAGCTGTACCTTGTTATTTATCCTTTGATTGCATATGGACTTAGAGTTAAGGGACTACCAATAGCTTAGTGTATTGTATAGACTTTGACACTGTTGTGCCACGAGATGTGTGAGTTATGAGTAGCATATAGTCTACGGACTTGCGTGTTGGCTGATCACTGATGCGTGTAGGACGTGTGTTAGGTCTAACTGTCAATAGTTGTATGTTAGCAGACTTGACGGTTAGTAGTGTTAAATGGTCGTAGATGCGACATGATAGGTACATTGGGTGGGGAGAACATTACCTGACGTATGGGCTTCTTTGCACTTCCCTACTTACCTGTGCGCTCCGCCGGAGACGCAGGCGCCAGGTGCCCTCTGACATTTTCCAGAGCGTTATGGACGTAGCCCCTGGTGCCCTATATGGGGACTATGCCGATCCCATTTACAGCCAAGGCTCATGCGTCGAAGGATTGTTTCTCAAACTGCATGTTCACTTTAGTATGGTTAGATTACCTTTTGTGTCTTGTCACTTTCTTTGATTGTGACATATTTTATATTCAGTATTTATATGGCATGTTCTTCCTGTATCTTGTTACGTCCCTCTGAGGACCTGGTGATTTCTCCAGGTGTGCGTTCATGATTTCTTGCAGGTGCTCTAGCTAAGGCCATGTCTTTCTTCCTCCGAGATGATTGCTCTTGGACTCGTCACTTGCTCTCGCTCGCTTGATACTTTTTTTGTATATTTTTCCATATTTAATTTAGTTGGTAGTGGATTTGTCTCCGCCCAGCGATTGTATACATGACAAATTCAAAAGTTGCTTTTATATCATTATTTATTTTGTGGATGAGATTTAGTACCTTGGTAACTGCATTTTACAGCTTATGTATAATACGAGGGTCTATATACTTCGTATGTATACAACTGGCATGATTACGTTTTGGTCCTACGTATTTTGGGACTGGGGCGTTACAAATAGATTGGTTAGTAGAACCTAAAGTGGTGTTGTCAAGGTAGAATGGTGTCTCATTATTGGTGGATACAAGGATGATCGGACGTGTATCATGTCTTAGGACACGACTGTTGGGAGATGTCGGACACAAAGGACAGTTCAAATGGATTTGACCGTTGGACTCAAGTGTAAGATTAGTTTGGATTTTAGTGTTCATTAGTCCAATATTCGATTGACCATGGTTTGGGCCCAAATCTATGGGTCAGTATAGCTAGGCCAATGTATTAAATTATTAGTAAGTTAATTGTTAGCAATGGTTATTAGTTAGGGATGATCAGAGTTTTGGAGTTGAAGTTAGTTTAGACTCAACATGCATGAGCAGTAGAGAGTTTTAGAATGTTAGTTAGACTAAGTTGTTGGTAATGTTGAACTTAGTTAGTTATGGTTAAATGTTTAGGAAGTTGGTTCGGATTAAGGAACAAATCGAAAGTCTCTAATTATATTATTTTCTATTTATAGGTGATTAAAGGACAAGTACCAAAACCCCCGGAAAATAGGCAAGTACATGTACTCAATATTACCATCATTGCATGCATTGCACTTACACTTGTTATCGTGTCATTTATTTCACTTGTTCTCGATCGATTGATTGCTTGCTTGCATTGTTTCTCGTGTCGGGTGGGGGACGTTCTAGAGACATGTGATTGATAATATTGGACAAATCTTGTCTGATAGCATACTCTGTATGTCTGAGTCCATTTCATGCGTGACTGATAGCATTGTCGTCAGACATGCCTGATTATTACGTGACTGATAGCATTGTCATTAGACATGCCTGATTATTCGTGACTGATAGCATATTTTATATGCCAGATTATATATTAGTTTCCACATGTTGATAACGTCCAATTGCACATATACACGTAGCTGGTGCATCTTTATTGTTCATCTTGATCTCTGTTTTTCAGTTATATTAGCTATACTGTTCCATTGATCTCCATGGTGAGTTTTATTGAGTTACATTGTACTTTGCTCCTTTTCTGACTGGATCGTTGATTACAGGTGAGATGGATATTAGATTGTCATGGCTGGCATTGGAGCTTACTTGATATCGAGACATTAGTTTCATGTATAGATGATTGATTGAGTGTATTTGTTTACATGTTGTTGTTGTATCATTTATCTTTTACCGGCTTTGTACCCGGACATTCATGTATAAGTTGTAATAAATATATAGTGGATTGTTGTGATGGTTAGTATAGATTCCATGATTAGATGCTGTGATGAGATTATACTTGGTATTAATGACTAGACGGCTCACTACCGCTGCCAACGACAGTGTAGGCCGGGAATGACATCGACCCGTACCCGATTATTCGAGAGCGGGGCGTGACACATCTTGTCCCAAATATTGAGGATGAGGAAGAAGAAGAAGAAGAAGAAGAAGAACTTGATGTGGATGAGGATACAGATGACGTCGACGAAGAGGATAAGGATGAGGATGAGGATGAGGATGATGATGAGAAAGAGGCTGAGGACGAGGACAAAGACGATGACGATGATTAGATTAAATATCAGTATATATTAAAAACACTTTCAATTACGTGATTTTAGTTTGACCTCATAAAAGTACTTATAACTTAGTGAATTCAGTTTAAACTTCTACACATTCTTGTTTCAGATGGCACTCCTAGTTCTTTTCTTCGCGGCGTCACTCGTCGCCCTGCTGATGGCTAGCACTCATCGTCGTGGTGCTGGTCGTGGTGGTGGTCGTGGTCGCCTTCAGCCTTCCCAGGAGGCGACCCCATCTAGCGATCCCGACCCGGAGAGTACCCCGGGCACAAACTCACCGCCGTCGATCTACCACGGGGCTATCGACACCTTCGTCGAGGGCATCTCCATCCGCTAGCGGATCCGTTCTGCCAGCGATTCCACCAGCGGTACCACCAGTTACTGCACAGTGGGCCCTGGAGTACCCCCGGATTCAGTTACATCCGGTTACTGGCGAGTACATGTGCGTAGCCGCGAATCCTCTGACGCCAACAGAGAGGCTGATGGGCGAGTTCCGACGAGAGCTATGGCCCGCGGGTGAAGCGTAAGTAAATTTAAGTTAATTTAATAAATTTGTTTCATTTATTCAAGTTAATAATCCAGTCGTTGCTTCTTTGTAGGTCTTTTCCGTGGGATGCTACCAGGCTTCTAGGGCAGATTATCCGGGCTAACTACCATGGCCCCTACCTCAATTTTTCTGAGGTGCCCCTAGACTTGTAGTACCGCTGGCTCGACGAGATGAGGGTATATATATATATATATATATATATATATATATATATATATATATATATATATATATTGTGATTAATTATTAATTACTCTTTAATTAACAATTTTTTAATATCGTGATAATTGAATTTGTATGACAGAGGACCTTCTGGTGGCCCCCTCCATCGTGAGGAGGCGATCCGCAGGACCTATAGAAGCGCCGCCGGGAAGAAGATCTGGGATGCAGTTTATGACCTTCGAATGGCGCATTCGAAGAAGTAATGGATTCGACATGACTACTATGAGCAGCTCTTTGAGAAGATGGATGCTCCTGCCTTCAAGTAGAAATCAGAAAAAGCGCAAGCGAACTGACGGGCCGTAGGGCTACATATGGGGGGATCAAAGCCCCACGCAGCGACGCTTGTAGAATTGGTGAGATACCACAAATTTATTCTACTATCTAATTTGGTACTATTAATATACTTAATTACTTAAATTCTACGAATATTTCGTATGCAGACCCAACGGACGTTGAAGGAGGAAAAAGATGCTGACTCGGTCATGTAGAAGCATAAAAAATATGGGGTTCATGCGGATTACAAATTGTCGCATAGCAAAACAGGTCCGCATGAAGGAAAGCCGCATGACTGTTCAAAGACATATGCGACCTATCGAAAAACAGTTGTAGAAAGAAGATATGGGGCCAAGAGGAGCAGTTCGACTGATAAAGTTGACAAGTCCTGGCAAAACATGACAGTTCTGACACTTCGATAAAAAAAAGATAGGACGTGAGACGTCACCCAAAAGCAGGGTTCGAACGTCTCCATGCGGCCAAAGAGTGTCATCTAAGCCGCATGAACCTTATGCGGCTCAGACTTATGCGGCCCCAAAGTTTCTAAATCTCATACAACCAAGAGTAACTGTGATCCCAGCCGCATGAGTCTCATGCGACCCCACGTGATCGAAGACTGAGAAAACTATACGTAACAGGACACGTGGCAATCTGACTAAGTCCTTAACTACCCAGATTTGCTGCAACAAAATCCCAATAAATCGACAGATGGCAGCCAAAGAGCGGGTCTTCGCGTGGTAATCAGCCACGTGGCCGCAAGCCATCTATGCGACTCAACATACATTCTATTATAAATAGCAGGGTGCCACACCCTTGCAAAAGGCTGGCAACCTTCAAGAGAAAAGCAATTTCTTTATGAGCTAGAGACTGCATCAGATAGTCTACGGAGTAAGGCAGACTTGATAGCACTTTTCCGAGCCTCCTCCGTCACCCTCCAGAATCAAAACTAAATAATTGTACTTAGATTGTTTCCTAGGATTTCTTTCCAGGCTTTCTTTTATACAAGCAAGTTTGCAATCAATTTCAGTATTCTGTAATACATGTCTTTGATTTTTATGGCAAACACGATGGCGACTCTACTGGGGACATTATTCTCTTCCAATGAGAAGTTGGTGATGCAATCTGACGCGTCCAAGCTCGGCTATACACAGCAGATGCTCGTGGTTCGTTTTGACCAACAAGCCTTCGAAGAATTGCTCTCTGAAGGGAGTGCCAGCCCGTCTCAGAAGCGAGCCAAACTAAAGAGGACTCGCAAGGCGTCGGTGCGCAAAACTGTTGCCCCCGACCAAGTTCTCGAAGAAGCTCCTTCTGCAGCCCAAGACGGTAACCAGAACTCTCCTGCGGCTTTGTTTCCGACCGCGGAGGACCCCACTGTCCCCAAATATAGCAGAGGAAAACATTATGATGCTGAGTTTTGGGGACACAAGGAAAATCCATACGAACAAAGAAGAAGCCGCATAGAGGAGATCGACAGTCTGTCCATGCGGCAGCAAACTCTGGCCGTAGACAGCCAACTCATATGGCAGCCAACTCTGGCCGCAGAAAGATGATCCATGCGACAGCCAGTTCTAGCCGCAAGAAGATGATCCATGTGACGACCAATCCAGGACTCAAATAAAACGTCTCATACGGCCTTGTCAGAAGCTCTGTGTTTGACCGCCTCTCATACGGGCCCGGCGCCATACGGCTCACTGAGGATGCGGGATGTATCAATCTGGACTCCTTTTACTATGCACCTTTGGGTGCTAAGTCAAAAAAGTCTAGGGCAGTGCGGGCCCAACCAGTCCAGTCAACTGTCTGAGTTGCTGACTGTCAGCGGGCCTCGTTGAATGTTACTCGGGCTCCTGACAGAAAGTTGTACAGAACCACCCACGTCCAGTTCTCCAGGGCTAACGGACAGGGTGGATCTTTAAAGTCTCTCTTTAAAGATCTAGAGCAAGTGATTTTAATAGCCACGATCAGGGAGCAAACATGATGCCTAAGCACCCGTGCGCTCGGGACTCCCGAGTTCACAAGTTTGGTGTAAAGGTAGACCAGCTTCCTACCGACTTACGTGACGTGATTACTCACAAATGTAAGACGGCAGCGTCAGCGTGCAATATGTCCCTCTTGGGACGTCGTTGCATCCAAGTCATCATCAACTACTGCTGCAACAAATCAGCAGCACCTGAAGATCGACAGTCGGTTTTCCAGCGACTACAGCAGCCAGCACCTGTCCGATAACAACTCAAGAAACAGGTGCAA
The DNA here is from genome assembly GCA_029216955.1 of Iris pallida. Classification (NCBI taxonomy): domain Eukaryota; kingdom Viridiplantae; phylum Streptophyta; class Magnoliopsida; order Asparagales; family Iridaceae; genus Iris; species Iris pallida. The sequence goes on from JANAVB010003200.1 coordinate 12,160,223, forward strand.
ATTCCAGGGGACGAGGAGTTTTCTTTCGCCTCCTGTAATTCAACTCAAAAAAGTTCCTCCTGGCAAGGGAGGAAAGAAGATAGGCTCTTCCAGCCCTGCCATCTCGGCCAGTATTGCAAGGAGACCCTCATCTGGGGGGTTTCCATCAACCACAGGGGGTGTCTATTTAGGCACTCGATCCAAAAAGAAGCTTTCGGCACCTAGGGGTGCACCTTCGGCCTCCTTGAGAGTCGATGAAGCTAGGGGTAGTAGTCCTCTCAATGTATGCGACAATCTGGTGTACCAAGAGCACATACAGGGGGTAGAAATCCCCTATAACTGTGCAACAGACCTAGATTTCTTTGAGGGCCACCACCCTCACCAGGACGATGCGACTTTATACACAGGGGGTAGCACCCCTTCCGAGTCCAAGGAAGATAATATTCCGACATTTCCTGATGACTACTCTATATAAGGGTACGGCACCGAGAGTACCTCGGCCACAATCCCTTCCACCTCTACCCACGTGAGGAAATTCTTTATGGCTGACGAGGATCATGAAGCGCCTTCTGACCGACAATGGCTAGAAGTAAAAGAAGCTATGCTCCTGTCCCTGGTCAAATCCGTGGACGAGATCAAAGCCGCCCTGCCAACTCAACCAGCGAGGACGCCCGGACAAACACGCTTGGGACCCGCAGTCAACGCGGACTCCAACACGACCGCCCCTCCTTTGGGTGATGATCCCGTAGGGGCATCCGTTCCTTCAGTTGCAGATGAAGCTAAGGAGGCAAGGAGGAAAGTCCAGGAGCTTCGAGCAATGTTCAATGCTCGAGATTCTTCTCGGGATCTCAGAATACGACAACCATATCCTGTTGCATGGAGAGACGTACCTTTTCCACCATGGTACAAACTATTCCATATCGATTCCTATGATGGAAAGACCTCTGCTAGTCGGTACATGACTTACTTTGAGGTCACAACCGACCACTTGCCGCACAGTGACGCCATCCTCACGCGACTATTTATCGGAGCATTGGAGGGGATCATGTTCGACTGGTACCGCAACCTTCCCGACAACTCATTCACTCTTTTAACGGCTTCAAACACATGTTCCTGGAAAGATTTTACGAAGTGGGGCATGACGTAATGATGTCGTCTTTCATGGACGTCGTTCGGGGAGAGAGGGAGTTAACGAGGAACTACATCGAGTAGTTCCGCCAAACCGTAATGAGATTGTCCCAAGACAATCCCGAGAGCTCCTTGATCAAAATCTGTCAGAAGAAACTGCTCCCTGCAATTAGCTTCTAGATGGGCGACGATCAGTTCAGGGATTGGACAACCTTCATCATAAGCGCTACCAACACAGAGGTAAAATTGAAGAAAGCTCGCCAGTTGGGATTACACATCCCAGATAGAGAAGATAAGGCAGACGTCCTGGTTCCACCTCAATAACAACAACAGTGGCGCCACCGCCAACCGGGATAACAAGGGCAAACAGGCCATGGTCACTGATGCGACTCAGAAGCCCGAACAAAAATAGTCGGAAGGTCCGTGGCCGAAGATCAATTACTCATTTGAAGATAGTCATGTCAAACCTATCTTCGATATGCTTTTGTAAGGGGGTAGGATCCAACTCCCTCCACCAAGACGCGAGCCCCGAGCAGTAGAAATGGAGGACCCAAAGTATTGTCACTTTCACTGCTATGTTCATCATGCCACTCATGATTGTTTCTAATTGAAGCGATACATTCAGAGTCTCATCGACTCCAAAGCTCTGTCGATAGAATTTGAGGAGGTTACCATAGCGGCAAACATGGTGTCTATTCAGTTCGGCGACTTCCTTTCGACAAGCACTCCAAACGGGGTCATATCTGTCCCTCGGACAACGATAGAGGTTACTAATCTTCCATCCGTCCGGAGCCAAACATCTGGATTGGTACCTCTCACCACCGCACAAGGAGAAATCATGTGGGTGCATCCGAACTTAGTGCCCGAAGTTACCCAGGGGGTGTCATCTCCTACCAGCAAGAAAAAGGGCATAAAGTCTAGAGCCTGCCACACAATTTCAGCCGAAGCTGAAGAAGCTACAGATGTTGTTACCCGGTCTGGAGCACAAGTCCATCCTACGCGGGATGGTTCAGCCGAAGATCCTCAGCCAGCAACATTGCCTCTCTCTGATATTCCAAGGCCATCTCAGCCTCCACTGGCGGACAAATCCAAGACAAAGGAAATCTGCTTCGACAGGCCACTCCGCAATGATGCACCTCAGGGACTAGAAAGACCTTACAAGTTCGATATATTAGCACAATTGACTAATACGCCAGCAAAGTTGTCGCTATATGAGCTCCTAAGGCTCTCCAAGGATCTTCATGTTGCATTAAGCGAAGCACTCCAGAATGCTGATGCCTACTTAGCTCAGGTCAAGCCTCCAGGAGAAAACCTGCAAGCAGATCTACAGGGCCGCGATAACACAGATGCAATGCCCAACATCATATTTACTCCGCAGAACATGTTGATCAAGTCCAATTTGCATGATCGTCCCTTGTACTACACTGGATACATAGGCGACATCAAGGTGTATCGGATGCATATCGACCCTGGCTCGTCAATAAGCATCATCCCGAAAAGCCTGCTCCAACTTCTGGGCATCCTTATGCATCGGCTAGCGGCGACCAACACTGCCATTAGTGGGTTAAACTCGGAAAGAAGCTATCATCTAGGGAAGATCCGGTTGAAGTGCCAGATTGGGGACTTGAAGACGAAAGTTACCTCCTACGTCATAGATGCAAAAACCTCCTACAACATCCTCCTGGGACGTCCGTGGATACATGACTATATGATCGTGCCATCCACCCTTCACCAGTGCTTCAAGTATGTCAATAGACACGGCTTCGTGGGGACCGAAATCACCGACATCGATCCCTTCAAAGGGGTTGGGTCTTATTATTCTTCGGAGGCTTGTTTATATGAAGAATCCAAGAAGTACATCATTAACAAACTGGGGACCATCACAGGGCTAGAAGAACCCTTGATAATTTACCTCCAGACTTGTAAACCAGGCAAAGCCGCACCCCTTGTCGCAACCTTGCATAAAGAGGTGCCTGGTTCTCTAATTCAAGCTGGGCAGTGGGAACCAGTGGAGATCCGACTCCCAAAGTCAAGAGATAAAGCCCATCATAGGGCCAATGGTGATCCGATTGCCAAAATCCATCTGAAGACGGTTGGAAGACACAAAAACCCTTGCCGAGCCAATTGTCACCTATATTCCCAAGACGAGCCGGCAACTAAATGTCGATCCGACATACTCAAGCAAGCCAATATTTCAAGTTTGACCCTTTGTGGTCGAGTTGTCCAAGACGACATCCCAACCTTTGGGATAGCAGGGAGTAGCCGAAGAGGACGTAGAACTCGCCGAATACCTGGTGGCACATATGGAGGGTACCTCTCATGAAGATGTAATCCCCATGGACAGAGTTCCTTATCTCATCAATAAGTGGCTGCCGATATATATATATATATATATATATATATATATATATATATATATATATATATATATATATATATATATATACTACCTAGAGTGTCGAGTTATGTACATCAGGTACCCCTGAACTTACACTCTGTTCCTTCTCCCCCCCCCCCGAGGGGACTCGCATTGCATCTCTACGAGTAACAAGTCATGTATATTGATACCTCTGAACTTTTGCTTTGATGTTTCGACTACCATATATCACACCCATATCACCCCTGTTGGGTTCTGTTTCAAAATCTATTACCCGCACCACCAGTGTGCAGAAGGGTAATAGGTCCATAAAACTTATTCTAATCTATTACCCGTACTGTCAGTGCACAAAAGGGATAATAGGTCCACATATTTTCCCGACGAGAAAAACAATCACGTCCATATTACCTCTGAGTTGTTTTCCCATCCATCACTGACAAATCACCTAGTACATATGTAACGCCCCAGTCCCAAAATACGTAGGACTAGGAACGTAGACATGCCAGCTGTATTTATACGAAGTATACTCCAATATATGAAAATCCTCGTATAAATACATAAGCTGTAAAGGCAGTAGAACCATACTAATCTCATCCACACAAAAATATATGAATAAATGACATCATTTAATCAACCATAAAAATGTCACTTGGTACCTGTAGTTGGGCGGAGACAAATCCACTACCAACTATGAAAAGAAATACATAATAAAAGAAAGATTTTTGGCGAGCGGAGCGAAGACGATCCAAGCGCATTCATCCTCGAAAAATAGAGATAGTCACGGCTATAGCTAGAACACCTGCGAAGACAATAGCACACACCTGGCAAGACAACCAGGTCCTCAGAAGGACGTAACAAGACACATAATATCATGCCGATAACTGAATAAATAAAGCTCAACAGAAACTACACAAATAAAGGTTCTTAACCATTCTATGTGAATATGCATTTGAAGACAACGTTCCACACAAGGGCTCCCGAAGCTAGAAACACGGCACGTTAGCGTTTCAACCAAGGCACTAGTGGCGTCTAGAGAAAAGTAAATGCACGGCCCATTAGCACTCGAACGAGAACTAACGGGCGTCTAGAGAAAAATAAATGCACGGCCACTAGCTTCTTGGGTGAGTCACTAACGGCAGCTAGAGGAAAGTAAATGCACGACACATTTGTGTTTCAACCGAGGCACTAGTGGCATCTAGAGAAAAGTAAATAAATGCACGTCCACTAGTCTCTCGACTGAGTCACAAATGGCATCTAGAGAAAAGTAAAGGTGTGAAAGCCCCTGCGCCTAATAACTGTCTCCACCCTCCCCATGCACTACTCGTGCTGAATCCACATCACGATATTCCTAATAACTGCTAAGTCGCTAAGTCTTCTAGTCAACCATAACTATTTAGCAGTTATTGCCTATCGCACGGCATGTGCGCACCGATGGCCAGTCGATACGTACGTCCGAGATCTATATGAGACTCGTGACTCGTGATACACAAGTGTCGGGCTAATGAATGCGACACAAACAAAGGTGGTCCCTTAACTCTAAGCCATATGCAACTAAAATATAATAATTTGCAAGTACAATTTATATTTTCTAGAATAAGTAAAAACATGCATAATATTGAGCAAGAAATTAAACAGTGAAGGCAAGGTGTCTTGCCTGGTAGAGCGCCTGGTGTACTGCAATGCTCAAGGTGGCACGAACTGCGACTTCAGTGCAACAACTATACAAGGTGATCTCGGGTGGTGGCACAGACAGTTCCATTGGGTCCAGAAGGGTTAAAATTAGCTAGGGACGACAAGGGGAAGTACGGTATTGGTAAGGAATAGAAATAATGGGCTAATCACGAGATGGAGAAAAATCGAAGGAAGTTAACTAATATATAAATTTTTAGAAAATTATTTATAACCTTGAAAATTGTATATATTTGTTTTACCAAATTATTAGGTAGTAAAAATCGTTTCAGGTCGAAAACTATAGTTTACTCAGTAACAATATTTTATATAAATACCTGAAAATATATTTTATCTAGTCAAAATCATTTTGGATAAAATACTTGAAAAGTATTAAAAATCGTTTTCGGTAAACTCTAATTTTTAAAATATCGTTTTGAGATAGAAAATTATATAAGTTAAAAAGAAAGAAAAAAATTTATTTGATATTCGTGAAATATTTATAAAATATTGTAAAATATCTTTTTACTAGTTAAGATATATAAAAAGAAATATTCAAAAATTAATTTAAGTAAAAACGCATTCATAATCACTTAGGAATATATAATCATATATTTTAGGTTAAAATTAACTAGATTTGTAAATATTAAATTATGGTATTGGTAGTCTAATATGAAAACAGTATTAGGCTATCTATAACAGTAGTAATGATAGTGAAAATAATCAATAATAATAATAATAATAAAAATAAAAATAATAATACTGATAATAATGAATAAAAACAAAACCAAACAACAAAATAAAATGAAAAAAAAAATGAAATGAAATAAATATAATTAAAGAAGAACCCAACGGTTCTCCTAACAACCAGAGTTTAAACAAAAACAAATAAAATAAATAAAAAATAATATTAATAATAACAAAAGGGTCAAAACTCAAAAGTCATCACAGCATTTGCTGTGATGCCTCCTCTTCCCAAAAGGGGGAGGACAGCGCGAGAAGAGTTGAACGGAAATGGGGGAACGGAGAACGGAGGTGAGAGAGGGTCGGCGGCGAGAGTCTTCGAGAGAGGGATCGGAGAAGAAGAGCGGGAGTCCGAGGCGGCGGAGAAAGGCGGATCGCGGAGGAAGTGGGGGCGGAGGGAGAGAGGTGCGGTGAACGGGGTGCGGTGAGGGACGACCAGTAGCTGACGCCGACGCGGGCGGTGCTCGGTAGAGGGAGGAGAGCGGAGTATAGGCGGAGGGGGATTGAGCGAGCGGGAGGAAGAAGAGGGTGGCTCCTTTCGCCGGAGCTGGAGGGAGCCGGCCGCGGGGAGCTCACGGCGGAGGGTTTGGCGCTCCAGATCTGGGTTTCGACCCAGATCCCGTCGGCGGTGGCGAGCACGACGGAGGGCGAGGCGCAGAGGTCGGGGTCACGGAGTTTGTGGAGGAGGCGCTCGGCGCACGCGGCGGAGATGCGCCGGAAAAGGAGGGTTGGTCGTGGTGGGTCGGCCAGGAATCGGAGGAGGAGGAGGCGTTTCCAGGCGGTGGGGCGCTGCAACCGGAGAGGTCGGCCCGGCGTCGAGGCGGTGGTCTCGTGGAAGCGGCGGGAGGCTAGGGTTCCGGCCGGTGGCTCAGGTGAGGGGTGCGTGTGTGTTTTAATTTATAAATTGTGTTTTGGGTTTCGGTCTGGTGTCGACGTGCACGCTCGGGTGGCCAAGGTGCTGCTGGTAGTGGTGGTGGTGGTATCGGAGAAACGGTCGGGAAGTCGAAGGACTGGGATCTGGGTTGCCAGCGGTGGTGGCGGACGTTGATGATAGTGGTGGTTGGGTTGATGGCTGGTGGTGACGGGGACGGCACCGTGATGGCGTCGGGTGTGGTAAGGGCGATGGCGAAGGTGGCTGATTGGGTGATGGGGGAGGCGTGGTCTTTGCTGGGGTGGTGTCGACTGGTTGGACGATGGCAGAGGAGAAGTAGGGTGGGCGTGGTAGAGGCCAGCGGGATTCAGGCTAAATTAGGGTTAGGTTTTACTAGGAATTTAGGGTGTGTCTGACGCGGAGATGGCGACGAGGAGATGTGTCCGAAATGTGGACACGGAGAAGGGGAACAATGTATTTGTAAAAGAAATAAATAGTGGAAAGACACCTGCCGACACGGCTGACACGGGAAAAAGGTTGGACACCGACACGATGCACTGCACGTGGGTGGAAAAAATATTTGTGGAATATTTATGGCTTGTGGAGAAACAATGGAGGAGTACCTGCCTATTTATAGGATGTGGGAATTCCTATTTGGATAGGATTAGGATTGGTTTTAAACCCAAGTAGATAATTTACCATTTTAATTTAAAATCATTTAAATCTAAATCTAAATATAAATCCAATTCCAAATGCAAATCAAATTTGAATCTAATTAAATTTTTGGTTTAAAATCAAATTTCAAATATTAACTATATAAATAAATCCATAGGTTCAAATTAGGATTTTAAATCGCCACAATAATTTCGAAATATATTTTCCAAAATACTAATAAAAATAATTTCGAAAATAATAATTCTTTTGAATAATAAAATATTAATATTAATAATTTCGAAAATTACACTAATAAAATATTTATGTAATATATGTACGCACTAGAAATATTATCTATTATTAATAACTGTATAAACGAAAGCCTTTGTGTAAATAAAATAAATAAAATAACGAACTTGAAAATTTTGGTACGATAGCTAAATAATTATTATGTATAATATTTTGAAATCATAAAAATAGAAGAAAAGTATTTTTCAAAAATATGTACGTTCGCACATAATCGCACTCGTCGAGCAAATTCGAAAAAATAAAATTTCTTGCGCGACGTATAATACGACTATACGACGTACAATACAAAAATTTAAATCAGTACCAAATTTAATAATAAAAAAATAGTAGAAAATTTAGGGGTTTTACAACATAGAACTTCCACGTTGATAACACCTCTGAGTTGTTCTGTGTATCCGCATTTTGCCAACTCCTACCACGTTCTTATTACCTCTGAGTAGGGAGGTTCTACTTCAGACCCATATTTACCATTTCCTCATTACCTCTGAGTAAATATGTCGGTCTCCTCTCCATTTGTTACCAGTACTCGCATCGCCAGTACACAAAAATGGTAATAAGTCCACAAAAATTATCCTAATCTATTACTCGCACCATCGTGGTATCAAAGAGTAGTAGGTCCACAAAATATCTTTTAAATCTATTTGCTCCCATTTTCGAAATGCACAAAGGGGCAATAGGTCCACAAAAAGTCCCCTCAGGGGATATTCCTCATCAAAATGCTAGTACAAGCTCCTCAGAGCGGAGTGAATGTATTCTGCTCCATTACTAAAAAAAAGGGAGAAAGAGATGGGAGGAAAAACAAAATCTGCTACTCATCAACAGCACACAACTTGATAAGAATACCCTCCAGCTGCGTAGTTGAGCGCTCAATTCTCAGTTTGACTCGACGTTTAACTTCCTGGGATAACCTTTCGGCGTCATCGAGATGCACATGAGCCTGCCAATTTTCTATTAATTTCTTCAGTGCTCCCTCTAGAGCAGCAGAGGCTCGCGTGACTTCATCAGTCTCCTTCCAGATCTTCTCACTCTCTTGACGAGTGGCTTGGAGCTCAGTACCCAGAGATGCTAGCCTAGCCTGGAGCTGGAGGAGCCACTTGTTAGTTTCGGCCATGGCACGAGTGATAGTCTCCTCGCGATTCAACTAAATCTCTCCCTCTCGGCTCAGCTTGTCATATCTAAGGGACAGCTTCTGGAGGTCCTTCTCCAAGATGGGTTTGGTTGTCTCTTGAACAGCCTTCACATTTTCCATGACTGATATAAGGAAAGCACGCTTCTGCTCCACCACGACAAACATGTAAACTTGTCGCTATTTTTACAACTGGATCAGGTACCGATTAGCCTCTGCCAGCTTATGCTTCAGAGGGATGGCCACCCCTTCTCCACCCGGAAGCGACTTCAGCAGGAAAATTTGGCCTTGGGTGCAGTGGTAGGCCACGGCAAATGAAGTCCCTCTCCTCAAAGCAGCCTCAGTCCTTCGTTTCAAATGGCGATAAAAGCTCTTGACTGTCCCTTGACGACTCGTCCAAATTCTCCAGAGATGACGGCGTCGAAGGGATAGCGCCTAAGGAAGTTGAAGGCATCTGGGAAGGAGGCACACTTGAGCTTGACGATCCTGTCAGAAAGGAAACAACTCCGAGCGACGAGACTCCCACACTGCAGTAATCTCCTCTTCCGCAGTACGAAGGAGCTGAAGACTGGAGAGGGCAGAAAGTTCAACTTCCAGGGAGGAGGCAGTCCCAATCGATCCCGTATACCCCAAAGACGTTGAAGGAGCCGGGATGTCTGTGATCAATACAGTAGAAGGCCCCTCGACTCGAGCCGGTAGGGAAGAAGGAATGCTCCTTGCTTATACTAGGTCAGCCCCTGGGTCCTCTGTTATCCCCTCCTCAGCGGTCACATCCACTATTGTTAGTGGAGAGGCAGGGCCTGTAGGTCCAAACCAACCAAAAATTAGCTTGACTCGAAGGATATGAAGAAAGAGCGAGTGAACCTCCTCATTGGTAAGAATATGACATAACTCACCAAGGAAGGGCGGTGAAGACCGTGACTCGCTCTGGACAGTCATGATTCCCCTCACTGCCCCTATATTTTCCTCTGCAGCAATATCCGAATCATCTACATCGGTCACTCCAGCCCCGGTTAATCCAGAAGGAGGTAGATCTGGGTCGGTTACGACCAATTGTGATCTTGCAGCCTCAATATTTTCTGTAAAAATGGTGCCTTCTTTAACCAGGGTGCTAGTAACTGGAGAAGTCTCGAAAGCGACACCGGTCCCCGGAGGGTTTGTTTCTTCAAGAGCCTGCACGAAAGAAAGAGAGAGAAATAATAAGATACAATACCAGAAGTAACATGGTGGTCGACCGAAATGAAACATACCTCCGGGAGGGTTTCGGCATCACTGTCCTCTTCTGCGAGGTTAGAACCTCGGATCTTAAACGCGACCCATTTTTGAGAACGAGGCCAATTAGCAACAGAAGGTCCATACTTACTTCGCTTGGGCGAAGGACTCGGCATAGGAGAAGGCAAGCGTGCCACCAGGGTGCTTACGGGAGGCGACAGATCGTTATACTCATCCTCCTCCTCTGTATCAGTAAAATCGGAGTCAGAAATTTCAACGGCCTTCGTCTTCCTCGCCCTTTTCCTCTTTTTGGACCCCTCACGCTTCTCCGCCAACTTAATCTCGGTTATAAAGCTTATATTCGCATCAAAATTGTGGGGAGGCCCATTCGCGGAGACGTGGTAGAGGGCTGCCATGTATGAGATGCGTACCAAGCCCCTGGTATCAGGAAGAGAGAAGATGGTCTGAGTACGGATGACACTGTAATAATGCCAGGCCCGAATACTATCTAGGACGCTGCCCTCATAACCCAAACAGGGACTCGAGTTGTCTAAAAACAACTGGCAATACCCGAACTGTCTAAAGTACCGGCTGGGCAAGTAAGGTTCCAAAAAGGCAATATTACGATTACGGTACACCAGATACGTAGGACGGATATTCTACAACTAGCGAAACATCTTCTCAGATAGAATATGGGGTGCGATACTGCCATCAAGATGAAGATGCCCCATTTCCTCATCAGTGTAAGACGGGACTGACACAAAGAATGAGTAGCTGTCCACCCATGTAAGCATAACACGGCATTCGAACATGGTCAACAGGTCCAAGGCATATCATGATATTGATAAATGAATGTATCGTAAATCGTCGTGTTCCCCTCAGGGCCAGGTCGCATCAGAGAAGGGAAGTACATTAACAGCCACCCCATCAGATAATGATAGGGTAGCTCAATTCGGTAGAAATTCTTCGTAACATCACGAGCTATGGTTCTGGCCGTAAAGATACGAAGATCCCGATGGATGCTGCATACCCATGGCTGGGAGTAGAGCCAGCTGCCTCCGAAAACTAACTTAACAGCAGGGAGGATCAAGTTGCGGCTGATTCTCTCAATCGAACCCGCATCCCCCGAGACCACACAAATCTTCAGCCATATCATCAGAAATCCAGCCAAGATGGCTTTATTAGACAAGGGCTGGGTATCTTGATAGAAGTAGCTGAATGTCTTGGACTGGCTTCCAAATCTGTCACCAGAAGCTTTGGTTCTCTTGGCGCTTTGTACCTGAGAGTCCACTCTCACATGAGTCTGGGGGCTCCGAGGGACAACCCGGCCCGAGGCACCAAGGTCAAACAAGTAACTGACCCAGGCCTTAGTGTGAGGAAGGGTCCCTTCAGAACTTTCATCCTTCTTTTTTAACATTTGTTGACAAGTGCTATGATGACATAACACCTCCCGGTAAACGACAAGGAACCCGGAAAACCACCGCTCTAATTCCTCAAACTCCTCATTCGTGGGAGTATACTCTTCATAAACTTCATCCCCCAGGGCAACTTGGAGACGTCATGCATCTCGTGAAGGGCGAGCCCCATCTCCTCAGCAGGTGTATAAAAGGTCCCCATACGACAATTGTACATCTCGAGGAGCGCTATGAACAGCTTTGTGTTTATAGGAAGGCCATAGCAAGTGCCCCTTATGGCATAGTAGAGACCGAGCCGCTATAAAATATCCCCATAAGTCGACAGGATCCAGAGCATCAAGTTGACCCATGGAGGGGAACGATACATCCAATTCTGCAGCGAAAGTCTACCTGTGGGATATGATCCTTTACAGGCAATTTGGTTCAGGAAAGTGTCGGCCTCAGAGAGTCGATTATTGGGCCTCAGGTCGTTTATAAAACTACCAGGGGCTAGCACGACGACAGAACAACTGACCGATTCCCTGGTCGCGACCGCTGACCGCACTCGTCTATTATAATGGATGTTGCCTACGAAGATGGCTTGCCGGTCCTGAGTAATGGGGTTCGCCATTCGCCTTTCGATAGGCACCATATTGAAAGTTGATAGAGAGAAGTGGCATTCCATCTGAGGAAGATGAATCAGTAATTCATTGGAAACAAAATCCCAGTTCTCAAAAAGCTCTAGGGCGCGAGAATTCGAGACAACTATAGCATCTCCGAACAAGAATGAAGGCTTCAGATGAATGCCCCTAGCTTCCCGGAATTCATCATACTGAGTAAGTAAAAAATTGATTATTTCCTGATCTCTCTTAACCTGTCTTCAGGCTAATTTTGGGTAATCTGAGTCGACATATGTTCGACTATTTGGTCAAATCTCACAACCAACGCAGATTGAGCATATCCTATCAAGAGTTCCCCCCAGGGAGCTAAAGGAAAGTTCACTGCAAAAGACAGAGAAGAAGTAAAAGTTAGAAGTTTATCCTTTCAACCTAGCCAAAAAAAGACCTATGCGGCATGAGACGCATGCGGTTAGGTCATATGCTCATGCGGCACAGTCGGGGGACCCTTAGGCCGCTCAAATCAAAAAAGGTGCTCATGCGGCTCAGTCATGAGACACTTATGAGGCTGAGTCACAAAGTGTTCATGCGATTCAGTAATGAGGTACTTATGCGGCTTGGACTCGAAGTGCTACTGCGGCTCGAGATATGAAACACCCACACGGCCCAATCGGGAGACACTTATGTGGCACAACTATGCAGATCAGTCTTGGGTCATTTATGCAGCACTTATGCGACTCAGCTTATACGGCCCTATCTTACAGAAACACATGTGGTGCAGCTGAGATAGGGCACACATCGACCAAGCTTAATACACAAAAGCGATATAGCACGGGCCTGCGCATAAAAACATATGAACTAGCCATCGTCTTCCTACCGTCCTTAGCTTTGATAGGAGGGTGCACGTCGGAGTGAGTGAAAGAAGAGTCCGCCGCTCTTGACTGAGAAGCAACCCCCTTTCCTTTGGCCGCAGTTGACTTGGGAGCTTTGGGAGCCATTGAAGACAGGAAGACGAAGATGATAGAGAAGAAGATAAAAGAGAAAATTTTCTCTTCAAAATTACTCTATTCATATAGTTTCCAGAAAGGGTAATGCTTTGATTCCTGAGATCATTAAAGATAATGATGACCTTTAGGAATTTTATCCCTAGTAACCGTTAACTTTATCTCAAAAAAAGAACCCAAATCCGAAATCGAATCAAGAAAATTAAATGCCACAATAACAGCTGGCAGACTGATGGGATCTTCCTATGGCTCAATATTGCCCTGCGGCTTAAGATCTCTCTGCGGATTGAGACTTCCCTGCGACTCAAGATCTCTCTGAAGTTCGAAAAGTTTTCTGCGAATTAAAGACTCCCTATGGCTTAACATATTTTCATGCTTCTTATTCAAAGTATTCCAATTACAATTTAAAAACTTTGAAGGGGGTCTTGTAGAAGCATGAAAAATATGGGGTTCATACGGATTACAAATTGTCGCATAGCCAAACAGGTCCGCATGAAGGAAAGCCGCATGACTGTTCAAAGACATATACGGCCCGTCGACAAACAGCTGTTGAAAGAAGATATGCGGCCAAGAGGAGCCGTTCGACTGATAAAGCTGACAAGTCCTCGCAAAACATGACAGTTCTGACACTTCGACAAAAAAAGTTAGGACGTGAGGCGTCGCCCAAAAGCCTCCATACGGACAAAAGAGTATCATCTAAGCCGCATGAACCTTATGTGGCTCAGACTTATGCGGTCCCAAAGTTTCTAAACCTCATACAGCCAAGAGTAACTGTGATCCAAGTCGCATGAGTCTCATGCGACCCCACGTGATTGAAGACTGAGAAAACTATACGCAACAGGACACGTGGCAATCTGACCAAGTCCTTAACTACCCAGATTTGCTGTAACAAAATCCCAACAAACTGACATATGGCAGCCAAAGAGCGGGTCTTTGCGTGGTAATCAGCTACGTGGCCGCAAGCCATCTATGCGGCTTAATATATATTCTATTATAAATAGCAGGGTGCCACACCCCTGCAAAAGGCTGGCAACCTTCAAGAGAAAAGCAATTTTTTTACGAGCTAGAGACTGCATCAGATAGTCCACGGAGTAAGACAGAGTTGATAGCACTTTTCCGAGCCTCCACCGTCACCCCCCCAGAATCAAAACTAAATAATTGTACTTAGATTATTTCCTAGGATTTCTTTCCAGGATTTCTTCTGTACAAGCGAGTTTGCAATCAATTTTAGTGTTCTGTAATACCTTTCTTTGCTTTTTTTATGACAAATATGTCACCATGCACGATGTATTCCAGCATACCCACAAAAGGTGAAAGGACGGGAGCTTCGTCGACGAGAGGGCCAAGGAGACGGATGTAAGTACTTACGTTTATGAGACATATATTAGAATTATAAGTATTCAGACTATAACTTAGGTAAACTTAGGATTCAGACTATAACTTAGGGAAACATAGGATTCAGAATATAAGTTAGATAAACTTATAGTATAAACACATTCATTTGATAGGCTGCGTATCTTGAGGCCCTTAGTCGGGCTCAGCCATATGCTATCGAGGATGTCGGCGAAACGATGCCCGTCGGGACACCCTCTTCTATGGTCGCTCGCTACGATGACATGTTCGTAGATACCGTCGGCGGCTTTAAGAAAGGGTGCCTGTACGGAGTCGGCTCCCTGGCGCCGTTGCACGTGATGATTCTGAGATTTCTACCTCTCCCCGCCTCCTCCCGTAGCCTCGACAGACGATGATGTGAGGTCCCAGCTTGCGCATCTGAACGAGGCAGTATCGGACTTAAGGGCGCAGTTATCCACGTACTTTCCGCATCCTTCTATACTTCCGGTCCGTCTGCTCCCGGTCCATCTACTGGTGCTGCCGGTCCTTCTTCCGTCGGGCGTCTCTCTTTTGACCCTGCTGCCCATATCGTACCGCCTCCTGCTGTGATGGCCCTTCTCGACCTGATATTGCCAGAGCAGCTACGCCAACTTCCAGACCATGTCTTAGAGGGATTGCTGCCATACCTGGTGGAAGTGTACATGCGTCGGGTGCAGCAGGGAGTACCAGCACCATCGGATGATCCAACTCCTCCTCCTCCTCCTTTATGTTTGTATTCAAATATTTTGAAAATTGTTTAAATATTGAATATTTATGTATTTTGTGTGGACAATTTGAAATATTGGATAATGTTGACTGTTTTAAATGATTGGTGTATTATTTATGTTGGTTTGTGTTGGTGGATGTTTAGGAATGATCTGTTTTATTTATGTTGGTGGATGTTTGGGATTGTATATTGAATAATGTTGAATATTTGGATAATTTGTGTTATTTATGTTGGTGGATGTTGTGTGAACAGGGAATGCTCTGTTTTATGCAAAAAAAATTCAAAAAATTTCCAGTTAGCGACGAGTCGTGACTACCAGCCGTCGGAATATCCGTCGCTAACTGGAACTATTCCAAGTTAGCGACGGATGGCGACTACTCACCGACGGAAGATCCGTTGGCAAGGATATGGAAATATAAAAAAATCATAGAAATGGATCGACGGATATTTCGTCGGTAGACCGTCGCTAGTAGTCGGTAAAATTTTGGCGACGGATAATCCGTCACAAAATTCGTGACTGGTCGACAACAGATTAGCAACTAAACCCGACAGAGGAGCGGCGAAATATCCGTCACCACGGTTCTGGAAATATGAAAGATTCACAGAACCGGGTCGACGGATGTACCGCCGCTATTCCGTCGCTAGGTCGTCGAACAGTAGCGACTATAAGCGACGGATTAGCGACGAATATTGCGTATCAGTTACTCTCTGATACATAATTACCGACCATTTAGCGACGGATACGGCCGTTGCCAAGGCGATGTATCATTAACTTTCTGATACGTGCTTTGATGAAAATTCGTCGGCCATTCGTCGCGAGATGTACGAGTATGGTTGACGAAAATCCGTCGTAAAATCGTCGCTGGGCGACAACTTGGCGACGGATTATTTTTAGCGACGAGACTTTTCCCGATGGATGTTTTTGACCAAAATCCGTCGGCCATCCGTCGGTATTACCATTTACAGACAGCTGGGCGACGGATCCGGCCGTCGCTAAAGCGATGAATTTTGGTAGTGATTTTTTCTTCCTTAAATGTTTATTAAAATTATTATGCTATTTTTCTTCCAAAATTTTGAGTAATGTCAAGACTATTATGGTATTTCTCTCCCAAAAAATTTAGATAATGCCATCTCCTATTATGACATCTGACATGGCAACTGACATAACAATTTTAAAGAAAAATTATTCAATTATTCAATATTAATGTTAATGTTATTATTAACTTTAAATTAATGATAATTTTATATTAATATCAATTTTACTTTAAGTTTTAATGTAATTTTAATGTTTAATATTAATTATAATTTTATTGTTAAATTTTGTCATCTCAGTTGTCATGTCAGCGTCTACGTATATGTCACATAATGGGAGATGACATCATCCAAAATATTTTGGAGACATTTATTATTAAGACTACTTAAGAAAACTAAAAATCAGGCTTATACGCTTTGTATGTATAGGTCCGTTGAGCATCTCTAAAGGGGAGTGAATAGAGTGTGTGCGTGTACATCAAAAATTATCAACAATTAAAAACAAGCAGCTATGTATACTTTGGCTGGTAAATGACAGTAAATAAAATGAGGTAAATTAAGAGGCAAAAGAATCAAACTCAGTGACACATCAATGTCTGCCGGTATCCCTTTGAGAGAACTAGTCCAGTCTCGAGTATTTTTGTTCTATGTAATCCACTATGGCACATGCTAATTGAGAGCTTGTAGTCCCTTGCAACACCGTGCTTGGTGACGAGGGCATGACCGATTCCATAAGTTGATTTCGAAAACTTGAATGCTTTCTGAATGCAGTCTCTGATACAACTCTTTAGTACCAAAACTCTAGATTAAACAGAACTGTACTAGCTTTGGCTAAGAGTGGTATAGGCTTGATTTCAAAGCTTTAATCGTAGAAAATAATTTAGAATAGATAGAGAAAAGAGTGAATGAGTGAGTTGAAATGGTAAACTTTTTTCTATATTTATAGTGTTTTGCAGACTGAATTCGGACAGAGTTTGGACTGAGTTCGGATGCATGAATCTTGCATTCGAACGTTGTAGACAGATATGGTGGAAGACCAAACAAATTTGAAATTTTCCTTGACCGAAATCGGCCAAAATCGGGCCGAGTTCTGGCCGAGTTCGACATGAGTTCTGTCAGGGGCAGAACATAATTGTTTGGGCAAATTTTGTATTGGGTTTTTGGCTTTTTAGATAGTGGACTTGAAAGTATGGATAGGTTTTTTAGATAGTGGACTGATAAAAACCTAAGCAAATACCAATCCTGATCAACCTCACATAAATTTTCTAGACTCAACAAACATAAAAATACAAAAGAAAATATAAAAGGCTTGATCTTGATTCCAGCGATTGGTTCTTGATGACGATGCGATGTGTATTGTAGCAGTAGAATGTAAGTGTAGTAAGATGTAGATGCAGACGTTCTTCTCATCTGAAACCTGTAATCCTGTAGTAGTATGTATATTTTGTGTATCGTTCAAAGTTGACGTCGATTATCAAAATAAGGTGTGATCATTAACTAATGGGCTAACAATCTCTCCCATTTTGATAAATGACAAACTTTGAGTCTATAACAAAATATAACGAAAAATGTGTAACTTTGAATTTTTTTTATACATGACTTGTTCTGATTGACAATTTTTTTTGTATATACTTTTTCTCCCCTTTGTCATGTACTCAAAAATGTGGCTCCCCCCAATTTATGAGTTCAACAATAACAAAGAAAAAGAAAAGTAATATCCAAGGATAGTGATAAGAACTAACAAGCCAATATCTCAAGTATGATAACGCCAGCAGTAGCAGTAACAAAATAAGTAATATAAGAAACTAACTAAGATATATATGATATAAAACTAACTACAATTGAAGTTCAGAAAGTGCAAAAGTAACTACAACTGAGACAGAATAAATCCAAAGTGCATAAATAGTGCCAAAAAAAGTACTCCAAAAAGGAAAGTCACTACTGGATCATCATCTACGTACCAGAATATGTCCACAAAGGGGCTGGAGGACCAGCTGGAGAACCCAGAGGGGCTGGAGGACCACCTGCACCACCCAAAGGACCATCTGTACCACCACTGAGGGGACCAGCTCTGCCCACTCAACAATAACATTTTGCACAACACCAGCAGCAGAGGGGAGCACCACAGCAGGGACGGGCCTATGCTATGGCCGCAGTTTAGGAGGACGAGGTTGCACCAGATGTGATCACAGGTTCTATCCTACTTCATTTATTTTCTGTTGCTGTACTATTTGATTCTAGAGCTACATACAGTTTTGTATCATATAAGTTCTTGCATAGACCCGGCTTCACACCAGTACCTACTAGGAGGAACTGTCGAATTATGACAGGAGGTGGAGAAGTACCAGTTAGCGAGATGTATGATTGCCCTATTAGCATAGCTGGAAGGAAACTTAGGGCCCAGCTCCTCGTAATGTTACTCCCGAGATTTGATGTAGTTTTTGGGATCGATTGGTTGAGTCAGCATTATGCTGTGATTGATTTCCATGAGGGGAAGATTTTCTTCAGTCCGCCAGGGGTTCCACCATTTGAAGTTAGAAGACAGATTACAGAGAAGTCAGAAGGAGTCTACTTCAGAGCTGTTGCAGAAGGCAAGGAGTTGTTGCATCCACTTATTGCAGAGTTTCTTGATGTCTTTTTCGATGATTTGCCAGGACTGCCACCAGATCGAGATATGGAGTTCTCCATTGACTTAGTGCTAGGATCAGTTCCGATATCTCGATATTGCTATAAGATCAACCCGAAGAAGGCAATAGAGTTGAAGGCTCGGATTGATGAGTTAGAGAGGAAGGGTTTTATTCGGTCGACTGCTTCACCCTGGGGAGCACCAGTCCTTTTTTTTGCCAAAGAAGGATGGGACCGTTAGGATGTGCATCGACTATTGGGCCCTTAACAATATTACCATCAAGAATAAGTACCCTTTATCCCGGATTGATGACTTGTTTGATCAGCTGAGTGGAGCGAAAGTCTTCTCAAAGATTGATTTGCGGTCCGGATACCATTAGATGAAAGTCTGGGACCAAGACATTCCTAAGACTGCCTTCAATACTCGGTACGGCTAGTACGAATTTATGGTGCTGCCTTTCGGACTCACCAATGCTCTAGTAGTGTTTATGAACCTTATGAATAAGGTCTTCCACCAGTATCCGTTGTCATAGTCTTCGTTGACGACATCTTGATCTACTCAAGGACACCAGAGGAACATTAAGAGAACCTGAGAATCGTCTTAGAGACTCTGAGGAAGGAGAAGTAATACGAAAAACTCTCGAAATGCGAGTTTTTCCTAGACAGGGTCGAGTTTTTGGGCTATGTAGTGACTGGAGATGGGATTGCAGTGGATACCAAGAAGATTGAAGCTGTGATGTTGTGGGCTGCACCTAAGTCAGTATCTGAGATTCATAGTTTCCTATAGGGCTACCAGGTTACTACAGAAAGTGTGTGAAAGACATTGCCAAGATAGTTGAGCCAATGACCAAGCTTACTCGGAAGGACGAAGAGTACATATGAACCGACGCATGCCAGTCAGCATTTGATGAATTAAAGAGAAGACTTACTACAGCACCTGTTCTCGCTTTGCCGTCAGGATCTAGAAGGTTCACCATCTACAGTGATGCATGAAAGTAATTTCTTAAAAGATTTTTTATTTGAAAATCACAAGTCAGATTAAAGAAATATACTCATGAGGAAGAAGAAGAAAAATCCTGTCTAGTATCTAGGAACATTGCCCGAGTAGAAAATTCGGACAACTAGAGAGAAGGTAAACTTATCTCGAAGGGGGAGTTCGGGCTCGTGCTCCGGGAGTCACCAACGGAGGGGGAAGGTCGTTCTCGTGCTCGGGATGGCCCGGTGGAGGGGGGTCACCGCGGGAATGGGAGGTCGACCTCGTGCTCGGGGGGATCGACGGTGTATGGGGGTTTACTGCCAGAGAAATTGGGGGGGGGAAGGGGGGTGGTTGGATTTGTTACCGCAGGAAGAGTAGTTCACCAAGTAGGGGCGACGGAGGGGGAGGAATTTAGGATTTTTGGGTCTGGAGTGCGTGCTCTGAAAATTTTAGGGAGAGCAAAAATTAGGGATGCAAATGTTGGGGGGGTTATAAAAACTTAGCGATGCAGTAAGCGTCGCTAATGACATCACAAAATATGTTACACCAAAGGTGTCGCCAATGACCCTGCATTACCTACAGACGTAGGACATTTTTCGTTGTCAAATGCGTTGCTAATGTGTCGCTATAGCATCGTTGATACATATTATATTAGCAGTCGCAATTAGTTGCAATTTGTGGCATTTCTACCTGGACTCGCTAAATTTGACGCAATTAGCGGCATCATCTTTTGGAGTCACTAATACATCTTGTTTTAGTAGTGGTATGACGTCTGTTCAACGAAGTTTTCTTTAACTTTTGAATGAAATGTTAGATTGCAGTAGATATGACAAGTCATCGTAGAGTAATAAAACAAATACATCAGAAAAGATCCAGGAGTTAGATATTAATCCAAACCTAATGGCTTTATAACTTTTAACTACACTCCGCACTATATAATTGATGGTGGTGCATTGAGACTCAAAACGTCATCTGCAAGGGAATATGCATGTGGTGTGGATCTTTTGGCCTAGTGGGCCTGTAAAGTTGAATTGTCGCAACAACTTCTATTCACAATTTATTAGCAGCAGGTATTGGTTTTTACCTTCAGATGCATAAAATCAGTTTGTGTATCCATACTGAAGCTCTTTGTACATTCTTTGGGCTTATACCAGGCTAATGCCAGTCATAATTTGTGTATGAACAATTTATTGTGCAATATGTATGGTGTTCTGCTGACCATGGCATCCATGTTTCCATAATTTTTTTCTTCTTTTGAGATAAATGGATTTTCTACATTACTTCATGAATTGCAGATCCAGATAAAATCTGGTGGTGAGAAACCAATATCAAAGTTCTTCTCGAAGAAGAAAGAAGATAAAAGTCAGCCGGAACCAGAACCAGAACCAAAACCAGAGGGTTGGATTTTCCTAGTCGGAGCTAGATTTGGTTGCCCCTTGTCATTGACCCCAAGGGAAGATATCAAAAAAAAATTGATGGCGAGTGGGGTTGGCAGCGACGTCGAAATTTGTTCTGACTTCGGATTCCGAGCTCATTTCCTTGAGCTACTCGAGACACTCTCAGTAGGAAGTCAAAATATGGGCTTGATGGATTGCTAATTCAACTAACAGAGAGGAGTTGAGTTGGACCGCGGAGGCTCTGTTAGCGAAGAGGTGGGGACTTAGGGGTGGGGTGCCCAAGCCCGATGGCTTGTCCGGCTTACCCTAGGGCCGGTCCTGATACCGGTACAAGTTATGTTCTCGAATAAATTGCATAGGCAAAAGATAAGTTTGTCTATTTCCCAACATATAATTAGGGGTGTCAACGGATGCTTATCAGTACGGACAGGACAATATCCATATCCGTATCCGATTTTTTTTTGTAATATCTGAATCCGATCCGATATTCGAACGGATATCTCTTTTGACACTCCGAATTCGTATCCGTCTAGTTTAACGGATATCGGATAATATCCGATCCGATTAGCTAAAAAATTCGAATGCTAGTATTCGAATATCCGAAATATTAAAAATTTAGTTATTATCCGAATATCCGAAAACCAAATTCAATTTCTCTACATATTTGAGTCATTTCTTCTTATGTTGTAAATTGTAATTAATATATATTACTATTATATATCAAATATATTATAATTAATTTATGTAAAAGTCAGTTGAGAATAAAATACTTTAATCTTCTCTATTAATTAATATATATTACATATACATTATACTATAATATATATATAATTTCGGATATCCGAATCCGATATCCGAATTCGATATCCAAAATTTGCAATTTAAAGTCGGATCGGATATTAACGGATTCGAATACCTTAATATCCGAATTCGTATCCGAAAATTGATAATATCCGAAAAAAATTCGGATATCCGAATCCGATATCCAAAATTTCGAAAAATATCCGAAAGTTCGGATACGGAATCGGATCGGATTCGAATTTTCGACTATCCATTGACAAGTCTACATATAATGAAGGAAAGTGTCCAAAAATATGCCCATGTCCTTTTTTGACCATATATATGGTAATCCTATATAAGACTGGATTTGACCATATATATGGTAATCCTATATAAGATTAGATTTGACCATATATATGGTAATCCTATAAGGATTGTATTTCTAATATATGTAAGTCTACATAGGATTGGATTTCCAATATATAATCCTACATAAGATTGGATTTTAAGCCTACATAGGATAAGATTTCTATGGTATATAAAGGGGTCTAAAGGTTCTCCACAAAAGACACCCTCCAAGAGTACTCAATGTAAGTTGTTGAATAAGTTCAACACAAGAGAGCTAAAGTTGTTGAATAAGTTCAACACAAAAATTTGAGAGAGTATTTTTTTTTTAATCTTTGTGATAGAGATCGAGTTCTTGAGTGTAAGGAGAGAAGTGTTGAGAGTTATTGTAATTCCTTTTCTTTTTCACAGTGGAACTAAATCAATATGAAGGAAAGTGTCCAAAAATAGGCCCATGTCCTTTTTTGACCATATATATGGTAATCCTATATAAGATTGGATTTGACCATATATATGGTAATCCTATAAAGATTGTATTTCTAATATATGTAAGTCTACATAGGATTGGATTTCCAATATATAATCCTACATAAGATTGTATTCACTACCAAAATACAGTAAATGAGCGACGGAACATTAGCGACGGATATTGTCCGTCGGCGATAGCGACGGCTTTGTGGCAACTAGCCGACGGAGTACCGACGACAAGCCGTTACATTTTTTATTATATTTTTAGGGGGAGAAAAGGTCGTTCATCCGTCGCTAGGGCGTCGGAGATATAGCGACGGATATTTATACGACACTATACAGTCGATTATTTGACGAGAATTGTGGGGAGAATTGGCGAGACAGTTCTTCGACTACGTAGCGACGGATATTTCGTCGGCAAGCATCAAAAAGAGCGACTAACGGTCGACGGATAAAAATTCGTCAGTCGCTGAATATACGTTCCAGACTTAAATTGAAACGACGGAGGAAACTTTTCATATTCTCCCCAAATTCACTCTCTCTCCTCTCTCTCTCTCTCTCTCTCTCTCTCTCTCTCTCTCTCTCCCGTGGCTTCGGCGTCCTCACCTCTCTCTCTCTCTCTTCCGAAGGTAATCCCCTCTCTCTCTCTCTCTCGCGGTGTCGTAGGGGCAGCGGGGACGGCGGGCTTGGGGCGGAGGCGTCGGGGGCTGGGCGGCGGGGGGCGGCGGTGGGCGGGGGGTTGTAGGTGGCGGGGCTGCGAGGGGCGGTGGGCTTGGGACGGGGGCGTCGGGGGCTGGGCGGCGGGCTTTGGACGGGGGCGTCGGGTGCTGGGCGGCGGGCTTGGGGCGGCGGGCTTTGGTCGGGGGCTGGGTGGCGGACTTGGGGCGGGGGCATCGGGGGCTGGGCGGCAGGATTGGGGCGGCGGGCTTGGGGCGGCGGGCTTTGGTCGGTGTCACGCCCCAGAACCAGAATACTGGAGAGCGGGGGAATGACTCAGCCAGCTACGTATTACGGGTAGATGAATACCGTATAATACGATCAATGCTGTCTAAAAGACAAGGGGTTGCATACTACATGAAAGTCTCGCTATGCTCACTTCACATCTATTGTCTCAATCATTCAAACAAGAAACAGTAATAGAGAACATATAAGGTAAAGCAGTAAGGCGTCCCAAACGCTTAGTCAAAATGTTCTTGATATCTGGCTTTACTAAACATAGCCAGATTGTATAGCAACGCATGCACAATTGTTATCAGCTGCAGTCTGACTTAATTATAATTATGTAAAAGTAAATACAAGACTATCCGACTAACATGTCGGTGCCAAGCGGCAAAATGTAAAGTAATTAACAAAACGAGCGGGGAAGTAAGGAACCCACTCGAGTCCTCCTGCGATCATTCCTCTAGTATTGACCATCTTGGAGGTAGAAGTAAGCTGAGTCCTCGGGGACCGGCTCTAAATCTGGCCATGCAAAACCAGAGAGGTTAGACCTCTAATAGAAAGTACCGCAAGGAAGCACGATATGAGGAATTTAAACCAGTGAATAAGCGAATATAATAATAGATCTCTGCTTGCTACTGAGATTCACGTAACATCACGACACTTCGAACCAACTTTCCAACCAAACAAGGACAGAAGTTGGCCCGTCATATCCTGATGCTCTGATCATCTCAGTTAGGTAACAGAGTAGGTACAGTACATAAACAAATCAACTTAAATGGCCATCCAACTCCTACGGCTTACTACTGTGAGTCCCAAGTTATTCTGGAATTATGCAATAAGGATTTCTCAGTTCTTACTATGGGCAAGCAAGGCTAGTCTATCCAATCAATCAATTGTGCCAATCATGAATTAGACGAGTCCCAGCGGGACGCCCGTGATCAATATAAAATATACAATAATATAAGCAGATACCGCTCCCTGCCCGTGTGGCAGATTTGCAGTATCTGTAGGAACCAGCCGGCCTGTTGGGCACTAATAGTCCCAAAGAGGGCTGTCATGTAAGAACTCGGGAATCCATTCTCTCCATGTAATCATTATTTTATTTAACTTAGTAGCCTCTATGTTAAGTGAAATCCCATGCCGTAGATCATGGTCATTTCAGAATGAGTACTTCCGTACAAAGTACGATATGCTCAACTCTACAACGATATCCGTGCAGTTAGGTTGTAGGTCTTACATAGCGTAATGCAACAATTAAAACTAACCACGGAATAATTATGGCTTGACCATAAAGTACACATGCTGCTTTCGTAAAATAAATAAATAAATTGTAGCCTGCATGTATCTATATGTCAATATTCGGGATTGGCCAATCGATTTCAATAGTTCATAGTTGATATGAACGTGTCTTATTCCATTCAATTCAATAAGACGACTAGCCAGTCTCTTAGTTCCAACTAGGAACGCATGTCAATTATAAATTAAGATAACAATCAATGTTAATTAATGCTAAATTCGGGAAATAAAATCCATCTCATGCGACTGGAAAATGAAAATCTCTTGCGGCTGAGAAATGTGGTTGAGAAATAAATAATCCATGCGGCTAAGAAATGAGATTGGGAAATAATTAGTCCATGCGGCTGAGAAATGAGATTGGAAAATAATTAATCCATGCGGCTGAGAAATGAGATTCTCATGCGGCTGAGAAATGAGATTGGAAAATAATTAATCCATGCGGCTGAGAAATGAGATTCTCATGCGGCTGTGAAATGAGATTGGAAAATAAATAATCCATACGGCTGAGGAATGAGATTGAGAAATAATTAATCCATGCGGCTGAGAAATGAGATTCTCATGCGGCTGTGAAATGAGATTGAGAAATAAATAATCCATGCGGCTGAGGAATGAGATTGACAAATAATTAATCCATGCGGCTGAGAAATAAGATTGGGAAATAATTAATCCATGCGGCTGAGAAATGAGATTCTCATGCGGCTGTGAAATGAGATTGGAAAATAAATAATCCATGCGGCTGAGGAATGAGATTGGGAAATAATTAATCATGCGGCTGAAAAATGAGATTCTCATGCGGCTGTAAAATAAGATTGGGAAATAAATAATCCATGCGGCTGAGGAATGAGATTGAGAAATAATTAATCCATGCGGCTGAGAAATGAGATTCTCATGCGGCTGTGAAATAAGATTGGGAAATAAATAATCCATGCGGCTGAGGAATGAGGTTGGAAAATAATTAATCCATGCGGCTGAGAAATGAGATTCTCATGCGGCTGTGAAATGAGATTGGGAAATAAATAATCCATGCGGCTGAGGAATGAGATTGAGAAATAATTAATCCATGCGGCTGAGAAATGAGATTCTCATGCTGAAATGAGATTTTGAAAAATAAATAATCCATGCGGCTGAGGAATGAGATTGAGAAATAATTAATCCATGCGGCTGAGAAATGAGATTGGGAAATAATTAATCCATGCGGCTGAGAAATGAGATTCTCATGCGGCTGTGAAATGAGATTGGGAAATAAATAATCCATACGGCTGAGAAATGAGAGACCCATCTTCTCAGAAAACCTGAGAAGGATGGTCATGGAACCCTTGGCTTCCAAGCTCCATAAAACCTTCACCGTAAGTCCAAATTTGGACTTCTATAGGTCAAAATGGGGTAGAACAAAATTCTCTACAACATGGAACCATCAAAACTTGGAAATAATAATGTTAAATAGATCAAAACCCAAGAAATCTGAAAATACTATAAACTTAGATCTAGAAGAATTTAGCCATAGAAATTGAAAATGCCAAGCACTAAAGTATTTTAGAATATTGAGAGGAAGACAATGGAACAATAAAAATGGAGATCCATCAAGAAGCAAGTTGGCACTTGCCTATCTCTTCTAGGTTGGTGGGAGAGTTATGAGGAAGAAGAAGAGTAATGAAGAGAGAGAAAGGGTTTAGGACTTAAATGAAGGGGTGGTGGTAGGTGGGAGGTTTGTTTCGGTTCATGATGAACCAACATAATTAAACCAATCCAAACCGAACCTAAAACAAAGCTAAAGTAGAGTATAAAAGCAGAAAGTAAAATGCAGGAATAAAATGCAGGAATAAAATACAAAAAAATAATTAGCAGAAAATTAAAGAAATTTAAATACAGAACAATACATGATAAATATTAAATGAATATATTCCAGCAGTACATGTATTTAGAATACGTATTCTGGGAACGAAAAGTGACAGTCGGGGGCGGGGGGGCTTTGCTTCTCAAATTCATCTGAGTTTATATATTGGCTAAATAATGTGTTATCCATATTGGGTGTTATCCATTAGTTTGGTGGTGTTTGGATTAGTAAATATGAATATAGAGTTTGGGTTCATGGTGTATATGTTCACTGTGTCAAGGAGAGTGCGATTTCTTCATCTGCCTTCTTTGTTAAGAATATCCTTGGGACATTCGCTTCACCAAAGTCACTGAATAAGTGAAGTTTTTCCTGGAAAACTGACCCTTAGAGTGTATCAGTTGTGTGCTTCTATATAGATGTATATATCTATACATCTAACTGTGATATACATATGTGTATATGCGCTTTAGAGAGTGAGGAATGAAGGCAGGCCTACCATGCCTATTAGCATGCAGGACGGCTTAGGGTGTAATGTGTGAGTGTAGGTATGGTAGGAAATATAGGTAATGCTAGTGTAACTAGACTAAGGTAGTACTTGCTAGATAGTAAGGACACTCTAGTATCCAAACCAAGTTAATTTTAGCCTAGATATTTAGGATATAGCTCCCATATCCTAGAAGTGGACTCTTGCAATTTAGAAATAGATAGATTGACTCAGTTTGATTAATTGACCTATAATGACTCTTAAACTTGATTTGTTGCTGCAAGCATACAACACCACAATGATGATCAGGACTCAGTTTGATTAATTAGGGACATATAGTCCCTGCAGCCATTCGACTGGCGAGGCAGAAACTATGGTACGACATGGTGATCAGGACATAGTTCCTGCAGCCATTCGACTGGCGAGGCAGAAACTATGTAGCCGTAGATAAAGTTGACTATCCTCTGACCCTCATCGCTCGGCAATGATGATATGACAGCCTATCACTATATCTTATATAGTAGTAGATGATGTCTTAGTATTACATTATGTGAGTTCATCTTGATTCTGTTGCATTCTTCAGATACTAGATACGATAAGAACATATACTACACCATATGTATAGAACATAGATGATTCACACTAATGTATGCTAGAATAAATTTTGGGTTGTGTTCTGAGCCATCCGTTCTCACACTTAAAACACATAGGAATTAGTAGTGTGAGAGCGCCGGAGAGAGTGAGAGTGCCAGAGGGGGGATGAGAGAGAGTGAGAGAGTAAAATGGTACGACATAGTGAAGTAGTACTATATTTTGGCTCCAGCTCCAACTCCATTTGTATTAATCTACGGTATGACATGGTGATCAGGATATAGTCCCTGTAGCCATTCGACTAACGAGGCAGAAACTATGTAGCCGTAGATAAAGTTGACTGTCCTCCGACCCTCATCCCTCGGCAATGATGATACGACAACCTATCACTATATCTTATATAGTAGTAGATGATGTCTTAGTATTACATTATGTGAGTTCATCTTGATTCTGTTACATTCTTCAGATACTAGATACGATAAGAACATATACTACACCATATGTACAGAACATAGATTATTCACACTAATATATGCTAGAATGAATCTTGGATTGTGTTCTGAGCCATCCGTTCTCATACTTGGAGATAAATCGAATTTTTGTCAAAGTATCCGTGCTCGTCCCACCACCGGGCAATCGAACTCCTCCTCCTCCTTAAAGTATTGTAGTTAAGAAATTTTGGAATATTTGTGGGAATTTTGGAATATTTGTGCTATGATCGGATTATAACGACGGATATTAGGTTACTCTTCAGGATAATTGATGTCTATTTTATATTAATTTGGTTTGGTCTATATAATTCTTGGATAATTGGTGTGCATTAAATTCGTATGTGCATATTTAGTCTATGTGATTCTTAGATAATTGATGTGCATTATATATTTGGTCTATGTGATTGTTGGATAATTGGTGTTTATTATATATTGGTTTGGTTTATGCATATTTTTGTGAACAGGGAAAGTGCTGCAAATTTTTTTTCAAAAAATCTCAGTTAGCGACGGACCAGTGACCGGTTAGCGACGGATATTTCCAGCTCCATTTGCATTAATCTACGGTACGACATGGTGATCAGGACATAGTCCCTGCAGCCATTCGACTGGCGAGGCAGAAACTATGTAGCCGTAGATAAAGTTGACTATCTTCCGACCCTCATCCCTCGGCAATGATGATACGACAACATATCACTATATCTTATATAGCAGTAGATGATGTTTTAGTATTACATTATATGAGTTCATCTTGATTCTGTTATATCCTTCAGATACTAGATACGATAGAACATATACTACACCATATGTACAGAACATAGATGATTCACACTAATGTATGCTAGAATAAATTTTGGGTTATGTTCTGAGCCATCCGTTCTGATCAAGCATCTTTCTTCTCCTCTCCTCTACCATGGCTCTGGACCCATCTGCTCCTCCCTACTTTCTTTCTTCTTATTTGACTCTCTCAGCCACATATGATATCCACCTCAAGTATAGAGTCGGGAGAGAAGAAGTGGGCAGTAAGAGGAGGGGGAAGAAGCACAGCCGGCGGCATGACCCGGAAGAAGTACAGAGGTTTTCTTCAAGATCCGTAGGAGAACTATAAGGATATATCTTTTCACAACGTGTCACATTGTCAAAGACTCTTAATGTGAATATCATGTTACCGCGGTGTCGGAAGACTAACATGTCATAATTTTTTAAGCCGTGTGTTTTGACATAATCCTCCCAACTCTTTCCTCCTATGTAGTAATCTTGCATTACTACATAGCAGACAAGAGTTTGGAGGATTATGTCAAAACACACGGCTTAAAAAATTATGACATGTTAGTTTTCCGACACCGCGGTAACATGGTTGTCACATTAAGGGTCTTTGACAAGGTGACATGTTGTGAAAATATATATCCTTATAGTTCTCCTACGGATGTTGAAGAAAACCTCTGTACTTCCTCCGGGTCATGCCTCCGGCTGTACTGCTTCCCCCTCCTCTTTCTGTCCACTTCTTCTCCCCCAACTCTATACTTGAGGTGGATATCATATGTGGCTGAGAGAGTCAAATAAGAAGAATGGAAGTAGGGAGGAGCAAATGGGTCCAGAGCCATGGTGGAGGAGAGAAGAAGGAAGATGCTTGATCAAAACAGAAGAATTGATGGATAGAAGAGAACTAGAAAGCACTGATCCTTTCTGTTGTGAGAACTGTGAAGATTGAGAAAGGAGAGGGGGGTCTTTGATTTTTGCGTTCATCATCATTAGAGGGAGCAGCACTAGAAAAATTGTGACATTGATAGCATGAGAGAGGAAGAGGGTGAATGGAGGGAGAGAAGTGGCTGCATGCCTTTGGCTCACTTAAGCGGTATTTGTGCGTCATCTGGTGCCGCTCCTCCAGCTCCAGGTCCAGCTCCAGGCGATAAGTAGTTTCGTTTTTTTCATTTTTGGACTGTACTATATTTTTGACTTTGTACGTATTTGGAGATATTCAGTTTTTTCGTTGAGGATACTGAGTTTGTACGTATTTGCGTTTATCTACGGTATGACATGGTGATCAGGACATAGTCCCTGCAGCCATTCGACTGGCGAGGCAGAAACTATGTAGCCGTAGATAAAGTTGACTGTCCTTCGACCCTCATCTCTCGGCAATGATGATACGACAACCTATCACTATATCTGTCACCCCCAGT
Organism: Iris pallida; assembly: GCA_029216955.1. NCBI lineage: Eukaryota > Viridiplantae > Streptophyta > Magnoliopsida > Asparagales > Iridaceae > Iris > Iris pallida. The sequence goes on from JANAVB010003200.1 coordinate 12,190,842, forward strand.
TTTCGAATTAGGGTTATTTTTGTCATTTTTCAAGTTTTATAAATTTTAGGAATTTTATTTGATTTTAGATGATTTTTAGGGATTTATTTGATTTGGTTTGGATTTTATCCAATTCGGACTTAAGTTGGAGATCCGGGTAGTCTGAACCCTAATGGGACCCACATACTAGCTGGACCTTGTCTCCAGCTTGCTACTTATGTTATTATATTATATTTTGGATTGTATTAGAGACTTGGACTTAGACTTGTATATTATTTGTGTTTGGACTTGACATGTTATATTTTATCGTCATGTTGTCTTTATCTTTCAGTCTTTACTTTATCATCTTAGAGTTGTGATTGAGCACTCATATATTATCATTGCTTGTCCTCCGTTCGGAGTTGACCATATTCTCGACAGGTTTTGATATTATATATAAACTGTGTTAGAGTAGAAAACCTACAGCGTTCCACGCCGTTTTTACGGTGAGGGCTGGGCGTTGTTACGTACACGTGCCCTTATAGCGGGTGTGGGTCATGACACGTTTTAGTGGTGGCCCATGCAGGTCCTGAAGTCGCAATTAGTGCGATGTCGTAGTGGTGCTCGACTTAGAGTGCTTCTACGAGCCTGCTATTGTTTTAGAAGATATAGGCTATAGGCTAAGAGTACTCAATCACAGTAGGATCTTTCCTTGCTTATCTTGATTACCGTCTTTGATATTGATTTACTGTTTTCTAGCTGTCCTCCTTTGATATAATCCTTCTTGTCCCATATTGATATCTTCTTTCAATCTGTCTTCAGGATGGTGCAGACCAGGTCCCAGCATCCTGAGTCCGCGGACGCGGAGAGGTCTGCTATGACTCGCGGACCTGATCCGGACACTCCTGCTGTAGTCGGGGTGTCGGCAGCAGCAGCTCTTGGGGGCGCTCCTTCGCTGGTTACAAGGGCTGACCCCAGGATTGCTACGACTTTTCCGGCCGCAGAACCAGTGGTTGATACGGGCGCTATTCCTCCTGCTGTGCAGCGGATTCCTCCACTGGTTGCAGACATACTTTCACCTCCACCTCCTCTGCCTACAGATATGGGGCAGATGCTTAACTTCCTCCAGCAGATGCTGGAGACTCAGAGAGCCCAGGCCGAGGCTCAGCAGAGGCAGACAGACGCGATACGTCAGGGTATGGAGGATACCCATCAGTTGGCCCTTGCAGCCGTGGAGCAGAGGGCTCCACATCCGGGGATGCGTACTAGGTACGGAGATATCCAGGACTTCAAGAAGCTCGGGCCCTGTGACTTTAGCGGGACCGAGGGTGTGGTCTATGCAGATGATTGGCTCGAGGATATTGAGCGGCAGAAGAGGGCCTCCCGCCTGGCAGACGACCTGAAGGTCGAGGCGGTAGGTTTGCAGTTGCTAGACATTGTACGCACCTGGTTTAGGAACGAGCCAGCCCTAGCTGGAGAGGGCCGTACTTGGGCAGAGTTCAAGCCCCTCTTCAAGGAGAAGTTCTTTTCCCCTACGGACAAGATCGACCTGGTACGGCAGTTCCAGGATATGCAGCAGGGCAGTTTATCAGTGGAGGAGTACGCCGCGGAGTTCGGTCGTCTGAGCCGATACGCGGAATACATGGTTCGAAACCCGGAGATCAGGGTGAGCCGTTTCAGAGAGGGGCTGATCTGGGACCTCAAGATCCCCATTCCCTCCTTTTATGAGACTTATACCCAGATCTATGCGGAGGCCCGTAAGGTAGAGCGGGAGTGGGGCCTGAAGCCCAAGAGGGACCGTGATCTGTTTTCGGGGACTACTAGCAGCGCGGGGGCTGCTAAGCGTCCTCAACTCCAGCATCATTCTATTCTGCAACGCTCGTAGCAGATTCCTGCTCCAATTAGCTGGGCGTTGTTACGTACACGTGTCCTTATAGCGGGTGCGTGTCGTGACAATATCTTATATAGTAGTAGATGATGTTTTAGTATTACATTATGTGAGTTCATCTTGATTCTTTTATATCCTTCAGATACTAGATACGATAAGAACATATACTACACCATATGTACAGAACATAGATGATTCACACTAATGTATGCTAGAATGAATTTTGGCTTGTGTTCTGAGCCATCCGTTCTCACACTTAAAACACATAGGAATTAGTAGTGTGAGAGCGCCGGAGAGAGTGAGAGAGTAAAATGGTACGACATGGTGAATTAGTACTGTATTTTGGCTCCAGCTCCAGCTCTATTTGCATTAATCTACGGTACGACATGGGGATCAGGACATAGTCCCTGCAGCCATTCGACTGGCGAGGCAGAAACTATGTAGCCGTAGATAAAGTTGACCGTCCTTCGTCCCTCATCCCTCAGCAATGATGATACGATAACCTATCACTATATCTTATATAGTAGTAGATGATGTTTTAGTATTACATTATGTGAGTTCATCTTGATTCTGTTATATCCTTCTGATACTAGATACGATAAGAACATATACTACACCATATGTACAGAACATAGATGATTTACACTAATGTATGCTAGAATGTATTTTGGGTTGTGTTCTGAACCATCCGTTCTCACACTTGGAAAAAAATTAAATTTTTGCTATTTTATCTGATGCACAAATACCGCTCGAGTGAGCCAAAGGCATGCAACCACTTCCCTCCCTCCACCGCCGTACCTAGTGGAGGAGTATATTCGTCGTTCGCAGCAGGGATTACCACCACCGGGCAATCGAACTCCTCCTCCTTAAAGTAAATTGGGAATATTTGTGGGAATTTTGAAATATTTGTGCTATGATCGGATTATAACGACGGATATTAGGTTACTCTTCAGGATAATTGATGTCTATTTTATATTAATTTGGTTTGGTCTATATGATTCTTGGATAATTGGTGTGCATTAAATTCGTATGTGCATATTTGGTCTATGTGATTCTTGGATAATTGGTGTGCATTATATGTTTGGTCTATGTGATTGTTGGATAATTGGTGCGCATTATATATTGGTTTGGTTTATGCATATTTTTGTGAACAGGGAAAGTGCTGCAATTTTTTTTCAAAAAAAAACTCATTTAGCGACGGACTAGTGACCGGTTAGCGACGGATATTTCCAGTTTCCGACTACCTTTCGACGGAAGTTCCGTCGCTAACTGGAGATTTGAAACTGTTTCCAGGTAGCGACTGGTGGTCGACGGAATATCCGTCGGCGACGATCTGGTGGTATATAGTTCGACGGAATAGAGACGAAAAATCCGTCGACAAGGTTCTGGAAAAGCTTGATATTTCCAGAACATTGGCGACGGATAATCAGCCACAAATCAGTCGCTGTCTCGACGGTCTTGCGACGGAAAATCCGTCGCCAAGGTTCTGGAAATGTCAAGCATTTCCAGAACATGGTCGACGGATAATCCGTTTGTATTCCGTCGCTAATCCGTCCTTTGTTAGCGACGGCGACCGACGGACTAGCGACGGAACGATACACTCTGATACGCTATTATGACGGTTTACCGACGGACCATTACGTCACTAGTGTCTACACAGTTCAGTATTTAATACTTGAAATGGACGAAAGCCCGTCGGAAAGTCGTCGCTAATGCTTCGTATTGTGAAGTCGAAAAGCCGTCGCTATACCGTCGCTTGACGACTACTTAGCGACGTATCATTATTAGCGACCACAACCAAAATAAGTCATATTACCGACGTAATTAGCGACGTTTTAAGAAAACATCGCAGGAAAAAATAATTTAGCGACATTTTTTATAACGTCGCAAGACATCATTATTAGCGACTGACAGCGACGTTCTGCGACGTATTTAAACTATGTTTGCGTTTTAAAGAGCTCACGTCGCGTATAAGTCGATAAACGTCGCTAATATTAGTGATATTAGCGACGTTTACCGACGTATTTATTACTTCATCGCTAATATCACTGATATTAGAGACGTTTACCGACGTTCTAATATGACGTCGCTAAATTGAAAATATAGGTCAGGTTCGAGTTTTTATTCCCCCCATTATTTTTTCCCCCAAATTTCTTTCATCCTTCCCCCCTCCCCCCCCCCCCCCCCCGACCCCGATCCGGCGACCCCCACCCCCCTCGGCCCCCGACCGACCGCCCTCGGCGACCCCCACCGACCTCGACGACCCCCACCCCCCTTGGCGACCCCTCTCCTCTCCCCAACCCAAACCATTCCCTCTCCTCTTCCCAACCCTCCCCTTCCCCCCTATAAGCTCCCCGACCCCCTCCTTCGGTGACCGCCGCTCCCAGACCCCCTCCTCCGGAGACCGTCGACCCCCTCCCCCCCTCGCCATCACCGCGCCCGATCCCTCGTTCGAGCGTCCCTCCCGTTCGCCAGAGCCAGCTCCAGCCACCTCCACCGCCGCTTCCCCTCGCCGTCGTCGCTCCCCCTCGCCGTCGCCCCTCCCCTCCTGCCACGGTTGATCAGGTAAACCCTAACCCTAACCGTGTTTTTAATGTTTTAATTAATAATCAAGTCATGTTCAGACCGCTCTAGACCCTCTAGCCATTGGCAATACCAAGGACCCAAACTAGCACCCGTGGAATAGATTGGACAAACCAAAAGTTCCATTCCTACAATTTCTTGTGGCAACAAAATGCCGACGATATGTCGTTCAGACAATATTTTGCCCAGTCACCAAGCAGAGTGACTTGGCTAGTTATGAGATTGTATTTTAGGACACCTTATTATTGCTCATATTTGTCATATCTTTGTTACTTGTTTGGATTGAGATATAGCATGCTATAGGACAAGAATATCGGATTATAGAGTTACCCCATTGTCTTTATAGCATGAACGTATTGCGAGATGGTGATGCAGTCCATTGTGCGTAGCTAGTCGTATCATACCCAGCTCTCTAGTATTCTTGTTCAAGGACAACAATTGTTAGGAGGCTCGAAGCGGACAACAACTGTAGAGATGATGAGTTGAAGAGATGACGACCATGGAGCACTTTCCACCGTCGGCAGACTAGAGGCGGTCGTCATCAATGGGCTTAAGGCAGTTGACCAATGAATTCGTCATCGCTCGCATGCCTCGACTGCATGACACCATATTACGTCGTCATTTCACCTCCATCGATTACGACAAACATCGTCGAGCCTCAAATCTGTGAGCATTACCCCCCCTCCCTCTTATGTCATCACCTCATCTTCTCCTCTCCTTCCTATCAAGAATTGGGAAGAAAAGTTCAGGACATGAAGAAAGAGAGATTTAGGGATACAGAAGAGGTTAGTTAACGTCTTAGAAGGGTATCCCTGACCAAGCAAGGGCAGGCTCAACATAGGTCCAGGGTGTGGCCTGCTCCTGAGTTTGTCCTATTATTTACCTTATTTACTTTACAATTTACAACCAAATGGTGGTCAGTCAGTAAACTATTGTGATTTATAATTAGGAGATCCTGAATCCTGAATGACACTTTGACACATGACACAACACTTTGACACACACACACTTTGACACATGACACAACACTGACGCGCACACACTATGACACCTATGTGCTCAAATTTTGGCTAAATTAGGGTATTCTAGATATAAGATAAATAATATGCTAAATTACTACCCAAACTTTATTCTCATATTGATACATAATATTCACAAATACCCTAGTTACAGACATTACTATTGGTGTTATTGGACTCCTAGCTTAGCTTAGCCCATTAAGCCCTAACCCATATCTTATACTTAGTACATGATTATGCAGAGTAACTCCTCTAATATGATTCATGCAGAGTCACAGTCTTTCTACTGAAGCTAACTCATACAAATATCCATCTTCTTTCACAGTTTAGTTAGTCTACATCTAACACCAACTGTTTGGCCCTCCACATACTAATATGGTTGTCTGAAATAAATCCAACTACCTAATGTTGATTCACCACTTCATAAACCATTCCAAACATCATTCCTACTGTTAACATTAGTACAACCTGTCTAGGTGAGTACTCAATTGGAAACATTAAATGCTTACTCTCAGCTAAGGTTAACATCATTAATTTGACATAGAGAAGGATTCAGTTATGATACTTGACCATAGTGTCAGAGTCTTAATTGTAAAGGATCACTTGCTCGAACCTACCTCTATCCACTTCAATATCTGCAACCTAACATTCTAAACCAACTGATTTGCCAACATCTGATTCAATATGCCTAGGACTATAAGTCCAAAAGTTCTTTTAGTAATACTCTATACTTGACTTATAAAGTTATGTTAGTATAAAGTTGACTCGGTTTAGCTTAGATACAATATAGCTAGATACATAATATATAGACTAATATCCTAAAACTTGACTTGTACAACTTAGAAATGGCTAGTTTGACCAAGTTGGACTAGTTTAGCTTAGAGTTGACTCGGTTGGACTATACATAATATATAGACTAATATCCTAAAACTTGACTTATAAAACTCAGCCTTTGAGTGATATGCCACCGCGATCGCTGCACCGATGAAGGAGGGGGTCACTGAGGGGGGAGGGGGTCGCCGAGGGGGAGGAGCTCGTCGAGGGGGAAGGAGGCGGAAGAACGAAATTTTTGGATGAAAAAATGAAATCGATCGAGCAGCCAACCCTATATGAAATATTGTAGCGACGTCCTTATGTAGACACGGGTGATATGCCGCCGCGATAATCTCTGACCACCGCACGCACAAACACGCGAAACAAAAGTTAGCAATGCGAAAAGAAGATGACCGATAATCTCTGACCATTTAACGTAAAATGTCATGTGTACATATACTGCGAAAAGTGTAGACCGCATGAACTGACAAACGAGAATTTGGGAATCACAGTTGTAACAAGTAAAGTTGTGTTTTGGATATGTTCTATTCTTGTTAAGCTCTTTGTACACAAAGCAAGATATAACGAATGCAGAACATCTCTCGAGTTTACGACTCTTGTATGCTCTATACTTGAGTTACGAACTCGATATTTGTTCTGTATTCTCTATTTATAGCTTGCTTTGTGAACAAAGAGCTTACAAGAGTTCTTTTTCCAAAGCACAACTTGACTTGTTCCAGCTTTGAGACCCTCATTTTCGTGCGTCATCAGTTCATGTCGGTCCTCACTTTCCCCAGTAACTTCCTCCAATTAACTCTATCCCTCGGTTGAGCTACTATTTCAAAGCTTTGACACTTGTATATCATTCACTACCTTGATGTATCTATCTTACAAAATTATGGAGCTGAATTACTATCTGCGGAATCGTACTTGGATGTACAACCGTCATCCTGAATTACGAGGGCTCCGAGAAACGACGACGGATATCAAGAATTTAATGATGGAATACTGAAAGTATTCAATGCGTCCGGAAAGCCTTCGGGAAAAATGAAGAAGAGATATTTGAATGACGAAGAGCTAAGGGCTGCTCAGTTGTCTGTATTACTCAATTACGACGAGGATGAAGTGGAGAAGCTAGAGGGGTAAGTAACTCAGGATGATGAGTTTACGTCATCTCAATGTAATAGTATAAGCTAATATTACTGTACTAATCGGCAGTTGCTTCGTTGTTTTCCAGCACATATAATGATGAGTTGAGGCTGGTTAGACCCTACCTAACAGACGAAGCATTAGAATAAGAAATGAGACATCATTTTCCTTCTTGGTTGAGCGAATATGTAAGTAGCTCGGTAATTACTGGCCTCTTCTAATGCAACTATGCAATAAATAACTTATTATCTCTTCTTTGATATTCAGGTTGATCGTCTAATTTCACCCGAGATTGAATTAATTAGAACTCTTGCCAAGGGACCAATTACTTTTGTTAAAATATGGCCAAGTTACTGTGTCAATGGCTTTCGGTTCAAGTCGACAAATGTTCCGATCAGAGACAGCTTCCTGGATCTTGATTCCACGAAAAACAGTTGTTTGTGTATCAAGTCTTCGAACTATAAAGACGTCGATCCAGAAAATGATTTCTTTGGCATCTTGCGAGAGATTATGGAGTTGTCATATAATAATAGCAGAGAACCTGCAAAGATCGTGTTGTTCAAGTGTGAATGGTTCGATCCGATTGAAAATCAAGGTTGAAAAATTGACAAGCATGGTCTTGTGGATATAAACTACAAGCGTAGATATCAAGGCTACGAACCGTTTGTCCTAGCAACTCAGGCTCAGCTCGTGTACTTCACAGCTTATCCGAGACGGAGAGCAACGAAGTCTGACTAGTGGGCAGTATGCAAGACTAAAGCTAGAGATACTTTTGATGTTGACGAAAAAGCTTACCAGGAGGACGAGCTACCTCTTGTAACCAATATTGTCGATGTGGACTCCACGGAAGTTACGCATTACACGACACATAATGTAAAAGATGTAGAATTATCCGAAGAGGAAGACGAAGCCGACGAAGGCGAAGATGAAAGTGAAGATGAGGAGAAAGAGGAAGATGAGGTCGAGGAAGACGAACAAGATGATTATTCTGAAGATGATTGAGAGTGATATACTTATCTGAACTTAGATGTTTCTTCTAGAATATATTATCTGGACTTAGATGTTTATTGTAGAATGTATCATCATATGTTGTCTTGGTTATTATCTTGTCTTTGTTGTACTTTCATATTTCTAGTCTCTATTATTTATTGTACTTTCATATTTCTAGTCTCTATTATTTGTTGTATTATCATATGCTATTATCAGGTATGGCAGGTCGTCGCAGATCGTTCCGAAAACGGGGACGACGAGGTCATGATCCTCCGGTACTTCCTACAGGTACTGCTAGAGGACGGGGTTTTCCTTCGGTACCTCCTACTGGTACCGGCTCTGGATCTTCGTCGCCTATTACTCCTCCATATCGCACAGTAGCTGGGCCTGCTGGGACGACGTCACGTGGCATATCTCTTGGGACGAGTAGTTCCAGGCCTAATGAGAGTGCTCGCCCGTCTAGCGTTCCTGCTGCTGATACGACGATGGAGACGGATGAGCAGATGGCGGAGGCTGCACCGACGGCCGACCAGCATCATGCAGATGATGCGTGCGCACCTCCGGAGGAGAGGAGGACGGAGATCTGGACCGACGGTACAAAGTAGGTGTTTTGGTTTATAATTTTTGTTTTCTGCTTTTATCATAAATTAACTTTTTTCATGAATATAATATGTCTGTATAGATATCGTCCCCCAGAGGTACAGAGATGCCTAGGCCACATGCTGAGGCATAACTATGGTGGTCCTTGGATTAACTACTCTGATGCTCCAGACGAAAGGAAGAACTACTGGTTTACGCGCTTCAAGGTTAAAATAGATTTGCTTTTAATCATATAATTAATTCATATTATATATAACTGATAAATATTTAGTTTGCGCTCTTCTAGGATATGTTTTTCTATCCACCGCACCGGGCCGAGCTTATCGAGGGGATGTTTCCTGCCGTCGCTGCCAAGCTGATCCGCGACGCTCTTAATGATCAGAAGGATCGTGATCGTGCCGGAAAGCCGATCCAAGGTTGGATCACCCCTGATCAGTAGAATGCGATGAAGGCTCGATTCGACGAGCCAAGGTACAAGGAGAAGTCGGAGAAGGCCAAGGCGGCTAGGCAACATGCCTCGAAGTGGTGCGGTGGGTCGATTCCGATGACGGAACATTTTCATCGTCTGGTATGTCTTTCTCTTTTAGAAATATTATTTTAATGGAAAACCGATAAATTATTACTAAGATAATATATTTAATTACAGGTAAGGAATGTCGGTAACGTCGACATGGTGACCGTCTTCCTGGCCACCCATCGGAAGGACGAAGGCCTTATTGACGAGAGGGCCGAGCAGACCTATGTAAGTATTATAATACGTTATCTTAATTTAATACTTCGTGTCAATTTTAATATAACTTAGTAAATATGATGCAAATAAATATTCATGTAGTTAGTAATAATAAGTATATTAATTAGAAATTAGAAATTATAGAGTAATACCCATACTTTCTAGGCTGAGTATCAGAGGCTACGGGAACGGGCGGCTGCTAGTGCACCTAATGCAGGAGAGGCCGGTACTTCCTCGCAGCCCACTCAAGCTCCGTCGGCGGACGAGCTTTGGATGACCGTCGCTGGTGGACTCCATAGGGGTACGTACTACGGTACGGGATCCAATGGCGCCCTAGTTGCGACCCAGTCCTCTAGGGCATCTCCTGCTAGTGTGCATGGTCCACAGCCGTCCTAGGAGTCTGCCCGAGTCCACCAGATGATGGAGTCTCTCCGTGACGACCTGCTACGACGGATCGAGGAGCAGTCTCAGCACCCTACGGACGATCCTGTGCTGCTAGCACGATTGGATGCGCTCGACCGCGACATTATGGAGCTCATGGAGACGACTGAGAGGACAGAGCGCATCGTTGGAGGGTTAGAGCGCACGGTGACAGAGCTGCAGACAGCACAGGTGACCATGACCGATAGGCTGAGATTGGTGACGGATTCGATGGTCCAGAGCAGTGATAGACTGTTATCTACCATGGATTCATACAACCAGCGACTTACAGCGTTGGAGCGTGCTGGTCCTCCGGGTGCGCCTTCATCGTCGTCGACTCCGCCGCCTCCACCGTCTTCTTCATCGACACCGACTCCACCGACGTCACTGCCCACTCCATCGGTATTGATTTCACTTGAGGAGTATGAGTTGTTCTTATCCCTTCGTCGCGGCGGTGCCCCTCCTGCACCAGATCCCTAGTAGTCCTAGTTAGGACTGTTTGTTTGTGTTTGTTTGATCCTTTGTTTGTGACTTGGATATTTGTTGGTTGTATAGACTTGGATATTTGGATCATATTTGTTGGATCCTATTCTATTTGTTGGTTGTGTGTAGACTTTGGTTATTTGGTTGTAGACTTTGTTATTTGGTGTAGACTTGGTTATTTGGATACTTGTTGGTTGTGCCTATTCTATTTGTTGGATCCTATTCTATTTGTTGGATCTCATTCTATTTGTTGCCTGCTATATTGTGTTATACTGTTGTTTATGTTATTATTCGTTTCAATTGGATGTTAATGTGCTTCTGTGGTTTACGTTTACCGGTGTTGAGTGTTCCACCGAAGGGGTCGGCGAACCCAGGGAGAAAAGGATATCTGTTATACTGTGTCTTTATGGTTATCTTTTTAAACTGCAGGAAGAAAAGGACATTCTGTATTTTATTTTTTTATTTTTTTTACAGATTTAGCGACGTTTACCGACGTCCACCGACGTACGTTTGCGTCGGTAAACGTCGATAAATCTACAATCCAGGGTACCGACGTTTACCGACGTTCATATACGTTGGAGACTGTCGGTAAAAGTCGGTGAACGTCGATAATAATCCCAGGAATTACCGACATTTAGTGACATTTTAAACGACGGTAAACGTCGGTAAGTTCCCAGGATTTTACCGACGTGTAGCGACGTTCAACACGTCGCTAATCCACCGACGAAACGACGGTTGGCGTCGATAATATCCCAGGATATACCGACGTAAATATACGTCGGTAAACGTCGGTATTTGCGACGTTTTAAAGATCAGCGACTTACGTTTCCGCGACAAGTCCAAAACGTCGGTAATTGCGTCGGTAAATATTTTTAGCGACGTAATTTGTCGTTTTAGCGACGTCTTTAGGCGTCGCTAAAACGACTTATTCTGGTAGTGGACGAGCTGATTGCCGACGGATTATTTTGGCCAAGATCCGTCAGTGATCGGTCGCTCATACAAATTTTCGACGGATAGACGACGGATGTGGCCGTCGCTAAATGGACATATTTTGGTAGTGATTTTAAGCCTACATAGGATGAGATTTCTTTGGTATATAAAGGGGTATAAAGGTTCTCCACAAAAGACACCCTTCAAGAGTACTCAATGTAAGTTGTTGAATAAGTTCAACACAAGACATCTCATTGTGCTCAAGTTGTTGAATAACTTCAACATAAGAGAGCTAAAGTTGTTGAATAAGTTCCACGCAAAAATTTGAGAGAGTTTTTTTTTTCCTATCTTTGTGATAGAGATCGAGTTCTTGAGTGTAAGGAAAGAAGTGTTGAGAGCTATTGTAATTCATTTTCTTCTTCATAGTGGAACTAAATCACCCTCATTTGTGGAAGTAGGCATCTTAGCCGAAGCACGTAAATTATTGTCTTTGTAATTGTGGTTGTGAATTTTTTCTGAGTTTCTTGGGTTTATTTTTGCTGTGCCACAACATATAATTACATATAGTTTCTATGGCATGATTCTTTCACGTTTATAGCAATTTTATTTAGAAATATAGTAACAACAAATATGATTTTCCCGCTTAAGTGGCTATTAATTTATTTAAGCGAGAAATAAGAGGACACATCTTTAGCTTTATAATTCAAAAATAAAACTCCATTGTTATTGTTGCACATTCTATTGAACTTATAGTGAGTTTATAGTTTCTAATCAGCTGAAACAACCATCCTAAATTTTGGTATGTTCCAACCAATAACAGTATTCGGGGTGTCCATAGAATTACACAATTGAGATGCACCTCATTATTGTTCTCTTAGGAGAAATTATTAGGTGCTCCCGGCTCACCACTGGACGTGCTGAGTGGTGAACCTGGTCCAATAAACAATTGACACTTGGAATAATCAATTAATCCCACATTTTTCACATCATAACCAGATATGAAAAGATAACGAAAAATGCTAACAAAATCAATAATATTAATATTAACATTAAAATTAATATTAAGATTAATATTAATATTAACAGTAAAATTAATATTAACAATAATATTAATATTAACATTAAAATTGAAATTAAAATTAATATTAACATTGAAATTAATATTAACATTAATATTAAAGATAACAAAAAATACTAACAAAATCAATAATATTAATATTATCATTAAAATTAATATTAAAATTAACATTAATATTAACAGTAAAATTAATATTAACAATAATATTAATATTAATATTAATAATAATATTAACATTAAAATTAATATTAATGTTAATGTTAATCTTAGTATTAATGTTAATATTAATGTTAACATTGATATTAAAATTAACATTAATATTAACATTAATATTAATATTAACATTACTATTAACATTAATACTAAGATTAACATTAACATTAATATTAATATCAAAATTAATATTAATATTAAGCTAACTTATGAATTGTCCGGTTATGATGTGGAAAATATGGAATTAATTGATTATTCCAGTGTCAATTGTTTATTGGACCGGGCTCACCACTCAGCACGTCCAGTGGTGAGCCAGGAGCACCTAATAATTTCTCTTCTCTTAGGACCTGCAAAGTACCGGTTATAACTGTTACGAGGGATCCGATTATGGACGGTTTTAAGTAGCGACTTTTAAATCAATCTAACACATGTTTGGTAATTTTTTAACAAACAGTTATAAATTTTTTTTAAAATAATAAAATTACTTATATGCTCATATATAACCAAAAGCCTTATTATATCATTGTCCTCCCAAACAACAGCTTATACACTCATGTAACTTGCAAGCATAAAATGCTTTGACAAGTAGTAAATCATAAACGATATTTACTACCACATCAAATGGGTCGCAAAATTTTATGACAATCATTAACTACCACATATACTGCACCACAAAATTTAAAATACTCACATTTTGAAATAAGCAGTCGTTAGATGTGACCTCGAGAGAAACAAATATGATAAAGAAGAAATATGATAGGGTATTAGTAGTTGTAGTTATATTTTTTAATAAGAGTATAAATGGAAGAAGAAGAAAAATAGAAACTCTCAAAATACTCCAATTTGAGGTGTTTATAAAGCCACTCAAAATTATATGCCACTGGTTTGAGTGAGTTTTTGGGTCGACAAAAACCAGTTATTCAAAAAAACTACCAAATAATTTTTTTAAATACTTCATAAACAGCCGACTTAAAATACTCTCAAAATTAATAAAAATACTATTGTCAAGCATGGCCTTAGTGTCAAATTAACAATTGAAAGAATGGACTAACATGTAACTATGTAGAAGATACTCAAAATTTCTCTTTCATTGTGCACAAAACATGAAAAAAAACATGAAGATATAAAGCTCTTTTTAGCCCACAGAAGACTTCCAAATGAGAAATAGTTAAGCAGGTTCATGCACCTGTTAACTAAAAGACAAAATGAGATCATGTCTCATGCATCATCACCGTCGGCAAAAAGAGATTCGTACGCCTAAAGAGTTGGTGTGATTATTTTTCATAAAAAGGAACGTTGAAATTACGTACTATAGAGTTTTACATAATATAATATATTCTGTGATGTTTGAGTGTGAAAGCTTACTGTTTGAGTGAGAAAGCTTACATAATATAATATAGGAATTTTTTTTGACTTTCATCCCACTTATTAATATGAATTTGTACTTACATTTCACTTTTTAATTTTATTTGACTTATATCCCACTTTTGTCACGAAAAATATTTTTCGTGACCAAACGAATACTTTTCGTGACAAAATAAATACTTTTCGTGACAAAAAATGGGATGTAAGTCTAAAAAATTAAAAAGTGAAATGTAAGTACAAATTCATATTAACAAATGGGATGAAAGTCAAAAATTCCCTATAATATATTCCATGATGCTCGAGTGAGGAAGCTACTATTGGCATAAAAAGGACGTTGCGAGAAAAGCCTTGTTATAGCAAGGTTTCATTTCACTTCATTTTGTATGATGGAGGAGAGCAGGGAGCAGAATAAGAAGCACATAGTCCTCGTGCACGGCTCCTGCCACGGAGCGTGGTGCTGGTACAAGGTGGCCACGCTGCTGGAGGCCGCGGGCTTCCGCGTCACGGCCCCCGACCTCGCCGCCTCGGGGATCGACTTGAGGAGGCTCTCCGAGGTGCCGACGCTGGCCGCCTACTCGCAGCCCCTGCTGGACGTCGTGGCCTCCCTCCCGGACCGGGAGAAGGCCGTGCTGGTCGGCCACAGCTTCGGCGGCCTCAGCGTGGCTCTGGCGGCCGACAGGTTCCCGGATAAGGTCGCCGCTGCAGTCTTCGTCACGGCGTTCATGCCGGACTGTACCTCTAGGCCGTCCTACGTTTTCGAAAAGGTACATATCAAAACTTTTTTTAGCTCTTGTGGTTAAGAGCTGGAGACATAATACAACTTTTCTTTTCTTTTTTATTTATTGGAATATTTAGACTTTGGGTCTCAAATAACTTCTAAAATTTGTATTTGGATCTCCATATTATACATAATTAGTACTTGTCTCAAAAGTGTCACAAAAAATAACTAGTGACATTTTTGTTTACATTAGTGACACTTTTGAGACCTAAATACTAATTATGTATAATATGGAGATCCAAACACAAATTTTGAAATTTATTTGAGATCCAAAGTCTAAATATTCTTCTTCTTTTTTAACAACCCACACACACCTACACATCCTTATGATTGAGAAACTCAAATATCCTTATGATTGAAAAATTAGGACCAAAATATCCTGTTTAAAACTTAAAACTACCCCTTCTCCCTCACAGTCCTGCCACCCTACCCTCTCCCCACCCCCCACGCCACCTCCACCCCATGCCCACCCTAGGCTGCCCCCACCCACCATGACGCCCCCGCTTTTCCAATCTCGACTGCACCACCGCCTCCCTTCCTCTCTCTTCGCGGTGCCGCTGTCGGCTGCGCGCGTCTGAAGAGAGAGAGGGGGGGGGGGGGACGCGGGTGGTGCAGCCGGGGGGGAGGGGGTGGGAGGAGCGGGATGGGGCAACCGAGAGAGGAAAGGAAGAAGGGTGTCGACGAGGGGTGGGTGGGCCAACGGGGGGTGGGGGGGACAATTGAGAGAGGAGAGAGAGGGAGGGGTTGGGAAGGCCGGATTAATTTTGCCTTTTTGAAAATTTTGGATGTCAACTTGAAAATATTTAATAGTTGATGGTATCAAGTTGTCGAGTAAAAAAGTTTAGAATATCAAGTAAAAAATGGAATAATTAAGGGTATTAAGTTGCAATTAAGCCTAACATTTATAAATAATGCTGCTATTTATACCTCCAAATCATTCTCCTTATGTGACAATTGGCTTGACATGTTGATGTGGCAGTTGACATGAAAAATTTAAAAACTAAAATTTACATTAATACTAGCAAAAAGATTAATATTAAAAAATTAGATAATTAATATTTCGGGTTAAAGTTTGTCATGTTAGCTGTCATATTGGATGACACATAATATTACTTAACATGCCACATAAGTTGTCACATAAGGAGAAATAGTTTGAAGGGACGAATAACCTTACTCAAGATTTATATATACCATGGTACCATGCTAAGATCTATGTAACTATACCAAAACTACAAAATTGTAGTGAAGACCGAGGGTTATATATTATATTCAAACGACTAAGATACTAATCTTGGCTTGACCGAGGTTCGACACTAAGGTAGTTCAAATGGTGTGGAGGAATAGGATCTACAGGACCGACACTTTCGGAAGTACTTGTTATAAATTTTTGGCTAAATTACAATTTGATATCCTTAACTATTCGAATTTTTTTAACATGATACCCTCAACCTTTGATAGGTATCAACTTGATACTCTAAATTTTAAAAATGACGAAATTATCCCTCCTCTCTTCTCCCT
The DNA here is from genome assembly GCA_029216955.1 of Iris pallida. Classification (NCBI taxonomy): domain Eukaryota; kingdom Viridiplantae; phylum Streptophyta; class Magnoliopsida; order Asparagales; family Iridaceae; genus Iris; species Iris pallida. The sequence continues at coordinate 12,207,357 of JANAVB010003200.1, forward strand.
CCCCTTACCGGCTGTCATCACACTGCCGTCCCCACCTCGTGGGTCCGACTCCTTCCTGCGCTACGCCCCTAACCCCGCCCCTCTCGCTCTCCCTCCCCCTTCCGGCTGTCACCACCCCGGCGCCCCCACCCCGTGGCTCCGGCCCTTTCCCGTGCCGTGCCCCTAATCCCGCCCCCTCTCTCTCTCTGCCGCGCGCAGGCCGCCGCTGTGGGCGAAGAGAGAGGGGACGGGGTTAGGGGCACGGGTCGGTGAGGGAGTGCGGGTGTGGTGCAGCTGTGGCGTGAAGAGGGGGCCGAGGTGTAGTCGCGGGGTGGTAACAGCCGGTGGGAGGAGAGGGGAGAGAGATGAGGGGTAATATCATTATTTTTGAAATTTAGGTTATCAATTTGATACTTATCAATGTTGAGGGTATTAAGTTGGAAAACTGAAATAGTTAAGGATATCAGGTTATAATTTAGTCTAAAGTTTTTATAATAAATAATTGGCTTAATTGCACCTACCCTCAACTATTTCGCTTTTTCAACTTGATACCCGAAACTTTTTTTTGTAACAAGTTGATACCCAAAAAAAATTTGGGACGAAAATACCCCTGCTCAAACATTAAAATTATCCCCCCTCCCCCCAACCCGGCCCCCCTCCCCCCAACCCCGCCTCCCCCACTCCGGCTACCCCCTCCCTCCCGCTCCGCCTCCCCTCCGGCCACCCCCCTCTCCCGCGTCCGGCCAACCCTCCTACCCCCACCGCCGTCGGCCGCCACGGTAGCAACAGCCGCCGCCGCAGTAGCAACAGCCGCCGCAGTATTAGCAGCCGCAGTCGCCGCCGCCGCGGCGGTGGCGCCGAAAGCGGGAGGGGGGGGGAGGGTTGGCCGGACGTGGGAGAGGGGAGTGGCCGGAGGGGAGGCGGAGCGGGAGGGAGGGGGTGGCCGGAGTGGGGGAGGGGGGGAGGGGAGAAGGAAAGAGGGAAGGGATAAGGGCATTTTGGGATTTTTTGAAAAATTAGGTATCAAGTTGAAAAAAAATAATAGTTGAGGTATCAACTTGTTACAAAAAAAAGTTTAGGGTATCAAGTTGAAAAAGCGGAATAGTTGAGGGTAGCAAAGTACAATTAAGCCTAAGTAATTTGACAAGACAAAGCGAATAGTTTAGCATTAGTTTTGCATGTGACATGTATAAGGTTTGATCCTCTATATCTCCATTCTGTTATAACAAACTTATTTTTCTTTTCTTTTTATATGTAATATTTTTCTTGCCTTTGTGAAACATGGGACTAATATGTGTTCTATAAAAAAAATTTGAATAAAAATAGCTTTTGAAAAATAAAAGATTATTCAAACGAACAATGTTTTCGCATGAGAAAATTTATTGCTAGTATGCAGGGCCGGCCCTGGCCCAGGGCGACCAGGGCGACCGCCCAGGGCCCCTTGAAATTTGGATGCCCAAAAAAATTAATTTAGATGTATATATATATTAGTAATCTTATATTGAAAATAGAACTAATATATAATATGATCTTCTATTATCATAAAACATTTGTGGTGTAGTGGTAGTTTGTTATACTTGTACACAAGAGGTCTTAGGCTTTAGCCTTGGCTTTATCATTTTTTACTTCAATTTTTTTATATTATATATGGGCCCATTTTAAAAAAATTTCTAGGGCCCTCATTAACTTAGGGCCGTCCCTGCTAGTATGTATGTATATTGAATATTGTGGCCAACGTGCTTTATCTTCCGCTAACATGGTCCTGCTACAAATGAGTTCATGAAATTTTTACAAATTAGAGTAGTACTTTTTTAATATGTAGACTTTTTTAATATATAGTACTTTATATTTCAACTGATTTTTTTGGGCTCTACGAATCCGTGGATCCTGAACGGTCGTCATGGTAGCCGTGGACATGGTTGAGACACGAGCAGTTGCGACAGCAGATTTGCTCTCAAATTCCAAACCAAAAAGTAGTCTTCTACAACTAATCACAGTTACGTGGACTTGTACATGTGTCCGAAGTATTTGGAGCAGAATCCACCAGTGGCATCCGTGTGGATGGACACTCGGTTCAACTTTGGCGAAGGTGCGACGGTTCCTGGTTCCCTGCTGTTTGGTCCCAGGTTCATGGCATCCAGGCTCTACCAGCTCTGCCCACCTGAGGTTATGTCCGCTTGCCCTCATAATTCGAATCGATACGACACATCTCTGACACGATAACACGGATCCGACACATATTCTAGTCTGTCCTAGTATATTTTGGAACGTCTATGTGTATTTGATACGCAACACCATGACATAAATTTTGGAATGTCCGTGCTAGCAGGATGTGATGCTGGGAACCACACTCGTGAGAGAAGCCTCGCAGTTCGTAGAGGATTTGGGAAGCTTACCCGCCTTCTCCGAAGACGGATACGGGTCCGTCGCAACCGCCTACATCGTCTGCGGGCAGGACGCGGCCATCAGCGAGGACTACCAGCGGTTCATGATCCGGAACCACCCTGTGAAAGAGGTGATAGAGATCGAAGGGGCGGACCACATGCCGATGCTATCGACGCCACAGGAGCTGTGCCGGTCGCTCATCTCCATTGCTGACCATGCCTCCTATTCTACCGCATAGTTATAGTTACGTTCTTAATATGCAATGTTTGTTCAATGATCGAATAAAAATTGTAAGGTTCTAAGCACTCTAAATCCTTTGCTTTCTGTTATAGTTTTATATTTTTGAGCTCATCTCAGTCTTTTTTTTATATTTTTGAACTATTTTTCTGCCGACACGTTCGTGTTTGACACGGCGACTACAGACATTCTTCAAGCAAGTACACTACATAGAGAGATACCTTTTATATTGTGGATGATATGTCTCTTGATCGGGCATAGGTTCTCTTTACATGTTACATGTTACACATTGATTCTAGGTTTCGCTTACGGATTGTTAGCTCATTTTCTACAGTGATTATGCATAGCCAGATATGGTCCGGGAGGAGAATACTTAATAGGCACGGGTCGATTGGTTTGCAGGATTGGACAACGTAATGTAATTGGCATTACGTTGTCAATCTAATTCGGATGTTTGGTTGGACAAAAAAAATTAGATGTAATGTAATTGCAATTACAAGTTTGATTACATTATATCAGTTTCTTCTAAACTCAATTACATCATAAAACCTATGTAATCGCAATTACATTACAACTTAAGCGGAAGGTTAGTATGCTATAATTTGGTCTTTTTGTTCGTTTTTGGTCATTTTTTGGTCGTTTTTGGTCGTTTTTGTTCGTTTTTTGTTGTTTTTGTTTTTTTTTGTCGTTTTTGTCCTTTTCTTGTTGTTTTCGTCCGTTTTTTGTCGTTTTTGTTCGTTTTTTTTTTGTCATTTTTGTTCGTTTTTTTGTCGTTTTTTTGTCATTTTTGTTCGTTTTTTGGTTGTTTTTTGTTTTTTTTTTTTTGTCGTTTTTTGTTCGTTTTTTTGCCTTTTTTTTTAGTTTTTGGTTTTTTTTTTTTTGTCGTTTTTGTTTATTTTTTGTCATTTTTGTTCGTTTTTGTTTATTTTTTGTCGTTTTTGCTCGTTTTTGGGCCGTTTTGTTCGATTTTTTTGTCATTTTTGCACATTCTTGGCCATTTTTTGTCGCTTTTGCACTTTTAAAATATTTTTTGTCGATTTTGTGTTTGTTTTTTGTCATTTTTGTTCGTTTTTGTTTATTTTTTGTCGTTTTTGCTCGTTTTGGGCCCTTTTTTTCGATTTTCGGTCGTTTTTTTCACATTCTTGGCCATTTTTTTGTCACTTTTGCACTTTTAAATCTTTTTCGTCGATTTTGTTCATTTTTTTTCGGTTTTGTACTTTTTTATTGGTTTTGCTTTATTTGCACATCTTTTGCCTTTTTGCACGCTTTGTTTATCGTTTTTGGTCAATTTTTTACGTTTTTTATCGTTTTTTTTGTCGATTTTGCACATTTTTTGCCATTTCTGCGTGTCATTTATCGATTTTTGTCGATCTTGTACGTTTTTGACCATTTTTCACGTTTTTATCGTCTTTTATCGTTTTCGGTCGATTTTGCACGTTTTTTGTCGCTTTTTTTTTTATCCTTTTTTGCTTTTTTTGGGGTCTTTTTTTCACTTTTTTGTCGTTTATGCTCGTATTTTCTTTTTTGTTTGTCGTTTTTGTCGTTTTTGTTCCCTTTTTTGTCATTTTTGGATTTTTTTGCAAGTTTTTAAATCTTTTTGTCGTTGTTTGCTCGTTTTAATTCCCTCTTGTTTTTGCTCTTTTTTCGTATTTTCATTTTTTGTCATTTCTGTTCCTTTTTATCGTTTTTTATTTTTTTTTGCTCTTCTTTATCGTTTTTTGTCATTTTTTTCTTTTTTTTGTCGTTTTTGTTCATTTTTTGCCCTTTTTGTTTTTGGTCGTTTTTTCGTCTTTTTTTCGTTTCATTTATTGTTTTTTTTGTCCATTTTTTGTTTTTAGTCATTTTTTAATCATTATTGGTCACTTTTTATGGTTTTCACATTTTTGAGTTTTTTTGTCGTTTTTCTTTTTTATCGCTTTTTCATTTTTGGTTTTTTTTTCCTTCTGTTTTGTTCGTTTGTCATTTTTTGTATTTTTTATTTTTTGTCGTTTTTTTTCGTTTTTGGTCATTTTTTAGCAGAAAACAAACCATTTTTCCCTTATTTATTTATTTTTTATTTTTATTTTTTTCTTTTTAAATTTTTAAAAAAATTTAGTGATCTACTTTTTTAATTTTATGTTGTATTTAAAAAATATTAAATTAGAAACTTAATTACATTACATGGTAAACCAAATATATGAATGCAATTGACATTACATTACATGGTTTGATTACATGTTTCAACCAAACATAGTAATGTAATTGTAATTTTATTACATTACAAACTCAATTACATTACAAATCTAATTCCATTACGATTACGATTACATTACAATGAACCAAACGCAACCATAGTTCACTTCATTACCGAACGAATCATGGTTGTAAGCCGTCGCATATATGTTGTATCGACGAGTCTTATGTCCAAATTTTTTGACCGCTAGTCATCATATACTGACACGTCTTATCACCCGCTTAGACCTTACATGTCAAACTGTGAAACTGGGTATTCTAAATTGTACGTATCGCACATACAAATCACTTGTTATTGAGTTCAGTTGTTCGTGTTATAGTTCATTACATGCTATTTTTCAGTACTTGTCTTTATGATTCTATTGTTATATTCATCATATTGTTTAGTGTATCTCTGTCGTGCTTAGTAGCGACGGATCCAGAATTACAATCTACTGGGGGCACAATTATAAGAAAATTAGGAGACAACGTACCGAATTTTCTTTTTGGGTATGATAATATAATATTATATTAAATAGTACTATTTTTATACAATAAAGCATTACATCTCACAATTTGTTTCTACGAATTTACTTTGAAAACGTTCAATACAAAGTCATTTATAATACTAGTAGACAACTCTTTTTCTATGAAGCATACAAAACAATTATTTAAAAAAATAGGAATTGGAGGCCAGTCCTCTCTTTTTCTACTAAACAACTTGTTTAATGATAAGATTACTTTCTACAAAAAAATCACAAAAAAAATCACTGGGGGCCCAGCCCCCCAGTGCTCTGCATATGGATCCGCCATTGGTGCTCAGTACTTTACTTAATTCTGACATGATAATATTGACATTTAGACGATGATGACGTTATCCGACCTATCATGGTCCTCGGGAGTAAATATTGGATGATTTGATCGACGGTATCAAGTGGGGACATGACAAGCATATTGGAGAGTAGTAGTCATAGTTTCTGTTAGCTAGTATTTTATTAGTTATATTTGATCGGATTTGTTTTCGAGATATTTTTATCGTATGTACTTATTTTTTTGGATAAATAATGTTATTCGTCCATTCAAATTGTTCCTCCGGATCATCTCTCCTTATGTGACAGTTGATGCGATATATTAAATACATTATATATCATATAGCATGACAACTAACATGACAAATTTTAACCCAAAAAATTAATTATTCAATTATTTTAATATTATTGTTAATATTAGTATTAATGTTAATATTAATATTAATATTATTGTTAATTTTAATTTTAATTTTAATTTTAATTTTAAAATTTGTCATGTACCTGCCACATCAATCTTTATAGTTTATATATGTCAGCTACCACATAATGAGAGATGGTTTGAAGGAACACTTTAGAGAGATGAATAATATTATTCTTTCTGGATGTAGAATGATCTTAGACTTGTTGGATTTTTTTTGGATATAATGCATTTTGGATATTGAATGAGATTCGTAGTTGGTTATTTCTTTCTCGTCTCACTACAAGAAACACTACCAAAATATGTCCATTTAGCGACGGCCACATCCGTCGCCCATCCGTCGGCAATTATTATTAGTGACCGATCACTGACGGATCTTGGTCAAAATAATCCGTCGGCAATCAGCTCGTAGCTAATAATGATCCGTTGCTAAGTAGTCGAAGAGCGACGGAATAGCGACGGCTTTTCGTCTTCACAATACGATGCATTAGCGACGACTTTCCGACGGGCTTTCGTCCATTTTAAGTATTAAATACTTAACTGTGTAGATGCTAGCGACGGATAGTCCGTCGGTAAACAGTCGTAAAAGTGTATCAGAGGGTATCGTTCCGTCGCTAGTCCGTCGATCTCCGTCGCTAACAAAGGACGGATTAGCGACGGATTAACCGTCGACCATGTTCTGGAAATGCTTGACATTTCCAGAACCTTGGCGACGGATTTTCCGTCGAGACACCGTCGAGACAGCGACTGATTTGTGGCTGATTATCCGTCCCTAATGTTCTGGAAATGTCAAGCTTTTCCAGAACCTTGTCGACGGATTTTCTGTCGCTATTCCGTCGAACTATATACCACCAGAACGTTGCCGACGGATATTCCGTCGACCACCCGTCGCTACCTAGAAACATTTTCAAATCTCCAGTTACCGACGGAAATTCCGTCGAAAAGTAGTCGAAAACTGGAAATATCCGTCGCTAACCGGTCACTAGTCCGTCGCCAACGTAGATTTTTTTGAAAAAAAAATTGCAGCACTTTCCCTGTTCACAAAAATATGCATAAACCAAACCAATATATAATGCACACCAATTATCCAACAATCACATAGACCAAATATATAATGCACACCAATTATCCAAGAATCACATAGACCAAATATGCACATACGAATTTAATGCACACCAATTATCCAAAAATCATATAGACCAAACCAAATTAATATAAAATAGACATCAATTATCCTGAAGAGTAACCTAATATCCGTCGTTATAATCCGATCATAGCACAAGTATTCCAAAATTCCCACAAATATTCCAAATTTTCTTAATTACAATACTTTAAGGAGGAGGAGGAGTTCGATTGCCCGGTGGTGGTAATCCCTGCTGCGACCGACGAATATACTCCTCTACTAGGTACGGCGGTGGAGGGAGGGAAGTGGCTGTATGCCTTTGGCTCACTCGAGCGGTATTTGTGCGTCAGATAAAATAGCAAAATTTCGATTTATCTCCAAGTGTGAGAACGGATGGCTCAGAACACAACCCAAAATTCATTCTAGCATATATTAGTATGAATCATCTATGTTCTATACATATGGTGTAGTATATGTTCTTATCGTATCTAGTATCTGAAGGATATAACAAAATCAAGATGAACTCACATAATGTAATACTAAAACATCATCTACTACTATATAAGATATAGTGATAGGTTGTCGTATCATCATTGCCGAAGGATGAGGGTCGGAGGACAGTCAACTTTATCTACGATTACATAGTTTCTGCCTCGCCAGTCGAATGGCTGCAGGGACTATGTCTTGATCACCATGTCGTACCGTAGATTAATACAAATAGAGCTGGAGCCAAAATACAGAAACCAAAATACAAAATACAGAATCCAATCCCTGGGTTCACCGAAAATACAAAACATAGTTCTAATTCATATGTATTTTAAGTGTGAGAACGGATGGCTCAGAACACAACCTAACCGGAGAGGATACTCTGAGAGATCCATCTGAGTAGGACATATACTCTGAGAGATCACCTTTACAAGAATGATATCAGTAGTGGGATTGAGTGTTAGAGAAGATATTATCAGAGTATACGTCCTACTCAGATGGGTCTCTCACCGTTACTATTTTTTCTGACAGCATGGTGGATGTGCTTCGTCAACAGATTCTGCTCTGAACCAAAACTTTGTCCCGGAGCTCAAGTGGACATCCTTCGTGTAGAGCTCGAGTAGAGGTTCCTGACAGCATGGTGGTCTCCTTTGTCAAAGTATCCGTGCTCGTCCCACAACCAATGTGGGACGAGCACGGATACTTTGACAAAGGAGACCACCATGCTGTGAGGAACCTCTCACTCGAGCTCTATACGAAGGATGTCCACTTGAGCTCCGGGGTAAAATTTTGGCTCGGAGCAAGAATCTGTTGACGGGAGCACATCTACCATGCTGTCAGAAAAAAT
>JANAVB010003200.1:12256573-12354508 GCA_029216955.1 Iris pallida
ATCTATATATATATATATCTTATATATATATATATATATAGATATAATATATATATATATATATATATATATATATATATATGGTCACTGTAGATAACGTCCAAATAAGAATGACAACATGTATCATATTTAATTACATATAACACATTTAATTAAAATCTACGCAGTTGTTTCGCATTTGAAAATTGTTAACTGCCAGAAATTAGCTATGACATGTAAATATATGACAGCATAAAAAAAAAGATATATCAACAAGGAATACAATGTAATACTGATATACACAATAACGAATATGTTGGAATATATATATATATATATATATCTAATATATATATATTATAGATATATATATCACACACACGGTTAAACAAAATTGTTCACTGTCATAAATTTGCTAGACACGAAAATGTTACTGTTTTACATTAGACAGAATATAACAATCTTTCAATTGTTAAACAAAACATTCAAGAGAAAATTAAGAACATGAATTAACTCTTAGATTATTAATATATATTTGTCTTTATCTCCAAAATTCTGTAAACAAATATCAAAATTAAAAATTACCGGCCTCCAGAAAAGTCACGCACGTGCACTGCCCTAAGAGTTAATCGGTGTCATGTGCAGACTTTTCGAATGCTCCTAGTCGTAAAATCCCGCTATACCAGTTATCCCGTCGTCGCACACACCTCGAAAATTGACCCTGACTTAGCCCTTGCCCAAGCACAAAATAGATAAATAGAATCTGACAAGAGAGGGAGAGATTTTTATGAATGAAAGATTTTCCTATTCCAACAACAAAGGATAGGTATATATAGTACAGGCATATCTCTAGAGAAATGAATATTATAGCAAATTAAAATGAATGAATACCAATGAATAGGATTTAGTGATTAAAATGAAATGATACCAATGTAAATCTTAAAATTGTAGCTGAAAACAAGCATATCACATATAACTTCGGTAAAATTACCTGAAAATTACCTCAACTTTAAAAAAGTCAGACACAAAAAATCAACAAAGTGACAATACAAAAACATTGGATCCTAAAAATTTATCTTAAAAATAACCATGTAATTACAGCCTATCCAACAAACAAAGTCATCATATCTAAAGCTATGATGATTAAAATAAAAATAAATATCAAGTATATTAAATGATAGTACAAAACGTTGGCGATGGCGCTGAAGTCCTCCTCCTCCTCCTCGCTATTGCTTCTTCACACACTCTCTCTCTCTCTCTCTCTCTCTCTAAGTTTTTGGTCTCGGAGTATCAATTGAAATGAATATAGAAAGTGAAAAAAAAAAGAAATAGGTGCAGGCTTTATGAACATTTGATACGATCCGATACAGCTACAAAGAGTTATAGACAGACTGGAAGTCAATCCTATTTTCTGCCTAATTATGGACAGTTATGCTTGTTCCGTTATTGTGGCAACACTTTATTAGATTTTTTTTTCAAAACCGTTTCCAAAAATTCAAATAATATAGGCAGCAATATCCAAGATATATTAAAATCGTTTCAAAAAATTCAAATAGTATAGATAAATATATTTGGATTATAATATATAGGATTATATGATGAATATAAAATAATATAGATGAAGGGATCGTGGAATTGTTTAGATGAATATCGAAATATCGCAAGATTTTCGTTGTTGTTGGCAGCAATATCAGAAATAGTTTCCAACCATTTAAAAAATTCAAATATAGATGAATATATTTGGATCACAAGATTTTTTTAAACCGTTTAAAAAATTCAAATAATTAGGCAGCAATATTGCAAGATTTTTTTAAAACCATTTCAAAATTCAAATATATAGATGAATAATTTGGTATATAATAATGTAATCCAAATAATATAGATGAAGGGTAGTGGAGTTGTTAGATGATATCGCAAGATTTCCGTTATTATTTGCAGCAATATCGGAAGATTTTTCCAACCGTTTTAGAAATTCAAATATAGATGAATATTTGGATTCGCAAGATTTTTTTGAAACCGTTTAAAAAATTCAAATAATATAGGCAGCAATATCGCAAGATTTTTTCAAACCGTTTCAAAAATTCAAATAATATAGATAAATATATTTTGATATAAATATATAATACAATAATATATATGAAGGGATCGTGGAGTTGTTAGATGAATATCGCAATATCCCAAGATTTTGTTCTTATTGGCAACAATATCGGAAGATTTTTTTACCGTTTTTAAAAAATTGAAATAATATACATGAATATATTCAGACTATATAATAATAATAATAATAACAACAACAATAAATAATAATAATTAATAATAATATTATAATATATTATTATTATTATTATAATAGTTGAAATTTGGAAGCATTTGGACGGAAATCCTTCCCATCATATCCTACTTTCAGTAATGAAGGATTATTTCATGTTGAGTATATTATATGTACGTATGTAATGAATCAATATATGTTGGTAGATGATGAGAGCTTGCGAAGGTAGAAGGAGCAGCTCCTTGGCCAAGTTGATCTCAGGACGTTGGAGGTAATCATTTTGTATTCAGACATGTACAACCGTGTCGTGTCTTATCTGTATTGTGTGTAGTATGTTCGTACTCATGTCGGTGCAAAGATGATGATTTAGGGAATGGATTGCAGTACATTCACGCTAATTTGAATCCGACATAAAATTAAGGGTCTACTTGGTAAAAGTGTTTAAATCGATTATGGGGTGTTTTTGAACTGACCATTTATGAAAACCTTTGCTTGTTAATTCTTTTGAGGCACTGGTTTTTGTCGGCTCAAAATCCTCCAAAAATCTGTGTAACGTAATTTTGGGTGGCTTTATAAATTGGATTTTGGCCTTGTTTTTTGGAAACTTTAGTCCCACATCGCTAGGCCAAAGATTGTATCTCTATATATAGCTATGCTCTTTTAGAGATGCACATGTGGCGTGAAGGTGCAAATGGGTATGCCATGTGGGGGTATTTTCTAATGAAAAAGGCTAAACCAATAATTAAGCATTCATGCTTTTTGCTCTTGAAAAATTTATTTCCATTGGAGCTAAGCCTCGGGGCTTAGCGACTCGGACTCGGACTCGGACACGGATACGGACTCGGACTCATGGGTCATGAGGCAAAATGTGGCATTTGTTGGGCGGCCCAGTTGCACGGCCCAGTGGCGCGCCAGTGGGCACTGCCTGTTGGCGCACGGTTGGCATAGGTTGCGCGGGGTACGCAAGTGGCGCAGTGTGCGCTAGTGGCACAAATAGCGCGCTATGCGCCTTTGACTCAGATCGTGTCTGTGCACGAATGAGCAGTTACAGCATGTTCGGGACGGTTTCTTGCGGCCAGGTTGCGCATCCAGTTGTGCGGCCCAGTGGCGCGCCAGTGGGCGCTGCTGTTGGCGTACGGTTGGCGCAGGTTGCGCGGGGTACGCAAGTGGCACAGTGTGCGCTAGTGGCACAAGTAGCATATTGTTCGTTGACTCGATCGTGTCTGTACACAATTGAGCAGTTATAGCATGTTCGGGACAGTTTCTTTCCACATGTTGAGTATGTTGCTAACTGGACGGTTACAGAGCGAGGCTATATAAACTTCTCTGCTCTTCTCTCGAAAAACAAGTTTAGAATACTCAAAAGGCAGAAGTGTTTAGCACTATTCATTATGTGTTTCCACATAGTTTGAGAGTGAAGAGAAGCAGCGCATCAGCGCCATTGCATGAGTCCATGTACCTTCCGATGAGTCAGAAGAGTAGAGTGTTCCAAAGTTCTCGTCGAACTTGCTGGTTCCTGGAAGCTGTTTGTGTGAGACGAATTAAGCTTTGAGCAACGGTAATCATTCACCCCAACAGGCCATTATCCATCTATCGTCTGTCATCTTCTCTGCTGCTGTTTGCATATCGAACCATACCTTCTGTTTAGAAGTGCTACTATCGTTTGCTACTGATTACGAAATCTTTTTAGATTCTCGTAATCCAGAATCCTCTTGGGATCTCTGTTGTGCACCTTCTTTGAAGTGTTGCGTTGAAATGTTGTCTTTATAATTCTTCATTTTCTCAGTTTTCCATCAAAAATTGTGCCCCGGCAATAACAATCTCAAAGCTTAATTGCTACGATGGAAACTTTCGTGCTTCAATCGTCAATCCTAACTTTTCTAAGTTTGAGCAATTTGATGGTGAACACTATCAAATCTGGAAAAGGAATGTTTTCCTCAATATTCAGTTCTCTGATGTTGATCACGTGCTGATTGAAGAGGAACCTACTGTTCCAGAGACTGGATCGGCAGCCGCAATCGCTACGGCTGCTAAGAACCAGAACAAATGGAGAAGGGACAATAGCATTTGTAGGCTTATGATCCTAAATACCATGGAAGATTCCCTTGCCGAACCTTATTCAAAGAAGACTGTTGCCAGAGAGATTTGGTAGTCTCTAGAGAAACTTTATGACGAAGATAAGAACCGGAGCAAGATATTTCTTGTTGAGAAATATCACAAGTGTTCTTTGAGGACGAAAAGCCAATGCTGCCACAGGTGAAGGAGTTCCTGAAACTGCGACAGAAGTTGGAAGACGAGGCGATGCCTCTCCCCGACAAGTTTGTTGTTGGAGGGATCCTTTCGAAGCTCCCTGCTGGTGGATCAAGTTCTATGCAAACATGCATAGAAAGAAGTTGGAGATCAATCTGGATATCTCCAGCAGGAAGCCTATGTTGAGGACCAGATGCGGGATCAACAGAAAGTGGACGCACTGTCTAAGCACTTGGGTAACGCCAATTTGGTTCATACCAAGGAACCAAGAAAAAAGCATGCTGCTTCCCATAGCAAGAAGAAGGACCCTAACAATCTGAATGTGAAGGGCACTTCCTTCAAGCAAAAGAAGGCTAAGTCTAATATGCCTTGTTACAAGTGTAGCAAGAAGGGCCACTTCAAGAGTGAATGCAAGTCCAAGGCCAAGTAATCAGAGCAAGGTGAGCCTAGTAAGGTTTCAATGATCACTGATGTTGTTGCTATGATTGCGTATGTCAATACGGTATGGGTCGATTCTGACTGGTGGGTAGACACTGGCACCACCTGCCATGTCTGCTCCAGCAAGGAGTGGTTTACCACCTATACACCAACTTCTGAAGTGGTTATGGTGGCAAACCAGGCACAAGCTGAAGTACTCGGGATCGGGACGGTGGTTTTGAAGCTTACTTCGGGGAAGTCTCTAACGCTTCAAGGTGTAAAGCATGTACCTACTATTGCAAAGAACCTGATCTCGGAAGGCCTACTCTGTAATGCAGGCCTCCGGATGGACATCAATGCTGGCCAGATGGTAATGTCTATTAAGAGAACATATTTCGGGAAAGCTTTTTATACCGAAGGAATGTTCAAAATTTAGCTTATAAATCAGTCAAATGTAATTAATGCAATCACTCCTTCTTCTTATACTCTTGAGTTGTGGCATAATAGGCTAGGACATGTTCATTGTAAACGAATAAACAAAATGTCTAGTCTAAGCCTTATCTCCAAGTGTGGGGGTATGGTAGAGAAATGTGAAGTTTTTGATCAAACGAAGATCACAAGGAAACCCTTTCCTCGGTTTATCGAAGTACAGATCATCTGGAGTTGGTACACTCCGATATCTGTGACTTCAAACAATTCTCTACAAAGGCCGGGATAAAGTATTTCATAACCCTCATCGATGACTTCTCAAAGTATGCATTCGTCTACTTGCTGAAGGTGAAAGACAAAGCATTCGAGAATTGTTTGAAGTCCTTAGGGCCAAAGCTGAGCGAAAGACTGGACAACAACTCAAGAGAATAAGAAGTGATTGAGGTGGAGAGTACAGGTCTCTTGAATTTGCATCGTTCTGCAAAGAATATGGAATTGTCAATGAGACTACGGCTCCGTACTCTCCTTAATCAAACGGAGTAGCAGAGAGGTAGAACAGAATGTTAACAGAAATGATTAACTCAATATTGTTGACTGTAGGTCTTCCAAAGTGCTACTGGAAAGAAGCTACATTGACGGCTACTTTTATTCTAAATAGAGTGCCTCATGCAACTTCAGATATTACTCCTCATGAACTCTGGTTCAAGGTCAGACCTAACTTGAATGTCCTTCGAGTGTGGGGGTGTCTGGCATATGTCAAGCTTCCAGATCTGAAGATTCAAAAGCTTGGGACAAGGACTACAAAGACGATCTTCTTGGGGTATGCCGAGAAGAGTGATGCTCGGAGATTTCTTGATATTGAGTCAAATCATATCATTGAATCTCGCGACGCAAAATATTTGAAGATAAATTTGCAAGGCACAAGAATATTATTCTTGCGGATATTCCGGAGAACAATAAAAGTGTGCAAGAAACAGAAGTTTTTAATGAAGAAGTAGTCCAAGAAGATGTTGTTGTTGAAACAACGATTGAACCAGAACTAAGTGAGCCGTCAGCTAAGCGTGTGAGGAGGCTGAAGGACTTCGGAAATGACTTTGTCACCTATCATGTAGAAGCAGATCCGCTTACCTATGATGAGGCGATGAAGACCAGAGACGCAATTTTCTGGAAGGAGACGATTGACAATGAAATTGATTCCATCACCTCAATAACACTTGGGTGTTGGTTGATCTTCCTGAAGGAGTGAAACACATCGGATGCAAATGGATCTTCAAGAAGAAGATGAAAGCAGACGGAACTATTGACAAGTTCAAGGCTAGGTTGGTAGCCAAATAGTTTTCTCAGAAGCAGGGGATTGACTACTTTGACACGTACGCTCCAGTAGCCCGGATGACCACCATCAGAATGTTGATTGCTCTCGCAGCAATACATAAGATGGTGATACATCAGATGTATGTGAAAACAGCTTTCCTAAATGGCAAGCTGATCGAAGAGATTTACATGAAATAGCCAGAGGGATTTGTCATCAAAGGTCTTGAAGACAAAGTCTACAAGTTGGTAAAATCCTTGTACGATCTTAAACAGACTCCCAAGATGTGGCATGAGAATTTGACAAGGTTATAAGGTCAAATGGCTACATGGTGTGACCCCTTGACCCGAAATCCTTATTTTTATGTGATTATTATCTTGCTTATTTATTAATTAATGCATAGATATATTAAGTAATCACATGTGTATATGTAATTTATATATTATTAAGGCTTAGTAAATAAAAAAAGGGGATGGGAAGGGGTTTTGCAAAATTCTGATTTATAGGTGGCTAATTTTGTAAAACCCATGTTTTAAGCCCTAAGCTTTAAACGGTCGACTCCCTTTTGATTCAAATCTCCAATTAGAAAAGGGTGATAGTCTCAATCCTTGGATGTAAACCCAAACTACCCTTTTTGGATTTAGTTTCCCTCTATCCGAATCTTTCTGTTGGCCGACCCCATGAAATCAGCATTCCAATTTCAAAATACTGGGAATTCAAATCCCAGATCACATCACCCGAGCATTCAAATCACAGATAGGATAAACCCAAAGCCTCCAGAGATCAAACCAAGCAACATTCAAATCGAAGACCCCATATCTAGTTCTCCCATAGATCAATCTAAACCACAGGTATTTATATAACAGGCCAACCGACCTTGTCACCCTCCAAACCCTAGCAAGCCATCTCGCCACTGCATGAAAAACCAGGAGGGAGAGGTTTCAGTGATCGGGAATTAATCTCAGACTTGCCATCATCAGAGGTAACCATCTACCAATTTTGAAGTACTTATGAATTTCTATCAATAGTAAAACTTGGAGTGGAACCATTAGTACCTGATATAACTCCTAGAAGGAACTAAGGGAAGGGGCAGTATTGAATTAGACCCTATTTGATCCATAACTCTTGTAAGACCTTAGTGTCATTTTAGCATGTCAGATGGGTCATGGGGGATGCCTATGACAGGTATTCCTGAATATCAACAGGGTGTCCTGGCTAAGGGGATACCTCTGTGTGTCAGTCTAGGCCAGGATACCCAATTGCATACCTTAATCTAGTTATTGTAGGAGCGTAAAAAGTGCTTCATAAGAATGAGTCAAAGAGATGGATCATTCCACAAATTGATCTACTTTACGCCAAAGAGAGGCTAAACACTTTACGCCTAAAGCAGGCTAATCATTTTACGCCCGGGTCAAAGTTAATGGTTTTACACCCAAGACAGGCTAGCCACTTTTACGCTGGACAAAGCTGTCAAGTCTTGTATTGAATGCAAAGTCTGACATGAAGATTTAATGATGGCATATCACAGAATTCGAAGGAATTTGTTTACACAGAGACCAATTTGTCGTTTAGTATGTGGACTGAGCTACTTTACGCTCACAATATGGCTTCTTTTACGCACGAAGACTATACGAGTTTTACGCTCAAAAGTTGACGTGTGCGTAAGGTTTATTTGGGCTACTTTTACGCTCAAGGTTATTTAACAACCACTTTACGCGAGAAGTCCATGTCAGGGCTTTTATGCCTAGTCTACTACTTTATGCTCAGGGTATATTTGGGTTGTTTTTACGCCCTATTCTTCTTCACCATTCAGAACGTGGTTTGCCTACATGGCTTTCATGCCACATATCTCGAAGAACGTGTGTACATACATCCTATTCTTACTGAAATGATGGGACATGTATCAACGTATGCAGATGATGACTCCAATCATGGGTGGCAGTTGTTAGCGTAAAGACGGAACTTTTGCTGAGTTTTTACGCACAAGAAGCCAAGTCTATAAATAGACTGATTTTTCTCATATAACGAGACAGAGAGAAAGGAGAGAATACATAGAGATCAGAGCCCAGAGACTTTGATTTTTGGAGCATTCTTCTTCAACTTTCTTCCAGAACAGAGTGAAGCAAAGCAGAAAAGCATTCGGCGTCGCCATCAGTGCCCAAGTGCGTCGATACCTTTCTGATGACTTAGTTCTTCCAATTGTTCATCTTCTAGCAGTGATCTTCATTATCATCGTATGGTCCAAGGAACAAAGTGATTATTTACAGATCAGACTTCCATAGCAATACTTCCCAGAATCAAATTTGTACTTCTTGTACTTTTTTCTCGTTTTATTTTCAAAATCCAATTTCCAGGCATTTTGTTAAGTGAAACAAAAATGGCGACTTTGTTGGGGACGACCTTCTCCTCTGACGAGGAGGCAATTGCTCAATACGATGATGTGTCGATTGGATCGACAAAGAAGACTCTGGTTGTACACTTCGATCAGACTGCTTATGAAGAGATGCTCCGAACTGGGGGTGGTTCTCGCCGCTCCAATGTTCAAAATCTCGCAAGCACGAAAAGTTTGGATTCCTAAATCCAAAATAGCTTCTGATCTCTCTGTTGCTTCTGAGGGCAAGGGAATTCTTTCCACTCCTGTCGTAGGGGCTCCCGTTCGTAACGAGGCAGTCCTTACTTCAGCGTTGCACTCTAAGTGTGGCAAGTTATCTCCCGTCTGTAACGGTGAAGATAATCAAGTTTTACGCCCAGTGGGTAAAAACCAAATTTTACGCTCAGTGCATAAGAACGAGTCTCCCATTTGTAATGAGGCAGACTCTAATGCTTGTGTTTCTAAGTGTAAAAATAAGTCTCCCGTCTGTGACGTGGTAGACACACAAAAATTACGCTCTTCGCGTAAAGGAAAATCTCCCGTCTGTGACGTGGTAGATAATCAATTTTTACCCTCTACGCGTAAAGGTAAGTCTCCTGTCTGTGACAGTGTAGATAAAATTCGCAATGATGTTTTTACATCTAATGTGAATGTACCTAAATGCATACAGCGTAAAATGTTGTTGGTAAAGCTTCAGTTCTACACCAACAACCTTTTCTATACTGCTCTACGTAAAGTACCAAACCTACAATTCACACGCAATGAAAATGGAGTCCTTCGTGCTCAAAAATCTCAAGATTTGCGCACACAACTCCAAACGCGTAGAAATGTACAGTTTGGTTCTGCAAATGCAGCCAGTAATATTCTTTATACACAAGGGACTAAACGTTTTGCTACCCCAAATATAATAAAGAAGACTACTCCTTCTACTCCTTCTGATTTACGTGAATTGCTAATACAAAGCGTAAAAATAGACAATCTCCCGTGATACTCTCCCAAGAAAATTATCACTGTGAGTGTCACCAGATTGTGATTAGATGTTGTTGCTCGGCTTCCAGACGGTCAGTTTTTGATCGATTGAATTTTAATGCGCCCCAACAACAAGCTGATGAGTTGTCATATGCATCAGTCAACATGGCATCTCACACCAACAGAGGACGACGTCCTAGACGAAATACGTCCCAAACCCCAGGTCAACAACAATTCAACAGACTTCTTGATTCTTTTGAAGGAGTATATCAGAATACTCGATCAAGAAGACAAAGACAATTACAGACTTCTGATTCTGAAGCCGGGGGTACTCAATCTCTTGAGTCCGAAACTGATAGTATTGATTCATACTTCTATACTAATCCTTCTGTATCTTCAAGAGAGGTTAAATCTGACGCTGTTGGAGACGAACCAGAGACGTCATCTGTTAATACAGAACAACGTCTCACTGCCGTTGAGCAATCATTGAAAGACATGCTTAACATGATGTAAAGCATGCACCAGATAATAACAGCTCAGCAAACTGCTCAATCAGCAATTGTAACACCAGTTCAGGCAGCAGCACCAACTCAAGATAGCTAAGGGGTTGATATACCTTTGAATATCCAAGAACCTGCTGTTAACCAAAATTCTGCATCTCCAGATCCCATCATTCCAGAGGATGTACCATCTCCGGTGGGGATTACGGTACAACCAACAATTTTTTAATCAAATGTGCTTCCACAAACCAGCGAAGCCATTCAAGCAGTGCGTGAACTAAAAGCACAGTTTGAAGTTTTGAAGCAAAAAGATCAACTCCAGAGGTTAGGGATTAAGCAACCTTATCCTCCTCATTGGAATAATGTACCCTTTCTACCGAAATTCAAGCCACAGTCAATGGTACTGTTTGATGGAAATGCTTCTCCTAGTCAGTATATCAATTACTTTGATATTATGACTGTATATTTACAGAAAAATGATGCTCTTCTCACTAGAGTATTCATTGGATGCTTGACAGGTTCAGCTTACGACTGGTATCGTAGTTTACCCGATAATTGCATTTCGTCTTTTGATGAATTTAAGGCAATGTTTCTCTTCCGTTTCTATGAAGGAGGTATGGACATGAACATGTCCTCCTTAATAGAAATCAAGCAAAAGGAGAAAGAAGATACTCGGACGTTCATTGAACGTTTCCGACAGACGACTTTAAGATGCCTCCTGGTATGCCAGATTCAGCGCTGATTGATACATGTAAGATAAATCTGCGACCATCTATTGCTGTCTTCATGGGTTCTAATTCACAGATTGGGCTTCGTTTATCATAGCAGTAGTTTCTGCCGAGACCAATGGTAGGTTGGCTCGTGAACATGGGATGATTTTCAGCCTCTGAGGATAAAGGAAAAAAAGTAATCCTGGTAATAATTCCGGCAATCGTAATATGAAAGGAAAAGACACTCTTATGGTCAATCTTTCCAAGAATAAAACGACGCCGAATAATCAGGAATCTTCCAGGCCAAAAGAAGAATATTCTTTTGACGAAAGTGATATCCCAGGGATATTCCAATGTATGGTGAAGAGTGGCAAACTCCAGATTCCGGAGCCAAAGAGGCCTAATGAGGTGAATCGACTGACAATCCTAAATTGTATCTATCATAGATACATTAATCATTCTACCAGTGCTTGCTATGTTTTGAAGAAGAAAATCCAAGAGCTGATAAATGGTGATGCTGTTGCTTTAACCAATGATGACCATACGGTTACAACCAATATGGTTTTTCTTCAATTTGGAGATTTTCCTCCACAACAAGTACCAGATGGAATTGTCCCAATTCCGAAGGCGACGATGAATATTTTGAATATCCGCCTGCCAGGGAGGAAAATGAAGGATTGTTGCCTCTACATTAAAGAATGGTAAAATTTGTGGGACATCCTGACTTAGTACCTGAAATGGAAGATGAAGGTAAAACTTCAAAATCCAAGAAAGGTAAGAAAGTCAAAACCTGCAACATGATTTCTCATGTTATTCCAGATCCTGATGATTTGGATCATCTATGGGATGGCATTCCTTTGGAAGATAGACTGAGAGGATTGAATATATGTCCTCCAAGTCGGCTCCTCCTGCCAAGCTCAAGCTTACTCATCAGCAGTGGCTAGCTATGAATAGTATTCCCTTATACAGGGCACAACAAGTAGCTGCTTATGAAAAGGCTCCTACAGGGATTTTTTCTCGTATTCCGAACCCTTTTCCTTCCGTAGCTGCAGAGACGGTTATTCCTCATTCTTCTGCAGTCACAGGGATCTCTTCTTCTTCTCTATGGAACCACTGTTGAAAGTCTACTGCCTACTCACTTGTACAGTCAGCAATCTATCCTTCTCATGAAGAAGATGGGTTATGACTTCAAAAGGTAGAAGGTTTGAATTATGATAAAGGGATACGACTTCCTTACAAATTCAAAGTCAAAAATCTACTGTTGGATTGGGTTCTGAGGTTCCTCATAACAATCCTCACAAGAAGAAGGCTAAGGAAAGGAAGATTAAATCCTGCAATATGGTACTTCCTTCTTCTGAGTCTGAAGAAGAAACTTTTGCTGGTACAAGATCTGGAAAAAAAGTACCACAAAGATTATGAGGGATCCTCCAAAGAAGCTGAGAATGTTGAAACACCATCAACTCAACCGTCTCTTGCTCTGCTGTGGTTGAAAAGGGGAAACAGAAGACGGTACGCTTTGACGTCCCGTTGAAGTCTATTTCCAGTCAGGGGGTGGAGATGAAACCCTATAAATTGATATTCTAGCCCAGTTAGCTAAAACTTCGGCTAGATTATCTATCTTCGAGTTGCTGCGCCTTTCTAAAGAAAGTCGCAAAACTTTGAGTGAAGCTTTGCTACAAGCTGATTCCTGCTTAGCTCAACTCAAGACTCCTGATAATTTACCAGTCATGCCCACAATGTCATAGTGTGATGGAAGCAATTTCCAATATCACCTTTACACAGAAGATATGCTGTTGAAGCATAACAAGCATGATAGGTCTTTGTGTTACACTGGATATTGAATCCATTGAGGTTGACAGAATTTCTATTGATCCTGGGTCTTCCATTAGCATAATTCTTTAAAGTATGCTAAGACCATTGAGGATTCCTACTAGTGATCTGACTTAAACTAGTACCACAATAGTTGGTTTCAACTCTGGAAAGAGCAAACCACTGGGGAAGATTCGTCTGAAGATTCAGATTGGTGATCTTCGAACTATGGCAACATTTTATATTATTAACTCAGACGTATCCTACAATATTCTTCTTGGAAGACCATAGTTACATGAGCATAACATCGTGCCTTCAACTCTCCACCAATGCTTAAAGTATGTGGATCCCCAAGGAGTTGTGAAGACTGAGTTTGCTGATATCAACCCTTTCAAGGGTGTTGAAGCCTATTTTTCCGACTCAAGGCTTTACAAACAAGAGCATATGAAAGAGATATCAGATATGGCTGAAGATCAATCATCTGCTGAAGAAGTCTATTAACGAAGATCCGTCAGAAGAGCAACCTTTGAATATCAAAGTCAAAGGGCGAATCCAATCCCAACCTGTCAACAATCAACCTTTGACGATCAAGGTTAAAGGAAGAACTCAAGCTTCATCTAAGGAATCAGTGAATGTTCCTGCTAAAAGCCAAGTTCAACCTTTTGTGATCAAAGTCAAAGGGCGTACATTTCGTACGAATGATCCAGAACCTCCTTTGATTGTCAATCTTGGCAAATCTACGCAGAAGATGGATGATAGTCCACTAGTGATTAATCCTAAGCGTAGCAGTCAAATTGTAAATGATGTAAATATTGATCATTCTGTACTTTTGATATCAATAAAGATTTTCTTTTCGAGTATATGGCTGTCAAGTTTATTGAAAGAATGACTTTATCTTCTGATAATCAAAGTCATCAATATAAAGACGACATAGACACAGAGAAAACCATATACATTGACAATAAGGAAATTCTTTTCCTCTTCATGTCGATGTTGGATCTCATGCTTAAAGGTTTCTAACATCTTCTTCCTATCTTCTTTCTGTAGCCGCTTCATCGCAAGCTTGTGTAACTTATAGACGTCACAAGAATCTTCTTTCGTGGTTTCGCTGATAAGAAAAACAAGTGCCAAATTATGTTTGGCCTGGCTAGAAATATCCTTATTGCTCAGACAGATGATTTGAGAGATAAAGATAAAGGAAGAATCCGAATTGACAGATATAGTCAACAATCTCTCAAGATTATCCAGAACATGGGATATGATTTAAAGACTATGCAAGGTCTAATCAAGGCAAAGGTAGACGACTACCATTATATGGTGATCCGTTTTACCAGAAAACTCGTCATGGATTGGGATATGATCCGTCCCATATGTTTAATGATGATATTCAAGAAGAATTCTCTTTAGCTCTTCACAATCATCAGATTCAGAAGAAGTCAAATTCAGAATCCGATATTTCTCCTCTGTGTTAAAGGAGATTATTATGATGAATCTGAGCAAATATTTTCAGCTTACATGGTTCAAAATTGATGGTGAATCCGAGCCATTTGAGAATGATCCTTGGGCCATGTTGCTCATTCATTCTTCATCAATATTGACATATATCCTCAATAACATCTGTCCTCTTAAATCCCCAGCTACCAAGGTTGGTTAAGCTGATTACTCGTCTCTTTGGAGAGAAATTTTGATCTTCTATCTACCAGTTGATTAAAAAATTGGATTTATTATTTATCATGTTCTCAAGACCTCTGAATAAATGTTAAATCTACTTGCTTTTCCTATCTATCATGTTCCTTCGACCTCTGAATAGATATTAATCTACTTTTCTTTAAGTTCTTACATACTATCATGTCCATAATACCTCTGATAGTATTACATACTCTAAAAACAGAAAATAAGATTTGATTATCTATCATGTCCATATTACCTCTGGATAGATACAAACTATTGAGTTTAAAAGACTTGTCATGTTCATATAACTGCTGATAAGTTTTCTGCCTCATACCTATTGTTTATTCTAAATAAATAATAGGATCACAAATAAATATTTTATTCATTTCTTGTGAAAACATTACAAAATGAATAGATAAAAGATGACAAAGGAGCTTCTAAGGTGGAGTAGAAACATCTTGAAGCAACTTCTGTAGTTCTTCTAGTCGCTTGTCACGAGAACTCATAACCTTTTAGTAGTCAGCACGTCGAGCTTCACGAGTACAAATACGTGAAAGTCCAGCGAAGCTGATTATCAGATTGTCCTTGGCTTCATCAAGGGTTCTGATAGTTGATTCAGCCCCGAAGGCTTGTTCTTCTAAAATGGAGCTCTAAGTGAGGTGCAGATTTTGAGCGTCGATCATCTTTCCCTTTCGGCCTTCAAGCGAGCTAACTCAGCCTCGACTTCGCGGATTTTATCATTTTATTCTGATCTATGTTCAAAGCATCGTAAGCTACTCTGTGACCATGCAGTGCGGGCCTTATTCCAGCCAAAAAAGCTTTCTCTTTGGCAACTTCAGACTATGTTCATGAAGAGCTTCATTATGTGGTCTCCCGAGCAAGATAATCAGCCGTTAAGGCATCATATTCCTCTGGATGAGACTTTCAACAGTCTCACTTGATAGCTTAAGGTATTCGTTGATCGGCTGTTCAAGGCCCTCTACAATTTTCTTCAATGCTGCAGCTCTCCCAGCATCATTGAACATAGCAACATTCCTAATGGTCAGAGCCATCGCTGCCTTCAAAATCTCGTAACTGAGGCCCTTATTCAGGACCATTTTTATTAGGGTTGCTAGAGTTTTGTAAAAGGTCTCAGTATGAATCTCAACTAGGAGATTCATCTACGCTGGAGCTTGGTGTGGCAGCAATATCTAATAGATCTCTTCTTTGAAGACCAGAAATAGATGTTGTCGGTGTGACAGCAGGATGAGATGAAGTCGTTGCTGTTACTGCTGTCATGGCCAATTGATCCTAGGAGCTTCAGGGATTATATCTCCAACACTAACAGATACCATTGGTGTAACAATAGGCTGAGATTGAGTGAATATTGTTGTTACTGCTGCCATAGCCAATTGATTCCCAAGAGCTTCGGGAGCAATGTCTTCAATATTTGTACTCCAGCCGTTTTGGAGTTCTGGTGGCGGTAATATCGGTGGATGTGGTGACAATTGCGGGAGCCGGTTCAGGTTCTGGCATTGGCTCATCAGAAACTAGTACTGAATCAGTAGCAACAATAGAAGATGTCATTATAGCTTCCCAATTTCAGTTGGTGATTCAAGAATGTTTTCAGCATTTTCTTCAATGTTTGCTCCGCAGGATTTTCCATCTGCTTCAATTGCAGTAAAATTTTCTACAGCTGCTTCTTTATTCAAATCTGGTTCTCCTCCAGCAACTCTATCATCACCCATAGTGAAGTCTATTGTAGTCTCTTCTTTGTGCTGGTCTTCAGCAGGAAAGGACATTTCAGGTTGTGCTTGTTGTACTCTAATGATGGAGGATATTCTTCTTGAAGTTCATCTCGGGTTGTTGAATTTCCTCCTCATCAACGTCTTTTTCTTCTGAAGAAGAAGTTTCATCCTCAGATTTCTCATTTTTTCATAGATACCTTCTTCTTGAGGAGGAGGAGCCACAGGCTTTGGTGTAATGATGATATCTACAAAATGAACAAAATAAGTTAATATACAAAATCATGGTACATAATTCCGTATAGGTTTTGTATGATACCTGGAATATGTGCGTTATGTTCAAGATATGAATCATAATCGACATCCCAGTCATCATCATCGAAGTCGAGAGCCGGCTCATCTGATGGAATACGGTCTCGATCAGCAGTAGATACAACAGTGGCATCCCCTGTAACTTGTGCCTTGGTTGGCAAAGATAAATGGAGCGAGGAGCTAAGACGTCCAGGAGACAAAAGTGTTACAGCTTTTGGTGCTACTACTGGTGGAGGGGCTGAAGATCCTTCTCCTGGATGGACTACGGAAGAACCAATAAAATGAACCTCTTCAACCAAGGTGTCATCTTCTGGAGTGAGGGCTCTTGGTTGGGAAGGCCCTTTAGTGGTAGACTTCTTCATCTTTTCCGGAGTTTTCTCCGGAAATGTGACGGCTGCAATTTGTTTTCTCTTTCGGCCTTTGCCAATGATGATAGGTTCTGCAGTTGGTTCCCCAACTCCTGTAGGGATAACTTCCAGATATGGATCTGGAATGCCAGTATCGTCAGGGATGTCTACTGGCACCCTGACTGGTTCCTCAATATTTCCTTTTTTAGGCCACCTTAGACTACCTTTCATATTGTAGCCGTGGGCAAAAGAACGAATAGAAGCATAAAAGTGAGCATACGTATGAAGTATACGTAGCTCTGTGGTACTGGTGGCGGTTGAAACTCTAAACTTGACACCAGTACGAGCAGTATTGAAATATCTCCAACCCCTAGCACCGTCAAGTAATTTCCCATAATGACGGAAGTTAGTAAAGGGGTTACCAACATGAAGTTGGTCGTATCCAAATTGACGAGCGAACCTACTGGGTAGATATGGTTCAAACGCACAATTATCTTCATTTCTATATATCAGGTGAGAAGGTCTGATGCATTGAAGCCATCTGAAGACTGATGGTGGCAATACAGCTCTTCCTTCGACTTTATCTTCAAACTGAATGCCAAAGCAATCTGCTGGAACTTGTGGCCGAGTACAGAAGAAGTTCCAACCATAAGAATAGTTCAGAACTGCCCGGGTATCCGCCACAGTCGTAGCAGTCCATGTAGCCTTGCTAAATTTTTGGAAGAAGACTTCCTCATTATCCCCCGGGCCTGGTGGTAACAGATTGCAATTGTGGCAACAACCAGCCCATTAAATAAGTATAGGGCATTTCTACCCTGGGAAAAATGTTTCGATGAGGAGCATTGTTAATTAACTCTTCACCGAAAGTCCTTAAACCTGCATTTATACGGCACACCATGGCCGATAGCAGATTGATTCTTACTTTAAAAACCAAGCGTACTGCTGGCCATAGTACGCTGCGATGGATTCTGTCAACAGTCCCAGTACCCCACGACCCCTTCTCAGCCATAAAGAAAGGAAGCCGGCCAACAAAGCTCTCCTAGAGATTTCTATTTGCCGTATCTAAGGAAGCTCAAGGCTTCAGTTCCGGCAGGGAATTCCCCAGTCTTTGTAGACAGATATTTATTCGGAAATTTGTAGGCAATCATCATATCCCGAATTTTGTTAGAAGGAATTGTCGAATCTATATTGATTGCCGGGGCCTTATTTCCTGAAACCTTTCTTTGTCATCTTTGGATATCTTATCCTTATGGAAGAAGAGATAAGTCGTCTGCTTGTTGATATATGCTAAATGAGATGTACTTTTATGCATTGTAGTACAAATCAGATAGTGACACATTAATTCCTCATATACCTCAATCAACTGAGGGTTAGTCTCTCTGATTTCAGCCAGTTCCCTGTTGGAGGGAACGTATTCCTTATATGGGGCTTCTCCTATTGGCAGCTTCGAGATAAACTGCATCTCATGAAGAGCAAAGCCCATTTCGTCTTTCGGGGTGGCAAAAGTTCCAGTTGAACTTATATATATCTCCATTAAAGCCATGAATAAGTTTCTATTCGGAGGAATACCCTGACTAGTGGAAGCTATCCCTTCATACAAGCCAATGTCTTTCAGCGCTGTCTCGAAATTCTTCATCATCCAAATACTTATCTGGATCCAGTTTTGGTTGAACGGAGTCAACCATCCCGGCCCTGTGGTTTGTTTGGGGATATAATACAGCAGCCCTCATAAATTTGTTGACGAACATCTGGGTCTGTACTGGTTGAATTAAACCCGAATCTTCACTAGGATTAGATCCTGGCATGAGGCCAAAATAGAAGTGACACTGCCGTTGGGAACACTAGCAAAATACCCCATATCATTAGCATGCCCCCTCTTGAAAACAATTCTACCCGGCCTTCCATGACTGTTGGGAGTCAAATTCCACAGTATTTGTCGATGGTGGGTAGCATGGAAGAATGCTGACAAAGGATAATCTCTGTCCATATCCGGGAGATACATGGCTCTATCTCCAAATTTGAATACCCAAGACTCCTTCTTGGGGTGTCTGGGACTTGCAGTCAATTGTATCCCCAAACAGGAGGCCGGTTTTACAAATTGCTGTGCATCTAATGAAGTCAACAAATCTCCATTCATCATGGATAACAACATCCTATCCCCTTGGGCTGCTATTAATTGTGCTCTCTCTATAGGGTAATCGGGGTTTGACTGAGGAAATGCTACGTGAGACAGATTCTCCAGATAATTCGAACCCACCATGCCAACTGACGAGCCAAAGACTTCTGCAAGAGGGTGAATTTGCAAGTCCACTGCAAAAAAAAAAGAAATCAAGTTAGAGAAAATCTAATTTGATGTCATTTATGCAGATAAATTGCTCTGTAAAATTTTTTCTAAAATGTAAAAAGTCTTTTGTTTTTTACACAAAGTCTTTTTCATTTTTTGGGAGATTTACGCTGATACATTAGATGTAGGCGTATTTCAGTTTTACGCTGACACGTTAAATGTGGGCGTATTTCAGTTTTTATGCTGGTACATTTGTGAGCATATTTTATGCTGACACGTATAAACGTGGGCGTATTTTTGAGCTTTACGCTAACACGTATAACGTGGGCGTATTTGATTATCTCAGTTTCTACGCTAACATGTATAATGTGGGCGTGAAACAAAAAGATCTTTTTCTTCACCGATAAAGTTCTACGGCCATAAAGGAGTGCTTTACCCCATAGGCGGAGCTACGGCTAGGTTGGGCTGTCAGTGTGGTGTTGACGATCGAACGGGGGTTTTCACATGTTCTACCGATGACGAGTCGATGGCGGGTTTCTTCCCTTTACTACTGTCGGCGGCGGACTTTTTGGGGGCCATCGAATGGAACGCAAGAGGAAGAAGAGAGTTCAAGAAGAATCGGGATTACGAGAGTAAGGAAACACAGTAAAGTTCTCTCTCTCCCCGAAAAACCCTATTTATAGGGAACTTTCAAATCGATTCAAATTCCAGATTTTACGCCGACTGTTGGATATCCCCAATTTTACGCGGATGACTGTTGAGTATCCCGAATTTTACGCTGACTAGTCAAATCTCGACTTTTACGCTTCTGTTCAAAGTGTTTCAAATTTTGAGGATATTTGAAAACTTTGAAGGGGGTCTTGTAGGAGCGTAAAAAGTGCTTCATAAGAATGAGTCAAAGCGATGGATCATTCCATTCAAATTGATCCACTTTACGCCAAAGAGAGGCTAAACACTTTACGCCTAAAGCAGGCTAATCATTTTACGCCCGGGTCAAAGTTAATGGTTTTACACCCAAGACAGGCTAGCCACTTTTACGCTGGACAAAGCTGTCAAGTCTTGCATTGAATGCAAAGTCTGACATAAAGATTTAATGATGGCATATATCACAGAATTTGAAGGAATTTGTTTTACACAGAGACCAATTTGTCGTTTAGTATGTGGCTGAGCTACTTTACGCTCACAATATGGCTTCTTTTATGCACGGAGACTATACGAGTTTTTACGCTCAAAAGTTGACGTGTGCGTAAGGTTATTTAGGCTACTTTTACGCTCAAGGTTATTTAACAACCACTTTACGCGAGAAGTCCATGTCAGGGCTATTTTACGCCTAGTCTACTACTTTACGCTCAGGGTATATTTGGGTTGTTTTTACGCCCTATTCTTCTTCACCAATTCAGAACGTGGTTTGCCTACATGGCTTTTATGCCACATATCTCGAAGAACGTGTGTACGTGCATCCTATTCTTACTGAAATGATGGGACACGTGTCAACGTATGCAGAGGATGACTCCAATCATGGGTGGCAGTTGTTAGCGTAAAGACGAAACTTTTGCTGAGTTTTTACGCACAAGAAGCCAAGTCTATAAATAGACTGATTTTTCTCATATAACGAGACAGAGAGAAAGAAGAGAATACATAGAGATCAGAGCCCAGAGACTTTGATTTTTGGAGCATTCTTCTTCAACTTTTATTCTAGAACAGAGTGAAGCAAAGCAGGAAAGCATTCGGCCTCGCCATCAGTGCCCAAGTGCATCGATACCTTTCTGGTGACTTAGTTCTTCCAATTGTTCATCTTCTAGCAGTAATCTTCATCATCATCGTATGGTCCAAGGAACAAAGTGATCATTTATAGATCAGACTTCCATAGCAATACTTCCCAGAATCAAATTTGTACTTCTTGTACTTTTTTCTCGTTTTATTTTCAAAATTCGATTTCCAGGCATTTTGTTAAGTGAAACAGTTATACTAATCCATAGAGTTACATATCAGTTCATGGCTATTAGTTGTTCCTCTAGGCATAGGCAGCTAGGACTGTTTAGAGATCCTAGTACAAGGTAACATGAAGGGAAGTGTACCCACTGTTCAAGCCTGGTAGGCCAAACAGCGGTCAGGGATCACCCATCGAAATGCACATGCCAGTACCAAGTCAGGACCCTCTTGATTAGACTAGGATAACTTGGGAGTATCAAAGCAGACACATATCTGTATAAATAGAGTATCAGATCTCCTCTAATACCAAAATTACCTGAAGAATGAAGAGAGGGTATAATTGTAGGGTGTTGGGATGGGTCCTCCCAGGGGCAGACCACGTGATCAATGTATATGTGGTGTACTAGAAAGGGAAGCCTAGATTAGACTGCAATTAAGTTCTAACCCTTGGGTAGTGCAGATGGGTTTAGGCCTTGACCAACAGTAGGAGACTAGTCCCTATGCCCATGTTTGGTAGGTAGGGTACAAGGGGTGTAGGTAGAGCAATTGGGTAATGGAGACAGAAGGTCATGTGGGTGGCAATAGTTGAATATCAGTGTTAGCTTATAGAGGGTGCTAAGTGTCCAATAGAGTCCACTACTAAAATATCATCAAATAGCGACGTATATTAGCGACGGCAAGAAAATAAGTCGCCAGTAGCGACACCTATATAAGCACGTCGCAAAACGTCGCTCACCAGCGACGTTCTGCGACATCAGTGTTTATGTCGCTGAATAGCGATGTTCCACGACATAATATAAATATATGTCGCCACATTACGACGTTTAGCGACGTCATAGAGTGACGTCGCTAAGTTATTTTACTTAGGGCACGCCGCTGCCTTCTTTTCCCCCACTCTCACTCAAAAATCCCAAAATTCTCATTTTCTCCCGCCCCCAACCCCCCCGGCGACTCCCTCCCCTCTGCGACTCCCTCCCCCTCCGGCGACCCACTCCCCCCCGGCGACTCCTTCCCCTCCGGCTCTCCTCCTCCTCGAGATCCTCCTCCTCGAGCTCTCCCTCCCCCAATCCGAGCTCCTCCTCCTCTTCCTCAGGTAAACCCTAACCTAAGTCCTCTCCCTCCTCCTCCTTCTCTTCCACGGACACACACACACATGGACACACGGACACACATCGTATCCCCAAAGACTCGTGCCCATTGGATTCGTGTCCCCAAAGACTCGTGCCCATTGGATTCGTGTCCAGTTTTGGATGTGTTGAGTTTGGTTTGTTTTTGGACACATGGTATCGAGTATTTGGACACGAGTTTGGTTTGGACACATGGTGCAGGTCTTAGGGCCTGTACAGGCAGCAGGCAGGAGACAGTGGTTTTGGGGGGTGTGCGTTTGTATAGGTAATAAGAAAGGGTTTTCATATGTGTGAGTAATAGGACGAGCAGTGTTCAGGATCAGTCAATAGGGTATAGGTAATGGCAGTGGATTGGTGAGCCAATATAGGTAGGTAGTGAGGTATTGTGTAATATGAGGTATAGATATATGTAAAGTATAGAGTATAGTATGGAAAAGGTTTAGGAATACCTAGATACTAGAGTATGGAAAAAGGTTGACACCTAGACAATGGTATAGATGGAAAAGTGTAGTTAATAGGAAGTGGTATATAGAGTAAGTCAAGATATAGATAGGGTTAATTGGCTTATAATCTATATACATAGAGTATAGGGTTTAACGGGGTAAATTAAGATAATGACTATTTTTCAATATTGAGTTAAATATCTTAAGATATAGTTATAGTTAGGATTTTTATGGTTGGTAATGGTTAGAAATAGTAGAATTAGACTAGTTTTGACCTTGGTTGACCACAGTTAATTATTTTGATCAAAAGTTAACCAAAAGTCAATCGTAGCCTAGTTTTGACTAGAACTTGACCGAAGTTGACCAATTGACCTAGTTTGACCAGAGTATTGACTTGGGTTGACCCAGGGTTGACCAAGTTTGACTTTGACCTTGTTTGACTTTGTTTGAGTTAGTACAACCTAGTTTGACCTAGATTGTATATCATTGTTATTAGTAACTGTCCGCTACTAATGTGTGTCCCTAATAAGACATAATATACGAATTTGTGCCTGTTGGATAATGTGTGTCCATCTTTGCAGAATTATTTCCAAATGGATATGAATTACTACTTACGAAATCGTTCATGGATGTACAATCGTCGTCCTGATGATATGTGTGGTGTGCGGGATGAATACATAGCGGGAGTAGAGCAGTTCCTGCAGTTTGCTAAGGCGTTCCCTCAGTACATGGACGGCACCAAAATTAAGTGTCCGTGTGTAAAATGTCATAACGTGAAATATTATCCAGAAGTAGAAGTGACATATCATTTGTACTCGAGGGGTTTCACGCCTAATTACTATCAGTGGACCGCACACGGAGAACTTGTGTCTTTAGCATCAGAGCCGGAGCCTTATGTTGAGCCATATATGCATGCGAAACCTAATTTTATTTCAGATAATCATGCATACGACGACGGGTGTGTGAACATAGTTTTTGACGCTGCGGGGCCTAGTTTCGTTCATGATGCACTTGAGGAGGCATCGAACGCCGATGCTGCACAGTTCATGGAGTTGCTAGAGAATGCAAGGACTCCATTGTATCCTGGTTGTGAGGATCATTCACCGTTGGAGGTGGTTATAAGACTGTTGAGCATTAAGTCAGATTTTAACATGTCACAAGAATGCTACAACCGAGTGTTGGAGTTGATTATAGAGATCTTGCCGGCGGGTACTAAGTTGCCTAAAGACTTCTACCGGTCTAAGAGGATGGTGAGATCGCTCTGGATGGGATACGAGAAAATCGATTCTTGTCGCAATGGGTGCATGCTGTACTACAAAGACGACAAGGACGCAGATGTGTGCAGATTTTGTGGTGCTGATCGCTACAAGACAACTAGTACAGGAAGGTCTACCGGTGCAAGAAGACCGATCGATTCAATGCACTACTTGCCTTTAACGCCGCGGTTGCAAAGATTATTTATGGTGAAAGAGACGGCCGAAAATATAAGTTGGCATATGCGAGAACAGATTGAAGGAGTGTTGGATCACCCATCCGATGGAGAAGCGTGGAAGCACTTTAATCGAGTGTATCCCGATTTTGCTTCAGATTCGCGTAATGTCAGGTTGGGACTATCTTCTGACGGTTTTACTCCTTTTGGTCTTTCGGGATCCCAGTATTCGTGCTGGCCTGTGATTGTCACTCCGTATAACCTACCGCCTTGGATGTGCATGAAGACTCAGTACATGTTTCTAACCGTTATAATTCCTAGTCCGAACAATCCCAAGAGGAACATTGACGTGTACTTACAGCCTTTGATAGATGAGTTGAATCAGTTATGGGAAGTAGGCGCTAACATGTACGATGTTTCCAGGAAGCAGAATTTTCAGATGAAGGCAACCCTTATGTGGACCATCAACGACTTTCCGGCCTATGGAATGTTATCTGGATGGAGCACTCATGGCCGTCTCTCATATCCGTATTGCATGGACCGTAGTAAGGCTTTTTGCTTGAAACACGGAGGAAAACCGTGCTTCTTTGATTGTCATCGGCAATTTCTGCCAAAAGATCATCCGTTCAGAACGAACAGGAATGCATTCCGTACCGGCGTTGTAGAGAAGGGTGATCCACCGCCAAGGTGGTGCGGAGCCACGATATGGGAGGAGGTTAAAGATTTTTCAAGTGCTATCGAAGATCCTACAACTGGGTACAAGTGTGATGGATTTGGTAGAGATCATAACTGGACAAAGAGGAGCATATTCTGGGATCTGCCATACTGGAGTACCAATCTGATCAGACGTAATCTTGATGTCATGCATATTGAGAAGAATGTGTTTGATAACATAATTAATATTGTGATGGACGTAAAGGAAAAAATGAAAGACAATCCAAGGCCAGGTTGGACTTAGAAGAAATATGCAACGTCCTGCGTTGCATTTGATACAGCAGAATGGAAAACATTTCCTGCCGAAGTCAATTTTCTCGCTGGACAAGGAGGATAAAGTGAGACTTTGTCGGTGGATCCAGGGCCTAAAATTTCCAGACAGATATGTGTCAAATCTGAGAAGATGTGTCGATCCGAAGGAAAACAAATTGACGGGTATGAAGAGCCACGATTGTCACGTATTCATGGAGAGGTTAATTCCGATTGCATTTCGAGAATTCTTACCGCAGGCAGTTTGGGATCCATTGACGGAGCTTAGCATATTCTTCAGGGATCTTTGTTCTAAGAAATTGCTCGTTGATCGTCTAGAAAAGCAAGAGAAGGATATTGCGGTAACACTATGCAAGCTAGAAAGGGTGTTCCCTCCTGGATTCTTCGACTCTATGGAGCATTTGCCGATTCATCTATCCTATGAGGCACGTGTTGGTGGACCCGTCGAATATCGATGGATGTACCCGTTCGAGCGATATTTGAATCACCTAAAAAGAAAGGTGAAAAATAAAGCACGGGTCGAGGGTTCTATTTGTGAAGCCTATGTTCTCGAAGAGATTACAAACTTTTGTTCGATGTATGTCAAGCCTCATGTTGCAACTAATAGAACGAGAGCTTCCAGAAACGACGAGGGAGATCATGGAAGTAATAATACAATACTGAAGGTATTCAATGCTCCAAGAAAGCCATCGGGTAAGATGAAGAAGAGATATCTGAACGATGATGAGCTAAGGGCTGCGCAGGTGTATATATTACTCAACTGCGACGAGGAGGAAGTAGAGAAACTGGAGGGGTAAGTAAATAATACGTCTATATTATTTTAATAGTATTAAGAATGATACTATTACATTAATTTTTTGATGTTATTTTCAGCATATTTAATGATGATGTGAGGTCAGGTAGGCCACACATAACAGAAGAAACTAGAAGAAGAAATGAGGCGTTATTTTCCATCATGGTTGAGTGCATATGTAAGACTTGAGAACTCTGTAATTACTTTTCTGTATATGCACTTGATTGAGAATGAGCTTAATTGCTTCTTTCATGGTATTTAGGTCGATCGTCCATACGCAAGACTTGAGAATGAGTCTATCAGAACGCTAGCCAAGGGACCAATTTATGCTGTAAAAATATGCCAAGCTACTGTGTTAATGGGTTTAGGTTCAAGTCAACAACTTGCCCGATCAGAGACAACTTTGTGGATCTTGACTCCACCAAAAATAGCTGTTTGTGTATCAGATCTTCGAACTACAAAGATGTTGATACGGGCAACGATTTCTATGGCGTTCTACGGGAGATCGTGGAGCTGACATATAGTTATGGAATAGAGCCTGCTAAGATTGTGTTATTCAGGTGTGATTGGTTCGATCCGATTGAAGGTCAAGGTTGGAAAGTAGACAAGCACGGTCTTGTTGATATAAACTATCGGCGTCGATATCAAGCCTATGAACCATTTGTCCTATCAAGTCAGGCTCAGCTCGTGTACTTCACAAGTTATCCTAAACGGGGAACAACAAGGTCGGACTGGTGGGCAGTATGCAAGACCAAAGCTAGAGATACCTTTGAGGTTGACGATATAGCTTATCAAGGATGAACTACCTCTTGTAACAAATATTATAGAAGTGGACACGACGGAAGTTCCTCATTACACATCTAATTGTGTAGAAGAAGTAGAATTATCTGAAGAGGAAGATGCAGATGAAAGTAAGATGTAGAGGAGGAAGAAGAAGAAGAAGAAGAGCTAAACGAACTAGATGAGTCTGTATCAGAAGAGGATTAAAATCTGTGATGTCTATCATATAAATATGTATTTTTGTAATAATAAATCTGTGACACTTTAGTGACGTCTATCATATAAATATATTTTTGTTTTATTGTCATATGTTATTGTCATATGTTATTATCAGGTATGGCTGGACGACGCGGAGCATTTCGCATCCGGCAGCCCCGTCAGCCTCGGCGTGGGAATGGAGAGGGCAGTTCCGTACCCTCATCCTCATCTCCGAGTACGCCATTGTACCATTCTGTTCCTGATCCAGTACCCGGACAGGACAGTTCCAGCAGGTTGCCGACTCCTCCCTCGTCGTCCAGCCTTCCTGATCCCGTGTCCAGCAGGTTTTCGACTCCTCCCTCGTCGTCCAGCCTTCCTGATCCTATGTCCAGCATCCCTGATCCCCCGTCCAGCATTCCTCCAGTCGACGGCTCTATGGGGGGAGCCGACGCCGAGCATATGGAGGACGACGATCAGACTGATCCTGCCCAGGCAGGAGATGAGCGACCCTCCATGCGCTCCCCCGGACGAGACACGTATGGAGATTTGGACGGACGGGCCTATAAGTAAGTTAATTAATTAATATATATTTCTCAAATGATTATATGTACATATATATTCATGAAAAATTATTATTGTATAGATATCGGCCTTCTGTAGTACAGAGACAGCTGGGGACATTTGTGAGGCAGAACTATGGTGGGGCTTGGATTAACTACTCAGATGCTCCCGCAGATAGGAAGGCCTTTTGGTTCGCCCACTTCAAGGTAAATTTTTTTTTTAAATTTTAATAATCATTTGTGTATATTATACAACTTTTGTATTTTACTTCTTGTAGAGGACCTATTTCTATCTACCACACCGGGCGGCGAGGATCGAGGGCCAATTTTCTGCCGTCGTAGCCAAGCTCATCCGTGATGCGATCGACGACCAGAAGCGTCGTAATCTCCGGAAGGCCGATCCAGGGTTGGATTACGCCAGAGCAGTGGACTGCGATGAAGGCTAGATTCAGCTCTCGCAGCTACCAGGAGCGGTCTGAGAAGGCCAAGGTGGCGCGGTCGAGCGCCGGTAAGTGGTGTGGTGGCTCTATTCCGATGATGGAGCATTTTCGTCGTCTGGTACGTTTCCTATGACGAACATTAATTTATATATAGTTCGATAGAATGTTTAATACTAATAATAGATAATATATTTTAACAGGTAAAGAAGGGTGAGGACCCGAACATGGTGACCGTCTTCCTGGTCACCCATCGGAGGGCTGGGGAGTTCATTGATATAGACTTTAGTAAACACTTACACGTTAGCATGACATGTTCTAGGCCGAGTTTGTTTGGCTACAGAAGGAGGCGGCTGATGCTGCTGCTGCTAGTACGCAAGCAGAGGGAGGGGCTGGTACTTCCTTCCAGCCGCCTGCAGAGCCATCGCCGGACGAGCTCTGGATGACCGCCGTTGGTGGTCTTCAGAAGGGTACGTACTACGGTACGGGATCCTACGGCGCGTATTTGGCTTCGGAGTCATCCCGGGCCCCCTCTGTCAGTGTGCAGTCTCCGGCTACGCAGGCGTCGTCACGAGCTGAGGATGTTCGTCGTCAGATCGAGGAGCTACGTCGCAAGTTGTAGCAGCAGATTTCTGAAGTGATCGAGCGACGAATCGACCCTCCGATCGTCACCGGACGATTTGATGCGGTCGAGCGCAGTATACAGGAGCTGATGAGTCTGCATCAGGCTGCAGCTGCCAACTTACAGATGCTCATCGAGTCTACGCAGCACACAGAGCATAGACAGGTCGAGCTGGAGGGAGCGCAGAGGAGCATGTCTGCCTCACTCGCTGACTATACTGATAGGGTGGTGAGTACCCTTAATGCGCATGGTGAGCGACTGCGGTCGCTGAAGCAGATACGTCCTCCCGGTCCATCGACGGCGTCGACTCCAGACATTACACTGCCTCCTACTGCCCCTACGGTACAGCTCACCCAGGAGCAGTATGAGTACATGCTATCCCATATGCCTGACTACAGGGGTCCGCAGTGATTTTATTGGTTTTTTTATGAGTTGTATGTATTGGCCCTATGGGCAAATTGTTTATTGGTACACTGTTGTTGGTACACTTGGTGGGAGACTTTTTTTCATCTTCTATTTTTATTTGACTCTATTGGATGTTTGTGAGGATGTGTGTCTGTGATATTTACTTTGCACTGCCTCCTATTTTTATTTGGTTATTTACTTTGTGATATCTGCGAAGGGGATGACAAATATACCTACGCTGGGTTATAAGCGATGATCTGATATACAAAGGAGGTGCTGCCGAAATTTTAAAAAAATATATTGTGTATTTTTGTTATGATGTGTGTCTGTGTTTACAGTGAATGTAAAATGCAGTGTTCGAAACCATCGACAGTTTCGATTACTGTTGTGTGTGTTATCTTGGATAGAAATAGCAACAGTTCAGGGTGCACTTCTGAGAGCTTCATTTTCACGTCCTTCACTTTCTCGGGACGTCGTAAAGGTTCCCGAAAAGGTGAAGGACGTGAAGAGGAAGCTCTGAGACGTGCACCCTGAACTGTTGCTCTTTCTATCCAATATAAAACATAGAACAATAAGCGAAACTGTCGATGGTTCGAACACTGCACTTCACACACACTGTACACACAGACACACAGCATAACAAAAATAGATATTTTATTTTTTTTAATTTTTTTTAATAACTGCGACGTATAGCGACGTTCTGCGACAGACTGCAACGGATGGTAGACGTCGCTATAAGTCGCTCATTAGCGACGTTACGTCGCTAGACGTCACTAATTTACGTCGCTAAATAAGTCGGTAGGCGTCGCTAATATGCCCCGTGGCTGCCATGCCAGGTCATCATATATAAAGTTTAATGCGTCGCAAGTGGTCGCTTTACGTTGCAGTTTTGGCGACGTATGGATACGTCGCCATCTGTCGCTACTTTTGCGACGTCTAGCGACACTAAAGATTACGTCGCTAATAGCGACGTTCGGCGACGAAAGTGGCATCTGCGACTTGTCTATAAGCGACGTCCGATTTTTGTCGCTAAATACGTCGCAAATTGAATTTAGCGACGTATTTTGGTTATTTAGCGACGTCTCCTGACGTCACTATTTGATGATATTTTGGTAGTGGTCCTAACTTCAGACCACAACTGAAGGCTATGGTACAGCAGTAATATGGGATACCAGGTCAATGAGCATTGATATTAGACTGGATGTATCCCATAATTTAGGGCTAAAATGACAGCAGGGTCAAAAGCCCTCCAGTACCATGTATCAGATTCCATGGGTATTAGATAGTAGAGGGGTTTCCTGGCCAATGGTAGCTATGTTACAGGACATCAAATTGGTGTATCAAAGTCGGGTATAGAGATTATTGGGGCAGCATAACTGATGAATAAGTACCCTTAACTGTACCAAAGTGTCAAACCATAGGAAATAGAGTGTAGGGAGTAATACAAGTATAGACACCTGTACCTATTCCAGCAACATGGAGTGGTAGACACACCACAGTCCTATACGAATGTTTCCTAGTAATCACTAAGTACAACATGTAATCTTGGATGACCCTGGTATCCTAGTATCCACTGGTATCATGTGAGTACTAACATGTAAATTTCCCTTGTATGTTCACTGATATGAAAACACTTATTACACCAAGTAATTTAGGATGACCCTGTGGATCCAGGCTTGGGTAGGTGGCAGAACATTAAGGCTTGGGTCCCAAAGGATGGACCAATGGGAGTTTAGGTGCCTGAGTGTAGGCAAATCAGTAGGGGGTGATGTCAGGAAGGAGTTTGCAAACCACTCACTGATATGCTAGTCAACACCAGGCAGCAGTGCACATGTATATATATATATATACATCAGCACTAGGAGTACAGGAACCAAGGGTCCCATATCCAGTGGCTATGGGATGATATCTAGGTTTTAACAGAGGATGGCAACCCTATGCCAAGGGAGACTTCAGGGAGACTAGTTAGCCCACGTAATGATACACCCTTATACAGCAAGTAATAGGCAACCAGGGTATCCTGGTATACCCAGGGTCTTAGGTACTGTTACCTGAATAATGAACTCATCCTAGTATCGGCTACTGGGATAAGTCCAGGGACTGGAAGATAGTTATGTGGGCATTTGAGTATTTGCATGTGGAGTAGATATTCAAATAGGTTGTAGTATACCCAGGGTCAGAGACTGTACCAGGTTGAGTTAGTATCCTACAGTAGGCATCCTTGAAGGTGCATTGACACATTCGATAATACCCTGTCCATACTCACTGTTCAGCCCAATTTTAGTGTTTTCAGTCTCCTTGTATGCTATGCTCATTCTTGCTTAGCAGTCCTATTGTTAAATATTCAGATGTGATGTACTAGTCCCTCTTACTCAATATCAGCACAAGCTGCCTGTGGGTTGAACTCGAGTAGCCATAGGCCAAGCCAGGGATTGAGGGATTAGAACAAGGGTCATTATTCCCTTAGGGTACCATGTCAGCATTAGAGGAAGAAGTAACAGGGAGTGTCTTTACTAGCCAAACCCAGGCATAGGATAACAGTGACTACCTAACAAACATCAGTGTACCTCACATTAGCAGGAACGAGTATGTGGTGGAGTACCAATAGGGTGTAGCTAATCCTGGTTCAGAGCTTAGGACATTAAACTTGATTATGAGGTTGTGCAGCAGGTAGGTATAGACAATTACGTGCTATCAAAGGGCTCATGGGAGTACCTGAACACAAGAAATAGTTAACAACATTGATGTTAGCCCTAGTATCATTGGTGTTAATCCCTGGTATCAGTGAGGTTAGCCCAGTGTTATCCATATTCTGATCTGATAACTGTACATCATGTGTCAGGTTGCAGTTGGTATCAAATAACACCAAACTGAGAGTAGTACTAGGGAGTAAGCAAGGGGGAGACAGTCCTGGATAGACAGCAGGGGATATCTCAGGATACTGAGCAGAACCTCAGGAACCAACTCAATGGTAGTGTACCCAGTTCCAGCCCATATTTGGACAGGACATGGGCAGTCATGCTTAGGAACCTGTGGCTATTGGTCTAGGAGTTAGAGTCCTAGTAGAGCCAGGTTTCAGGTCAAACTGATACCTTTTAAATATCAACCTTCCCCAATATATATGTTCAGACCCTTGGCAATTGTGTATCAACAATAAAATTTTGAAGTGGTACACCGTGTTACCTACTTGCATTCCTGGTTGGTGCATAACTCACCATTTTTTTAGTCCCTAAATAATAGAGGGTGCACACTATGTATCCTAATAGGTAGGCTGATGTTACATCAACAACAAGCAGGAATTAAACTGCAGGTTTCCTATTAATGGGTTGAACCACCAGTGACTGAAACATATGGATATGTGGGTCCTTGCATGTACTCACAGAAATGGCATACCTTAGTAGTAACTAGCTGTGGGAAGAGCCCATAAGGGGACTAGTCAAGTCCTAGGATGAGCACTAATAGGTAGAATAAAAAGGGAATAAGAGAAGTTTATGTCTATTGATCCAAGCAATGCTAAAAATAGGTTACTTGGACTCTGACTCAGCACTTAATCCTTGTCTACAGCTCAGGACCGCAGGCAAGTATACTTTCTGATCTGCTTCCAATTCTGATGGTTTTGCTCAGTATATATTATACATATGTTCCTTTGCTTGATGACACGATGGACACACGAGTTAGTATCATGGACCCCCATTTATTATACTTTTGTTTTAGCTTCTTCGTAGTTCGTGATTTGTTTGGGTTCATGAGTACTGGTCGGGAGGGAGAAATATCTTAGTAGATGTGTGAAATTCCCATTCTATCCCCCGTGTCTTTCGTGGAGAATAGCAGCTGCACACGACACGTACAAGGTGCCGGATTTACTCCCTAGCCGTTCACATATCGAAACAGATATTTCAACACACTTAGATAGTTGTCCTTTGTTTAATCCTTATATTTCACCACTTACCATGTCACTATGCTTTTACATTCTTTCAAGTTGACATATCATATTCTGCGATTCATACTTTTTTCTAGATATACTATGTCATCAACTCATCTTTCAGTTTTCTTCTATATATGTAATATTCATGTACTGTCGACTCGATTATGTTGCGGATAGTTTTTCAATTTGTGTGCTTATTCCATTCTTGACTGGGAAACCAATATTTTAGGTAATGAGTTAGAAGATTTCTGTACCACATATTATGAGCACACTGTAGATCCAGATTTTGGCGCACAGGACGAGCTGGAGGCTGCTTATGCAGAGTTGCCTGCTACAGATGGCTTTTAGTAGATTTGTTTAGTATTTTCACAGCTTGTTTTAGCTGAGACTTTTAGATGTTATTCCTATTTTGAGACTCATGAGTTGATTGATGGATGTTCTCTAGTACATTGCTTTTCTCTGGAGATTATGTTATTTAGTACATTTTGATCAATAATGGAGTTTTGTCAGTTTATTTATTATCCATCTCTCCAAACTATATTATGGAATTCATCTTGTTTGGTCCTATCTGTTGATTTGGGTTTACACTGTTCAAATGAATATAAATTGCATGGTTTTATTTATAAATGTGGAGATGACTAGACAGCATGCTACCGCCGTCTCTGCGGCGTAGGCTGGACGTACCCATGGTTCGTGCCCAAATACTGGGTACAGGTCGTGACACATGGTCAGCGAGACGGACAAGTGTGTTTACACGAAGTTCGCTAATGGAAGAGGTGTGATCGTTTGTCTGTACGTGGACGATATGTTGTTCTAAGGTACGGATATGGGCTGTGTCAAGGAGACAAAGAAGTTCATCTTGAGCAAGTTCAGTGTGAAGGACTTGGGGGAAGTTGATGTAATCTTAGGGATTAAGATCATCCACACATTTACTGGACTAGCGTTGTCACGGTCTCATTATGTTGAGAAGATGATCACTCGTTTCGGGTATCAGGATCTTCCATGGATCGATATGCCATACAGGTGTGATCTGAAGCTGAAGCCTAATTCAGAGAAAAGCTATAGTAACCCTAGAGGGGGGTGAATAGGATCAACCTAACTAATCAAGCACTTAGCACAAGCTAATGTGCAATTTAAAAATATAAGTGTAAGAGAAGAAGCAACAACAATACCAACACACGATATATCCTGGTACCCTCCTAAGGGGCACTCCAGCCCGGAACTCTCTCCTGCTTTAATCCACTATTTGAGTAAATAGTTACACACGAGTTTGGATCCGAAGAACTTGTCAACTTCAATACGAGTTTGGATCTGAAGAATTCGCCAAATTCTTATACGAGAGCTTCAGTCCGAAGGCTTCTCCGACTTCAATCGAGAGTTTGGATATGAAGACTCTCCAACTTCAACCGAGAGTTTGGATTTGAAGACTCTCCAACTTCAAACTTTCACAATAGGTCTTGATTTCCTTATACAACAAGATGAAGATCATACTATCTCTAACACAATTTGTGGATGGCAAATGAAAGCTTTGTAGAGTTGTTTGTGGATATTCTTTGGTGGTTCAGAAATTTTTAGGATCAAAGTATCAACCTTGAATGAAGGGGTTTAAGGCTATTTATAACCAAAGCATTAAAAAGAGCTCAAAGGTAACTTTTTAGTCAGCGATCGGTATACCGTCGGTACGAACCGGTATACCGTCGAAATATCGGTCTGGAATTGCAACGGCTAGAAATATAGCTGTTGTGTTCATTAAATATTCGAAATCCGACCGTTAGATTTTTAACGTTACTGAATCGGTATACCATCGGTGTAGATCGGTATTCCGTTGGTATGCCAATTTTGTAGATAGAAACTTTCTTTGAACAAAAATTGGTATACCGTCGGTATGGACTGGTATACCGTCGGTATGCCGATTTTCATCTGAAAATGATCCTGGGCTAATTTCTACCCTAGCTTTCGATTTTGCCATCCATTTCTTGTGTTTACAATTATTCCTAAGACTCATTACAGACTCCAGATATACTGTAGCAGGTTCAGGCTTCTTCAGAGTCTTAAAATGATGATGGCA
Source organism: Iris pallida (assembly GCA_029216955.1). Taxonomy (NCBI): domain Eukaryota; kingdom Viridiplantae; phylum Streptophyta; class Magnoliopsida; order Asparagales; family Iridaceae; genus Iris; species Iris pallida. The sequence continues at coordinate 12,291,627 of JANAVB010003200.1, forward strand.
TGGCATGACTTCTTTCCTTGATAGATGTTGGCTTCTTCCTTGACGACAGTTGTCCAAAGATATTCAGTTTATGAAACTGAATACCATTCGGGGGCTTCTTCCCCGAACCCCCAACGGGAGGCACTGCCCCCTCGACCCCCGACCGCTGACCGGGCAGCGGAACCCCCGGGGACATGGCTCCGAAGATGTCGTCGGGCGACTCAGAGAAATCTTTGTGGAATACCATCGTCTTTGGCCCACAATGATTTCTTCATTGCATATGTCTACATTTGATCTTGCTAATTACTTTTCTGTAAATACATGTTAGACGAACAAAGTAATATATATGTAGCAAGTATAATAAGATAAAGCACATTAGGACTATACAAAGTTTAAGTATCAATGCTACAGAGATAGCATAATATTAGTGATATCATAATGTTAAACTTAATCGAATAACCACAATCGAAAATATAGTTAGATCATTGGGCTAACAAAAGCGTCATGCAGCTGGAGTATACAAGCGTAATCGAGAGTTTGATGTATGCTACTACTGCCACAAGGCCTGACATAGTTTTTGCCGTGGGAATGCTGAGTCGTTTCACGAGCAACCCAGGCATTGAGCACTGGAAAGCTATGAAAAGGGTTATGAGATATCTCAAGAAGACTTAGACATATGCACTGTACTACAGCGGAGATTCGCCGGTAGTAGAAGACTTCAGTGATGCCAGCTGGTGCTCAGAAGTGGAGAGCGAGAGGTCCACAGGTGGATACATTTTCACAATGGGTGGAGCTGCTATATCATGGAAATCAAAGAAACAGACTATGCTCTCGCGATCATCCATGGAATCTGAGTTCTTTGCACTTGATACCGCAGCGGAGGAAACAGAATGGCTTCGGGAAACTTTAGTCCCACATCGGCTAGGCCAAAAGAGTTGTATCTCTATATATTAGCTATGTTCTTTTAGAGATGCACATGTAGTGTAAAGGTGCACATTGGTATGCTATGTGGGGGTATTTTTCTAATGGAAAAAAGGCTAAATCAACAATGAAGCATTCATGATTTTTACTCTAGGGAAATTTATTTCCATTGGAGCTAAGCCCCGTAGGGGCTTAGCGACTCGGACTCAGACACGGACACAGACTCGGACTCATGGGCTCATGAGACATAATGTGGCATTTTGTTGGCACACTTTGCATTTAGCACGCCAGCATCGTCGCTAGGCGCATGGTGTGCTTAAGTTGCGCTCTTTGCGTGAGCCACTTGCGCTGCCAATTGGCACGACCAAGTAGCGCGCCCAGTTGTGCGGCCAAGTTGCGTGTCCAAGTGTCGCGCCCAGTTGCGTGGCCAAGTTGTGCGGCCAAGTTTGCACGGCCAAGTTGTGCATCCAGTTGCACGGCCCAGTAGCGCGCCAGTGGGCGCTGTCTGTTGGCGCACGGTTAGCGCAGGTTACGTGGGGTGCATAAGTGGCACAATGTGCGCTAGTGGCGCAAATAGAGAACCGTGTGCCCTTTGACTCAGATCGTGTCAGAGCACGATTGAGCAGTTACAGCATGTTCGGAACGGTTTCTTTCCACATCCCGAACATGATGCTAACTGGGCGGTTACAGAGCGAGGCTATATAAGCTTCTCTACTCTCTCCCCTCAAAAAACAAGTTTAGAATACACAAAAGGCAGAAATGTTTTTAGTACCAATTCTTACGTGTTTTCACAGAGTTTGAGAGTGAAGAGAAGCAGTGCATCAGCGCCACTTAGTGCAGGAGTCCATGCGCCTTCCGAGGAGTCAGAAGAGCAGAGTGTTCCAAAGTTCTACGTCGAACTTGCTGGTTCCTGGAAGCTGTTCGTGTGGGGCGAATTAAGCTTTGAGCAACGGTGATCATTCACCCCAGCAGGCCATTATCCATCTATCGCCTGTCATCTTCTCTGCTGCTGTTTGCATATCGAACAGTACCTTCTATTTAGAAGTGCTACTGTCGTTTGCTACTGATTACGACATCTTTTTAGATTCTCGTAATCCAGAATCCTCTTAGGATCTCTGTTGTGCACCTTCTTTTAAATGTTGTGTTGAAATATTGTCTTTACAATTATTTCATTTTTTCAGTTTTTCATCGAAAATTGTGCCCCGGCAATAACAATAAACACCTCAAATCGGTAAATTTTGAAAAAAATATATTATTTTAATCTATTTATATCCTCACTTAATTATAATTACTAATACCCTTGAGCCCTAAATTTTATTCGTGCAAAAGACTTTCATAACCATTCGATGGTGAATATCAAGCAGGTATTGGACTGGTTTAAAAGTCGCTACTTAAAAATCATTCAAAATCGGACCCTTATATCGGATACTCTAAAAATACCTCATAACCTCTACCCCTATAATTGCCAAGCATACCCTAAGGGTTATTTAGTAATGGGCTCTCATATAATATTTGATATTATGGTTATGGTCTGCAAAATGTCTAACATTAGGGTCTGGGTCTCCATAGATCTCCAAATTGATTACAGATTTGGATATCAACATTGAGTTTGAGACCCAAACTCTAATATTGGACACTATAGAGACCCGAACCCTAATATTAAATGAGACCCTACTACTAAATAACCCTAAAATTAACATTCATAAGGAAAACAAGATATGATAAAATTAAGAATATCATATTCTAATATGATTTCTCGTCTTGAAAATCAATATCAAGATATTGGTATTGATTCTCTAGATATTTGAAATCATGGAGAATATAACATCCTTCATTGTATAGGAGGTCTTGAGTTACAAAGGGTTGCCTCCTTTAGTAGGGAAAGATAAGGTTCTAGGATCAAAGCCCGTGGGTAACAAGAAGGAACTATCAGCTAACCCTAGATGTTGTTATGGTCAGGGATGCCTAGAGGAGAGCCGAAGCTTATTTTGGTTGTCTCTTAATCCTTGTTGAGGGTTGGTCATGGGGGTTCATTACCTGTGACCTCGACTCTTGCAAGTTAAGTTGGACCCGAAGATTTGCCCTTAGAAGAGGTTACCCAAGTTCAAAATTTTGCCGAGCTTCCCCTGGACCGGCTATGACCATGCTATATATGTTTGAATATCCATCGAAACAAGTAAATTTGGAATATTATTGTGAAATTTCTCCATAAGGACTTGAAACATTATTATTTTTGTGCATCCAAAGCCACATGTAACTGGATTGGATTGAATTTGTGCATACCAGTCTTGACCCGGATCAGTTCAAGTTAACCGATTGGGAATTTTTGGTAAAAATCCCACCAACATCTATATCATAAAATAATAGTGTCTTTGGAGGGATATTTTACTAAAAGACTCCCATAATTTAGCTGTTTATGGACATTAAAAAGAATGTTTGGTCATTTCATAAAAAATGACCAAATACTCATATATCAACCACAAGTGGTTATATAATTTCAAGTATATTTTTAGCCATTTTAATCCTCAAAACTCTATTAATATGGTCATTTACTCCTCACAAACTTACAACTCAAAATCTTCTCTTATTCACTTCACTTCTAAGTCTTCTAATTCTAATTTATACTTCATTACTCAGTCTAAAAAACCGTAGATAATGAACAACCACCACCACAACAACCGTAAGGTCTGCAACCCCAACCGACGCAACCACAGTGGGTGCAAGGCCGAGGAGGAGGAGAAGGAGGAGGATGAGGGATTTATTGTCATAGTTTATCCATTATTTGGAAATACTTTAGCAAAATTATAATGATAATATTACAAGAATCATTGGTATAACTCATGTTGAATGCATGAAATGTATAACTCGAAAATATGGGTACCTAAAAATGCCATAGGAATACTATCTAGACATCTAAATTGTTGTATCTAGTATCTACCCATTTGAATAAGGCAATGACCCATCATGGGACATGTGTCATGACCTGCTCCCAAGTAGTTTGAGTATGTCCAATCTATATCGCAATATTCACGGTAGTATGTTGTCTACAAAGACAATGATTCATCAATATCAACTTATATATATATATATATATATATATATATATATATATATATATATATATATATATATATATATATATATATATATATATATATATATATATATCCTCAAAACTAGAGTCACGTTTAAGAAAAGATAAGCCTGCAAAAGTCTCATGCTGAAATAAATAACCATAAAGGAGTCAAATATATACATCTCCAAAAGTACCTATATGTCGGGAACAAACCCTATAAAAGGAAATAACAACCAAGCTAAGAAAGGAGATAACAAAGGAAAATGTATGAAATGTCCAAAAACCCCAAAAGTTTTATGAAAAATCCAACGTAAAATAATATTTTATCGCGTGTCCAGAATTAGCGAAAAATATATAAAAGAGTTCGGAATGACCTTTTTGCCTTACTAATTTATTGAGAACACCCACGAAACCTACTCTTAAAAAAAGGTTTCGATTCTTTCTCTTCTTCCATACGCTGCTCACTTTCGAATTTAGATTTTTTTCTCCCAAATCTTCAAACTTTACTTCAAAAACTCGTCAGTGACTCTCCATTCGTAATCTTCACACCATGTCGTCATCATCAGTTCCCACTTCATCATCATCAGCAGCATCAACTGGCCATTCCCCGTGTTAAAATGGAGGTCCAAACATTATTTTTTGTGATTATAAAATTTCGAAAGCCCGTCAAACGGTAAAACCATTTATCTCAGTCTCCTTGAAAATAAGCTCCTTTTGCGACAAACCGGGTCTCGTTTCGACCTCCCAGTCAAAAGTTATAGCCCTCCAAAGTTTCAACCGGCCATTTTTCGTGTTAAAATGCAGGAGAATAGTCATTCTCCGTGTTAAAATACAGAAAAATAACCATTCTCCGTGGTAATTGTCACCTTCGAATTTCGTTATACATATTCTGGTATACGTATACATATCTCGGACCTGTACTTTGACTTGTCCTGATTAGCTAGCCTTGGATTTATTTTGCTTTGGCATGGATTAATTAGCATTTCATGGTTCGTGTGGTCTATTTTGGTTTGGCATGCATTGGGTTCGGTTGGGTTCGGCTTGGTTTGGCTCGTTTTGGGTTGATAAGCAAACCCCTACCTACCACCATCCCCTCCATTTATTAACCCAACAACCCATTCTCTCTCTTCATTCATTACTCATTAATTTTCCTTCTTCTTCCTCATCTTCTCCACCGATCACCACCGTAGGCAAGTGCAACTTGCTTCATGGAGGAACTCCATTTTTGTTGTTCTATTGTCTTCCACATGAGATTCTAAGACACTTTAGTACTTAGCATTTTCGATTTCTATGATATATTTCTTGTAGATCTAAGCTTGTTGAAATTTCGGATTTCTTGGTTTTGATCTACTAAACTGGCTTGTTTTCGAAAACTAAGAGTTCCATGTAGAAGGCCTTCTGATTCCATGCAAGATTGGTTTTGGAATGGTTGGATTTCATCGAGTCTTGACCGAGATGGAGTTTCTTGAGTTTCTGAGCTTTTACGGCTGCTTGACTTGGCCTTGGAAAGAAGATGAAGTTTTACGCACACGTTCTTACGTGCCAGCATAGTGTTTTAGTCTTTACATCCAGTTTCACGTGTCAGCGTATTATTCACCCCTTTTACGCACACGCATTTGCGTGCCAGCGTAATCGCTTCTACGCCGAGATCATTCGAACTTTACGCAGGGGCTACTCCGCTCGGGTGGAGTGCTCGCTCGCGTAGATCCCGCTCGCGTAGAGCTCCGCTTGCGTAGAGGGTCCGCTCGCGTAGAGGGCTCACTCGCGTAGAATCTCGCTTGCATGCGGCTCGCTCGCGTAAAATTCTGCTCACTTGCACTCTTGCTCGCGTAGAGCTGTCTTGCCTTGCTCTTGCTCAAGTAAAGCTATTTTACGCCCGAGATCTCTTTGGCCTAGCATAGTACTGCTCACGTAGACTTGTCTTGTTCTTGCCTGCGTAAAATTATTTTACACTTGGGTTCCCTTGGCCTAGCGTAATTCATGCGTAGAGATCTTGAACCCTTAGCGTACACCATTGCCCCTTTTATTCTTGTGCCTCTTGACATGAACTCAATAATCATGATATGCTATATTGTAATGATAACCTGTACATGGCCTAATTTTTGTGTCAACTCATGATGGCGGCCCGTCGTGGCGCGCGCCTAACTAGTAACAAGTACAAGTAACATGACATGACAGTGGCTCATTGTGGCGCACTCCAGACAAGAACGTGACAAGTAACATGACATGATGGTGACCCGTTGTGGTGCACCCCTGACAAGTAATCCTGACAAGTAATCCTTACAGATAACTCATGAACGCTGTTGCGACGACTAACTGGATATGCTAGTAAACTCTCGTCTTAACACCGTGGGTGTTTGTATTGAATGTGCTTGTATAAGCTACCGAGTCTTATTTTGCATCATTTCTAGGTCTTGTATCCCTTGTTACCACGGTCAGGGATTCATACTGAATCTGACTAAGTTAATGACTAGATTGATCAAGTAGTTCATATAGTGAGGTATTCCGGGTATAAGTAATTCCGTTATCTGGGCGCCTTCCTTGATGGACTTGTAGCCTGCCGACAAGTGGGGCACATTTCAAGCTCACTGTTATGTGGGGCACTTCATGAAACGATTACTACGCACACTGTCATGTGTTGCACTCAAGTTACCTAACAAGACATGATAACTCCTGACATGAAACTTGCGTCTGGATAACCTGGATAGTCTGCAGGGCTTATGGCCGTAGGGAATCCTCATTGTATCTTGCTAGTAACTAAGCTTGTGATAACCCTAGTTAGTTAAAATATCAAGTCGTACTCTTGCTTGGCCGTGAATGATTTGATGGAGTCTTGTCCTGTCTAGTCTTGTCTAGACCCAGTACATGGCTATCTCTGGACATGCTTGCGTATGCTTTACTTTATTGATAATTGGTTAGAGACTAAGTTCCGTTCAGGTGAAGGGTTACAACCTCGGTCCTTGTCTGGTTTATGGGTTGTAATTTGGTTACCGGAATAGTCCTTTAGTTTTCTTATCGTTTATCACCTTGTTTCTATAACTCATGTCTCTTGTTATTTCATCTATGACCTTATGTGCTAATATGCTGGTTTTAGTTCTTAAGTGAAGCCTCCTTTGTGGCACTTGCTTTTTCTGGGGTCTGATCCAGCTGGTTTTGTATGGCCAGATTTCGAAGCAGCTACCGAGGATCTCCCAGCCTTCCTGCCAAATGGTGACCACTAGAAGGAATCCTGACAACGAGTAGGTTCTTATTTTGCTCTCCCACTCCCTTGTAAAAATATTCTTTTGAGACATTTAGCCGACGAGCACGTGTTAGCTTGATTGTACTTTACTTACTGTCTGCCTATGGGCTGAAGCATAATTAACAAATCCTAGGGTTGATCATGTATGACTGAAACTCTTGCTAGTCCTCGTATTTTGTATGACTAGCTTCATGATCATCCAAATATGTAATGTATGGGATGCCTTTCGATTGTATATTTGGTGCTCTGACATCTTGTAACTGCTATTACTTGTTTGAGATTGAGACAATAGGCTTGTTCATGACCTTAAGAGACTGATGGCTTGTAGTTAAACCCTCATGTATCAAGACAGCCGTGACCGTATAGCGAGGTGGGTTGCACTTCAATATATGTAGCTGGCTGTGTCTGCCCCCGCTCTCCAGTATCTGGTTCTGGGACGTAATACGGTTTAAGTGGTGGCCCATGCAGGTCTTATAAATCAAGATATATGAGGGTTTACCGAATAGATGTCTCAATCAGCACTTGCCCTTGATCTCTGCTCGTATCCTCTAAATTCCTGAAATCTTGACCTAATTACATGCTTGTATCTTTGATCTATCTTGGTCTTTCCTTATTGTTTCCTAAGTCGTCTTCTTCAGTGGCATTACTCCTGTTCTTGCCAATCAACCGGAAGGAGCTCCACGAGTACCCCCACAACAAGAGGATCAAGCTCAGCACTCAGGAGCAGCTTCCCGAGTCATGCTTCCCGGAGGTCCCGAACCCCCGGTACAGCCAGCCCAGCCTGCAAGGCAGGATGATGAAGTCTTGGTTGACTCATCAGGGAGTTGCTTGCATCACAGGATCGTCGAGGTGATGCGTTGCACCAGACAGTGCAAGATGCCTTGAGCAGAGGTGGTCATCAAGGTAACAGTACGGCCAGCAGCTTCAAGCGTTTGAACCCTTCCTTCTTCGACGGTAATGAAGACGCTATTACAGCTGATGCGTGGCTCCAGGACATCGAGATTATCTTAGATGTAGCCAAGACTCCAGAAGAAGAGAAGGTAGCTGTAGTGCACCTACAGTTATTGGACCTAGCCCGCACCTGGTGGACGATGATAGCAGTTGGAATGGCGATGCCTGTTCCATGGGCAGTATTCAGTGACGAGTTTTAGATCAAATACTTCGATGTTGTAGCTCGGCACGACCTACAGACGAGGTTCACCAATCTCAGGCAGATGAGCAGGACGGTCGATGGATATGCGGCTGAGTTTTTAAGATTGAGTCGGTTTGTTCCCAACTTGGTGGCAACCGAGTTTGATCGAGCGCAGCGGTTCCAGCAGGGACTCCACCTAGAGATCATTCTAGCAGTGGAGCAGTTTGAGCATCAGACTTTTGATGCTGTTTTGCGAGCAGTTAGGAGGCATGAGTATACCTCCCAGAGGATAGTGGACAGAACTGGAGGACGGAAGCGATCCCATGGTCAGATGACCCAGTCCTCAGCCCCAGTCCAGACAGCTAGGGCCTTGACCATTGGAGCTCCGAGGAGAGCAGCATCCGTTACGTCGGTTCAGCATTCGGCTCGGACGTACCCTCAGCAGCAGAAGCGGAGGCAGTCTTCCACAATGAGCTGCACTCATTGTGGGAAGCCAGGGCACATAGTATCAGAATGTCACCGAGCACAAGGATTGTGTTTGGCTTGTGGGGCATCGGACCACATGATTGGGTCCTGCCCACAGAGGGCCGGTTCATCCTCCTCGACCCAGACTAGTCCCTCGGTGAGGGGACCAGCACCAGTACAGCAGCAGCAGTACCATCCTCCGAGGCCATTGCCGCCTCAGGCTCAAGTATTCCAGCAGCAAAGACCGCAACAGTATGCCCAGGCCCAGGCTCATATTCAGAACCGCCAGAGAGGTTTTCAGCAGAGAGGACCAGCACCCAGAAGGCACGGTCATGTGATGGCTTTGACCGTAGAGGAGGAGTTGGCATCAGGTGAGGTGGTGGCATGTACCATTCTCGTTAACTCTTTTCCTGTATCGGTATTATTTGATTCGGGTGCATCGCATTCATTTATGTCTGCACGATTCGCGACACGAATAGGACTGGAGCCCGAGTCGTTATCAGTAAGGCTCAATATACTTACTGGTAACGGTTTTGTGGGAGTAGATAGAGTATTTTCCTCGTGTCGGATCGTAGTTAGCGGTAGAGAGTTTTCTGCTAGGTTGATAGAATTCCTGATGGTCGATTATGATGTGGTCCTAGGGATGGATTGGTTGAGAGACCAGTATGCTAGAATAGATTGCCGTATCGGCAAGATTATTTTTAGTATTCCTGGTGGGCCAGAGTTTTCATTTCTCCGAGGCGGAGTAGAACCTTCCTTCCTAGAATTGCGGATGGCAGTAGCAGCAGTTCAGTTTCCCAGAGTTGTGGAAGAGTTTTCCGATGTTTTCCCCGAGGAGCTTCCAGGTATGCCACCAGAGAGGGAGATCGAGTTCACCATAGACTTGATTCCCGGATCAGCACCAGTGTCAAAGAGAGTCTACCGAATGGCACCGTCAGAGTTGGAGATCTTGTACAAGATGATTGAAGAACTTAGAACCAAAGGATTCATCTGTACTAGTGGATCGCCTTGAGGAGCCCCGATGCTTCTTATGAAAAAAAAAGGATGGTACGTCCAGATCATGTGTTGACTATCGTACCTTGAATTCAGTGACAATCAAGAACAGATATCCTCTCCCAAGGATAGATGACTTATTTGATCAACTCAAAGGGGCGACCGTATTTCGAAGATTGACTTGTGGTCAGGGTACCATCAGATCAGAGTCAGAGAGCAGGATATCCTGAAGACAGTATTCAGATCGAGGTATGGACATTGGGAGTTCCTTGTTATGCTATTTGGAGAAACCAATACGCCGGCAGTATTCATGGGCCTCATGAATCGTATCTTCATGCCTTATTTCGATCAGTTCGTGATAGTGTTTATAGAAGACATCCTGGTCTATAGCAAGAGTGAGGCGGAGCATGAACAACATTTCCGTGTAGTTCTTCAGATTCTCAGGGAGCACCAGTTATATGCCAAGTTCAGTAAATACGAGTTCTGGCTCGATCGCATTTTATACTTGGGTCATATCAACACCGGAGGTAGAGTAGAAGTGGATCCCCAGAAGATCGTGGCCATTGAGACGTGGCCAGTGCCCAGTACAGTTGCAGAAGTTCGCAGTTTTCTTGGCTTGGCCGGCTATTACCGGCGATTTGTTTCAGACTTTGTACGGATTTCAGCACCTATGACCCAGTTGACCCGCAAGGATGTGCAGTTTGCTTGGACAGCAGAATGTTAGGATTCTTTTTGAAGTTGAAGCGAGGCTTGATGACGGCACCCATTCTCACTCTTTCCAATGGGACAGGAGGATTTTTAGTGTATTACGACGCATTCGGCAAGGGTTTAGGATATGTTTTGATGCAGCATGGAAAGGTAATAGCTTATGCGTCACGTCAGCTTCGTAATCATGAGAGGAATTACCCAACCCATGACCTGGAGTTAACAGCAGTAGTATTTGCATTGAAGCTGTGGAGGCATTACTTGTATGGAGATCGGGTAAAGATTTTCACCGACCACAAGAGCCTGAAGTATGTTTTCACCCAGAAGGATCTTAATATGCGTCAGAGGAGATGGCTAGAGCTACTTGTGGATTATGACATCAACCTGCAGTATCATCCTGGGAAGGCCAACGTTGTTACGGATGTATTGAGCAGGAGAGCCGGAGTTTATTTTCTAACAACACAACCAGAGTTGTTAACAGATCTTCAGAAGATGGATATAGAAGTTGTCCTTCCTACCAGTGTGGCATTGATAGCCAGTATGCAAGTTCAGTCCAGTATAGTTGAAAGGATCAAGTTAGCTCAGTCATCAGATTCTAAGCTTCAGCGGCTTAGGGCAAATGTGTAGTAGGACGAAGACCAAAGTTATGTATTCATGAGGATGGTACACTCTGACATGGGAGGCGTCTTTGTGTACCTAGTGGTGATATCAGACAGGAGACCATGGCAGAAGCTCACAGTTCTCAGTATTCGATTCACCCCGATGGTACGAAGATGTATCGTGATATCCGTCAGCATTTTTGGTGGAATAACATGAAGAGTGAGATAGCCCAGTTTGTCTCTCGTTGTTTGGTTTGCCAACAAGTTAAGGCCGAACATCAGAGACCAGCTGGACTTCTTCAGCCTTTACCGATCCCAGAATGGAAATGGGAGCACATCACCATGGATTTTGTGATGGGATTACCTAGATCCCCAGCTGGAAGAGATGCTATCTGGGTTATAGTCGACAGACTCACCAAGGTAGCTCATTTTCTTTCTTTCAGGATCGGTGAGTCGACGGATCAGCTTACAGAGATGTACCTCCGGCAGATAGTCAGGTTGCATGGAGTGCCAGTCAGTATTGTGTCTGACAGAGATTCAAGGTTCACATCGGACTTTTGGAGGAGTCTTCAGAAAAGTTTGGGGACTCATCTCAAGTTCAGTTCAGCTTATCATCCGCAGACAGATGGTCAATCCGAGCGCACGATCCAGACTCTTGAAGATATGTTGCGATCATGTACACTCGACTTCGGTGGTTCGTGGGAAGATCACCTGCATCTCGTAGAGTTCTCCTATAACAACAGTTTCTAGGCCAGTATCCAGATGGCTCCCTTTGAGGCCATGTATGGCAGGAAGTGCAGATCTCCTTTAGCTTGGGATAATATAGGCGTAAGGCAAATACCTGGACCAGAGATGGTGACAAAGACTATTGAGGTGGTCAGACAAGACAGAGATCATCTTCGAGTTGCACAAGATCGCCAGCGTCATTGGGCCGATTCTCATCGGCGTCCCCTTGAATTTTCTGTCGGGGACCATGTATTCCTGAGGATCTCGCCTACCCGTGGTGTCATTCATTTCGGCGTACGGAGAAAGCTCAGTCCTAGGTATATAGGGCCGTTCGACATTCTAGAGCAAGTAGGTGATATATTCTATCGTATCGCTCTTCCGCCATCGCTACGTGAGGTGCATAATATTTTCTATGTATCCCAATTGCGACGATATATCCTGAATCCGAGTCATATCCTTGATCATTCGGAATTGGTTGTTGGTACCAACTTTTCATATGAGGAGAGACCTGTATCCATATTATACCGAAGAGAGAAGATACTCAAGAACAAGACTATCAAGTTAGTCCGTGTTGCTTGGGGTCATCACTCTTTGGGTGAGTCAACGTGGGAGTGTGAGGACGATATCCGATCGCAAAATCCTGACATGTTTGACTCGTAAGGTATAATGTCTTTCTTATGCCTTATGTTTAAATTCCTTGCTTACATGAATGATTGCTTGAATGATTGCTTAGATATAACTTGCCTGTGATTAGTATTGTCACGACCCGCACCCGCTGTAAGGGCACGTGTACGTAACAACGCCCAGCCTACACCGTAAAAATGGCGTGGAACGCTGTAGGTTTACTACTCTAACAACAGTTTATATAATATCAAAAACCTGTCGAGAATATGGTCAACTCCAAACGGAGGACAAGCAATAATAATATATGAGTGCTCAATCACAACTCTAAGATGATAAAGTAAATACTAAAAGATAAAGACAACACGACAATGAAATATAACCTGTCAAGTCCAAACACAAAGAATATACAAGTCCAAGTCCAAAGTCTCTAATACTAAACAAAACAATAACAGTCCCAAGAGTAACTGGAGACAAGGTCCAGTACAAAAGACCTACTCTATCTATAGGATAGGCGGTGTCTCGCCCTGCGGTACTGTACCCTGCGGATCTAGGGTATCTGTCTCTAAACCCACTACGTCCGGTGGGCCGTAGTAAGTGTAATAATAGTCCTCCTCTGCATCTGTAATATTTTCAACATATCCGGTCAGGATGGAACAAGTACAATCAACTAACAACAGTTCACAAGATATGACAAAAACTATAAGACTGTAAATAGAGAGTATACACAAGAAATCATGGAATGTACATGTGAGTATCATGGCATGGTAAGCTATAAATCTTAGAGCTAGAACAAGGCAAGTAAAGCTGATCATGGCATGTACAAGAATCAAGAATCATCTATCTAGGTGTATGAGTACTAGCTATAATATGTGGCCGGCTTGGGAACTTGCACAATAGTAACAGGCCTGGCTAATCATACATGGGTTGTATGGTCAACACTCACAATCAATAGGTGCACAATGGGTGCACAATAGGCTTTGACCACATATCTACACTAATACTCCCCGCCCCTGACTGGTAGAGTGGACCCAAGTAAGACACGTTACGACACAGGATTCTACGAGAAGGGAGCAAGTCTCCTCGAAAATTGGTGTCCATATACTGCACAAGAACTACAAGGGGGCTTGCACAAGATATACCAAGATAACTAGGAATAACATCTCATGTCGGGATCCATGAATACCAATCCGTATGACCAATGTGTCGAGAACAAGCATATCTACACTAATTACATGAATCATAACAATCATCATAAATTAGAAAAAGTGTCAGAGAATGTACTCGCCTGTGATATGATATAATATGTCAACTGGATCCAATGCAGCGCCTCGAGGACCTATAGATAACAAGACGTATCAATACTATGTTTAGGAAGGAAAGTCAAATCAATTTAAATCCTATTAAGTCATTCTAGGTCAAGACACGTCAAACTAGATTGTACAGGGTCAACCTAAGTCATATTCAATTTTGGACGCGTTCTGACACTCGGAACTCAATTTCACCCTTTCACTAAATTTGACTCACTCACAAATCCTATCTAATTTGATTTCCTACATTCCCTTCTCCTTATTCTTATTTTCCGTCTTATTCTCCTTATTCTCCGTCTCCTTCTCCTTATTCTCCGCCTTATTCTCCTTATTCTCCGTCTCCTTCTCCTTATTCTCCTTCTCCTTCTCCTTATTCTCCGTCTCCTTCTCCTTATTCTCCGTCTCCTTCTTCTTATTCTCCGTCTCCTTCTCCTTATTCTCCGTCTCCTTCTCCTTATTCTCCGTCTCCTTCTTCTTATTCTCCGCCTTATTCTTTTTCTTATTCTTATTGCCACTGCTGCTCCTAATGCCTAAACTGCTGCTGCTGCTAATGCCACAGCTGCTGCTGCTCTACTTCCTACGGCTGCTGCTGCTCTACTTCCTACTGCTGCTGCTGCTACTTCCTACTGCTGCTGCTGCTATTTCTTATTCCTTCTTCTTCTTCTTCTATTTCTACTACAACTCTTTCCCCTATATATATATATATAATATATATATATATATATATATATATATATATATATATATATATATATATATATATATATATATATATATATATATATATATATTATATATATATATATATATATATATATATATATATATATATATATATATATACACACACACATATCTATATATGTAAACACATACACACACACACATATCTATATATATATATAAATACACACACACACTCAAACACACTCACACACACACACATATCTATAGAAATATATGTATATACATATATATATTTCTCTCTAAAAAGGAAAACCCCTAATAAATCCTTAAACTAGGTTTTAGGAAAACCTATAAAAGCTATGGTCATTAAGTAGAGAATGGTCTCCTCCACATTTATTGTGAAGGAATAAATGCAAAAGAGGAAATTAATGAGGGTTAATGAGCATACCTAATTTGTTGATCTCTTGAAGAAAGGAAGAACTCAAGAAAAGATGGGAATGGAGAGAGAGAGATTACTTTGTGGTGAAGCAAAAAGGGAGGGGGTTTCCCTATACATGGCCGGCCATGGGGGGTCTTAATGGGTTTGGATGGAGACCCATTAGGCCTCCAAACCCATTAGACTTGGTTTGTTTTGGTTTGGGTTTGGTTTAACTCTAATTGACTAATTAAGCCTCTAAATAACTAGTTAAGCCATGGGAGTGTGGTTTATGGTTTCTAGCCTAGTTAGGATGGCATGTGGGCCAAGCCCAGCTAGTATGTGGGTCCCACTAGGGTCCAAACTACCCGGGTCTCCAACTTAAGTCCAAATTGGACAAAATTCAAACTCAATCAAACAAATCCCTAAAAATCCTATAAAATCAAATAAAATTCCCAAAAATTATAAAACTTGGAAAATGACGAAAATACTCCTAATTTGAAAACTGGGGGTGAGAAATCTACCCTCCTAAAAAAATTTGTCCTCGAAATTGAATGAGAACTAACACAGCAATCATGAATTGAACAAGGAAGAAAAAGAAAGAATTTTACCTCAAGGCTCGAAGAGATATGGGAATCGCTCCCGCATGTCATCCTCTCTCTCCCAGGTAGACTCACCTGGAGAGTGGTGTCTCCATGCAACGCGAACCAAGGGAATGACCTGGTTCCGGAGCACCTTCTCTCTTCGGTCCAAGATCTCAACCGGCTTCTCTGGATAGCTGAGTGTCGGTCCCACTTCGATCTTGGAGTGGTCCAAGACGTGACTGGGATCTGCCACATACCGTCTCAGCTGCGACACGTAGAATACGCTGTGCACTCCCTCTAGTGCGGGCGGTAACTCCAGTCGGTAAGCCACTGCACCGACCCTGCCCAAGATATGGAATGGTCCGATGTATCGTAGACTAAGCTTCCCGCCGCCACTAAAACGAATCGTACCACGCGTCGGAGAAATTCGCAGGAACACAAGATCATCAACCTAGAACAAAACACAAGGCTTAAAGCTTGATCTAAAACAATCACAATCAGACTCAAATACTAGAAAAATCTAAACGATACCTCAAACTCCAACGGCCTCCGGTAGCTATCGGCCTAATGTCGCTGCCTATCATGCGCCACCCGAAGTCTATCTCTGATAACCCTGACCTTCTCTGCAGCATCCACTACCATCTCAGGGCCAAGCAAAACCCTCTCGCCGACATCATCCCAAGACAAGAGAGTACGGCACCTCCGTCCGTATAGAGCCTCAAAAGGTGACATCTCTATACTGGCTTGGTAGCTGTTGTTGTAAGTAAACTCTACCAAGTGAAGGTGGTCCTCCCAAGATCCATCGAAGTCTAAGACACAGGTACGAAGCATATCCTCGAGGGTCTGAATCGTCCTCTCCGACTGTCCGTCTGTATGGGGGTGGTATACGGTACTGAACTTGAGCGATGTGCCCAAGCTAAGCTGCAAACTCCTCCAGAAGTGGGAAGTGAATCGGCTGTCCTGATCCGAGACTATACTCATTGAAACCTCGTGCAATCGGACTATCTGCCGCACGTACATCTTGGCCAACCTCTCCGTAGACAAACCCACCTTGAAAGGCAAAAAGTGGGCCGATTTGGTCAATCGATCAACAATGACCCAAATCGCATCCTTCCCTCCTGGAGAGCGCAGAAGCCCAGATACAAAGTCCATAGTGATATGCTCCCACTTCCACTCAGGAATGGGTAGTGGCTGGAGCAATCTACCGGGTCTCTGCCTCCCGGCCTTCACCTGCTGGCACACCAAGCATCTAGAAACGAACTGAGGCACCTCGCGTTTCATGCCATACCACCAAACATGCTGTCTCAAGTCTCTATTCATCTTGTTGGCCCCAGGATGCATAGAGTACTGAGAACGATGCGCCTCCTGAAGAACCTCCTCCCGAAGTCCTCCGCTCGGCACGCACAATCTGGTACCATGCCTGAATGACCCATCTCCCGTTATAGAGAACTCATCCAACAGTCATGCCCAGACCTGCTCTCTGATGACTCTCAGAGCCTCATCCTCAAACTGAGCTGCCCTGACTCTGTCCATCAGCTCCGACTGTACCTGGAGACCCCACATCTGTGTCTCGCACCCAGAAACTATCACCTCTATGCCCAAACTCTCTAGATCTGCCAGAAGGTGACGATCCATCGTCAAACACATGGCCACGGGATACCTGCTCAAAGCATCTGTGACCACGTTAGCCTTCCTCGGATGGTACTGTAAGGATATATCAAAATCCTTCATCAGCTCTAACCATCGCCTCTGCCTCATATTCAGCTCCTTCTGGGTAAACACGTACTTCAAGCTCTTGTAGTCAGTGTAAATCTCCACACGCTCTCCGTACAGATAGTGTTTCCACAGCTTCAAAGCAAATATGACTGTTGCCAGCTCCAGATCATGGGTATGGTAGTTCCTCACATGAGGACGTAACTGCCTAGATGCATAGGCAATCACCTTCCCGTGCTATGAAGCACACAACCCAAACCCCGTCCTGAAGCATCACTGTAGATCGTATCACCACCAGATCCAGATGGCAGCGTCAAGATAGGAGCTGTAGTCAACCTCGCCTTCAGCTCCTCAAAGACGGCCTGAAACTCCTCTGACCAAACAAACTCCTCGTCCTTCCTGGTAAGTCGGGTCATCGGCTGGGCAATCCTAGAAAAGTCCTGCATGAACCTCCGGTAATAACCTGCCAGACCCAGAAAAATCTGAACCTCTGCTACTGAGCTCGGCGTAGACCAGGACTCCACTGCAAAAATCTTCTTTGGATCCACTAAAATCTCCTCGCCAGAGACAACATGGCCTAGGAACTCCACGCGATCCAAGAAGAACTCGCACTTGGACAGCTTCCCATATAGCTGCTCCCTCCTGAGAGTGTCCAGCACAATCCTCAGGTGCTCCTCGTGCTCCTCTGGTGCCTTCGAATAGATAAGAATTTCATCAATGAAGACCACCACGAACTTGTCAAGGTACTGATGAAATACCTTGTTCATCAAGTTCATGAATACCGCCGGGGCGTTGGTCAACCCAAACGGCATGACGGTATACTCATATTGGCCATAGCGAGTCCGAAATGCAGTCTTCGGAATGTTATCCCGCTTCACCTTCAGCTGATGGTACCCGGTACGTAAGTCAATCTTCGAGAACACCCTCGCCCCGCTCAACTGGTTGAACAAGTCATCAATCCTTGGCAAAGGATACTTGTTCTTGATGGTAAGGTTGTTGAACGCCCTGTAATCAATGCACATACGTACCGTACCGTCCTTTATCGGGACGAAAAGAACTGGCGTACCCCAAGGTGAAGAACTAGATCGAATAAAGCCATTGTCCTCCAGCTCATCGACCTGTCTCTTTAGCTCCGCTAACTCACTGTTGTTGATTCTATAGACGTGCTGGGAGATAGGCTCAGCGCCCGGCACTAGGTCTATAGAAAACTCAACATCACGATCTGGCGGCATCCCGGGCAACTCCTCCGGAAAAACATCCAAGAACTCAGCAATAAGTGGATGTGGCAACACCGGCCCCGCCAATAACGTTCCGCAGAATCCATCTCCTGGCTCCGTTGAACCCCTAGTGAACTCAAACTCCGGCTCTCCCGGCGGCCTGAACAGAATCCTGCCTCCCCTGCAATCTATGCTAGCGTGGTGCATGCTCAACCAGTCCATACCGAGTACCACATCGTAGCTCGGAAGTGGCATTACGAGCAAACATGCATTCAGCTCCCGGCCTCTCAAAGAAACTTTCTGCCCCTTGCAAACATCATTAACCAGGATGATGCCATTTCCAGTCATAATCTTGCAAGTCCTACCAAGATACTCAGCAATGATATTGTACCTAAGAGCAAAAGAAACAGACACAAAACTGTACGTAGCACCAGAATCAAACAAGGCTAAAGATGGAAAAGAATCAAGCAGAACAGAACCTGCGATAACATCCGCTATAGGCTCCATCTCCTCGGCTGCAAGAGCAAAGGCTCTACCCTGAACACCCTTCTGCTGGCAGTGCTGGACAAACTGCTGCTACTGGGTCGGAAGAGGACCCCTCGACTGCACTGCAGGTACTCTCGCTGGCGCCCTCTGAGCTGCTCCAGCGATACGGGGGTTCACTGGACACTCCCTCAACTGATGGCATGCGCCGTCGCAAAAGAGACATACTCCTAGCCACTTCCGGTAAACCTCTCAGACATGACCAGGCTTCTTGCAGAAGTGGCAAGGTGCCCCATGTTGTGCCTGCCTCGGCTGAGTGTGCTGCACCTGCTGCTGATGATGCTGGAACGGCTGATGCTGAAGCTGAGGGCGCTTAGCAGCCCCGGCGCTGCTACTGGCCTCTGAAAACAACTCACGATCCCTCTTCGGCTTCAAGCCCCACTCTCTCTCCACCTTCCGAGCCTCCGCATAGACCTCTGCATATGTCGCATAGAAGGAAGGGATCAGGATCTTGATATCCCATGTCAATCCCTCCCGGAAGCGCTCTACTCGGATCACTGGGTCGCTCACCATGTACTCGGCGTATCGGCTCAGCCGGCCGAACTCCGCCGCATACTTCTCCACAGTCATACTGGCCTGCTGCAGGTTCTGAAACTGCCGTACTAGGCCGATCTTTTCTGTGAAGGAAAAGAACTTCTCTCTGAACAGGGCCCGAAACTCAGCCCAAGTGTGGCCCTCTCCTGCATGAGCCGGCTCATTCCGGAACCATGTCCGGGCAACATCTAATAACTGCAAGCCAACCGCCTCGACCTTCAGGTCGTCTGCCAGGCTGGAGGCCCTCATCTGACGCTCGATATCCTCGAGCTAGTCATCAGCATACACAATACCCTCGGTCCCTTTGAATTCCCTCAGACCCATCTTCTTGAAAGCCTGGATGTCTTCGATCTTCTGCTGCTGCACCTCCCGCTGTGGATCCCCATGCTCCACCGTAGCTAGAGCCAACCTATGGGCATCCTCTGTACCTTAGCGCACGGCCTCAGTCTGTCTTATCTGTGCCTCGTGCTGGGCCCGATGGGACACCAGCACCTGCAGAAAGAATGCGAGCATCTGCCCCATGTCTGTAGGCAGAGGAGACAATAGAAGAATAGCTTCCACCACCGGTGGAGGAGTCCCCTGCTGAGGAGGAGGAGGAGGAGGAACGCCCTCGACAGCTCCCGTCGTAGCCCCCGGCACTGCAGGAAGAGCACCCGCAGTGACCCCAGGGACAGTCATCGAGAGTGCTGGAGGAGTACCCCCGAGAGCCCCTACTGAAGTCCCAACTGCAGGAGAAGTGACCGGAGCCTGTCCGCCAGAGGTAGCAGACCTCTCCGTCTCCCCGTGCTCCTCACCGGGAGAATGAGTCATAACCATCCTGGAGACAGATTGAAAAGAAGATATCAATATGGCACAAGAAGGACAATATCAAAGGAGGACAGCTAGAATGCATTAAATCAATATCAAAGGCGGTAAGCAAGATAAGCAAGGAAGGATCCTACTGTGATTGAGTACTCTTAGCCTACTACCTCATATGCGTAACACAGGCTCGTAGTCAACCTCTAAGACGAGTACCGCTACGACATCGCACTAATTGCGACTTTAGGACCTACATGGGCCACCACTAAAAATGTGTCATGAACCGCACCCGCTGCAAGGGCACGTGTGCGTAACAACGCCCAGCCCACACCGTAAAAATGACGTGGAACATTATAGGTTTACTACTCTAACAACAGTTTATATAATATCAAAAACCTGTCGAGAATATGGTCAACTCCAAACAGAGGACAAGCAATGATAATATATGAGTGCTCAATCACAACTCTAAGATGATAAAGTAAATACTGAAAGATAAAGATAACACGATAATGAAATATAACCTGTCAAGTCCAAACACAAAGAATATATAAGTCCAAGTCCAAATTCTCTAATACTAAACAAAACAATAACAGTCCCAAGAGTAACTGGAGACAAGATCCAGTACAAAAGACCTACTCTATCTACATGATAGGCGGTGTCTCGTCCTACGGTACTGCACCCTGCGGATCTAGGGTATCTGTCTCTAAACCCACTACGTCCGGTGGGCCGTAGTACGTGCAATAATAGTCATCCTCTGCATCTGTAATATTTTTAACATATCCGGTCAGGATGGAACGAGTACAATCAACTAACAACAGTTCACAAGATATGACAAAAACTATAAGACTATAAATAGAGAGTATACACAAGAAATTATGGAATGTACATGTGAGTATCATGGCATGGTAAGCTATAAATCTTAGAGCTAGAACAAGGCAAGTAAAGCTGATCATGGCATGTACAAGAATCAAGAATCATCTATCTAGGTGTGTGAGTACTAGCTATAATATATGGCCGGCTTGGGAACTTGCACAATAGTAACAGGCCTGGCTAATCATACGTGGGGTGTATGATCAACACTCACAATCAATAGGTGCATAATGGGTGCACAATAGGCTTTAACCATATATCTACACTAATACTCCCCGCCCCCGACTGGTAGAGTGGACCCAAGCAAGACACGTTACGGTACAGGATTCTACGAGAAGGAAGCAAGCCTCCTCGAGAATCGGTGTCCATATACTGCACAAGAACTACAAGGCGGCTTGCACAAGATATAAAAAGATAACTAGGAATAACATCTCATGTCGGGATCCATGAATACCAATTCGTGTGACCAATATGTCGAGAACAAGCATATCTACACTAATTACATGAATTATAACAATCATCATAAATTAGAAAAAGTGTCAGAGAATGTACTCGCCTATGATATGATATAATATGTCAACTGGATCCAATGCAGCGCCTCGAGGACCTATAGATAACAAGACGGATCAATACTATGTTTAGGAAGGAAAGTCAAATCAATTTAAATCCTATTAAGTCATTCTAGGTCAAGACACGTTAAACTAGATTGTACAGGGTCAACCTAAGTCATATTCAATTTTGGACACGTTCCGACACTCGGAACTCAATTTCACCCTTTCACTAAATTCGACTCACTCACAAACCCTCTCTAATTTGATTTCCTACATTCTCTTCTCCTTATTCTTATTCTCCGTCTTATTCTCCTTATTCTTCGTCTCCTTCTCCTTATTCTCCGCCTTATTTTCCTTATTCTCCGTCTCCTTCTCCTTATTCTCCTTCTTCTTCTCCTTATTCTCCGTCTCCTTCTCCTTATTCTCTGTCTCCTTCTCCTTATTCTCCGTCTTATTCTTCTTCTTATTCTTATTGCCACTGCTGCTCCTAATGCCTAAACTGCTGCTGCTGCTAATGCCACAGCTGCTGCTGCTCTACTTCCTACTGCTGCTGCTGCTCTACTTCCTACTGCTGCTGTTGCTACTTCCTACTACTGCTGCTGCTATTTCTTATTCCTTCTTCTTCTTCTTCTATTTCTTCTACAACTCATTCCCCTCTCTATATATATATATCTATCTATATATCTATCTAATCATCTAGATATCTATCTATATATATACACACACACATATCTATATATGTAAACACATACACACACACACACACACATATCTATATATATATAAATACACACACACTCAAACACACTCACACACACACACACACATATCTATAGAAATATATATATATATATATATATATATATATATATATATATATATACATATATATATTTCTCTCTAAAAAGGAAAACCCCTAATAAATCCTTAAACTAGGTTTTAGGAAAACCTATAAAAGCTATGGTCATTAAGTAGAGAATGGTCTCCTCCACATTTATTGTGAAGGAATAAATGCAAAAGAGGAAATTAATGAGGGTTAATGAGCATACCTAATTTGTTGATCTCTTGAAGAAAGGAAGAACTCAAGAAAAGATTGGAATGGAGAGAGAGAGAGAGATTACTTTGTGGTGAAGCAAAAAGGGAGGGTGTTTCCCTATACATGGCCGGCCATGGTGTGTCTTAATGGGTTTGGGTGGAGACCCATTAGGCCTCCAAACCCATTAGACTTGGTTTGTTTTGGTTTGGGTTTGGTTTAACTCTAATTGACTAATTAAGCCTCTAAATAACTAGTTAAGCCATGGGAGTGTGGTTTATGGTTTCTAGCCTAGTTAGGATGGCATGTGGGCCAAGTCCAGATAGTATGTGGGTCCCACTAGGGTCCAGACTACCCGGGTCTCCAACTTAAGTCCAAATTGGACAAAATTCAAACTCAATCAAACAAATCCCTAAAAATCCTATAAAATCAAATAAAATTCCCAAAAATTATAAAACTTGGAAAATGACAAAAATACCCCTAATTCGAAAACTGGGGGTGACAAATCTACCCTTCTAAAAAAATTTCGTCCTCGAAATTGAATGAGAACTAACCAAGCAATCATGAATTAAACAAGGAAGGAAAAGAAAGATTTTTACCTCAAGGCTCGAAGAGATATGGGAATCGCTCCCGCATGTCGTCCTCTCTCTCCCAGGTAGATTCACCTGGAGAGTGGTGTCTCCATGCAACGCGAAGCAAGGGAATGACCTGGTTCCGGAGCACCTTCTCTCTTCGGTCCAAGATCTCAACCGGCTTCCCTGGATAGCTGAGTGTCGGTCCTACTTCGATCTTGGAGTGGTCCAAGACGTGACTGGGATCTTCCACGTACCGTCTCAGCTGCGACACATGGAACACACTGTGCACTCCTTCTAGTACGGGCGGTAACTCCAGTCGGTAAGCCACTGTACCGACCCTGCCCAAGATACGGAATGGTCCGATCTATCGTGGACTAAGCTTTCCGCCGCCACCAAAATGAATCGTGCCACGCGTCGGAGAAATCCGCAGGAACGCAAGATCATCAACCTAGAACAAAACACAAGGCTTAAAGCTTGATCTAAAATAATCACAATCAGACTCAAATACTAGAAAAATCTAAACTATACCTCAAACTCCAACGGCCTCCGGTGGCTATCGGCCCAATGCCGTTGCCTATCCTGTGCCACTCGAAGTCTATCTCTGATAACCCTAACCTTCTCTGTAGCATCCACTACCATCTCAGGGCCAAGCAAAATCCTCTTGCCGACATCATCCCAAGACAAGGAAGTACGGCACCTCCGTCCGTATAGAGCCTCGAAAGGTGACATCTCTATACTGGCATGGTAGCTGTTGTTGTAAGTAAACTCTACCAAGTGAAGGTGGTCCTCCCAAGATCTACCGAAGTCCAAGACACAGGTACGAAGCATATCCTCGAGGGTCTGAATCGTCCTCTCCGACTGCCCGTCTGTCTGGGGGTGGTATGCGGTACTGAACTTGAGCGATGTGCCCAAGCTAAGCTGCAAACTCCTCCAGAAGTAGGAAGTGAATCGGCTGTCCCGATCCGAGACTATACTCACTGGAACCCCGTACAATCGGACTATCTGCCTTACGTACATCTCGGCCAACCTCTCCGTAGACAAACCCACCTTGAAAGGCAAAAAGTGGGCCGATTTGGTCAATCGATCAACAATGACCCAAATCGCATCCTTTCCTCCTGGATAGCGCGGAAGCCCAGATACAAAGTCCATAGTGATATGCTTCCACTTTTACTCAGGAATGGGTAGTGGCTGGAGCAATCCACCGTTCTCTGCCTCCCGGCCTTCACCTGCTGGCACACCAAGCATCTAGAAACAAACTGAGCCACCTCGCGTTTCATGCCATACCACCAAACATGCTGTCTCAAGTCTCTATACATCTTGTTGGCCCCAGGATGCATAGAGTACTGAGAACGATGTGCCTCCTGAAGAACCTCCTCCCGAAGTCCTCCGCTCGGTACGTACAATCTGGTACCATGCCTGAACGACCCATCTTCGGTTATAGAGAACTCATCCAACAGTCCTGCCCGGACCTGCTCCCTGATGACTCTCAGAGCCTCATCCTCAAACTGAGCTACCCTGACTCTGTCCATCAGCTCCGACTGCACCTGGAGACCCCACATCTGTGCCTCGAACCCAGGAACTATCACCTCTATGCCCAAACTCTCCAGATCTGGCCATAGCGAGTCCGAAATATAGTCTTCGGGATGTCATCCCGCTTCACCTTCAGCTGATGGTACCCGGTTCACAAGTCAATCTTCGAGAACACCCTCGACCCGCTCAACTGGTCGAACAAGTCATCAATCCTTGGCAAAGGATACTTGTTCTTGATGGTAAGGTTGTTGAGCACCCTGTAATCAATGTACATACGTACCGTACCGTCCTTCTTCGGGACGAAAAAAAACTGGCGTGCCCCAAGGTAAAGAACTAGATCGAATAAAGCCCTTGTCCTCCAGCTCATCGACCTGTCTCTTCAGCTCCGCTAACTCACTGTTGTTGATTCTATAGACGTGTTGGGAGATAGGCTCAGCGCCCGACACTAGGTTTATAGAAAACTTAACATTACGATCTGGCGGCAACCCTGGCAACTCCTCGGGAAAAATATCTAAGAACTCAGCAATAAGTGGATGTGGCAACACCGGCCCCGCCAACAATGCTCCACAGAATCCATCTCCTGGCTCCGCTGAACCCCTGGTGAACTCAAACTCCGGCTCTCCCGGCGGCCTAAACAGAATCCTGCCTCTCCTGCAATCTATGCTAGCGTGGTGCATGCTCAACTAGTCCATACCGAGTACCACATCGTAGCTCGAAAGTGGCATTATGAGCAAACATGCACTCAGCTCCTGGCCTCTCGAAGAAACTCTCCGCCCCTTGTAAACATTATTAACCAGGATGATGCCATTTCCAGTCATAATCTTGCAAGTCCTACCAAGATACTCAGCAATGATATTGTGCCTAAGAGCAAAAGAAACAGACACAAAACTGTGCGTAGCACCAGAATCAAACAAGGCTAAAGCTGGAAAAGAATCGAGCAGAACAGAACCTGCAACAACATCCGCTATAGGCTCCATCTCCTCGGCTGCAAGAGCAAAGGCTCTACCCTGAACACCCTTCTGCTGGCGGTGTTGGACAAACTGCTGCTACTGGGTCGGAAGAGGACCCCTCGACTGTACTGCAGGTACTCTCGCCGGCGCCCTCTGAGCTGCTCCAGCGATACGGGGGTTCACTGGACACTCCCTCAACTGATGGCCTGTGCCTCCGCAAAAGAGACACACTCCTAGCCTCTTCCGACAAACCTTCCAGACGTGACCAGGCTTCTTGCAGAAGTGGCAAGGAGCCCCATGCTGTGCCTGCCTCGGCTGAGTGTGCTGCACCTGCTGCTGATGATGTTGGAACGGCTGATGCTGAAGCTGAGGGCGCTTAGCAACCCCCGCGCTGCTACTGGCCCCCGAAAATAACTCACGATCCCTCTTCGGCTTCAAACCCCACTCTCTCTCCACCTTTCGAGCCTCCGCATAGACCTCTTCATATGTCGCATAGAAGGAAGGGATCAGGATCTTGATATCCCATGTCAATCCCTCCCGTAAGCGCTCTGCTCGGATCACTGGGTCGCTCACCATGTACTCGACGTATCGTCTTAGTCGGCCGAACTCTGCCGCATACTCCTCCACAGTCATACTGCCCTGTTGCAGGTTTTGAAACTGCCGCACTAGGCCGATCTTGTATGTGGGGGAAAAGAACTTCTCTCTGAACAAGGCCCGAAACTCAGCCCAAGTGTGGCCCTCTCCTGCAAGAGCCGGCTCATTCCGGAACTATGTCCGGGCAACATCTAATAACTGTAAGCCAACCGCCTCGACCTTCAGGTCGTCTGCCAGGCGGGAGGCCCTTATCTGACGCTCGATATCCTCGAGCCAGTCATCAGCATACACAATGCCCTCGGTCCCTTTGAAATCCCTCGGACCCATCTTCTTAAAATCCTAGATGTCTCCGATCTTCTGCTGCTGGACCTCCCGCTGTGGAGCCCTATGCTCCACCGTAGCCAGAGCCAACCTATGGGCATCCTCCATACTCTGGCGCATGGCCTCAGTCTGTCTCATCTGTGCCTCGTGCTGGGCACGCTGGGACTCCAGCGCCTGCTGGAAGAATACGAGCTTCTGCCCCTTGTCTGTAGGCAGAGGAGGCAACAGAAGAATAGCTCCCAGCACCGACGGAGGAGTCCCCTGCTGAGGAGGAGGAGGAGGAACGCCCCCGACAGCTCCCGTCGTAGCCCCCGACACTGCAGGAAGAGCACCCGCAGTGACCCCAGTGACAGTCATCGAGAGTGCTGGAGGAGTACCCCCGAGAGCCCCTACTGAAGTCCCAACTGCAGGGGAAGTGACCGGAGCCTGTCCGCCAGAGGTAGCAGACCTCTCCGTCTCCCCGTGCTCCTCACCGGGAGAATGAGTCATAACCATCCTGGAGACAGATTGAAAAGAAGATATCAATATGGCACAAGAAGGACAATATCAAAGGAGGACAGCTAGAATGCATTAAATCAATATCAAAGGCGATAAGCAAGATAAGCAAGGAAGGATCCTACTGTGATTGAGTACTCTTAGCCTACTACCTCATATGTGTAACACAGGCTCGTAGTCAACCTCTAAGACGAGTGCCGCTACGACATCGCACTAATTGCAACTTCAGGACCTACATGGGCTACCACTAAAAATGTGTCACGACCCGCACCCGCTGTAAGGGCACGTGTGCGTAACAACGCCCAGCCCACACCGTAAAAATGGCATGGAACGCTGTAGGTTTACTACTCTAACAACAGTTTATATAATATCAAAAACCTGTCGAGAATATGGTCAACTCCAAACGGAGGACAAGCAATGATAATATATGAGTGCTCTATCACAACTCTAAGATGATAAAGTAAATACTGAAAGATAAAGACAACAC
Organism: Iris pallida; assembly: GCA_029216955.1. NCBI lineage: Eukaryota > Viridiplantae > Streptophyta > Magnoliopsida > Asparagales > Iridaceae > Iris > Iris pallida. The sequence continues at coordinate 12,319,292 of JANAVB010003200.1, forward strand.
GAAAATGAAATATAACATGTCAAGTCCAAACACAAAGAATATACAAGTCCAAGTCCAAAGTCTCTAATACTAAACAAAATAATAACAGTTCCAAGAGTAACTGGAGACAAGGTCCAGTACAAAAGACCTACTCTATCTACACAATAGGCGGTGTCTCGCCCTGCGGTACTGCACCCTGCAGATCTAGGGTATCTGTCTCTAAACCCACTACGTCCGGTGGGTCGTAGTAAGTGCAATAATAGTCCTCCTCTGCATCTGTAATATTTTCAACATATTCGGTCAGGATGGAACGAGTTATCACGACCCGTACCCATTTTTTTTTAAAAACGGATACGAGACGTGTCCAAGCCAGCCTATGCCACAGCGTCGGCGGTAGAACGCTGTCGCGGCCATGAAGATCAAAATCATAAATAATGCTCATTCACATAATCAATTTAACTTACAATGATCACAAGTTTTACATTTGTAGAAAAATATAAACTTGTACAAATAAATGAATGACAACAACTCAACTATCTAGCTAGTCTCTAGGCTTTTGTCTGCAAGTATTCCCGTCACTTCCCAAGCTAAGTGAATCCACGGCTAACCCGAAAATGTTGGTTTCCAGTCAGGAATGGAACGAGCACAATTCACTGAATGCAATTTCAAATAAAGAAAATGACTATAAGACAAGGGTTAGACATCAATCATGAGTTTGAAAATAAACAGGAAATACGAAAAACCAATAGTAAATAAATAGACACCAAAAACTTTCCCCAACTGCTAGAAGTACCTTTGATATGTGATCGGTCTCGGGACAATTATGCGACACGGTCTACACGGTCTAAAGTTACACGTTCTACAGTTACACGGTCTACAGTTACACGGTCTACAGAAAATATTGCAATAAAGAAACATTGTCTACAAATAGTAATCACGATCTACACAGTTTAAATGCAATAATAATCATGATCTACACTGTCTACTTTGCAATAAATAAATCAATGTCTATACTGTCTACTTTGCAATAAATAAATCACTGTCTATACTATCTGCAAGAAATAAATGCAATAATAAACACGGTCTACACGGTCTAAGGTCAGATCACACATCCTTGGTACTTCTCATTCCCGACTCAACAATTTATAATGGAAAATAATCACATAACCAATGGCCAACCAATAAAATATAGTGAAAATCAATAATCGAAATGCAGACAATAAACTGTACTCGCTTGTGGTCCTCTGCTGGTGAAACCGACAGTCTGAGCTACTCAATGTGCCACAATAGTCAAAACCCGTACAACAGTCCCCGAAAGCTGAAATAAATATTACCAATGTTCTCAAAATAGTCAAATTAGCTAGGATTGCCTGTCCTTAAGTCCAATTCTGGACACAGGAGCAAAACGATAATTTCTGGCAAAACGATATCCGCCGTTGGACCCGCTTTGCACCGAAAAGCGTGCCAGACTCAACGGTCTCTAAAGTCGTCAAACTATATGTCTACGGATCCAGTTTTCTGATACGAACCCAACCGTATGTCCAAAGTTGGATTCCGGCGGGCCGTGCACAAAATCACCCGTTGAGTCGGACCGTGGGGCCCGCAAAACGGTAATTTTATCAACTGTCTCGGAATCGGACCAAACTTGGCATACAGGACCAGAAAAACGATACGGTCCTGTTGGCACAAGTTTCGTCTCGATCTGACGAGCGTGCACAAAGTAATTGGATAATTTGGAAAGTGCACGATACGGTAAATTTCGACGGATATGCATCAAATTCGTCACGCACACGCGACCAATTTGAATTCCGTCAAAGCCCACATGACCACGAAGCCATTACGTAGCTTTCGATGCTTACGGTGCGCAACCACGTCGCCTGGTTTGGCGGGACGCACGTCGCGTGGATGAATTTATTGAATTTCTATAATTTTAAAAACAGGTTTTTGGTCATTTTGAGACGTCGATTTCTCGACGCTCAATCGACCACTTCAACTTCTGCAAAGTGGGTTGCAGAGCCGTATAGGTTCTCTAGGACTGTCTTTAAATAATTTTCCAAAACTGTCGATAGACTGACGGGAATTCGCCTCCCAAAATGGTGTTTAAACCTAAACAACTGTTCTGTTTTTGACAAATTTTTAGTCGACTTTGGGTCGAGATATCGGACTATCTAGTTCGTATGAATCAAAAGTAATTGAAGGGAATGAAAGTTGTACATGTTATGAGCATACCGAAAAAGACGGGAGGCGAAATGGTCCATTGTTCGCGACGAACCGCCGCAGCGCAGGAGAGCCCGACACGATCGGCCGCTGCTGTCTTATCCCCCGCGTGCGCGCGCGCGCATCGGTTGGCCGTGGCCGCGCGCGGTGGTGGCGCCGACGGCGGGTGAGTCGCCGGAGGTCGGGGGTTGGTTGTGAGGTCGTGTGGGATGGGTGGCGGCTCAGATGTTAGGGTTTCGACTTCTCAATTTCTCCCGCTGTCTCGAGCTATAAATATATATACATAATGTAACTATATATATATAGTTCAGTTCTCTCGGGCTGGGTTTCCTAAGCAGGTGGGTTTTGGATTTCTTTGTATGGCCGGCCTGGGCTTCTGACTTCTTTTGTATTTCCTTTTTCTAATTCCTTTTCTTTTTCTTTTATACTCATATATATACATATAAGTATATACAAATATCTATATGTATACATATACATATATATAATTATAATCTCACCCAACAACTAATTAATATCCGTATATACGCGTATATATCTATATACACACATATACATATATGTATTTTATATAAATATACATACGCACATATATATATATATATATATATTTAAAAATTATATATATCTATATATCTGATAATATATATATATATATATATATATATATATATATATATATATATATATATATATATATATATATCCATACGTATATACGCATATTTATATATACACATATACATACGAATATTTATATATATACATATACATATTTTATATATATATATACGTATATATATACACACAGATAACCTAATAATAGTAAAATAGTATTATTTCTTAATAACCTCATTAATATTGAAATAATAATAATAATAACAATAATAATAATAATAATAATAATAATAATAATAATAATAATAATAATAATAACAAAATTTTCATAAATCAATAATGGTGTATATAAACTATTATGTTCAGTCTAAAAATCCCGAAATATACGAGGACCTATTTTATACAGAAGTCACTAAATACCACTAATAATGATTTTTATAATATTTAAATATGAATACTTAGAAAATATTCATTAAATAAATAAAACGGAGATACCACACACTCATACCAAATTACATCAACACGATTGTCGTTGAACGTCCCGCATGACTACATGGGCTTGGGCTCAATTCGGGTCCAGTCCGGGCTAAAATGGTATAATCGGGTTCCCTAAAATTCAATAATATAAATAATAAATAAATAAACCTTCGGTAAGGGTTAAGTCGTAACTTGGCTTGGTTTTCCTAGTTAGGACATCGCTATGGCTCGGCCTTCCCTATCAGGGCTAACACACTAGTCAAAGCACGCCTTTGCACTATCCGTACCTCGATTTCTAGTCATCTTGTACTCCAAAACTCCATCATGGCTAAAATCATCTACCATAATAATTAACTAAATAATTATTTATAAAATCTAAAAATCACCATTCCAATAAAATAAATAATAAAATATTATCAAAATTCTGGGAAGAGGGGCTACAAATCTATCCACCTTAAAAATAATTTCGTCCTCGAAATTTTAATTAATAACTATTCCTTACAATTCAAAGGAATCTACCATTACCTTAATCTCCTCGAATTTTTAATCCTCAAACATAGTTTATATCCATCTCCTAACTATTTTGTAACTACGAAACTCCGAGTACTTCTACCCACCTTTGGTCACACTACTCCTTCAGAGGTATGTCTCTACAGCTTTATAATCATCTAACTACTTCCTAAATAGATATCTACTTGCTTATGGCCTCTATAATTCTCTCATATTCATCACGCAACCCCAGAAATCTGACAAGCAACAAAATTTACACAAGTAGCTAAGAAATATTGGTAGATTTTAATAAGCATGACCAATCGTCACTCTACAATAGGAAGGACAGAAAAATAAGGAAGAATAATCGAGAGCAATTATAAAGTTTCAAGAGCGGTAGAGAGTATCCAATGATGCAAATAGGATGAAAGTCTATGAATCATTGACTTATTTGCTAGGTTGGGCTACTCTAGTCCAGTCACTTGCTAAATCGAAGAACCCTTCGTTTCTTAGAGGGGTTTGAAATCCGTACAATACAAAAGTTCTATCTTCGAAATTCTGAACAGGTTTCATAATAGAACGGAAATTGGAGAAATCAAGATTGTGAACTTTTCCGTGGTTATTTAAACACACGAGCAAGGAATAAAATACAAGGCAAGATCGTATCGCAACCTCCCGGTAGAAGGAATAAGGGTTACGAACGACTTCACATTCCAAGAAAGGGAGACAACAAAATGGGTATAGGGACCTATTTTAATAATTCAATTTATATATTCCAAAAATGGTGGTTTCTATGGATGGATTTTACTGGGTCTTAATGGGTTTCCTATTTGGATATCACTCGTTGGTTGGATGAACCTTGGATTTCAATCTATATGGACTGAAAAAGATCCCAATGATAAACTACTCTTACTAGATTAGGGTATCCTAGAATAGGTTTCTACTCAGAAGATTGGGCTAGTTGCTAGTCAGGTTGGTTAGCTAGGTCCCTAAAGCTCAAAATGTGCCTTCAGTGACTTTGTGTTTAGATAGCACATGAGGCCTCTATCAAGTGGCACACAAGTGGCTTGTGCATAGTGGATTTCGAGTAGGTCACAACCATATATTGGGTCGAATGAATTGAGTCAAGGCTGAGGCTCTAATAGAAGTCGAAAAGTATACCGGTGTTATGGTAAGGGTTATAGCTAGTCCTTTTGACCTAAAAGTTGTACCATAAAAAATAGAGTACAAGGGGACGTGTTTGAGTGGGACACGATGTACCTAGATGAAGGTGGACTTGTCTAGGTCTTGCATGTGAAATTTGTTGGAAGGTAACAACTGGCCTCGTGCTCCGAATATTAATGACATGGCCAAGGACACAAAATGATCTAAAAGAAAGGTGGGAGTCCAAGGGCACTAATCATCACCCTAAAGGAAGTTATTATAATCACTCGGTAATCCTGGTATATCCTAAAATTTTTTAGAAGGCTTACAGTCTACCCATCTTAGAAGTTAGGACATGGTCTTAAGAATGATGAGGTTAGAAGAATTTCCAAAGTCCGGATACTGTACCTCGACTCTTTGTTAATAGGGAATAAGGCACGGCCTATCCGGATACGGTAGATATTAGTCAAGTCAAGGATCGTTCCTCAATAAATGGAGAACGAGTGTGTACAATGACACATGGTCGACAAAATAGGATAATCTACTCGTCTATAGTATACAAGAGTTATCGACAGGATAACCAACTCTAAGGCACATCAAAAGAAAAAAATTTCTAACAACTGAGTCGTGAATCTCTATATGTGTCAAGCCTGCTAGACTATGGTCACAAGGGTTCTAGTGGTATGGGTTGCATTGGTCATGCATTGCTGTTGATAACTGGTAGGTCATAATATGACAGGTATTTAAGCTATGGTATTGGCTAAGCTAGTGACTGTGGTGTTCCAACACTAGTTAGGTCTTAATAATAAAATTTACATAACTAGAGTAATATTTGTTGGAAACCAATCTCGGGATGAGTGTCACGGTAAATGATTACCCTATTGTCTACTCATCTCATGTCTAACTGTGGGCTTCGGTCGAGGAAGGGTTGGTTCAAGGCTTAAGGGTTGCTAGTTAAGGCAAGCTTCCAGCAAATAATTAGAGACTCACAACATTTGGTTTCTTGAGAATAGATAGTCTCCTAGGTTAGCGTTCTGACTAAGGGTAAAAACCCTAATCATTCTTAAATTCAGATGGCTCGAAAGTCTTAATAGTAGTTTGAGGGTCGATGGAAGAACGAGTAACTCAATCACATGGCTGGCCGATGGTAGCTGCACTCATATATACAACAACCATAGCCACGGGAAACTCCGTATTCTATTTACCAATCACGAGCTTTCATCTTTCCAAATCGGTGGAAGACGAAATAATAAAGAGTTCAAGGGAGATGTCACTGAATACAATTTCGTGATTCAAAAGGCGAATGTATAATTCAAGAGGAATTGTCAAAGCAATCGTGGATGAGATCCTGGATACCTCTATATCTCAATCCACGTAGGATAATTAAATAAAAAGCGAACCAAATGCATCATGGTTGATCAGACTGTAATACAATGATTCTGATTAGACAATATGTTAGCAGGCGTCCCCACTAAACATATGCCTCAAATCAAGCTCGAGAACAGAGTGAGCTTGCAAAAACTAGACTGTAATAGCAGCGTTGGTCAAAATAGTCAAGATACAAGTACGCAAGATTTTTGAAAAGAGGCACAAGTAGTTCGAGTTTAGAGGGAATCAAACTTTTACCAGGTGTTCTTGCTTACACGGTCATCCTACTATCTTCTTATCCGCAAAGCCTTAGTCGACTAAAGCGTTATGGACTTCTAGATTCCATATTCTAGGTAAACCTATTAGTGTCAGTCGATATCCTCGTCAATAGGTCACAAGGACCACGAAATGCTAGATCGGGAGACACGCTACCCAACTTACAGAACTTTCACTAATATCGGCTTTAGATCTTATGGGACATGTATGGCATTGTCCTATCCTCTATGGTATCTCAAACTTGTAATCACGTCTGAAATCATTTCACCGAGGATTATGCCTCGTCCGTATACTCGGCGAAGGTAAACTCTTGGTTCCGTGATTCAGATGTGATATGCTATCAGATACTCTGCCTTATCCCGACACCCGGGTAACTATGATCAAAGAGGACCACTAGCCATAGTTTTAGGAATATTCTATAACCTATAATTTCCTTAAACAAATTTCAACTCTAGGGTCGTGTTTTGCCAGTGCGCTGCTGGCTGCAGTGAATCCATAATCTCCATAATTCAAAAAAATAACGACAGTGCGCTGCTGTCCTGCCATTATGAGTTAACTAACATTCCTTTAACTAGGTCTATAAAAATCCATGAGCTTCTAGAGATTCAAACAAGTTGACTATGAAATAAAGCGTAGGTATCTATCAGTCACAACCCTTAAAATAAAAGGTGAACAGGAAGAAAATAACTGAAGACAAAGAAATACAAACATTTTAACTATTCCATTGTATTCAAACATTGAGGAAAAACTTGAACCGAAACTAACTCGAGGTCCGTATGTGGATAATCTAATCAAAAATTATATAAAATAATAATCCTTAGGGCAAAATAGGGACTGAGGAGGCAATTCGGACTAAGATGTGAGGATGATATCTAAAGGGGCAAGAAAAAGGAATTGCACCATTCATCAAGGTTAAACTATTAATTCTAGAAAGTCCTGTATCACCAAGTGAATAATCTATCCACATTGGATCATGTCGTCTTATCAAAAGGTAGTCGTGTACCTATGGGGATTGACAAACTATCAAAATTAATAACTCCTTATCTAAATTGCATAGCCTAGACTACCCATCGGTAAATTTTGTATAAGGGACTCCTAGTTATAGTCATCCTCCTAAATTAAATTAATCCTTGTTCGTGAATGAGAATGTTCTAGTCGCAGGCTCGCAATAGTACAACTAATCTTAAGTACCATCACGAGTTCGCATGATTTGCGAAAACGGACCTGCATGGGCCACCACAAAAACTTATCACGACCCGCATCTATTTTTTTTAAACGGATACGAGACGTGTCCAAGCCAGCCTACGCCACAATGTCGGCGGTAGAACGCTGTCGCGGCCATGAAGATCAAAATCATAAATAATGTTCATTTACATAATTAATTTAACTTATAATGATCACAAGTTTTATATTTGTAGAAAAATATAAACTTGTACAAATAAATGAATGACTACAACTCAACTATCTAGCTAGTCTCTAGGCTTTTGTCTGCAAGTATTCCCGTCACTCCCCAAGCTAAGTGAATCTACGGCTAACCTGAAAATGTTGGTTTTCAATCAGGAATGGAACGAGCACAATTCACTGAATGCAATTTCAAATAAAGAAAATGACTATAAGACAAGGGTTAGACATCAATCATGAGTTTGAAAATAAACAGGAAATACGAAAAACCAATAGTAAATAAATAGACACCAAATACTTTCCCCAACTGCTAGAAGTACCTTTGATATGTGATCGGTCTCGGAACAATTATGCGACACGATCTACACGGTCTAAAGTTACACGGTCTACAGTTACACGGTCTACAGAAAATATTACAATAAAAAAATATTGTCTACAAATAGTAATCATGATCTACACAGTTTAAATGCAATAATAATCACGGTCTATACTGTCTACTTTGCAATAAATAAATCAATGTCTACACTGTCTACTTTGCAATAAATAAATCACTGTCTATACTGTCTGCAAGAAATAAATGCAATAATAAACACGGTCTACACGGTCTACACGGTCTAAGGTCAGATCACACATCCTTGGTACTTCTCATTCCCAACTCAACAATTTATAATGGAAAATAATCACATAACCAATGGCCAACCAATGAAATATAGTGAAAATCAATAATCGAAATGCAGACAATAAACTGTACTCGCCTGTGGTCCTCTGCTGGTGAAACCGACAGTCTGAGCTACTCAATGTGCCACAATAGTCAAGACCTGTACAACAGTCCCCGGAAGCTGAAATAAACATTACCAATGTTCTCAGAATAGTCAAATTAGCTAAGATTGCCTGTCCTTAAGTCCAATTCTGAATACAGGAGCAAAATAGTAATTTCGGGCAAAACGATGTCCGTCGTTGGACCCACTTTTACACCGAAAAGCGTACCAGAGTCAACGGTCTCTAAAGTCGTCAAACTACATGTCTACGGATTTAGTTTTCCGATACGAACCCAACCGTATGTCCAAAGTTGGATTCCGGCAGGCCGTGCACAAAATCACCCGTTGAGTCGGACTGTGGGGCCCGCAAAACGACGATTTTATCAACTGTCTCAGAATCGGACCAAACTTGGCATACAAGACCAAAAAAATGATACGGTCCTGTTGGCGCAAGTTTCGTCTCGATATGACGAGCGTGCACAAAGTAATTGGAGAATTTGTAAAGTACACAATACGATAAATTTTGACGGAAACACATCAAATTCGTCGCGCACACGCGACCAATTTGAATTCCGTTAAAGTCCACACGACCACGAAGCCGTTACGCAGCTTTCGATGCATACGGTGTACGACCACGTCGCCCGGTTTGGCGGGACGCACGTCGCGTGGATGAATTTATTGAATTTCTATATTTTTGAAAACGGGTTTTTGGTCATTTTGAGACGTCGATTTCTCGACGCTCAATCGATCACTTCAACTTCTGCAAAGTGGGTTATAGAGCCGTATAGGTTCTCTAGGACTGTCTTTAATTAATTTCCCAAAACTGTCGATAGACTGACGGGAATTCGCCTCCCAAAATGGTGTTTAAACCCAAACAACTGTTCTATTTTTGACAGATTTTTAGTCGACTTTGGGTCGAGATATCGGACTACCTAATTCGTATGAATCAAAAGTAATTGAAGGGAATGAAAGTTGTACATGTTATGAGCATACTGGAAAAGACGGAAGGCGAAACGGTCCATTGTTCGCGACGAACCGCCGCAGCGAAGGAGAGCCCGACACCATCGGCCGCTGCTGTCTTCTCCCGCGCGCGCGCGCGTCGGCCGGCCGTGGCCGTGCGCGGCGGTGGCTCCGGTGGCGGGTGAGTCGCCGAATGTCGGGGGTTGGTTGTGAGGTCGTGTGGGATGGGTGGCGGCTCAGATGTTAGGGTTTCGACTTCTCGATTTCTCCCGCTGTCTCGAGCTATAACTATATATACATAATGTAACTATATATATATAGTTCAGTTCTCTCGGGCTGGGTTTCCTAAGCAGGTGGGTTTGGGATTTCTTTGTATGGCCGGCCTGGGCTTCTGACTTCTTTTGTATTTCCTTTTTCTAATTCTTTTTCTTTTTCTTTTATACTCATATATATACATTTTTTTTTCAAACCACACTTTTATTGATAATCCGAAAGTCACAACTAATACAAGATCAAACTAGCCAATTCCTGCAATCTGCCAATGATGTGGAACCGTAGGCTTGTGTGTACATCTCACCAGTGCTTTCCCAACCTGTCTTCGCGTCTCATGAAGTAACTGGGCTGCCAAAACTGATAGCCTTCATAGCGCCACTTATTTTTATTCTTCCATATCACCCAGCAGACTGCAGCAACAATAATTTCTTTGAGATGAGTATTAGGTCTTCTCCACCATTTTGCAAATAATCTGATCAACGTCACCCTCCTTTGATTCACATTCAGATCTGAGTTTAGAGCTTGCCAAACATAAGTAACCAAATCCCCCTCCCCAAATATATGATCAGTTGTCTCCACTGATGAAATGTCACAATAGTTACATTTCGACGCTAAATGATATCCAAACTTTTGGATATTATCATCCGTCGGAAGTTTGTTGTGAAGTAATCGCCACATCAAAATGGACCATTTATATGGAATACACGAACTCCAAATATGTTTAAAATAAGGGCGAACAGGACCTGGATTACGGATGATCTTCCATGCTGCAGTGACAGTAAACTTCCCGCTTCCTATTGTTGACCATTTCCATTCTCCCGGAGCCATTTGCATAATATATTGGTTCGCCATTTCCCGACCGTGCAGCAGCCTTCTCCAAACATGGGAACATTTCTGCGGGGCACCAACTGAGTCCAAGTCCTGGAATTTGCAGTATCTAGCAGTGATAAATTGTTGCCATAAGCCTTGTTGAGTCTTTAGCTTCCACCATAACTTTGCAGTGAATGCATTCATTGTATCTTCCAAACTCCTAAACCCCAATCCAGCCTCATCAGTAGGGCGTGCCATCGATTGCCAGCTCGACCAAACGTGCTTTTGTGCACCATCATTAGTACCCCAAAAGAAGCGAACAAACATATCTTGTAGCTTATTAAGAACTGACTTTGGAGGATTACAAGAAGCAATTGTATACATAGGAATTGATAATAATACTGATTTGATCAAGGTTAACTTACCCCCATACGAGAGAATTTTTTGCTGCCACCTATCTAGTCTTCTCCGAATTTTAGCTAGCAGATCATCAAATAGATTGGTTGTCCTCACCCCTACTGCCATTGGACTTCCTAGATACACGAACGGGGGGTGTTTAACCTCAAAACCTATAATGCTATGTAACTCCTCCTTTCTTTCAAATGTTGGCAAAGTATATATAGAAGATTTTGATGTGCTTATGCTCTGACCCGAAGCTCTTTCATACCTCCGAAGAGTTCCATGGATTAACTGAACTGATCTCACATCCCCAGCTGAGAATAACAGCACATCGTCTGCATGCTAAATGAGTAATAGCAGGACATCCACTTGGCACATAATAATGATTGAATGATGCGTTCTCTACTGCTTTTTTTAGATTTCTGGACAATACTTCTGCTGCAATAATGAAAAGCGCAGGTGACAAGGGGTCTCCTTGACGAACTCCTCGGAAAGCTTTGAAAAATCCTGAAGATACCCCATTAACAAGAGTCGAATACCACACATTATTGATTAGCCGAAACACCAAGCTAATCCAGTTTTCAGCAAAGCCAAATTTATGCATCACTTGCATAAGGAACGACCAATCCAGTCGATCATACGCCTTAGTCATGTCAAGTTTAATTGCAATATTCCCACCTCTATTATTATTGTTCATCAAGCTTAGCATTTCTTGAGCCAAGTTTATTATCTACTATCTCCCTACCCCTCACGAATCCACTTTGCTCAGGAGATATTAGTCTCGAAAGTATAGGGGCGAGTCTCAAAGCAAGCATCTTGGATATAATTTTGTTAAACACTGTACATAAACTAATAGGACGATATTCAGTCATGTACCTTGGGTTGTTGTTCTTCGGGATCATCACCAATGCAGTACTCATGAAGGCTTTAGGCAGCTCGAAACCCTCCATGAATAAAGTAATAGCCTCCAACATGTCGTCACCTATGATTGGCCAGCATGCCAAATAGAAAGTAGCTGTGAATTCGTCTGGGCCTCCTGCACTGTTGGTGTCCAAGCTCTTGATAGTGTTGTAAATTTCCTCCCGTGTAGGCTTCGCAGTTAACACTATATTGTCATCCTCGCCTAATATGTGGGGGATAACCTTCATTAGATCTGCATCCTCCTCTATTCTGGTGCTTTGGTACTAATTTTCATAATAAGTATTAGCCACCTGCTGAATATCTTTGAGCTCAGATTTTTGATTGCCCTCATCATCGATAATGTAGTGAATATGAAGTTTTCTTTTCTTACTATTCACACATTCATGGAAATATTTCGTATTACGATCACCTTCAATGTCCCATCGTAATCGAGCCTTTTGTTTCCAATATGAATCAACATAGGAATGCTTTTGTTTTAGCAAAGCAACCTGTTTATCCAATGCTATCCTCTTCTCCAAGGATCGATCTTCTTCATAAGCTATCTCAGCCGCCAGAACCTTGTCTTTCGCTACCTTTACTTCCTGAAAAATATCACCAAAGAAATTATGACTCCATTTAGAAAGAGCTCTACGGCAAGCAACCAGCCTCATGCTGACCCGAATAAGACTATTAATGTGTGAGACTGAGTGCCAAGCTTCCTCTACCAACTCCTGAAAACCCTCATGTCTCGTCCAAAAATCCAGAAACCTAAATGGTCTCTTACCCCCTTCATTAAGAGCATGAAGCTTGACAAGCAATGGAGCATGGTCCGATTCCGCTCTGTTAAGATGATCCACCTTCGATCTTGGAGCAATATGTAGCCAATCATGGGTGACTAGGAATCTATCTAGTCTCGAGCCCATCCGTTCCCCTGAGTTTGATTTAAACCAGGTGAAGCGACTGCCATGAATAGGTAGTTCGATCAGTCCTGCAGATAGTTGAAAATTTTGAAAATCCTGTATGGAGTGCAAGCATGGAGGCCGGCCCCCGACCTTTTCGTCAACGCTCAGAATGGCGTTAAAGTCTCCCCCTACTGCCCATGGATACTGATGAGAGGACTGCAAGTTTAGAAGCCTCTCCCACAATTCCCTACGACCCTCTTTCTTATTATGCCCATGCACAAATGAAAACATGACCGTAGATGATAAAAGTTTATTTTTGAAAGTAACAGTAACAGCTTGATCAAACGAGTCAATCAATGATAGAGTACTCCCTTCCTTCGCCAATACCCAGATGTTTCCCTTCTCATTGGAGAAGCCTTTATCAAACCCAAGCTTTAATTTGTAGTTTAATAACTGACTACTGTCCACCTTAGGCTCCAAAATAGCCAACATTTGAATTTTATTGACCCGACAGATATTACGCAATCTTTTAAGAGCCATCTTGCTAGCTACCCCACGAATGTTCCAACTAAGGATGTTAAACATTAATGGAGAGATGTTGTTTACCCGATTTTGTGATAGCTGAGACTGATCGGAGAACCCTATCCGTCGGTAGAACTTCTCTCTTCTTCCTTTTGGCTTTGGTAGATACTGCAGTAAACCCATTTGCTTCCTCTTCAACTTCATCAGCCCAAGACTTGATTTCTCCTTCTTCTTCACTCCCACCGTCGGTGTCAGCGACTTCTTCTTCTGCTTCTGGATCACCCTCTCGTTCTTGTCCTCCTTCCTCCAACGGTGAGACGCCTTGCTGCTCTTCATCTTGCACTGCCTTCTCCACCGGGTCGATAGAGACTGCTTCAGTGCTTTCCTCTTCATTACTGTTGTTAAACCCTTTAATAGGATGTGATGTGTCTGTCCCATCATTTGGAATAGTTTTGTCTTTTGTAATGCTTTTAGCCTTTTGTAGTTCTGGTGGCTCTGTCGTGACATTTGTTGGAGTTCGTGCACCATCTTCACGTTGAAGAATGTGAGTTATAAGTGGCCCTGGCTGCTGAATTGTAGAAGTTCCTGCTTCCTGTTGTACTGGATCTTTCCTTACTTCCTGACTTGTAGTAGCTGCTGCTTCCTGTTGTACTAGTTCCTTTCCTCGGTTTTTGTGTTTCACCTTGCATGATCCTATTAAATGCCCCTGATGGCGGCAATGAGAACAGTAAAGAGGAATAGATTCATACTCAATTGGTTGCCAAAATCCTCCACTAGGCAGGTTGATGCGAAGACGATGTTGCAATGGCTTTGATGCGTCAATCTCCATGAATATGCGTGCCATGTTTGGTCTAGATAAATCCGACGTGGCCTTATCTATCTTCAGGGGGTGGCCAAAGGCAGCTGCAATGGCGAATAATGCATCCTTAGCATAAAGATGATGAGGAAGATTTGGAAGGGTTACCATACTGGGATCTTAGGCGATTCCTGAGACGGGGAGAAATCAGGGTCCCATTTAAAGATTCTCATAGGAGCCCTTGAAATATACCAAAGATCTTTTGATCAAAGTCGGAGAAAATCTACTTCACTAGAAGGACGAATCAGGATGTGTTTATCATCAATGACTCCCGCCCAGATAGGGCCAACAAACTCAAAACCAGTAAATGCCTTCCGAATCAGATCGATAGGAGGACGAGCATGTGAAAACTTCCCAATTAACGCAAAACGAAGCGGGTCAGCCAGGACTGATTCCTCTTCCTTCGAAAAGGAAATTGCAGGAGATCCTTTAAAGGAGGAGATCGTGCGCGGCGCTATGAGAGGCACCATCGGAGACGTGCCCTTCGCAGCCTCCGCGAAGGACTTGGCCGCCATGTCCTTGGGGGAATCAAGCACGGGGGAAGCCACCACCCAACTGGTCTTGGTGGCTTAGTGGGGAACCCCGGCCCGGCCAGAGGACACGCCGGCGTTGGTGGAAGAAAAAAGACGCTAGGGTTTCTGGGGTGGCGGCTCCACGAAACCAGCATCATACTCATATATATACATATAAGTATATACAAATATCTATATGTATACATATACATATATATAATTATAATCTCACCCAACAACTAATTAATATCCGTATATACGCGTATATATCTATATACACACATATACATATATGTATTTTATATAAATATACATACGTACATATATATATATTTAGAAATTATATATATCTATATATCTGATAATATATATATATATATATCCATACGTATATACGCATATTTATATATGCACATATACATACGAATATTTATATATATACATATACATATTTTATATATATATATATATATATATATATATATATATATATATATATATATATATATATACGTATATATATACACACAGATAACCTAATAATAAATATATATACACACAGATAACCTAATAATAGTAAAATAGTATTATTTCTTAATAACCTCGTTAATATTGAAATAATAATAATAATAATAACAATAATAATAATAATAATAATAATAATAACAAAAATTCTATAAATCAATAATGGTGTATATAAACCATTATGTTCAGTCTAAAAATCCTGAAATATACGAGGACCTATTTTATACAGAAGTCACTAAATACCACTAATAATAATATTTATAATATTTAAATATGAATACTTAGAAAATATTCATTAAATAAATAAAATGGAGATACCACACACTCATACCAAATTCCATCAACACGACTGTCATTGAACGTCCCGCATGACTACATGGGCTTGGGCTCAGTTTGGGTCCAGTCCGGACTAAAATGGTATAATCGGGTTCCCTAAAATTCAATAATATAAATAATGAATAAATAAACCTTTGGTAAGGGTTAAGTCGTAACTTGGCTTGTTTTTCTAGTTAGGACATCGCTATGGCTCGGCCTTCCCTATCAGGACTAACACACTAGTCAAAGCTCGCCCTTGCACTATCCGTGTCTCGATTTCTAGTCATCTTGTACTCCAAAACTCCATCATGGCTAAAATCATCTACCGTAATAATTAACTAAATAATTATTTATAAAATCTAAAAATCACCATTCCAATAAAATAAATAATAAAATATTATCAAAATTCTGGGAAGAGGGGCTACACGAGTACAATCAACTAACAGCAGTTCACAAGATATGACAAAAACTATAAGACTGTAAATAGAGAGTATACACAAAATCATGGAATGTACATGTGAGTATCATGGCATGGTAAGCTGTAAATCTTAGAGCTAGTACAAGACAAGTAAAGCTGATCATGGCTTGTACAAGAATCAAGAATCATCTATCTAGGTGTGTGAGTACTAGCTATAATATGTGGCCGGCTTGGGAACTTGCACAATAGTAACAGGCCTGGCTAATCATACGTGGGATGTATGATCAACACTCACAATCAATAGGTGCACAATGGGTGCACAATAGGCTTTGACCATATATCTACACTAATACTTCCGCCCCTGGCTGGTAGAGTGGACCCAAGCAAGACACGTTACGACACAGGATTCTACGAGAAGGAAGCAAGTCTCCTCGAGAATCGGTGTCCATATACTGCACAAGAACTACAAGGGGGCTTGCACAAGATATACCAAGATAACTAGGAATAGCATCTCATGTCGGGATCCATAAATACCAATCCGTGTGACCAATGTGTCAAGAACAAGCATATCTACACTAATTACATGAATTACAACAATCATCATAAATTGGAAAAAGTGTCAGAGAATGTACTCGCCTGTGATATGATATAATATGTCAACTGGATCCAATGCAGCGCCTCGAGGACCTATAGATAACAAGACATATCAATACTATGGTTAGAAAGGAAAGTCAAATCAATTTAAATCCTATTAAGTTATTCTTGGTCAAGACACGTCAAACTAGATTGTACAGGGTCAACCTAAGTCATATTCAATTTTGGACGCGTTCCGACGCTCGGAACTCAATTTCACCCTTGCACTAAATTCGACTCACTCATAAACCCTCTCTAATTTGATTTCCTACATTACCTTCTCCTTATTCTTATTCTCCTTATTCTCCGTCTCTTTCTCCTTATTCTCCGTCTTATTCTCCTTATTCTCCGTCTCCTTCTCCTTATTCTCCTTCTTCTTCTCCTTATTCTCCGTCTCCTTCTCCTTATTCTCCGTCTCATTCTTCTTATTCTCTGTCTCCTTCTCCTTATTCTCCGTCTTATTCTTCTTCTTATTCTTATTGCCACTGCTGCTCCTAATGCCTAAACTGCTACTGTTACTAATGCCACAGCTGCTGCTGCTCTACTTCCTACTGCTACTGCTGCTCTACTTCCTACTGCTGTTGCTGCTATTTCTTATTCCTTCTTCTTCTTCTTCTTCTTCTATTTCTTCTACAACTCCTCCCCCTCTCTATATATATATATATCTATCTATATATCTATCTAATCATCTAGCTATCTATCTATATATATATATACACACACACATCTATATATGTAAACACTCACACACACACATATCTATAGAAATATATATATATATATATATATATATATATATATATATATATATATATATATATATATATATATATATACATATATATATTTCTCTCTAAAAAGGAAAACCCCTAATAAATCCTTAAACTAGGTTTTAGGAAAACCTATAAAAGCTATGGTCATTAAGTAGAGAATGGTCTCCTCCATATTTATTGTGAAGGAATAAATGCAAGAGAGGAAATTAATGAGGGTTAATGAGCATACCTAATTTGTTGATCTCTTGAAGAAAGGAAGAACTCAAGAAAAGATTGGAATAGAGAGAGAGAGAGAGATTACTTTGTGGTGAAGCAAAAAGGGAGGGGGTTTGCCTATACATGGCCGGCCATGGGGGGTCTTAATGGGTTTGGGTGGAGACCCATTAGGCCTCCAAACCAATTAGACTTGGTTTGTTTTGGTTTGGGTTTGGTTTAACTCTAATTGACTAATTAAGCCTCTAAATAACTAGTTAAGCCATGGGAGTGTGGTTTATGGTTTCTAGCCTAGTTAGAATGGCATGTGGGCCAAGCCCAGCTAGTATGTGGGTCCCACTAGGGTCCAGACTACCCGGGTCTCCAACTTAAGTCCAAATTGGATAAAATTCAAACTCAATCAAACAAATCCCTAAAAATCCTATAAAATCAAATAAAATTCCCAAAAATTATAAAACTTGGAAAATGACGAAAATACCCCTAATTCAAAAATTGGGGGTGACAAGTATAGCTTGCTTGACATCTCTAGCCTCTTGATTAAATTCCGAGGACGGAATTCTTTTAAGGTGGGAAGAGTTGTCACCTTCGAATTTTGTTATACGTATTCTGGTATACATATACGTATCTCAAACCTGTATTTCGACTTGTCCTGATTGGCTAGCCATGGGTTTATTTTGCTTTGGCATGGATTAACTAGCATTTCATGGTTCGTGTGGTCTATTTTGGTCTGGCATACATTGGGTTCGGTTGGGTTCGGCTTGGTTTGGCTCGGTTTGGGTTGATAAGCAAACCCCTACCCACCACCATCCCCTCCATTTATTAACCCAACAACCCATTCTCTCTCTTCATTCATTACTCATTAACTTCTCTTCTTCTTCCTTATCTTCTCCACCGATCACCACCGTAGGCAAATGCAACTTGCTTCATGGAGGAACTCCATTTTTGTTGTTCTATTGTCTTCCTCATGAGATTCTAAGACACTTTAGTACTTAGCATTTTCGATTTCCATGATGTATTTCTTGTAGATCTAAGCTTGTTGAAATTTCGAATTTCTTGGTTTTAATCTACTAAACTGGCTTGTTTTCGAAAACTAAGAGTTCCATGTAGAAGGCCTTCTGATTCCACGCAAGATTGGTTTTGGAATGGTTGGATTTCATCGAGTCTTGACCGAGATGGAATTTCTTGAGTTCCTGAGCTTTTACGCCTGCTTGACTTGGCCTTGGGAAAAAGATGAAGTTTTACGCAAATGTTCTTACGTGCCAGCGTAGTGTTTTAGTCTTTACGCCCACGTTTAACGTGTCAGCGTATTATTCACCCCTTTTACGCACACGCATTTGTGTGCCAGCGTAATCGCTTCTACGCCAAGTTCATTCGAACTTTACGTAGGGGCTACTCCACTCGGGTGGAGTGCTCGCTCGCGTAGAGCCCGCTCTCGTAGAGCTCCGCTTACGTAGAGGGTCCGCTTGCGTAGAATCTCGCTTGCATGCGGCTCGCTCACGTAAAATCCTGCTCACTTGCACTCTTGCTCGCGTAGAGCTGTCTTGCCTTGCTCTTGCTCGCGTAAAGCTATTTTACGCCTGGGATCTCTTTGGCCTAGCATAGTACTGCTCACGTAGACTTGCCTTGTTCTTGCCCGCGTAAAATTATTTTACGCTTGGGTTCCCTTGGCCTAGCATAATTCATGCGTAGAGATCTTGAACCCTTAGCGTACACTATTGCCCCTTTTATTCTTGTGCCTCTTGACATGAACTCAATAATCATGATATGCTATATTGTAATGATAACCTGTACATGGCCTGATTTTTGTGTCAACTCATGATGGCGGCCCGTCGTGGCGTGCTCCTAACAAGTAACAAGTACAAGTAACATGACATGAAAGTGGCCTATTATGGCGCACTCCAGATAAGAACATGACAAGTAACATGACATGATGGTGACCCGTTGTGGTGCACCCCTGACAAGTAATCCTGACAGATAATTCATGAACGCTGTTGCGACGGCTAACTGGACATGCTAGTAAACTCTCGTCTTGACACCGTAGGTGTTTGTATTGAATGTGCTTGTATAAGCTACCAAGTTTTATTTTGTATCATGTCTAGGACTTGTATCCCTGGTTACCACGGTCAGGGATTCATACTAAATCTGACTAGGTTAATAACTAGATTGATCAAGTAGTTCATATAGAGAGGTATTCCGGCTGCAAGCAATCCCGTTATCTGGGCGCCTTCCTTGATGGACTTGTAGCCTGCCGACGAGTAGGGCACATTTCCATCTCACTGTTATGTGGGGCACCTCATGAAATGATTACTACGCACACTGTCATGTGTTGCACTCAAGTCACCTAACAAGGCATGATAACTCCTGACATGAAACTTGCGTCTAGATAACCTGGATAGTCTGCAGGGCTTGTGGCCGTAGGGAATTCTCATTGCATCTTGCTAGTAACTAAGCTTGTGATAACCCTAGTTAGTTAAAATATCAAGCTGTACTCTTGCTTGGCCGTGAGTGATTGGATGGAGTCCTGTCCTGGCTTGTCTTGTCTAGATCCAGTACATGGCTATCTCTGGACATGCTTGCGTATGCTTTACTTTATCGATAATTGGTTAGAGACTAAGTTTCGTTCAGGTGAAGGGTTACAACCCCAATCTTTGTCTGGTTCACGGGTTATAATTTGGTTACCGGAATAGTCCTTTAGTTCTCTTATCGTTTATCACCTTGTTTCTATAACTCATGTCTCTTGTTATTTCATCTATGACCTTATGTGCTAATATGCTAGTTTTAGTTCTTAAGTGAAGCCTCCTTTGTGGCACTTGCTCTTTCTGGGGCTGACCCAGCTGGTTTTGTATGACTAGATTTCGGAGCAGCTACCAAGGATCTCCCAGCCTTCCTGCCAAATGGTGACCACTAGAAGGAATCCTGGCAACGAGTGGGTTCTTATTTTGCTCTCCTACTCCCTTGTAAAAATATTCTTTTGAGGTGTTTAGACGACGAGCACGTGTTAGCTCGATTGCACTTTACATACTGTATGCCTACGGGCTGAAGCATGATTAACAAATCCTAGGGTTGATCTGTATGACTGAAACTCTTGCTAGTCCTCGTATTTTGTATGACTAGCTTCATGATCATCCAAATATGTAATGTATGGGACACCTTACGATTGTATATTCCATGCTCTGACATCTTGTAACTGCTATTACTTGCTTGAGATTGAGACAATAGGCTTGTTCATGACCTTAAGAGACTGATGGCTTGTAGTTAAACCCTCATGTATCTAGACAGCCGTGACCGTATAGCGAGGTGGGTTACACTTCAATATACGTCGCTGGCTGTGTCTGCCCCCGCTCTTCAGTATTCTGGTTCTGGGATGTGACAGTAATATCACGGAGAATGGCAA
Source organism: Iris pallida (assembly GCA_029216955.1). Lineage (NCBI taxonomy): Eukaryota > Viridiplantae > Streptophyta > Magnoliopsida > Asparagales > Iridaceae > Iris > Iris pallida. The sequence continues at coordinate 12,340,423 of JANAVB010003200.1, forward strand.
TTCTCCATGTTAATATCATGGAGAATGACCTTGTTAAATTGACGAAGAATTGTCATTCTCCGTGTTAAAATGAAAAAGAATGACCATTCTCCGTGGTAATATCATGGAAAATGATAATTCTCCGTGTTAATATCATGGAGAATGCTCATTCTTCTTATTAAATTGACGAAGAATTGCCATTCTCCGTGTTAAAATGCAGGAGAATGGTCATTCTCCGTGTTAAAATCACGGAGATCATTATCCGTTGTTAAAATCATGAGAATGACCATTTCCCGTGTTAAAATCATAGTGAACGGCCATTCTCCGTGTTAAAATCACGGAGAATGGCCATTTTTAGTGTTAAAATGCAGGAGAATAGTCATTCTCTGTAATCACGTTGTTAAAATCACGGAGAATGACCATTTCCCGTGTTAAAATGTTGGAGAACAATTATTCTCCGTGTTAAAGTCACGGGGAATGGCCATTCTTCGTGTTAAATGTCGAAAAACAGTTGACAGAAACCTATTTATTTATTATTTTTGTTTGTAAAAAAATTTGTCAGGAATAAAGATGCAAGAGTTTTTCGTTCTACTTTCAAAACGATGCTAACTCTTATGGAGAAGAAGAAGAATATCTTCTCTCCACAATTGACCTAATCGCCGAAAAACTTTAAATTTTCTCACGAAGATGATGATGATGATGATGATGATGATGAGTGATGATCGGAGTTCGACTGAAGAAAAGCACAGTGAACTACGAACGATATTTGCGATCTCTGCTGAAGATGAGAGCAATAGAATTCAGATCTCTGGTGAAGAAGAAGAAGACGAAATTCGTAATCCAAATCTGAGTTTGCGAATTCAAATACATATATATATGACCAAATTTGTGCGATGGGGTAATTATGGTATTATCAAAATGACAATTTTGTAAATACATGACATCTCAAGGGAATCTTGAAATATTTAACGTGAAAATATATAATTTTGGATATTTCATAAAATTTATCCTGTGTGTAAATTTTTTATTAACTCCCATCCTAAAATTGAGTATTTCAATAATTTTCAGAAATAACAACTACCCTAGGAAAACTAGAAAATAGGCAGAGCATAGGCTGCTCCAAATCATAAAGACATGTTCATGTAAAGCTCTATTTTTAGCCCACAAAAGAATTCCAGATAAGAAGTTAAGTAGGTTCATGCACCTGTCAACTAAAAGACAAAATGAGATCATGTCTCGTGCACATCATCACCCTTGGCAAAAAGACATTCGTACGCCTGAGTGAACATTGGTTTCGAAAGGTATGTAGCGTGGGCAAGAAGACATTCCTACCCTTGGCGAAACGACATTCGTACACTTAAATCAATAACCTTTTGGAGTCCATGGAAAGCTTAAATCTAGCAGATTACTTAGCATTTAAACTCTAAATTTTATATCACCTTCGAGTTTAAGTCTTGAAATATTCAATTAAATTTAAGTTATAACATGTTGAATTAAAAAAATTTGACCATAAATTTTATATTTTGTTTCTCTTTTTTTCTTCATTATATTCTGAACATAAGTATAATGACAACAACCAACACACAAGCTAGAAATAAGGGCATAATAGAAAAAAAAACCAAAAATAATAATTTAGGGTTCAAATTTTTCAATTGGACATGTTAAACTAAAACTCTAAACTTCTATAAAATCCAAAGTCTAAATATATACTAATCAGCCCAACTCTAGCCTTAATATTCACTTTGGTACATATGTGAACATTAACAACTACTTTTATAGGTGGATGATAAACAATTACTAATTTAGGTTTTTTTGTACGTGACTCGTGTCCAACTATAGAGTGCTACTGATGTATCATCAATATACCAAAGAGTGCAAAAAAGTTCCAATGAATTTGGGTATATTATTTGTGCTCATCAAGTATATCGGCGACGTCGAAATGTCATTTGATTGGGGTTGGCTGTGTATAGGAAATTGTTCAGATCTAAGAAACTTGCTTTCGACGGCCAATATTTCTCCCGATTGTAGAAAAATATTGGGTATCCTATTTAAGGATATCCTCCAAGTAATTTTTGCTTCTACACAATTAGTTTATAGACAATGATTGAGCGAGATCTTGTTTCGATGAGGCTTGTTCCGATATGCTTTGGGATTATTTGGTTCGATATAACTGGCATGAAGTGTGAAAGTAACTTATTGTCTAGTGAAAGTAAAAAAGTGTATGATTTTGATTTCTTGTCCGGTGAAAGTGGCTTCTTGCCTGCTGGAACTACTTTCAATGTTTGCATAGATGATATTTGGTAAATTGCAAGTGAGTAAATTCATACTTCCATGTTAGAGTGTCTATGAAAGAGGAGAGAGTGAAAAAGTGCATACCAATAATAACAATACTAATTAGGTCATGTTTGGTATCAGTTTTTTTTTTATTTGCTTTTTTCTTTAACTTTTTTTTAATTTTGTATTCAATTTTATTATAAAGTGTTGGGTTTGTAGCCTTTTGTTTTAGTTTTTAGTCCCACATCGGCTAGAAAGGAATGTGTATCTCCATATATATGAGTCTTTTCTCTTTATGGAGATGCACATGTAGTGCACATGGGTGTGTGCCATGTAGGATTAATTATTGATGGTATAAAGGCTTAATCAACAATTAAGAAGCTGTAAGCTTTTTGCTCTTGGAAATTTATTTCCATGGAGCTACGACTCGGACTCGGACTCGGGCTCATGAGGCGTAATGTGGCATTTTGTTGGCGCACTTTGCACTTAGCACGTCAGCATCGTCGCTAGGCGCATAGTGCGCTTAAGTTGTGCTCGTTGCGCGAGCCAATTGTGCGACCACGTTGCGCGGCCAGTTACGCGAGCCCAGTTACGCGAGCCCAGTTACGCTGGCCCAGTTACGCAGCCCAGTACGTGCAGCGTACGCAGCGTACGCAGAGTGCGTAGAGTGCATAGTATGCGTAGGGTGCGTAAAAGGGGCTGTGTGTGTATGGCTGGCTGCATATTAGAGCGGGAACGGTTGCAGCAGTTGCGGCATGTTCAGGAGTGGTTCTACCACTACCCTGAAGTTCAGGCAACTGCTTGGCAACCGCCCCGTGGGCTATATATGCAGGTTCTCTCCTCTCTTTGAGTGTTGTAGTAATCAGAATTCCAGGGAGAAAAACTCTAAGTGTTCTTTAACACAATAGAGTAGTGAGCGTGTTCTTTAACACAAACACTAGTACTTTTTAGTACGCGTGGGTTCTGTTACTCCAAACAGAGAGAGAAAAGTAGAGCCATTGCTAGAGGAGTTCTCCGTCTTCCGAGGAGTCAGAAGAGCAGGAGTGTTCCAAGTTTTTTGTCAACCTTGCTGGTTCCTGGAAGCTGTTCGCAGAGGGCGAATAAAGCTTTGAGCAACGGTGATAATTCACCCCAGTATTTCCATCTCTCGCCTGTCATCCTTCTGTTGCCTTTAGCAGTTCTGTCAGTATCTTCTTTTTAGAAGGCACTACTGCCAGTTTGCTTCGATCACGAAAATCTCTTTAGATTATTCGTGTATTACGATATCTTTTTAGATCTCGTAATTTGCAGAATCCTTCTGGATCTCTGTTGCAAAACCTTCTTTAAGGAATTGCATTTGAAACGTTATCTTTACAACTGTTTCAGTTTCTGTATTTGCCATCAAATAGCGTGCCCCGGCGTTCTCGACAATAACAATCTCAAAGCTTTATTGCTACGATGGAAAACATTAATGCTTCACTCCTTAACACTGACTTTTGTAAGTTAGAGAAGTTTGATGGAGAGCATTATCAAGTCTGGAAGAGGAAGGTTTATCTCACTCTTCAACTCAGAGACGTGGATTACGTGCTTCTTGAAGAGGAACCTACCGTTCCAGATACTGGATCTGCTGCCGTAATCTCTGCGGCTACTAAACTTCAGGCCAAGTGGAGAAGGGAAAATAGCATTTGCAGGTTACTTATCCTGAATGCTATGGAGGATTCCCTAGCAGAATCCTATTCTAAGAAGAATATCGCTAGAGACATATGGGAGTCTCTAGAAAAACTCTACGAAGAAGACAAGAACCGCAGTAAAATATTTGTGGTTGAAAAATATCACAAGTGGTTCTTTGAGGACGAAAAGTCTATGCTGCCGCAGGTAAAGGAGTTCCTGAAACTGCGACAGAAGCTGGAAGACGAGGCGATGCCCCTTTCCGACAAGTTTGTTGTTGGAGGGATTGTCTCAAAGCTCCCCGCTGGGTGGAGCAAGTTCTATGCAAACATGCATAGGAAGAAGTTGGAGATCACCCTTGAAGATCTCCTACAGGAAATCTATGTTGAGGACCAGATGCGGGCTCAACTGAAGGTGGACACACTGTCCAAGCAATTGGCTAACGCCAATCTGGTTCAGACCAAGGAACCAAAGAGAAAGCAGGCGGCTTTCCACAGCAAGAAAAAGAACCCTGACAATCTAAAAGTCAATGGAACTTCTATCAAGAAAAAGAAGCCAAAGTCAGAAATGCCTTGCTTCAAGTATGGCAAGAAGGGCCACTTTAATAATGAGTGTAAAGCAAAGACCAAGCAATCAGAGCAAGAAGAGCCTAGTAAGGTATCTATGATCACTGACGTAGTTGCTATGATTGCACAGGTTGATGCAGTAAGGACTGACTCTGACTGGTGGGTAGACACTGGAGCCTCCTGCCATGTCTGCTCCAGTAAGGAGTGGTTCACCACCTATACACCTACTTCTGAAGTGGTTATGATGGCAAACCAAGCACAAACTGAAGTGTTCGGGATCGGGACGGTGGCATTGAAGCTGACTTCGGGGAAGTCTCTGACGCTTCAAGGCATAAATCACGTACCTGCTATCGCCAAGAACCTGGTCTCGGGAGGCCTACTCTGGAATGCAGGCCTCAGGATGGACATCAATGCTGGCCAGATGGTGATGTCTATCAAGGGAACATATTTCGGGAAAGCTTTTTATACCGAAGGAATGTTCAAGATTCAGCTTATAAATCAGTCCAATGTAATTAATGTAATTAATGAAGTCACTCATTCTGCTTATACTCTTGAGTTGTGGCATAATAGGCTAGGACATGTTCATTGTAAACGAATAAACAGAATGTCTAGTCTAGGACTTATCTCCAAATGTGAGGGTAAGGTAGAGAAATGTGAAGTTTGTGCTCAAACGAAAATCACAAGGAAATCCTTTCCTCGGGTTAATCGAAGTACAAATCTTCTGGAGTTGGTTCACTCCGATATCTGTGACTTCAAACAGTTCTTTACAAAGGCCGGGATAAAGTATTTCATAACCTTCATCGATGACTTCTCAAAGTATGCGTTCGTCTACTTGCTGAAGACTAAAGACGAAGCATTCGAGAAGTTCAAGGAGTTCAGAGCCGAAGCTGAGCGGCAGACTGGACAACAACTCAAAAGGATAAGAAGTGATCGAGGTGGGGAGTACAAGTCTCATGAATTCGCATCGTTCTGTAAGGAACATGGAATTGTCAATGAGACTACGGCTCCGTACTCTCCTCAATCAAATGGAGTAGCTGAGAGGAAGAACAGGACGTTGACAGAAATGATAAATTCAATATTGTTGACTGCTGGCCTTCCTAAGTGCTACTGGGGAGAAGCTGTATTGACGGCCACTTTTATTCTAAATAGAGTGCCTCATGCAACTTCAGACGTTACTCCTCATGAACTCTGGTTCAAGGTCAGACCTAACTTGAATGTCATTCGAGTGTGGGGGTGTCTGGCGTATGTCAAGCTTCCAGATCTAAAGATTCAGAAGCTTGGGACAAGTACTACAAAGACGATCTTCTTGGGGTATGCCGAGAAGAGTGATGCTCGGAGATTTCTTGATATTGAGTCAAATCATATCATTGAATCTCGTGATGCAGAATATTTTGAAGACAAGTTTGCAAGGCACAAGAATATTGTTCTTCCGGATGTTCCGGAGAATAATGAGGGTGCACAAGAAACTAAAGTCTTCAATGAAGATGTGGTCCAAGAAGATGTTGTTGTTGAAACAACAGTTGAACCAGAACAAGCTGAGCCGTCAGCTAAGCGTGTGAGGAGGCCAAAGGACTTCGGAAGTGACTTTGTCACCTATCATGTGGAAGCAGATCCGCTTACCTATGATGAGGCGATGAAGACCAGAGACGCGGTTTTCTGGAAGGAGGCGATTGACAATGAGATTGATTCCATTACCTCAAATAACACTTGGGTGTTGGTTGATCTTCCTGAAAGAGCGAAACCCATCGGATGCAAATGGATCTTCAAGAAGAAGATGAAAGCAGACAGAACTATTGACAAGTTCAAGGCTAGGTTGGTAGCCAAGGGGTTTTCTCAGAAGCAGGGGATTGACTATTTTGACACGTATGTTCCAGTAGCCCGGATGACCACCATCAGAATGTTGATTGCTCTCGCAGCAATACATAAGATGGTGATACATCAAATAGATGTGAATACGGCTTTCCTAAATGGCGAGCTGATCGAAGAGATTTACATGCAACAGCCAGAGGGATTTGTCATCAGGGGTCTTGAAGACAAAGTCTGCAAGTTGGTGAAATCTTTGTACGGTCTTAAACAGGCTCCCAAGATGTGGCATGAGAAATTTGACAAAGTTATAAGGTCAAATGGCTACATGGTCAGCGATACGGACAAGTGTGTTTACACGAAGTTCGCTGATGGAAGAGGTGTGATCGTTTGTCTGTACGTGGATGACATGCTTATCCTAGGTACGGATATTAGCTGTGTCACAGAGACAAAGAAATTCATCTCAAGCAAGTTCAGTACGAAGGACTTGGGGGAAGCTGATGTGATCTTAGGGATCAAGATCATCCGGACAGACACTGGACTAGCGCTGTCACAGTCTCATTATATTGAAAAAATGATCACTCGTTATGGGTATCGGGATCTTCCAGGGATCGATACGCCGTACAGGTGTGATCTGAAGCTGAAGCCTAATTCAGGGGAAAGCATCAGGCAGTTGGAGTATGCAAGCGTAATGGGAAGTTTGATGTATGCTACTACTGCCACAAGGCCTGACATTGCTTTCGCCGTAGGAATGCTGAGTCGTTTCACGAGCAACCCAGGTGCTGAACACTGGAAAGCTGTGAAACGGGTTATAAGATATCTCAAAAAGACTCAGACATATGCACTGTACTACAGCAAAGATCCGCAGGTAGTGGAAGGCTTCAGTGATGCCAGTTGGTGCTCAGAGGTGGAGAGCGAGAGGTCCACAGGTGGATACATTTTCACAATGGGTGGAGCTGCTATATCGTGGAAGTCGAAGAAGCAGACTATGCTCTCGCGGTCATCCATGGAATCTGAGTTCTTTGCACTAGATACCGCAGCCGAGGAAGCAGAATGGCTTCGGGAGCTCATGTATGATCTTCCATTGGTTGGGGCGCAAATACCGGCGATACCGATATACTGGGACAACCAGGCGACTGCGGCGGTGGCATCAAATGACCTCTTCAACGGGAAGAAGAGGACTGTGTGGTTGAAGCACAGGGCAGTACACGATCTTATCAAGAGAGGTGTTATTGCAGTGATTGATGTTCGGAGTCAGGAGAACCTGGCGGATCCGTTCACCAAGGGCCTCAAGCGCCAGCTGGTCAATGACACAGCTTATAAAATGGGCTTGAAGGCATTCTGATATTAGATTTTTGTATTCCTACCATAAAGTTTTATGCTAATAGTTCAAAGATTTATCTACTAGGCATCTAGCTTTTGGTTCAAGGAAGGACCACTAATCGGAAGAATATCAGGAACAGTGGGTACATGTTCTATTGGGCATGGAGAGGTTACGGACCTATAACCACTGTTGTCTACTATTGTTTTCTACGGAAAACGATTCCTGTAGGAAGGTTGGCTTAATTGCCTTAATGAGTTCTCAGGCAGAGTGAATGCCTGGGTACTTTATAGGAAGCACGGTAGAGAAGCACTACAAGGAGTGAAACTCCATGCTACAGTGGGGTGACTCCACAATGAGGTTCCTATATGTGGGGTGCTGCCCAGGAATAGGATAAAACCTCGGCTTTGAAGGCCAAGTCACAGCGGCGTAGCACCGCAAATAGGCAGTTAGCCTAATGCTGTATATTAAATATAAAGAGGGGTGTAGTCAGTACTACAAAGAGGAGTTCCTCATGTTACAGTGGCACGACACCACCATGAGGTACCCGGTTAGGGATAAAGCCTCGACCTTACAAGCCATGTCGTTGCGGCGTAACACCGCAAGGGAGCCTAAGGCTTTATGCTGGGTAGTTTGGCACTATAAAGAGGCGGTTGCCTCATGCTACTGTAGTATGACACTACCATGAGGTTCCTGGTACGGGGTAAGGCCTCGGCTTTAAGCCATGTCATAGCGGCGTAGCACCGCAAGGGAAGCGCAAAGCGCTTCATGCCATGTCTCTTTATAATGAACTCACCTATAGTGTATGACAGAGATATTAGACCGTCTCTTGAGGGTAAACTTGTAGACACCCAAAATTATACACTGAAACCAGGCTGGCACAGGGCCTTTAATGTGTAGCCAGAAGCACATGTAACTACATTATGTGAGTGGAAAGAATTTCAGCTATGATGCAGAATTCAAGGCTTAGTCCATTCTTGTATTATAGTTTGATTTTTGACTCACGTGGGAAGATTCAAGTCTTAAGTGGCATCTATCCTAAAAGCATAATGGACAGTTACTGTGGGGAACACTCGTACTCATATATATAGAGATATGTGGGAGATTGTTAGGTTTGTAGCCTTTTGTTTTGGTTTTTAGTCCCACATCGGCTAGAAAGGAATGTGTATCTCCACATATATGAGTCTTTTCTCTTTATGGAGATGCACATGTAGTGCACATGGGTGTGTGCCATATGGGATTAATTATTGATGGTATAAAGGCTTAATCAACAATTAAGAAGCTGTAAGCTTTTTGCTCTTGGAAATTTATTTCCATGGAGCTAAGCTTCGTAGGAGCTTAGCGACTCGGACTCGGACTCGGACTCGGACTCGGACTCGGACTCGGACTCGGGCTCGGACTCAGGCTCAAGGGCTCATGAGGCGTAATGTGGCGTTTTGTTGGCGCACTTTGCACTTAGCACGTCAGCATCGTCACTAGGCGCATAGTGCGCTTAAGTTGCGCTCGTTGTGCGAGCCACTTGCGTGACCACGTTGTGCGGCCCGTTACGCGAGCCCAGTTACGCTGGCCCAGTTACGCAGCCCAGTACGCACAGTGTGCGTAGCGTACGCAGCGTGCGTAGAGTGCGCAGTGTGCGCAGTATACGCAGTGTGCGTAGAGTGCGTAGTGTGCGTAGGGTGCGTAAAAGGGGCTGTGTGTGTATGGCTGGCTGCATATTAGAACGGGAACGGTTGCAGCAGTTGAGGCACGTTCAGGAGTGGTTCTGCCACTACCCTGAAGTTCAGGCAACTGCTTGGCAACCGTCCCGTGGGCTATATATGCAGGTTCTCTCCTCTCTCTGAGTGTTGTAGTAATCAGAATTCCAGGGAGAAAAACTCTAAGTGTTCTTTAACACAACAGAGTAGTGAGTGTGTACTTTAACACAAACACTAGTACTTTTTAGTACGCGTGGGTTCTGTTACTCCAAACAGAGAGAGAAGAGTAGAGCCATTGCCAGAGGAGTTCGCCGTCTTCCGAGGAGTCAGAAGAGCAGAAGTGTTCCAAGGTTTTCCGTCAACCTTGCTGGTTCCTGGAAGCTGTTCGCAGAGGGCGAATAAAGCTTTGAGCAACGGTGATAATTCACCCCAGCATTTCCATCTCTCGCCTGTCATCCTTCTGTTGCCTTTAGCAGTTCTGTCAGTATCTTCTTTTTAGAAGGCACTACTGCCAGTTTGCTACGATCACGAAAATTTCTTTAGATTATTCGTGTATTACGATATCTTTTTAGATCTCGTAATTTGCAGAATCCTTCTGGATCTCTGTTGCAAAACCTTCTTTAAGGAATTGCATTTGAAACGTTGTCTTTACAACTGTTTCAGTTTCTGTATTTTCCATCAAATAGCGTGCCCCGGCGTTCCCGGCAATAACATAAAGCAATAAACATATCTAAGTTGTTACTTGTTTATAAAAACAAAACATATTTGAAAAGCAAGTATAGATTTATTATTTCTTTTTGGGTAAGCAATTATACTATACCATCTGCATCCTAAATTCATTTATTGTCATTTCCTGTTTTATGTTTATGAAAATATGGTAATTAATTTAATGTTGTTTTCACTATATTTTTTTAGAAAATTTATTTTAGACTTCAAAAGAAAACATAAATGCACTTATTATAAGTATGTTGGTTTGGTTTAATTTTACAACTATAATGTCGATCAAAACCAAAGCAAGAATCAAATGGTTATAATTTCACATGATATTTTTATTTTTGAATTTAAAAGAAAAACTAAAATTGGTCGGTTCGATTATGAACCGGTTCGGCCGGTTCACCAGATGAACCAAATTTTGACAAAAACCGATAGTTTTTTAAAAGTTCTAATTTTAATCGAACCGATCCGAATTTTGGCTAAACTGTCGGTCCGGTATGATTTTTTCAACATTGCTCAATAATATCTCGTACGTGTTGCTCAGGTTAGTAAAGAGGAAGGAGGTTGCAGCCGACAAGATGTGGTGAGTATTTATTATCGAATAGAGTTTTACATAAATATAATATATTCCATGATGCTCGAGTGAGGCAGCTACTATTGGTATAAAAAGGACCTTGCGAGAAAAGCCTTGTTATAGCAAGGTTTGGTTTCATTTCATTTTGTACGATGGAGTAGAGCAGGGAGCAGAATAAGAAGCACATAGTCCTCGTGCACGGCTCCTGCCACGGAGCGTGGTGCTGGTACAAGGTGGCCACGCTGCTGGAGGTCGCGGGCTTCCGCGTCACGGCACCCGACCTCGCCGCCTCGGGGATCGACTTGAGGAGGCTCTCCGAGGTGGCGACGCTGGCCGCCTACTCGCAGCCCCTGCTGGACGTCGTGGCCTCCCTCCCGGACCGGGAGAAGGCCGTGCTGGTCGGCCACAGCTTTGGCGGCCTCAGCGTGGCTCTGGCGGCCGACAGGTTCCCAGAGAAGGTCGCCGCCGCGGTCTTCGTCACGGCGTTCATGCCGGACTGTACCTCTAGGCCGTCCTACCTTGTTGAAAAGGTATATATTAAAACTTTTTTTTTAGCTCTAATGGTCTGCAAGTAGAGACATAATACATTTTTATTAAAAAAAATTTTACGAATCATACGCACATCATTATGATTGGGATACCCAAATTCTGCTAACCCGTCTGGTGTACGTGCAGATTTCCACTTGAGCTATAAGTGTTGGACGCAGATAACTTAATTCATGTTGAAGATGTACCTTTTTTATTTATAAACTCTCTTAAATCAAGTCATATAAGATTTACGTTTAATTGTAACTTGATTATTCTCAACTATTCCAGATTTAAAAACTTGATATCCTAAACTTTTTGAGTTATTTGTATTTACCCCTCCCCCCTAAATTGTTAATCATATCTCTACTTTTCCTCCAATTTTATTTTAATTAGTGTTACCCCTCAATCTTCGGATAAAGTGCAAACAAACCCTCCTTTGATTTGCTTTTTTTGCATTTGAAGGCCCCTTGTTTAAAAAAAAATTTCATATTTTCAGTTTTGCTCAAGTTGTACCCATGCCGTTAACAACCGTTAAAATAGGTCTAAAAATACGATTTTACTCCTCTCCCCACTCTCTCCCGCCCTCTCTCCGGTGGTGGGAGCTTCTCAAGCGGGACCGACCAGAGGAGAGGGGAGGGTGACCGACCAGCGGAGGGAGGAGAGGGCGGGTCGAGCTAGGGGTGAGCATTCGGTTAATTCGGTTCAAACCGAACCGAAAATCGAATTGAACCGAAAACGGGATAAGCAAAACAGAAACCGAACCGAATTGTCCCATAACTGAATCAAACCGAACCAAATTAAATCGGTTGGATTTTCGGTTTATTCAATTTCTTGGTTTATTTGCACTTTTTGTTAATATATATAGTACTTATATATATATATATATATATATATATATATATATATATGTATATATATATATATATATATATTTTTTTCTTATTAGATTTCCGATTTTGGACCGAAACAGAATAAGAAAATTTAGTATTTTCAAACCGAAATTGAACCGAATCTTTTTTAAACCAATTCGAATCTCTTATTCGGTTCGATTAGATTTTTTTCTTATTCGGTCCCTCTCGATCCCCCCCCCCCCCCCCCCCCCCCTCCTCCCTCCGCTGGCCGGCCCACTCGACCCGCCCCCCCTCCTCCCTCCGTTGGCCAGCCCTCCCACGCCCCCTCTCCTCCCTCTGCCGGCCGGCCATGTTCGACCTAGGGGTGAGCATTCTTCGGTTTGGATCGAAAATCGAACCGAACCGAACCGACCCGAACCGAACCGAATAATAGATTCGTTTCGGTTTCGGTTTTAAAAATACTAAAAAATTTATTAGGTTTCGGTTTCGGTCTAAAACCGAAAATCGAATAAAAAAATTTAGTTTATATATATATATATATATATATATATATATATGAGGAAGGATAGGCAACCCACAATTTTTGCATCCCCATGCATCCCCCCTATTTGCATCGTTGGATGGTGCTTTAAGTTATCTAATCTTAACCGTTGATTTACCAATGGTTAAGATTAGATGACTTAAAGCACATCCAACGGATGTGAATATGGGAATTCTTGGGGATGCAAAAATTGTGGGGTTGCCTATCCTTCCTCTCTCTCTCTCTCTCTCTCTCCTCTCTCTCTCTCTCTCTATATATATATATATATATATATATATATATATATATATATATGAATGATCTGCATCCCCTCATTTTTTGTATCCCCAAGTATCTCCATGTTAACAATCGTTTGATCTTCTTTAAGTCATCTAATTTTAACCTTTGTTTTGAGCCATTCAAATCAATGGTTAAGATTAGATGATTTAAAACAACATCCGACGGTAGATAGCATGGGGATGCTTGGGGATGAAAAAAAAATGGGGATGTGGATCCCTCCTTTTATATATATATATATATATATATATATATATATATATATATATATATATATATATATATATATATATACTAAATAAATTTAGGTATATTTAAGTATTATAAATATTAACAAAAACTGCAAATAAACCAAAAAATTAAATAAACCAAAAATCGAACCGATTTAATTCGGTTCGGTTTGATTCGGTTATGGGCCAATTCGGTCCGATTTCGGTTTTGCTTATTCGATTTTCGGTTCAATTCGATTTTCGGTTCGGTTTGAACTAAATTAACCGAATGCTCACCCCTAGCTCGACCCACCCCCTCCTCTCTCCGCTGGCCGACAACCCTCCCATCTCATCTTGTCGGCCCCGCTTGACAAGTCTCCACCACCGGAGAGAGAGGGGGAGAGAGTGGGGGGAGGGTTAAAATCGTAATTTTAAACGTATTTTAACGGCTGTTAACGGCATGGGTGCAAACTGAGCAAAAATTAAAATGTGGGGTTTTTTAAACAATGGTTCTTCAAATGCAAAAAACGTAAATCTAAGGAAGATTTGTTTACACTTTACCCGAAAATTGGGGGTAACACTAATTAAAATAAATTAGGGGGAGGGGGGGGGGGGGGGGGGGGGGGGGGGAGAAGAAATATGATTAGCATTTGGGAGGGGGGGGGGGGGGGGTAAATACAAATAACTCAACTTTTTTTAACAACTTGATACCCTGAAAAAATCAGGAGCAAAAATACCCTTCTTTAAACTTAAACTACCCCTACTCCCTTACAGCCCTTCCCCCTAACCCCCTATCACCTCCAGCCACCCCTTCCACCCCCGCTCCCCTCTACCCCCATGCCCACCCCGATGCCCTCGCTCCCCCATCCTCGGCTGCAGCACACCCCTCCGCTCCTCTCTCTCGCATGCACGCGTCCGAAGAGTAGAGGGAGGATGGGGTGGGGGAGCGGGATGGGGCAGCCGAGATAGAAGGGGGAAGAGTGTCGGTGAGGTGTGGTGGGCAGACGGGGGGGGGGGGGGGGGGGGGGGGGGGGGGGGGGGGGGGGGGGGGGGGGGGGGGGGGGGGGGGGGGGGGGGGGGGGGGGGGGGGGGGGGGGGGGGGGGGGGGG
>JANAVB010003200.1:12356668-12598959 GCA_029216955.1 Iris pallida
TCTTTTTCTCCACAATTCCATCCCCACCATCTCCAACAGATCACTATTTTCTACTCCTTCCCAATTTCGATGGCACCCAAACCTCTCACAAACAATGTACAAACCCTAATCTCCATTCCTCACAAGAATGCATGGAAACAATCCTAAAATGTATATTTCACTCCATTATCAAGATAGAAATAAACCCTAATATATTTTTTTCATTTGACAATTTCGACTTTCGACTGTTAGGAATTGTGGCAGTCCTGAAATGGACTTGTTGTGCAAGTCCATTTTCAGGACTGCCACTGTAATGCCTGTTGTTCGTATTACGTATTTGGAATACGTATACGTATTTTATCTTGTAATTTCATATCTCCTTGGTTTGGTTTGGCTTGGTCTCCTTGGGGTTTTTGGTTCGGCTAGGCTTGGTAGCCTTGGTCATCAAGAACCAAGGGGTGAACCCCTACCTACCACCACCATCCCCATTTATTAACCCTTCCTCCTTCTCTCTCTTCATTAATATCTTCTTCTTCCCCACCATTAATTCTTCACCTACCAGAGAGAGGGAGAGAGAGGTCTAGGCAAGTGCAACTTGCTTCATGGAGGAACTCTAATTTTATTGCTCCATTCTCTTCTTTACAACATTTTAACTCACTTTAGAACTTGACATTTTCACTTTCCATGGCTAGATTCTTGTAGATCTATATTTACATTATTTTCGGATTTCTTGGGTTTTGATCGACTTAATCTTATTATTTTCGAGTTTTGATGGTTCCATGTTGTAGAGAATTTCGTTCTACCCCATTTTGACCTATGGAAGTTCGGATTTGGGCTCCGAATGATAGTGTTATGCAACTTGGAAGCCATGGCTTATGGTGTACTTCTTCTCGGAAATTTGGAGAAGAAGCACAGTCCCGAGCTGCATAGTAGCATTTGACTGCATGAACATTCATGCGGCAAGTCAGTTCCAACCGCATGCACTATTGCCTTGACTTGACCGCATGACAAGTTCATGCGGCAAGTATTCCTTATAGCCGCATGATGTCCTTCTTACTTAACCGCATGACTGAGGCCCAGTCCTTCCTGGCCGTATGGATTTCCAGCAACCCTGAGCCGCATGAACTCAACACTCGCGAGCCGCATAGACCGCAGTCTCCCAGCCGCATGGGTTTGCTTCCCTTGACCGCATAGTCATTGCTCCCCGCAGCCGCATGGGTTGCTCCTCCCCGGCCGCATGTACCTGATTGGTCAGCCATCCGCATAGACCCATCCCCCGCCAGCCGCATGAGTTCCCTATCCTCCTGACCGTATATGTCTTGCCTTTCTCAGCCACATGACTGACCGGATCTCCGAGCCGCATATGACCGATACCCCTTTGACCGCATAAGCCTCTCCCTTTTAGCCGCATGCGTCTGACCCTATGTCACGCCCCAGAACCAGAATACTGGAGAGCGGGGGAATGACTCAGCCAGCTACGTATTACGGGTAGATGAATACCGTATAATACGATCAATGCTGTCTAAAAGACGAGGGGGTGCATACTACATGAAAGTCTCACTATTGGTCACTTCACATCTATTGTCTCAATCATTCAAATAAGAAACAGAAATAGAGAACATGTAAGATAAAGCAGTAAGGCATCCCAAACGCTCAGTCAAAATGTTCTTGATATCTGGCTTTACAAAACATAGCCAGATGATGTAGCAAAGTATACACAATTGTTATCAGCTGCAGTCTGACTTAATTACAATTATGCAAAAGTAAGTGCAAGACAATCCGACTAACATGTCGGTGCCAAACGGCAAAGTATAAAGTAAATAACAAAATGAGCGGGAAGGTAAGGAATCCACTCGAGTCCTCCTGCGATCATCCCTCTAGTATTGACCATCGTGGAGGTGGAAGTAAGCGGAGTCCTCGGGAACCGGCTCTAAATCTGGCCATGCAAAACCAGAGAGGTTAGACCTCTAATAGCAAGTACTACAAGGAAGCACGATATGAGGAATTAAAACCAGTAATAAGAGAATATGATAAGTAGGGATGGCAATGGGGCGGGTAGGGGTCGGGGACCATATCCCCCATCCCCATCCCCGAGTAGTGTTTGAATCCCCATCCCCGTCCCCATTCCCCGTCGGGTTTTATTTTTTACCCCCATCCCCATCCCCGTTAAACAATGCATTCCCCGTCCCCGCTCCGTTAGCACTTTCGGGGCCGAATTTTCTCACATCCGTCTCTCGTTCGATTAACAAATTTTTATGTACATTATATAAGTTAAAAAAATTATTTTTATTCAAAAAAACTACATGGCATGTTAATAATGGTTTTCATAAAATAAATATATATTACTAATTAGATCAAAAGAACATACCATTTCCAAAGGGTTGCACATATGGATATGGATATAAGTAATCGGGGTTGGGGATTTATCGGGGCGGGGAGTGCTATACCCATACCCGTCCCCGAATCCGATCGGGGATTTTTTTAATCCCCATCCCCGTTCCCATCCCCGTTTTTAAATCTCCAAACCCGTTCCCATCGGGTAAAAAAATGGGGTCCCCGTCGGGTTCGGGGGGATATTGCCATCCCTAATGATAAGTAGATCTCTGCTTGCCACTGGGATTCACATAACATCACGACACTTCGAACCAACCTCCCAACCAAACAAGGACAGAAGTTGGCCCGTCATGTCCTGACATTCTGATCATCTCAGTTAGGTAACAGAGTAGGTACAACACACAAACAAATCAATTTAAACGGCCATGCAACTACTACGGCTTGCTACTGTGAGTTCCAAGTTATCCTGGAATTATGCAATAAAGGATTCCTCAGCTCTTACTATGTGCAAGCAAGGCTAGTTTACCCAGTCAATCAATTGCGCCAATCATGAATTAGATGAGTCCCAACGGGACGCCCGTCATCAATATACAATATACAATAGATAACATAACCAGATACTGCTCCCTGCCCGTGTGGCAGATTTGCAGTATCTGGGCGGACCAACCGGCCTGTCGGGCACTACTAGTCCCAAGAGGGCTGCCATGTAAGAACTCGGGAATCCATTCTCTCCATGCAATTATTATTTTATTTAACTTAATAGTCTCTACGTTGAGTGAAATCCCATGCCGTGGATCATGGTCATTCAGAATGAGTACTTTCGTACGGGGTACGATATGCACAACTCTACAACGATGCCCGTGCGGTTAGGTTGTAGGTCTTACATAGCGTAATGCAACAATCCAAACTAACCACGGAATAATCATGCCTTGACCATAAAGTACACAT
This sequence comes from Iris pallida, assembly GCA_029216955.1. Classification (NCBI taxonomy): domain Eukaryota; kingdom Viridiplantae; phylum Streptophyta; class Magnoliopsida; order Asparagales; family Iridaceae; genus Iris; species Iris pallida. The sequence goes on from JANAVB010003200.1 coordinate 12,359,930, forward strand.
GCTTCTTTTATAGGAAATAAATAAATAAATAATTTGAAGCCTGCATGTGTACCTGTATGTCAATATTCGGGATCGGCCAATCGATTATAATAGTTCATAGTTAATATGAACGTGTCTCATTCATTCAATTCAATAAGACGACTAGCCAGTCTCTTAGTTCCAACTAGGAACGCATGATCAATTATTAGTCAAGTAACAGTCGGGGTCAATTGACAAGGCATAAAGGTCAAATTAGTATTAAGCATGGTCGAGTCCATAACTAGTATAAAATAGTTGGTAACATATTCTTGAAGCCAAGGAAAAGATCTACAAATTTTATGTTGGGAGTTGAAAGAAATTCTAGCCACAATTCAGTCAAAATAGAACATATGATAGTCAGAAACAACCAAAATAGGCATATGCGGCCTATTCTGCGACATGATATGCGCCTACTGCGACATGCGCCTCATGCGGCTCAACTGCGACATGATATGCGTCTACCGCGACATGCGTCTCATGCGGCTCAACTGCGACATGATATGCGCCTACCGCGACATGCGCCTCATGCGGCTCAACTGCGACATGATATGCGCCTACCGCGACATGCGCCTCATGCGGCTCAACTGCGACATGATATGCGCCTACCGCGACATGCGCCTCATGCGTCTCAACTGCGACATGATATGCGCCTACTGCGACATGCGCCTTAATGCGGCTCATGCGCGACATGATATGCGGCTACTGTGACATGCGCCTTAATGCGGCTCATGCACGACATGATATGCGGCTACTGCGACATGCGCCTTAATGCGGCTCATGCGCGACATGATATGCGGCTACTGCGACATGTGCCTCCTGCTGCAGATGAATATAGAACGAACAAAATGCTTCTTCCATAACTTCCACAAAATAAATCGAAATCTAACTTTTCAAAAGCCAAACTTTAGTAGAATTAAATTCTCTACAACATGGAACCACTTATTTTTGAAAACAACTATGTTTGATAGATCAAAACCCCAAAAGTTCATAAGAAAAACCCAAAACTTAAAACTTAGATCTACACCCAACCATCCATGGAAAACAAAAACTTCAAGACCTAAACTTGTAGAGGAAGAGAAGATGAACAACATAGACTAAAAATAAATGGGGATGCATGAAATCCCTCATGGTGTGCAAGATGTACTTGCCTCTCACAAGTGGGTTAGGGTTTGGTGGAGGAGTAAATTTGAATGAATGAAGAGAGAGAGTGGAAGAAGAACTTTTATATCAAGGTCGAGTGGATCTCCACCATTCATTCTCTCCACCAAATCCAAGCCGTCCATTCCTTTCCATGTTGAACCAAACCGAACCAAGTTGGTTTCCCATGAACCGAAATGAACAAAGAGCCAAGAAAAAGCAGAAAATAAAATACAGAAAAATTAATAAGCGCGAAATTGAAGAATTTAAATACAGAATAAATGCATGATAAATATTAAATAAATACGTTTAAACAGTACATGCATTCAAAAAATACGTATTCTGGAAATGGGAAGTGACATCTCTACCCTCCTTAGAAAAATTCTGTCATCGGAATTTCAAATCCAAGCATGATAGAAACATCAGAGCTGGACTACTCCAGGTATAAGCAATTTAAGTATGCAATCATTCTACAATGTCAATAGTAAGTAACATATCTATGTTGAACATTCCATGATAGCAAGCAATTCTACTTATAAGGTGGCAAGCATGAGGAGTTAAGACAATCAAGGTATACAGAAAGAGATATACCTTGTGAGTCAAACAGGTGCGGATGTGCGGATACCGTGATCGGATATCATCCTCACGTTCCCACGTTGACTCCCCTAAAGAGTGATGACCCCAAGCAACCCGGACAAGGCTAATTGTTCGGTTCTTGAGTATCTTCTCTCTTCGGTCCAAAATAGACACAGGCTGTTCCTCGTAAGACAGGTTGGTACCAACAACCAGCTCAGAATGATCAAGGATATGGCTTGGGTCCGATACATACCTTCGCAATTGAGATACATGAAATACGTCATGCACCTCTCGTAACGAAGGTGGAAGGGATAAACGATAAGCAACATCGCCTATCCTATCAAGAATAACAAATGGTCCTACGTATCGCGGACTCAACTTCCCGCGAACGCCAAATCTAATGACCCCACGAGTAGGTGAGATCCGTAAGAACACGTGGTCCCCAACAGAAAACTCTAGCGGCCTACGATGCTGGTCCGCCCAATGATGATGCCGATCCTGCGCAACTCGAAGTCGCTCTCTAATTCCTTTAATCACTTCCACTGTCTGAACAATCATTTTCGGACCTAATATCTTCCTCTCCCCGATATCATCCCATGCTAGTGGCGACCTACACTTCTTACCATATAGTGCTTCAAATGGTGCCATCTGGATACTGGCTTGATAACTGTTGTTATAAGAAAACTCAACTAAGTGCAGGTGGCTCTCCCAAGATCCTCCAAAATTTAGGGTGCAAGCTCGCAACATATCTTCCAAAGTCTGAATTGTCCTTTCTGATTACCCGTCCGTCTGTGGATGGTAAGCCGTACTAAATCTTAACTTGGTGCCCAGACTATGATGTAAGCTCTTCCAGAAATGTGATGTGAAACGGGTATCTCGGTCTGACACAATGCTGACAGGGACTCCATGCTGCCTGACTATCTGTTGCATGTACAACTCTGCCAACTTTTCTGTAGATTGCCCTACTCTGAAAGGAAGAAAGTGTGCCACCTTCGTAAGCCGATCTACTATCACCCAAATAGCATCCTTACCACTTGGTGATCTCGGTAAACCGGTCACAAAGTCCATTGTGATGTGTTCCCACTTTCATTCCGGGATAGGAAGTGGTTGCAATAATCCAGCTGGCCTCTGCTGCTCTGCCTTCACTTGCTGACATACCAAGCAACGGAAAACAAATCTAGCTATCTCCCTCTTCATTCCGTTCTACCAGAAGTGCTGCTTGATATCTTGGTACATCTTGGTCCCTCTAGGGTGTATAGAATATTGAGAACTGTGAGCTTCTGTCATAACCTCCTGTCTGATATCTCCACTAGGCACACATAGGCGTGGTCCAAACCTAAACGTACCATCTTCATGAATTTGTATCTCCTTTCTGAGTCCTGACTCACATTCTGTTCTAAGCTTCTGAATCCTTGGGTCCTGTGCCTGAGCTACCTTGATCCTGTCTACCAAGTCGGATTGAACTTGTAAACTTGTTAGAACTCCTACATCACTAGGAAGTATAACTTCGATGCCCATCTCCTGAAGGTCTTCTAAGATGTGCTTCTGCGTTGTCAACATAAATGCGCCGCCTCTCTTGCTAAGAGCGTCTGCTACCACATTAGCCTTGCCTGGATGATACTGAAGCTCCACGTCATAATCCTTGATCAACTCCAACCATCTTCTCTGTCTCATGTTCAGCTCCTTCTGAGTAAAGATGTACTTCAGACTTTTATGGTCTGTGTACATGTCTACTCGATCACCATATAAGTAATGCCTCCATAGCTTCAAAGCAAATACTACTGCTGCCAACTCCAAGTCATGAGTTGGGTAATTCTTCTCGTGGTCCCGAAGCTGCCTAGATGCATATGCTATCACCTTCCCGTACTGCATGAGGACACATCCAAGTCCTTTACCTGACGTATCACAATAAACGGTAAAATCTCCGGATCCAACTGGCAATGTAAGAATAGGCACTGATATCAACTTCTGCTTCAGATTCTCAAATGATGCCTGGCATTCTGCCGACCAGACGAATGGTACATCCTTCCGTGTCAAGCGGGTCATGGGTGCTGAAAGTCTTGCAAAGTCTGATACGAATCTCCTGTAATATCCTGCCAATCCCAAGAAACTCCGTACATCTGCTACGGTCTTGGGTACTGGCCAACTCTCTACTGCTTCTACCTTCTTGGGATCCACTGCTACTCCAGCTCCTGATATGATATGACCCAAAAATGAAATATGATCCGACCAAAACTCACACTTGCTGAGCTTGGCATACAACTGGTTCTCTCCCAGAACCTATAACACTTTTCTGAGGTGGTCTTCATGCTCCTCTTCACTGGCAGAATATACGAGAATGTCGTCAAGAAATACAACGACAAACTGATCTAAGTATGGCATAAAGATGCGGTTCATCAAATCCATAAATATTGCTGGAGCCTTGGTCAAACCAAACGGCATTACTAAGAATTCATAATGTCCATACTTCGACCTGAATGCAGTCTTGGGAATGTCCTCCTTCCGAACCCTCACTTGATGATACCCTGAACGAAGATCTATCTTGGAGAAAACTCTAGCTCTGCTCAACTGATCAAACAAGTCGTCGATCCTGGGTAGTGGGTACTTGTTCTTCACTGTTGCCGCGTTAAGCTTCCTGTAATCGATGCACAATCTGGATGACCCATCCTTCTTTCCCACAAGTACCACTGGTGCTGCCCATGGTGATACGCTAGCTTGGATGAACTTCTTATCCTTCAGTTCCTCTATGTGCTGATATACCTTGGCCTGCTCTGAATCTGCCATTCAGTAAACTCGATCTGATATCGGTTTAGTTTCTGGTGCCAATTCTATACTGAACTCAATATCTCTAATCGGTGGTAGCCCTGGAAGTTCTTCAGGAAATACGTCTAGAAATTCTTCAACTACCTTCGGAACTTGGACTTCTTCTATTACCGTTATTACTCCCTGCTCTTGTTGAGTTTCTTCTGATCTGACTAAGGTGAATCTCTTCATGCCTGAAATATCAAAAGATACACTCTCTCTATGAAAATCTATTATCGCATGACTGTCTTTCAGCCAGTCCATGCCTAAGATAACGTCAAAATTTCCAACAGAAAATTCTATCAACCGGGCGGGTAAGGAACGCCCGCAAACTATAACGCTACACGCTAGAATAACTCTACTAACTCCTACGAGCCCATTGCCAGTGAGTATATTCAACCTCCCTGGCAATGCCTCGAACTCCATTCCTAGCCGTATCGCAAATTGTGCAGATATAAATGAGTGTGATGCTCCTGAATCAAACAATGCTACTACGGGATATGAGGCGACGAGAATATTACCTGCCACAACATCTCCCAATGCTAATGCCTCCTCTAAGGACAGAGTGAATGCCTGCCTTCGACCTCCTTGTTGGTTCCCATGTTGCGGCCTAGCCTGGTGCTGCTGCTGGCCCCTGCCTTGATGATGCTGGGGTGGTCTATGCTGGTGTTGCTGCATCGGCGGTCCCTGCTGCCGAAACATCTGAGCCTGTGGCATTAACGGACGCTGGGCCAATGGTCTCACTGCCACTGCGGGTCCTCGATACTGTCCTGCCCCTGGTGCTGGCAGAGCAGGAAACTGCTGCACTGGTCCTCCTGACCTCGAATTCATGGAACATGTGGTAACCCGATGATCTGGATTTCCACATATCAAACACAGTCCGTTCAATGCCCGACACACATCTCTAGTGTGCCCCATCTTTCCATAATAAGTGCAGCCCGCTGGGGGTTGCTGGTTCTTTCTCTGTTGCTGTTGCTGCTGCCTGGGTGGTGCTGGCCCTCGCATTGCCACATCGTGAATGCGAATGCCAAGGGAGGTTGCTGTTGTTCGGGGCGCTGCTCCCCCTCCTCCTTCAATCTGACTGTGAGATCTCTTCTGACCTCCAGTCCTCGCCGTGATCCTCTGAATGGTGATCTCATGCCTTCGGGTTGCCGTCAATACTTCATCAAAAGTCTGATAATTGTGCCCCTCTATCAATTGCAATAGCTCAAGATGAAACCCTTGCTGGAACCTCATAGCCCTCTGGCTCTCTGTTGCTACCATCTCTAGGGCGAACCTGCTCAATCTGCAGAACTCCGCTGCATAAGCATCTACTGTCTTGCCGGCCTGCTTGAGGTTGATAAACTTCTGTTGTAGCTCAAACTGCGCCACAACTCCATAGTACTTCGTCTTGAACCTTGTTGTGAAGTTGTCCCAAGCAACAGGACGTCTGATGCCCACTTCCTCTGATTCCCACCAATCACGTGCGAGATCCTGAAGCAACAACTTTACTTGATCCATACGTTCTTCTGCCGGCACCTTAGCTGCTGTCAGAATAGCCTCAATATCCTTAAGCCATGTATCTGCTGAGATGGCATCCTCCGTTCCTTCGAAACGACGGGGGTTGTACTTGCAAAACCTGGCTGATGCTCCTGAACCTGGCCTTGCCCCTCTTTCCAAAGCTGTCTGCAACCCTTGATTGAGTAATACGTTCTGCTCTTGCAACTGAGCGTGCATGCACTGCTGGGCTAACATCTGATGTTGCTGAGTAGCCATCATCCCTCTCATGATCTCTAGAAGAGCCGGTGTGTCCATTTCCGTAGGGATAGGTGGAACTGTTGGTGGTGGTGGAACATCCGGATACTGCAATCCAGCTGCTGCTTCCACTATCACTTCTTCTTGGATAATCTCTTGAGTTAGTACCGGCCCTTGTTGCTGACCAACATGGTCAGGTTGTCCATGTTGCTCTTGTTGTTGTTGTCCAGTCCTGGCAGATGCGGACGAAGTGTCCCTAAGAAAGGGGACAAAAGAACAATCAAACGATCGGACAGGAAAGATCAATGAAGTCAAAGGATACCGGAATGTCAAGTTGGAGTCGAGAGTAACGAATTATGAGATCAAGGGGGAACATGTGTGATTGAGACATCCTATAAATTAAAACATCCCACAAGTCTGAAATCAGACCTGCATGGGCCACCACTAAAACCTTGTCACGCCCCAGAACCAGAATACTGGAGAGCGAGAGAATGACTCAGCCAGCTACGTATTACGGGTAGATGAATACCGTATAATACGATCAATGCTGTCTAAAAGACGAGGGGGTGCATACTACATGAAAGTCTCACTATTGGTCACTTCACATCTATTGTCTCAATCATTCAAATAAGAAACAGAAATAGAGAACATGTAAGATAAAGCAGTAAGGCGTCCCAAACGCTCAGTCAAAATGTTCTTGATATCTGGCTTTACAAAACATAGCCAGATGATGTAGCAAAGTATACACAATTGTTATCAGCTGCAGTCTGACTTAATTACAATTATGCAAAAGTAAGTGCAAGACAATCCGACTAACATGTCGGTGCTAAACGGCAAAGTATAAAATAAATAACAAAACGAGCGGGGAGGTAAGGAACCCACTCGAGTCCTCCTGCGATCATCTCTCTAGTATTGACCATCTTGGAGGTGGAAGTAAGCGGAGTCCTCGGGAACCGGCTCTAAATCTGACCATGCAAAACCAGAGAGGTTAGACCTCTAATAGCAAGTACCACAAGGAAGCACGATATGAGGAATTAAAACCAGTAATAAGAGAATATGATAAGTAGATCTCTGCTTTCCACTGGGATTCACATAACATCACGACACTTCGAACCAACCTCCCAACCAAATAAGGACAGAAGTTGGCCCGTCATGTCCTGACATTCTGATCATCTCAGTTAGGTAACAGAGTAGTTACAACACACAAACAAATCAATTTTAACGGCCATGCAACTACTACGGCTTGCTACTGTGAGTTCCAAGTTATCCTGGAATTATGCAATAAAGGATTCCTCAGCTCTTACTATGTGCAAGCAAGGCTAGTTTACCCAGTCAATCAATTGTGCCAATCATAAATTAGACGAGTCCCAGCAGGACGCCCGTCATCAATATACAATATACAATAGATAATATAACCAGATACTGCTCCCTGCCCGTGTGGCAGATTTGCAGTATCTGTGGGGACCAACCGGCCTGTCGGGCACTACTAGTCCCAAGAGGGCTGCCATGTAAGAACTCGGGAATCCATTCTCTCCATGCAATCATTATTTTATTTAACTTAATAGTCTCTACGTTGAGTGAAATCCCATGCCGTGGATCATGGTCATTCAGAATGAGTACTTTCGTACGGGGTACGATATGCACAACTCTACAACGATGCCCGTGCGGTTAGGTTGTAGGTCTTACATAGCGTAATACAACAATCCAAACTAACCACAGAATAATCATGCCTTGACCATAAAGTACACATGCTTCTTTTGTAGGAAATAAATAAATAAATAATTTGAAGCCTACATGTGTGCCTGTATGTTAATATTCGGGATCGGCCAATCAATTATAATAGTTCATAGTTAATATGAACGTGTCTCATTCATTCAATTCAATAAGACGACTAGCCAGTCTCTTAGTTCCAACTAGGAACGAATGATCAATTATTAGTCAAGTAACAGTCGGGGTCAATTCATGACAAGACATAAAGGTCAAATTAGTATTAAGCATGGTCGAGTCCATAACTAGTATAAAATAGTTGGTAACATATTCTTGAAGCCAAGGAAAAGATCTACAAATTTTATGTTGGGAGTTGAAAGAAATTCTAGCCACAATTCAGTCAAAATAGAACATATGATAGTCAGAAACAACCAAAATAGGCATATGCGGCCTATTCTGCGACATGATATGCGTCTACTGCGACATGCGCCTCATGCGGCTCAACTACGACATGATATGCGCCTACCGCGACATGCGCCTCATGCGGCTCAACTGCGACATGATATGCGCCTACTGCGACATGCGCCTCATGCGGCTCAACTGCGACATGATATGCGCCTACCGCGACATGCGCCTCATGCGGCTCAACTGCGACATGATATGCGCCTACCGCGACATGCGCCTCATGCGGCTCAACTGCGACATGATCATGCGCCTACTGCGACGTGCGCCTTAATGCGGCTCATGCGCGACATGATATGCGGCTACTGCGACATGCGCCTTAATGCGGCTCATGCGCGACATGATATGCGGCTACTGCGACATGCGCCTTAATGCGGCTCATGCGCGACATGATATACGGCTACTGCGACATGTGCCTCCTGCTGCAGATGAATATAGAACGAACAAAATGCTTCTTCCATAACTTCCACAAAACAAATCGAAATCTAACTTTTCAAAAGCCAAACTTTAGTAGAATTAAATTCTCTACAACGTGGAACCACTTATTTTCGAAAACAACCATGTTTGATAGATCAAAACCCGAAAAGTTCATAAGAAAAACCCAAAACTTAAAACTTAGATCTACACCGAACCATCCATGGAAAACAAAAACTTCAAGACCTAAACTTGTAGAGGAAGAGAAGATGAACAACATAGACTAAAAATAAATGGGGATGCATGAAATCCCTCATGGTGTGCAAGATGTACTTGCCTCTCACAAGTGGGTTAGGGTTTGGTGGAGGAGTAAATGTGAATGAATGAAGAGAGAGAGTGGAAGAAAAATTTTTATATCAAGGTCGAGTGGATCTCCACCATTCATTCTCTCCACCAAATCCAAGCCATCCATTCCTTTCCATGTTGAACCAAACCGAACCAAGTTGGTTTCCCATGAACCGAAATGAACAAAGAGCCAAGAAAATGTAGAAAATAAAATACAGAAAAATTAATAAGCGCAAAATTGAAGAATTTAAATACAGAATAAATGCATGATAAATATTAAATAAATACGTTTAAACAGTACATGCATTCTAGAAATACTTATTCTGGGAATGGGAAGTGACACCCTATTCAGCCGTATGGGCTGTTCTCTGCCAGCCGCATGAGATCATTCCTGGCCGCATATGCCTTAGCCGCATGGCTCTCCTATAGCCCTGTGTATTGATATTTTATTAGATATTTTATGCCCATTTTATATCCTTACGCCTTTTTGTCCTGAACTTGATAAATCATGATTTGATTGACATGATTGAAATGACAGTTGCACATGATCTGATAGTGACCCGTAGTGGTGCACTCCTGACAAGTAAACATGACATGACCTGATAGTGGCCCGTCATGGCGCACTCTTGACCAGTGCACTTGACATAAAAATATGGCATGATATATCTTGATAAGCTGTTGCGACGGCTACCTGATATGACATGACCTGTATAATTAATCCTAGACACCGTGGGCGATTGTGCTTGTACAAATAATCCAGTCCTGTCTTGTATCATGTCTAGGAGGGAACTCCTGAGTACCACGGTCAGGAATACCCATTGAAATGGACTAAGGCTAATAACTAGATTTATACACTAGTCATAAAGAGGTCTCCCAGCTACAGGCAATCCCGTTACCTGGGCACGCCTTGGAATCTGTAGCCTGCCGTCGAGTAGGGCACATTTCCAGCACACTGTCATGTGTTGCACCCTTCAAGCTACCTAAGGGTACATGCGTTTCCTGGACGATGTACCCACCTGAATTCAACTCTAAATCTTTTAACCCGGGTAACCTGGATGGACTGCAGGGCTTGTGGCTGTGGAAGATTCTCACTCCATCTTGCTAGTAACTAGGCTTGTGATAACCCTAGTTAGTTAAAGTATCAAGCCGTACTCATTGCTTGGTCGTGATTGATTGAATGGGGAATAATCTGTCTAGTCTTGATCCTGAACAAGATTGCTATATGTCCTGATTTTCTTATATTATTCTGCCGATAAATGATGGGAAACCAAGCTCCGTTCAGATGAAGGGTTACAACCCCGGTCCTTGTTTGGTTTACGGGTTGTAACCTAGTTATCTGAATAGTTCCATGGTATCTCGTCGTATATCATCCTGATATGTTTATATAATTCAAGTTCTGTTATTTATTTACATTATGTGAGGATTGCTGGTTTTAGTTCCTAAGTGAAGCCTCCTTTGTGGCACTTGCTCTTTCTGGGATCTGATCCAGTTGGTTTTGTATGGCCAGATACCAGAGCAGCTTCAGAGGATCTATCGGTTTTTCAGCCCGATGGTGAACACCGGACGTAACCAAGACAACGAGTGGGTTTCTTTTGTCCTTCCACTTTATTGTAAAATTATTCTTTTGAGGCGTTTAGCCGCCGAGCAAGTGTTAGCTCGTGTACATTTTTACTTACTGTCTGCCTACGGGCTGTAACATGATTGGCAACTTAGGGTTGATCATGTATGACTAAAACTCTTGATAGTCCTCACATTTTGTAACGACTAGCTTCATGATCAGCTGAATATGTAATATTTGGGATGCCTTACTATTGTATATTTGGTGATCTTACATCTTGTAACATTTACTTACTTGCTTGTGATTGAGACACTAGGCTTGTTATCGATCTTAAGAGACTGTTGGCTTGTAGATAAACCCTCATATATCTAGACAGCCGTGACCGTATAGTGGAGTGGATTCCATTTCATTATACGTAGCTGGCTATGTCTGCCCCCGCTCTCCAGTATTCTGGTTCGGGGGCGTGACAGCCACAATTTCTGGCAATCCTCAATACTTCTAAGACTGTCAGAAATTGTGGCAGTCCTGATATGGACTTGCTGTACAACAAGTCCATTTCAGGACTCCCACAATTTTTGGCAGTCCTCAATACTTCTAGGACTGACAGAAATTGTTGCAGTCCTGATATGGATTTACTGTACAACAAGTCCATTTCTTCTACAACTATGATTTCATCCAATATTTCTTCTATTAATGAAGAAAATTGATTAATAGATTAATAGATTTGATATATTTGATAACCAAATTTATTCTACAACTAGGATTTCATCCATAATTTTCACAAGTTGGTTTATTTTCTTTCTTCTTGTTCTTCTTTCTTCTTGTTCTCTTGTTCTTCTTCCATGATGCCTAAACAAGAAGAAAAAAAATAAAATAGGGTTTGGAGAAAGAGATGTGAGGAAGGAGACGAACAAAAAAAAAAAAACAAAAAAAATGGCTTGTATACTTACATTTGGGCTAGTCCTGAGTAATTTTTCAAGTTGCAAACTTGTAAATAAAAAAAAAAAAATCAGATTTGGGTTTGTCCTGATCAATTTTGATGTGCCCTTATAATTAGCCAAAAAAAAATAGGGCCTTAGTTTAGTAATACATGGCATGCCAATAACCAGGGACGAAACTAGGTTGTGGGCTAGGTTGGGCTTCAGTCCATTCTCATTTTCCATATAAGTCAGTCCACACTCCACACCCAGCCTATCCTAATTAATCTACCCCAATCTACTTTAGTTCGAATTTTTTGTTTCGTCTTTGCCAATAACATTACAATCCGACACTTATAAATATATTTAATCTTAACCATTGCAATCTAATTATTTAACTGATATCCATAATTATTTAATTTTTTTAAATAAAATATATATTAGTATTTTAAATAGATGATGTGTCATATTTATAAGAGAGAGACATGATCATGACCGATCCTAAACTCATGGGGATCCGAGACGAACTTACAAAATGGACGGTGGTCTTGGTAGCCCTGGACATGATTGAGACACGAGCAGTTGCGACAACAGATTTGCTCTCAAATTCCAAACCAAAAAGTAGTCTTCAACAACTAATCACAGTTATGTGGACTTGTACATGTGTCCGAAGTATTTGGAGCAGAATCCGCCAGTGGCATCTGTGTGGATGGACACTCGGTTCAACTTTGGCGAAGGCGCGACGGTTCCTGGTTCCCTGCTGTTTGGTCCCAGGTTCATGGCATCCAGGCTCTACCAGCTCTGCCCACCTGAGGTAAGTCCAGTACTCGCCTTCGTAACTCGATTCGATACGACACATTTCTGACACAGTAATACGGAATCGACACCTATTCTAATATGCATATTCGATACACATATATGTCCAACACGATGTGATATGAACACACGACATGAATTTTGGAGTGTCCGTGCTTCTTAGGCTTCTTGATGAAGCAGGATGTGATGCTGGGAACTACACTCGTGAGAGAATCCTTCCTGTTCTTAGAGGATATGGGAAGCTCGCCGGCCTTCTCCGAGGGCGGATATGGGTCCGTCGCGACCGCCTACATCGTCTGCGGGGAGGACGCGGCGATCACCGAGGACTACCAGCGGTTCATGATCCGGAACCACCCTGTGAAAGAGGTGATAGAGATCGAAGGGGCGGACCACATGCCGATGCTCTCGACGCCACAGGAGCTGTGCCGGTCGCTCATCTCCATTGCTGACCATGCCTCCTATTCTACTGCATAGCTATAGTTACGTTCTAAATATGCAAGGTTGTTCAATGATCGAATAAAAATTGTAAGCTTCTAAGCAACTCTAAATCCTTTGCTTTCAGTTATTGTTGTTTGTTATTGGGAAAAAAAAAATCTACCATCTCAATGTCATGATTTAGAACGATCTGAAATTCATTTTGACATTTGTACATCGGATCACGAATTCAATATTACCATTGGTTTCATGACGTCGTAATTTTAGCCTAAATTTATATATAACTTGTCAGTTTTTTACTCGAACTAATTTGGTTCAATTTACACGAAAACACCTTCTAACACGAAAACGGAGATTTTTGGTCTTGACATTTTTATAAACTTCTTATATGAATCTTGGGTATTTGGTATCATCGGTACTCATTTGTGATAGTTGTATATGCATTTGAGCTCATCTCAGTCTTTTTTCATATTTTCGGACTATTTTTCTATCGATACGTTAGTGTATGACACATCGACTTCATATATTCTTCAGACAAGTACCCTACATGGCTACATAGAGAGGTACCTGGATGATTGTTAGTGCCGGGGCACAATTTTTCGATGGAAAACTGAGAATATGAAACAATTGTAAAAACAATGTTCCAACGCAACACTTCTAGGAAGGTTGCGTAAGTATAACGAAGATCTAAAAAGATATCGTTATGATATTACGAGAATCTAAAAAGATTTCGTAATCACAGCAATCAGATCGTAGTACTTCTAAAAAGAAGATACAATCAGAGTTACTGGCAGCAACGAAGAAGATGACTGGCGAAAGATGTTAGATGGCCTGCTGGGGTGAATGATCACCGTTGCTCAAAGCTTTATTCGCCCTACACGAACAGCTTCCAGGAACCAGCAAGTTCGTCGGAGAACTTGGAACACTCCTGCTCTTCTGACTCCTCGGATCGACACGAACTCCCGTGCAAGAGCAACGCTGGTGCGGCGCCTTTCCTCTCTCTCTCTAAGGTTGCAGATCAGAACTGTGTTAAAGAACACGTCTGAATTCTCTGTTTACTTGTGCTAAAGAACACTTTGTAAACTTTCTGGAGGCTTCTCTTTCTATTCTGTAATGAGCCTTGAGAGAGAGGATGCCTTATATAGGCCCTGCAGCAACTGGTCGGTTGCCACAAAGTTAGGGACGTGGTAATAACCATCCCGAACATGTAGCAACCGTCCAGAACATGCAAACGCACGTTCTGCTGCCAATTGCGCACACCCAGCGCTCCTTGCACTTTGTGCGACAGAGCGTGCAATGAACTGTGAACATTGCGCACACTGCACGCACTGTGCGCACTGTACGCACTGCGCACACTGTGCAACCAGCGCAACCAACGCAACCCAGCACAACCCTGCGCAACCCTGCGCAACCCAGCACAACCCAGCGCACCCAAGCGCAACCTGAGCGCAACCTGGGCGCGTACCTGGGCAGCGCAACTGGACTTGCGCACCTGGACATGCGCAACTGGGCAGCACAACTGGGCTTGCGCAACTTGGCTGCGCAAGTGGCTCGCGCAACTAAAGTGCACTATGCGCCTAGCGACGATGCTGACGTGCTAAGTGCAAAGTACGCCAACAAAATGCCACATTATGCCTCACGAGCCCATGAGCCCGAGTCCGAGTCCGAGTCCGAGCCCGAGTCCGAGTCCGAGTTGCTATGTCCCTACGGGGCTTAGCTCATATGGAAATAAATTTCCCAAGAGCAAAAAGCATGATGCTTTTATTGTTGATTTTAGCATTTTTTCCATTAGAAAAATAACCCCACATGGCAAGCCCATGTGCACCTCCACACCACATGTGCATCCCCAATAATAGCAAAGCTAATATATAGAGATACAAACTCTTTGGCCTATCCGATGTGGGACTAAAGTTTCTAAAGGAAAGGCCAAAACTCCAACAATCCCCCACATATCTCTATATATATGGGTATAAGTGTTCCCCACAGTAACTGTCCATCATGCATTAGGAGAGATGTCGCTGACGACTTGAATCTTCCCGCATGGATCAAAAATCAAACTATAATACAGAAATGGACTAAGCCTTGAATTCTGCATCATAACTGAAATTCTTTTCACTCACATAATGTAGTTACATGTGCTTCTGGCTGCACTTTAAAGGCCCTGTGCCAGCCTGGTTTCAGTGTATAATTTTGGGCGTCTACAAGTTTACCCTCAAGAGACGGCCTGATATCTCTTTGTCCATACACTATAGATAAGTTCATTATAAAGAGACATGGCATGAAGCGCTTTGCGCTTCCCTTGCGGTGCTACGCCTCCATGACATGGCTTAAAGCCGAGGCCTTACCCCGTACCGGGAACCTCATCGTAGTGTCATACTACTGTAGCATGAGGCAACCGCCTCTTTGTAGTGCCAAACTACCCAGCATGAAGCCTTAGGCTCCCTTGCGGTGTTACGCCGCAACGACATAGCTTGTAAGGCCGAGGCTTTATTCCTAACCGGGTACCTCATCGTGGTGTCGTGCCACTGTAACATGAGGAACTCCTCCTCTTTGTAGTGCTGACTACACCCCTCTTTATTTTTTAACATACAGCATTAGGCTAACTGCCTATTTGCGGTACTACGCCGCTGTGACTTGCCCTGCAAAGCCGAGGCTTTATCCTATTCCTGGGCAGCACCCCACATATAGGAACCTCATTGTGGAGTCACCCCACTGTAGCATGGAGTTTCACTCCTTGTAGTGCTGCTCTACCGTGCTTCCTGTAAAGCACACCAGGCATTCACTCTGCCTGAGAACTCATTAAGGCAATTAAGCCAACCTTCCTACAGGAACCGTTTTCCACAGAAAACAACAGTAGACAATAGTGGTTATAGGTCCGTAACCTCTCCATGCCCAATAGAACATGTACCCACCGTTCCTGATATTCTTCCGATTAGTGGTCCTCCCTTGAACCAAAAGCTAGATGCCTAGTAGATAAATCTTTGAACTAATAGCATAAAATTTTATGGTAGGAATACAATAATACAATATCAGAATGCCTTCAAGCCCATTTTACAAGCTGTGTCATTGACCAGCTGGCACTTAAGGCCATTGGTGAACGGATCCGCCAGGTTCTCCTGACTCCGAACATTAATAACTGCAATAACACCTCTCTTGATAAGTTCGTGTACTGCCCTGTGCTTCAACCGCACAGTCCTCTTCTTCCGTTGAAGAGGTCATTTGATGCCACCGCCGCAGTCGCCTGGTTGTCGCAGTATATCGGTATCGCCAGTATTTGCGCCCCAACCATTGGAAGATCATACATGAGCTCCCGAAGCCATTCTGCTTCCTCGGCTGCGGTATCAAGTGCAAAGAACTCAGATTCCATGGATGACCGCGAGAGCATAGTCTGCTTCTTCGACTTCCATAATATAGCAGCTCCACCCATTGTGAAAACGAATCCACATGTGGACCTCTCGCTCTCCACCTCTGAGCACCAGCTGTCATCACTGAAGCCTTCCACTACCGGCAGATCTCCGCTGTAGTACAGTGCATATGTCTGAGTCTTCTTGAGATATCTCATAACCCGTTTCACAGCTTTTCAGTGTTTAGCACCTGGGTTGCTCGTAAAACGACTCAGCATTCCCACGACGAAAGCTATGTCAGGCCTTGTGGCATTAGTAGCATACATCAAACTTCCGATTACGCTAGCATACTCCAGCTGCCTGACGCTTTCTCCTGAATTAGGCTTCAGCTTCAGATCATATCTGTACGGCGTATCGATCCCTGGAAGATCCCGATACCCATAACGAGTGATCATTTTCTCAATATAACGAGACTGTGACAGCGCTAGTCCAGTGTCTGTCCGGATGATCTTGATCCCTAAGATCACATAAGCTTCCCCCAAGTCCTTCATACTGAACTTGCTTGAGATGAATTTCTTTGTCTCCGTGACACAACTAATATCTGTACCTAGGATAAGCATGTCGTCTACGTACAGACAAACGATCACACCTCTTCCATCAGCGAACTTCGTGTAAACACACTTGTCAGTATCGCTGACCATGTAGCCATTTGACCTTATAACTTTGTCAAATTTCTCATTTCACATCTTGGGAGCCTGTTTAAGACCGTACAAGGATTTTACCAACTTGCAGACTTTGTCTTCAAGACCCCTGATGACAAATCCCTATGGCTGTTGCATGTAAATCTCTTCGGTCAGCTCGCCATTTAGGAAAGCCGTATTCATATCCATCTGATGTATCACCATCTTATGTATTGCTGCGAGAGCAATCAACATTCTGATGGTGGTCATCCGGGCTACTGGAGCATACGTGTCAAAATAGTCAATCCCCTGCTTCTGAGAAAACTCCTTGGCTACCAACTTAGCCTTGAACTTGTCAATAGTTCCGTATGCTTTCATCTTTTTCTTGAAGATCCATTTGCATCCGATGGATTTCGCTCCTTCAGGAAGATCAACCAACACCCAAGTATTATTTGAGATGATGGAATCAATTTCATTGTCAATCGCCTCTTTCCAGAAAACCGCGTCTCTAGTCTTCATCGCCTCATCATAGGTAAGCGGATCAGCTTGTCACGACCCGCTCCCGAATAATCGGACACGAGTCGGACACGCCCAGCCTTCGTCGTTAGACACGACGAAGTAAGCTGTACCAGAACTAGGGAAAATCTAACAAGTCAAGTAAATGAGAAGTAATGTCACAGCATATCTATAAACGATCCCAGAATATTCAAATACATGTCTAAGCATTTTATTATTACATTCATCCAGAAATGTAACTAAAGTCTGACTAAAGTCTCAAAAGCAGGAAAGACAACTAAAAGGAAGATAACTAGGCTTCTGCAGCCTCTATGTCACAAGCAGCTCCAGCTGGCTCAAGGAAAGCAGTATCATGTCCATAGTATGTGTCACACAAAGCCCCCATCTCACCTATCATAACATATCCAGTCAGGAGCGGAGCAAAGCACAGTTCTAGGTAATGAACAATAACATAATGATATGGAAAGTAAATGCTGGAAGAACAGGATAAGAACAAGTATGTAAAGAACATGAAGATCATGAACTACTGCTATAAAGATACATGAAAGATCATGACAATATAAGATGCAGTAAAGATCACGACTAATATCAAGATCAGGATCAAGAGAAACTAATGTAAGAACAATATCCTGAACATGTGTTTATATGTTTGAAATACTACTTAGATATGTGACCGGCTTGGGTAAGATCATGAAAGAACATGAAAGGATCCTGGAAGATCATGTAATGGTACGGCTTAGGGCCCGCGTGCACTGTGCGAGGCCTAAGCTAAAGATCATGAATAAGTAACCGGGTTTAGTCACATATCTAGAGTATTTCCCCACCCCAAGATACAAGTAAGAACATGAAAGAACAAGCCAGAAAGAACATGAACGTGTCGCAGTGTGTCAGCAATAAAGAACAAGGAAAATGCACTGAACAAAACCATAGAATGTACTTGCCTGGCTCCAGCAATATGGTAGGCAATCTAGCTGGATGTTCTCCTGTTAACAATAGTGATGTACAAGTTGGTTAATAAACTATGCTAGTTGCTTCTAGGTTAATTAAAGTTAAGAACTAAATCTTTATCTTGATTCTGTCCAAATAAGATAGTCTTATTTGGAGGTTCACAAGTTACATTACACTAGGTTTAACTACTAACTTCTTGTTCTCTTGGGAAAATCAAATGCTAAACACAACCCTTGGTTTTACGTGTTTAACACTAAGAGTTTCTATAAGTTTATAATTCAAAAACTCATTATATATATAGAGTTAGCATTGCAACTTTTTATATATATAAAAGTGGTTTGTTTTATAAACTTGGTTTATTATTTAAAAGAAAGTTATTTAAGTAAAGAGTTAACTAATCAGTAGTAATTAAGGAAAAGTTAACTAATTGTTTTAGTTATAAAATTGGTTCTAAGAGGATGTTTCCATCAACTCACAATAAATGGGAAAATAACATTTATTATTTATAAAAATAAACTACAGACAGTCCTGCCCAAAGGCAAAGTTCAATGGCTGGCCCACAACCACTCGGCCCACTTACCCAACAGTCTGCCACCCGGTCAACCCAAAACCAAGGATCAGTTCAGACCCGACTATCTAACCAGCCCAACTATAACTATTACAGCATATAAGCCCGGCCCAACACAGCCCAGCCAAACCAGCCCATCAATTATTAATTACAGTCATCCAGCTATAATTAAATAATATTACAACACATTCAGTATGGCCCAGCCCATACTAACAGCCCACAAAAGAATATACAAATAAGCCCCCTGAATAAACACCAACCGGCCCAACAATTAATAGCTGTAAACTGCCAAAATCCACCGCCGGTCAGGCCCACAATCCAAGGCCAGTCACGTCAGGGTCAAGTCACATCATCTCCTTGGTGTCCAACACGCACGTCGGACACGGGAAAGAGGACACGGCTACAGCAAGGTCCATCAAAGTTCTAGCCACGAGTCCGCGCCACTTCGTATCCGACACGAACATCGGATACGAACAGGTAGGTACAGCCACAGTCCAGTCGGGACAGAGGTCCAACAGTCAGAAGATCCCCAGCAACAAATAACAGAAAAGAGAAAGAAGAAATCATCAATTAAAATATATAAAATATGCATGCAGTGTCGGACACGAGAGTGTCTGACTATGAGATCTCAGTTCAGCAAAATGGAACCAAACATCATATCCCAAAATTATGGCATGCATGCAGTGTCAGACACGAGAGTGTTAGACACAAGATCTCAGTCCAAAAAGAAAGGATTCCGAATATCAGATCTTCCCAAAAATCCACACAGAAATGGATAAGGAAAACATTCCAAAAACAAACCCATCCCTGACTTTAACGAACCGAGCAACCCTAGAGTCACCACTGGGTTTGTTAGGTCTAGGCCAACCGACAGCATGCAAGTAAAAGAAACAGATCCACTGGATCCTCCACAGGAAACACCATCGAAAACCCACACTCAATCAGATCTGGAACCATTACCAGATCTGGAGTAAAAACCAACAGAAATAACATCACAACCACAGAAATAGTCACAGATCAACTTGATCTCAAAGAATCAACTAAAGAACATCATAGATCTAACATGCAACCCAAAATAACCGCATGCAAGGGTCGATCTACAAGATCGGACCACAGAAACCCTAGATCCATCGGATCTGAACAGTTAGAACTGTTCGAAGAGAAGAGAACATCATTGATCTCTCACAAACCCAGCTAAACCCTAGATCTCGTCACCGATCAAAAGATCTCAGAGTCTAGGCCATAGATCTGCCATAGATCTGACCAACAGTAGAGATTAGGGTTAGGGTTAGGGTTTACCCTCTGGAAGTCGAAGCCCAAAGCTCGTCGAGGAAGAAGAAAGGAAGAAGACGAAGCAACAGCACGCGAAGAGAAAGGAACCCGTGCCGAGAAGAAGACGAAGAGACACCGAGCTCGAGTTACTGCCAAGCTTCCAGAGTCGCCGCCGTTAAAGCCATCATCGCCGAAGCCACCACCAGCGCCATCGAGGAAGTCGCTTCGCTCAGGATGGAAGTCGCCTCGCTCAGATCATCACCGCCATCAGAGTCGCCGAAGGTCGTCGGAGAAGAACGCTCGAGAACGGCGAAGTTCTCGAAGAGTCGGCGGGGTGCTCGAAGAGTCGGTGGAGGAATCGAGAGAAGAGAGAGAAAATTAAACAGCTGACTGTTCTCGAACAGTCGGTTTAATAATTAACGAAATAGAAATTTTGCATATAACCCCCTCCGCCAAATGGCAAATAAGCAGAAAACCCCTCCTCCTTTTCATAATTAACCCGCAACTTCATTTAATAAGAAAATTTACAAATACCCCCTCTTCCTTTTCATAATTGCATAAAATATTTAAAAACAGTTTTTAAAATAAGAAACATAATATAAAAAGAATTGTTACAACAACTTCAAATTTTGTAAAATTGTCAAAAGTTAATTCATTCAATATGTTTCCAAATTATAAATAATAAGTATAGTAAATGAATTTTTAATTTATTTAAGAAAAACTGGAAAGTGGAGTTACAAATTATCCCCCCCTCAAAAAAAATTTCGTCCTCGAAATTCGAAGGACAACAAAACAATCAAGGCAAAAACACAAGGAAGATTCAAGCTCAAGCCATTTATTGTATTTAAAGGTTTCAATTATCAAAATACAATTAGGCAAACAAAGTGGGATCTCTCTCCCGCATCTCGTCCTCGCCCTCCCATGTGGACTCTCCGGAGAGTGGTGTCTCCACATGACGCGGACAAGAGGAATGGTCTGGTTCCGCAGTCGCTTCTCCCTCCGGTCGAGGATCTCTACTGGCTGCTCCTCGTAAGTCAATCTCGGGCCCACCTCCAGCTCGGAATAGTCCACCACATGGCTCGGGTCTGGAATGTATCGTCGAAGCTGAGATACGTGAAAAACATCGTGCACTCCCTCCAACCTAGCTGGAAGCGCTAGTCGGTACGCCACCTCGCCAATCCGTGCTGTCACGTCGAATGGTCCAATGAATCTTGGACTGAGCTTCCCGCCTCTGCCGAATCTGATGACGCGTCGGTGAGATCTTCAGGAATACTCTGTCTCTAACCTCGAACTCAAGTGTCCGTCTGCTGCTGTCCGCCCAGTGCTTCTGTCGATCCATGACGCTCTGAGCCTTGAGTCCAAGTACACACAAGAAGTTTGGGGTATCACGCTTTGACAAAGATCGAGGACCAAATAGTCACAATGTGGAAGGAATTTCAATTACAACTTATAGGGGTAAAATCATGAAGACAAACTATTAACTACGATCAAAATTGATAGTTTAACACAAGTGGACTAGGACAAGATAGGAAAACATGGTCAAATAGACATGATTGAAGATTGAAGTTTAGACAAGACACAAGAAAATATGGAATCACAATCTGGTAATATACAATTTTTAGGAATTCAATGATATAACGATAAAATGCTAGAAAGAAAATTTAGCAAGGGTTGATTGAGGAGACGTACGAAATACTCAGGAGATACAGTATCAAATCAGGATGAACGTGCAAGGATCTGTGATTTTCGAAAACCATTAATCATATGAAAAGAAATATAATTTCTATGGTATCCGAAAACATATTGATATTTGAAATCACTTTACTTAGAATCCCTGCCCCGCCAGTGTATGTCTGGCTGCAGTGAACTTTCGGTTCCATGACTTAAATATCAATATGTTATCGAATAACATATCAACTTATTCATTTCCAAACAATTATCGACGAAGCAACTCAAGAGATCTAAATATGAAGAATATGACAAGTCTCGACAATCCTCGAAAACCTATGGGTCTGAAATCACTTCAACTTAGAGTTCCTGCCTCGCCAGTGCGCTACTGGCTGCAGTGAACCCTCAGTCTCCATAATCCAGCTAATGGCTGCAGCGCGCAACTGTCATGCCACAGTAGGTCATCGAATAGCCTCTCGACTTTATCCCTAGGAATTTCAAAAGAGTTTCAAGGAATTCAAAATGAATTTCAATAGTCCAAGTCATGGAAATGGTGAAATTACCTGACTGTTAGAATACATGAGTTTATTAGGTACTAAAAATGACAAGGGATCCAATCAGTGAGTACAAAAGGGCAGCCAGGGGGATTTAAAATTTTTAGACAGGGAGCGAAGTTTCAAATTATGACGGAATTTCAACTGATATCGGAAATGGTAACAAGATTCCACATATGGGACGTTATCTTGAAAGGATAACAGAGTCTCAAAGGACGAACTGAGGCAAGGTATCGGATAGAAGACAAGTTTCAAAATAAGAAATAAAATTCCGCACTGGAAACGAGTTTCAATAAAATCTCGAATAACAATGAAAACTTGAATAGAAAACGAAATCTCCAATAAAGTACACAATGGAAAATAGAAAATCAAGTATCAACAAAGTCGTGAATAAGGAACAAATTCTCGAATAGAAAATCTCAATGAGGAGACAAGATTTGGAATAGGGAACACAGTCTCAACGAGTTGTGAGTAGGAACTGAAATTCAAAGTCTGGTAAATCTTGGATGGGAGGCAAAATCACGAACAAAACAAAGTCTCGAAATAGGAAACATGATCTTAAATTTTCGAATGGAATCAAGTTATGAATAGGAAAAAGAATCAATGGGTGAGTAAAACAATATCCATGAAACAAGCGATACTTCAAATAGGGAACAAGATCGAAGCAAGGTTGTGAACAGAATAATTTCCAAGTAGAAACAAGCCACGTAGGAAACGAATCTCACATAGGGAACAGGTCGAAACCGAAGTTTTCAAACGATGTCTTGAATGGTGAATAGAAACAAGTACTGAATAAAATCAAATTCCAACTATCCACAAATAGAAAACTGAACTTCGGAAAGAAACAAAATTTACAAATTGTAACTAGTCCTGAATAGGAAACAAAATTCCTGAGTAGAATCTCGAAAAGAGCAAGGTTACGAAGAATGGATTGGAGGAGTACCAATCAACGAATAGGAAACAATATCTCGAGTTAAGTTTCGAATACCAACCAAGATTCCAAAATAGAAAACAAGAAGTTCCCAGAAATGGTCTAGATGCTAAAAGAAATTTAAGAAAAACTAGGCTGCTAATCAAGATACATGGTTTTTCCAACCATGCAAAAATCTTCAGTCTTTAGTCTGTCTTCAGTATTCCTCCGGAACGGAAATCTTTTTAACCTCCTTCAATTGTCCTGGCGTAGGTTGATCCCTGCGGTAGTACTCCATGTGGTTGCTGATTCTGAAAAGGTGGTTCTCTTTTGCTATAGTCTGATGCTCCTCGCGCTTGTTCTCGGGCAATGTGATCAACGTTCTTCAGCAATCCATGATTTGGTGGGCAGTCGATCCGTAGAACAAGCATAGACTCTATCTTTTGCGGCACTCTTCATAGTGGCATCCCGAGAGGTGGCAGTAATTGTAAATGATCGTCGGCTGGATCTGAATCTGGATCTCCCGCTGAGGCTGAAGTGCAGGGCTCTGGTAGGAATATATGACTGCTGGCGTGCTGGCTGCTGAGATCTGCTCCTGATGATGCGACTGGTGGTGCGATCGAAGAAACACCGACTGAGTGTTACGATGTTTTGCGGATCCAAGCTAGTTATTGCCTTCGTCATAAGTCTTCATGTCCCTCATGTGCTTCAGCTTTCCGTCTCATTCCATTGTCTGTGCTACATTCTGAATCTCCAGGCTGGTGGCTCTAATCTTCATAGAAGTCGGATCCTCACATGCTGAGATGATCTTCAGTGGCGGCTTCAGGTTCTCGATCGGCTCTCTGGTGCAAGATATGCGCTCGGTGTCGGAAAAGTCCAAGTGTCTGAGCGTCTGGAAATCAGAAGTCCTTCCTGGCTCGGAGAGTGTATCCACAAGTCTGACTTGAAAAGGATGGCCTGCTTCCTCTGGTTGTCAAGGGATCCTTCAGACGACTCCGTCAACTACGTACTACCCATGGGATAGTAGAGTGATAGAAGGTAGTGGAAGCTCGAAAACGTCAAGTGCAGGTGAATTGACAGTTCTGGCGTCGTATGCTTTTGAACTATCTGCAAAACAGAAAACTGTTAAAATAACCTAGACCTATATACAACAAGTGTTCATAGAATATCAAAATACCTGATACACCTGATATACCTGATATACCCTTATTTCCCGGTTTTCCTATGCTGTGATCAAGTTTCCCTAGTGTAATCAAGTCCTCCAATAGTACGCTAAGTCCTAGGTACCATTAGGATGGACCTGCATGGGCCACCACTAAAAACATGTCACGACCCGCTCCCGAATAATCGGACACGAGTCGGACACGCCCAGCCTTCGTCGTTAGACACGACGAAGTAAGCTGTACCAGAACTAGGGAAAATCTAACAAGTCAAGTAAATGAGAAGTAATGTCACAGCATATCTATAAACGATCCCAGAATATTCAAATACATGTCTAAGCATTTTATTATTACATTCATCCAGAAATGTAACTAAAGTCTGACTAAAGTCTCAAAAGCAGGAAAGACAACTAAAAGGAAGATAACTAGGCTTCTGCAGCCTCTATGTCACAAGCAGCTCCAGCTGGCTCAAGGAAAGCAGTATCATGTCCATAGTATGTGTCACACAAAGCCTCCATCTCACCTATCATAACATATCCAGTCAGGAGCGGAGCAAAGCACAGTTCTAGGTAATGAACAATAACATAATGATATGGAAAGTAAATGCTAGAAGAACAGGATAAGAACAAGTATGTAAAGAACATGAAGATCATGAACTACTGCTATAAAGATACATGAAAGATCATGACAATGTAAGATGCAGTAAAGATCACGACTAATATCAAGATCAGGATCAAGAGAAACTAATGTAAGAACAATATCCTGAACATGTGTTTATATGTTTGAAATACTACTTAGATATGTGACCGGCTTGGGTAAGATCATGAAAGAACATGAAAGGATCCTGGAAGATCATGTAATGGTACGGCTTAGGGCCCGCGTGCACTGTGCGAGGCCTAAGCTAAAGATCATGAATAAGTAACCGGGTTTAGTCACATATCTAGAGTATTTCCCCACCCCAAGATACAAGTAAAAACATGAAAGAACAAGCCAGAAAGAACATGAACGTGTCGCAGTGTGTCAGCAATAAAGAACAAGGAAAATGCACTGAACAAAACCATAGAATGTACTTGCCTGGCTCCAGCAATATGGTAGGCAATCTAGCTGGATGTTCTCCTGTTAACAATAGTGATGTACAAGTTGGTTAATAAACTATGCTAGTTGCTTCTAGGTTAATTAAAGTTAAGAACTAAATCTTTATCTTGATTCTGCCCAAATAAGATAGTCTTATTTGGAGGTTCACAAGTTACATTACACTAGGTTTAACTACTAACTTCTTGTTCTCTTGGGAAAATCAAATGCTAAACACAACCCTTGGTTTTACGTGTTTAACACTAAGAGTTTCTATAAGTTTATAATTCAAAAACTCATTATATATATAGAGTTAGCATTGCAACTTTTTATATATATAAAAGTGGTTTGTTTTATAAACTTGGTTTATTATTTAAAAGAAAGTTATTTAAGTAAAGAGTTAACTAATCAGTAGTAATTAAGGAAAAGTTAACTAATTGTTTTAGTTATAAAATTGGTTCTAAGAGGATGTTTCCATCAACTCACAATAAATGGGAAAATAACATTTATTATTTATAAAAATAAACTACAGACAGTCCTGCCCAAAGGCAAAGTTCAATGGCTGGCCCACAACCACTCGGCCCACTTACCCAACAGTCTGCCACCCGGTCAACCCAAAACCAAGGATCAGTTCAGACCGACTATCTAACCAGCCCAACTATAACTATTACAGCATATAAGCCCGGCCCAACACAGCCCAGCCAAACCAGCCCATCAATTATTAATTACAGTCATCCAGCTATAATTAAATAATATTACAACACATTCAGTATGGCCCAGCCCATACTAACAGCCCACAAAAGAATATACAAATAAGCCCCCTGAATAAACACCAACCGGCCCAACAATTAATTGCTGCAAACTGCCAAAATCCACCGCCGGTCAGGCCCACAATCCAAGGCCAGTCACGTCAGGGTCAAGTCACATCATCTCCTTGGTGTCCAACACGCACGTCGGACACGGGAAAGAGGACACGGCTACAGCAAGGTCCATCAAAGTTCTAGCCACGAGTCCGCGCCACTTCGTATCCGACACGAACATCGGATACGAACAGGTAGGTACAGCCACAGTCCAGTCGGGACAGAGGTCCAACAGTCAGAAGATCCCCAGCAACAAATAACAGAAAAGAGAAAGAAGAAATCATCAATTAAAATATATAAAATATGCATGCAGTGTCGGACACGAGAGTGTCTGACTATGAGATCTCAGTTCAGCAAAATGGAACCAAACATCATATCCCAAAATTATGGCATGCATGCAGTGTCAGACACGAGAGTGTTAGACACAAGATCTCAGTCCAAAAAGAAAGGATTCCGAACATCAGATCTTCCCAAAAATCCACACAGAAATGGATAAGGAAAACATTCCAAAAACAAACCCATCCCTGACTTAACGAACCGAGCAACCCTAGAGTCACCACTGGATTTGTTAGGTCTAGGCCAACCGACAGCATGCAAGTAAAAGAAACAGATCCACTGGATCCTCCACAGGAAACACCATCGAAAACCCACACTCAATCAGATCTGGAACCATTACCAGATCTGGAGTAAAAACCAACAGAAATAACATCACAACCATAGAAATAGTCACAGATCAACTTGATCTCAAAGAATCAACTAAAGAACATCATAGATCTAACATGCAACCCAAAATAACCGCATGCAAGGGTCGATCTACAAGATCGGACCACAGAAACCCTAGATCCATCGGATCTGAACAGTTAGAACTGTTCGAAGAGAAGAGAACATCATTGATCTCTCACAAACCCAGCTAAACCCTAGATCTCGTCACCGATCAAAAGATCTCAGAGTCTAGGCCATAGATCTGCCATAGATCTGACCAACAGTAGAGATTAGGGTTAGGGTTAGGGTTTACCCTCTGGAAGTCGAAGCCCAAAGCTCGTCGAGGAAGAAGAAAGGAAGAAGACGAAGCAACAGCACGCGAAGAGAAAGGAACCCGTGCCGAGAAGAAGACGAAGAGACACCGAGCTCGAGTTACTGCCAAGCTTCCAGAGTCGCCGCCGTTAAAGCCATCATCGCCGAAGCCACCACCAGCGCCATCGAGGAAGTCGCTTCGCTCAGGATGGAAGTCGCCTCGCTCAGATCATCACCGCCATCAGAGTCGCCGAAGGTCGTCGGAGAAGAACGCTCGAGAACGGCGAAGTTCTCGAAGAGTCGGCGGGGTGCTCGAAGAGTCGGTGGAGGAATCGAGAGAAGAGAGAGAAAATTAAACAGCTGACTGTTCTCGAACAGTCGGTTTAATAATTAACGAAATGGAAATTTTGCATATAACCCCCTCCGCCAAATGGCAAATAAGCAGAAAACCCCTCCTCCTTTTCATAATTAACCCGCAACTTCATTTAATAAGAAAATTTACAAATACCCCCTCTTCCTTTTCATAATTGCATAAAATATTTAAAAACAGTTTTTAAAATAAGAAACATAATATAAAAAGAATTGTTACAACAACTTCAAATTTTGTAAAATTGTCAAAAGTTAATTCATTCAATATGTTTCCAAATTATAAATAATAAGTATAGTAAATGAATTTTTAATTTATTTAAGAAAAACTGGAAAGTGGAGTTACACAGCTTCCACATGATAGGTGACAAAGTCACTTCCGAAGTCCTTCGGCCTCCTCACTCACTTCGTTGACGGCTCAGCGAGATCTGGCTCAACCGTTGTTTCAACAACATCTTCTTGGACCATATCTTCATTGAAGACCTGCGCACCCTTATTGTTCTCTGGAACATCCGCAAGAACAATATTCTTGTGCCTTACAAATTTGTCTTCAAAATATTCTGCGTCGCGAGATTCAATAATATGATTTGACTCAATATCAAGAAATCTTCGAGCATCACTCTTCTCGGCATACCCCAAGAAGATCGTCTTTGTAGTCCTTGTCCCAAGCTTCTGAATCTTTAGATCTGGAAGCTTGACATACGCCAGACACCCCTACACTCGAATGACATTCAAGTTAGGTCTGACCTTGAACCAGAGTTCATGAGGAGTAACGTCAGAAGTTGCATGAGGCACTCTATTTAGAATAAAAGTGGCCGTCAATGCAGCTTCTCCCCAGTAGCACTTAGGAAGACCAGCAGTCAACAACATTGAGTTAATCATTTCTGTTAACGTTCTGTTCTTCCTCTCTGCTACTCCATTTGATTGAGGAGAGTACGGAGTTGTAGTCTCATTTACAATTCCATGTTCTTTGCAGAACGATGCGAATTCATGAGACCTGTTGTCACGACCCGCACCCTAGTGTAAGGGCACGAGACGTGGGTACGTCCAGCCTATGCCGCAGTGTCGGCAGTAGAACGCTGTCCTAGGTCAAACATCTAACAATATAAAGGTACCTGTACAGTATATACTCTCCGAATGGAGGTGACATAGCAGATACAGTCGCAATCACAACTAAGGTAGAGCAAGATAAAAGATAGGTAAAACATGAAATCCAAAAAAGATACAGCAGATAGAAGTCTAAGTGTCTAAGATACACAAATCCAGAAAACATCTCAAAGCTCAATACAGTAATCCATAGAATAAATACAACTCAATACAACTGAAATAACTAACTATACAACCTCTACTGTGTCTCCTCTAGGCTAGCAGGCAACCTCCAGGCTATCTGTAAAATTTATCAACAGGTCCAGTCAGGACAGGAACGAGCACATCTCATCTAGAAAACCCAAGTAAATGACAGAGAACTATACAGCAGTTATAGACAGTTATATTGATAAAAATGGCAGTTTATATTCAGGTGATGGTAAGAAAGAGAGATAAAGTGCAAGGAAAGTAAATACTAAACAAGAGAAGAATCATAGCAATGAAGACTGTAAAAATAGAACTAGCTGAACCAGGGTAATATGATATAAAGTCCAGACAGAAAATGTAACCAGTGTAAAACCTATGTAAATCCAGTACGGGATGAATCTAATACAAGATGAATCCAGTAAGGAACGATTCCAGTTATAGTGATCAACGATTCCAGGGTGAGTCCAGCCTATACTCTAGCAGTGTGTTTTAAAATACCGAGTTCGACATGTAAACGGCTGTGGGTAATCAGGTACATCCCTCACTGATCAGGCGAGAGATGGCTATGCTTCCAGTAGATTCCAGTAGGGAGATTCCAGATTAGGGTATGTCTACATGTCTCACTCTAGTATTTTCCATCCCAGCAAGTGAATCCAGAATTTCGACACAATGATTCAAGATGAGTCCAGCCAAAATATAATGATACCAGTAAATGATTCCAGTAAATGATTCCAGTAAAATGATTCCAGTTAAATGATTCCAGTAGGTGATTCCAGTAATAGAGATGATACCAGTAATAGAGGCCAGAAAATAAAAGTGTGTCGTATACATGAATCCAGAAATATCCACACGTGTTGTAACAGAGAATCGCATACAACTAACTAGAACTGAAGTACAGTAATTGACAAGTAAATGAGAGAACTATCAGAGAATGTACTCGCCTGATGTCTGAATGTCCAAGGTAAAGATACTGTCCGAGGAGAGGTGTCTGGCTCCTAATTAGAACAGCACAAGTCACAACATGTCCAGAAGGGTAATATAAAGCACTACAATGCATTCTACATGAATCTAGGTCAAACTAGGCCAAAGTCAACCCTTGGTCAACTCGGTCAACTGCACTAGTCAACCTAGGTCAAACTAGGTCATGTCCTAACCCAGCAAGTCTTACTAGGCCTAACCAAGACTATCCTAGCAAGCACACATTAATACAAGGCTATACAAGCCAACATACACCCAACTCTATATAGCATGCAATTATTCAATACTCAAATAGGCAAGAATTCACATTGGATATACACTAGGTAATCTATTACTTTAAGCTATATATGTCTACACATATATACACATGTATATATTGGTATTCAACATTAGGTCTATAATCATGGCATTTCAAATGGTTATATAAACTTATATATTACAACACAATATGCTAACATATATATAATATACATACATAGCTAAGTTAACTATATTCATAATTACTTATTTAAGAGGCTATGTGTGTGTATGTGAACATGGCAAAGGGGCAAGTGAGGGTTAAATGGGCATACATAGTGTATACATATCAAAGAGTGTCAAAATATAAGTTAACAATGTGTCAAGTGTGATAGTGTCAACATAGTGTAAGGGGGTACATGAGGTAATATAGGATTTGTGTTAACATAGAATATTACATCTCATTAACTTGTATATTACATACATTACATCTATTATTACATTACATTCATGCTTGTATTCATTCATCATTTATTTATTCTCTTGCACCACTATATGCACCATACATTACATACTATGGAACCTACATATTCATTACAAGCCATACTTATACATGCTTACAATAGATAGGATACTTACACTTCATACCTCATTTATTTAACCATTTACTCATGCTTGCATTCTTTATTTAATTACATAATGTATATACATTAACATGGGTTAAAATCAAATAGAACATTATATTACACACAAGTGTGCACAAAATGCATATGCCGAATAGTAACTTCTACTAATAATCAATACTGTACCATCTCAGCATGAATTAAAATCTAGGATTAAAGTATGTTATAGATCTATGTGTTAGCTTTCCGAAACTTCAAACGGATCGCGTTTTCGTTTCCGAAAACTCCCGGAATCGCAAAAACACCGAGAACGCATTTGTCCTTCGTACAGCTGACACTCAAATAATTCTCCAGAAAGTTACAGAAAGAATTAGGACTATTAATAAATGTTTTTGGAAAGCTAACTTCAATACGCTTCTTTTAAAAAAAACAGAAGATTAAACCGAGCTTTGAGCTAGAAGTTATGATATTTCTAAGTTAGGGCTGAAATTAAAAACGTGGATAAAAATCATGACGGATTTAGGTAGTTTGAGACAAAAGAACACAAGTATATAACATAATATATCAAGAACTCACTCTCTACAATAATATATATATATATATATGAGACACTATAGAACACATCTTCAATACAAAAAATATGAGATTAAACATGTAATAATTCATTCATATATAACAACAACACATAGTGTGTCCAAATTTGAGATTTTCCCACATGGACACAACCACAACACAAAGGACACTCCTATGACCTCCAAATGGACACGAAATGGACACAAATGGAGATACAACCATGGGGGTCATTCCTATGGGTTCAAAATAGACCTATATTCATGAGGAAATGAAAAGGAGAAGGGATTTATACCTCCCGGTAGATCGAATCGAAGAAAAGCCTTCCCGGAGCGACACCGACACGTAGAGATTCCAAAAGGACACGAACGAGCTCCGAATCCTCCCAAACTTGGGTAGCTTCCTCCTTGGCTAGAATGGAGAAGGAAAGAAGAAGATTTGGTGGTGAAATGGAAGGATTTGGTGGAAAAATTGCTCGGAATTGCTCTCTAGGAATTTGGAGAAGAACAAGAGAGAGAGTGTGGATGAAAATAATGAAATAAACTTGAGCCTATACTCTTCCAAAGTGGCTGGCCATATGGGGCTATTTGTTCTATTATGGTAAGGTCCAAAATGCTCCCACTAACCTATTCTATTAGTATTAGGAAATGGCTAATTGGTTGGGGCTAAATTAGTCATTCTAAAGTCTCTAATCACACTAATCTTATCCATAATAATTAGTCTAACCTCTAACTAAAATATTTCTATCATGTGAACTAAAATTAATATCATGTGGGCCATGCCTAACTAGTGTGTGGGTCCCACTAGAGTCAAACTACCCTCGGGTCCCCGTTTCAAGTCGGATTGAGTTGAAATTCGAACCCAACTCAAATAATCCCAAAACAATATCATAAATAATAAAATAAATTTCAAAAATATTTCAAAAATATAAAATGACAAAATACCCATGTTCCTGAAAACTGGGGGTGACAAATTCCTCGAAATTAAAACCAAACAATAGTAAAATGTCAAAATCACAAGTCATAATTTTAAATAGTTTTAAAATGATTAAAAATCACCAAAAATCATAATATAAAATAATAATCAATAAATAATAATTATAATTACAAAATTTCAAAATTACCCTCATCTAGAAAACTGGGTGTTACAATCCTACCCACCTTATAAAAATTTTGTCCTCGAAATTAAGATGATCGCACCCCCTTCTATGTCAAACATAGTCAAGGGTCAATCACTATTCAATTTCTCAACATCCAAGTACTTGGTCATCAACTGGTCAACTTCTTAGGGTTTTACCTATGCTAGCTATCTAGGTGTTGGCAACTAGAATTTAGCAAAAGAGAAACTCTATAATAGACTAGCTCTTAACTTTCCAATCCTATCAAGTCACCTATAACTAAATACCTACAAGCTAAGCACATGAATATCAAATACCACACACACACACACACACACACACATATATATATATATATATATATATATATATATATGCTCAAGAACAATAACCCATCACATATATCCTAAGTATATCATCTATATATATACATGACTGATCAACCAAGGGTTAAGGCAGACTAAACTTATAAGGGTCTGAAACAATGCTTAGAACAAGGCTAAGGATGAATGGTTTGAATCAAGGGGACATGGTATCTAGTGAAGGGTCTGCACACTGCCTATAAAGGTGATCAACACAAAGGAACTCAACACGAAGAGAACTTAACTAAAATGGAAAACTGAATCAAGTATAAGCTAAACAACATGTTTATAACCCTATACAATAATGGCCTATAGATACCAACTAACCTATATCCCATATGCCAATATCATCTGCAATCTATCTATGCAAATAGACCTCTCGGTCTTAGGTGAAACTACAACTATACTCAAAGGCAGGCTCTGGTCATGGGTGCCTCACTGGAAAAGGTAAGGGAAAGTAGTAATAATCATCAAGGCTGTAAGGCATACTAACATCCTATGTGTAACTGGTTGGTATTATAGATAACAGGAGAATTATCTGCAATGGGTTACTATTCTAACACCAATGCTAACTATCACCTCTAGGGTACAGACACTCAACAAGTCATCATACCATTATACTATGAAGAAACTACCTATGAATAAGCTCTACAAAACTAAATATCCCTACTCCTAAGTCATTTATAACAATCAAAAGGGTATGATATTTAAACCTTCTCAAGATACAATCTGTTAATCATATGCGTCTGTCCAAAATCATGTTGTCCAGAGTCTTCATCATGCAAGTGAGCAAGGCTACGATAATCACAGAGTCCTTGACTAAGGTACGTACCTCTAGGTTCATGGTATTTAAAATTTTCGCACTGCCGTATGCGACGGTGAAAACCTTAAATTCCCATACCCGAAAATACATCCAAAATCTGACTATATGTCCTCACTATGCCAACTAATACGACTATCGAGGATTCTAGATCCCATAATTTAGGTGACCTAGCCCATATGATTTTCTCAGAAGAAAAACAACACAACAAAAGAGTAACATGACAAAATTAATCAATCAACAAAGAACAGATGGAATCGGATTTCAAGGTAATTATAAAAGACAATTGCGGAAATAAAATTAAGAAGAACGGAACTTGCAGCAAGATCTCCAACGGTCTGTGCATCCTCGACTATCCTGACGATAGCTCGCCCTGTTGGTTTCCTCCAGCCTGATGCTGATACTGCACAAATCTCTGCTGCTAATGCTACATGAATCGCTGCTGCTGAGAGAAACCAGAAACGAAGGGAAAAGTCTCTGTACAGACGGAGGTGCACCTCCAATATAGCAGAAATGCCAACCTGAGTCGGCACAACAGAAGCTGCGGTCTCGAGGCCCTGATGAACAGGACGAGAGGTGGCCAGCCTCTCGATAGTATCCCCCGAACCGAAGCGATGAGATCGTGTCTTCATAACCATCAAGAAGACAGATCAAAATAAGAAGCGATTTCTGAGAATGAAGCAAAAATTCAAAGGAGAACAGTTTATATTCAAGGGAAGTCAATAAGCAACAATTTTAGACAAAAGGAATCAGATTAAGAGTTTTCTTAATATGATTGAGTACCTCCAAAAATATCCTAATCCTACTGCAGGCTGTAGTGATACTCTAGTTCGAATACCACTACATAAACTCGACCTGCATGGGCCACCACTAAAAATGTGTCATGACCCGCACCCTAGAGTAAGGGCACGAGACGTGGGTACGTCCAGCCTACGCCGCAGTGTCGGCAGTAGAACGCTGTCCTAGGTCAAACATCTAACAATATAAAGGTACCTGTACAGTATATACTCTCCGAATGGAGGTGACATAGCAGATACAGTCGCAATCACAACTAAGGTAGAGCAAGATAAAAGATAGGTAAAACATGAAATCTAAAAGAGATACAACAGATAGAAGTCTAAGTGTCTAAGATACACAAATCCAGAAAACATCTCAAAGCTCAATACAGTAATCCATAGAATAAATATAACTCAATACAACTGAAATAACTAACTATACAACCTCTACTGTGTCTCCTCTAGGCTAGCAGGCTACCTCCAGGCTATCTGTAAAATTTATCAACAGGTCCAGTCAGGAAAGGAACGAGCACATCTCATCTAGAAAACCCAAGTAAATGACAGAGAACTATACAGCAGTTATAGACAGTTATATTGATAAAAATGATAGTTTATATTCAGGTGATGGTAAGAAAGAGAGATAAAGTGCAAGGAAAGTAAATACTAAACAAGAGATAAATCATAGCAATGAAGATTGTAAAAATAGAACTAGCTGAACCAGGGTAATATGATATAAAGTCCAGACAGAAAATATAACCAGTGTAAAACCTATGTAAATCCAGTACGGGATGAATCTAATACAAGATGAATCCAGTAAGGAACGATTCCAGTTATAGTTATCAACGATTCCAGGGTGAGTCCAGCCTATACTCTAGCAGTGTGTTTTAAAATACCGAGTTCGACATGTAAACGGCTGTGGGTAATCAGGCACATCCCTCACTGATCAGACGAGAGATGGCTATGCTTCCAGTAGATTCCAGTAGGGAGATTCCAGATTGGGGTATGTCTACATGTCTCACTCTAGTATTTTCCCTCCCAGCAAGTGAATCCAGAATTCCAATACAATGATGCAAGATGAGTCCAGCCAAAATATAATGATACCAGTAAATAATTCCAGTAAATGATTCCAGTAAAATGATTCCAGTTAAATGATTCCAGTAGGTGATTCCAGTAATAGAGATGATACCAGTAATAGAGGCCAGAAAATAAAAGTGTGTCGTATACATGAATCCAGAAATATCCACACGTGTTGTAACAGAGAATCGCATACAACTAACTAGAACTGAAGTACAGTAATTGACAAGTAAATGAGAGAACTATCAGAGAATGTACTCGCCTGATGTCTGAATGTCCAAGGTAAAGATATTGTCCGAGGAGAGGTGTTTGGCTCCTAATTAGAACAGCACAAGTCACAACATGTCCAGAAGGGTAATATAAAGCACTACAATGCATTCTACATGAATCTAGGTCAAACTAGGCCAAAGTCAACCCTTGGTCAACTCTGGTCAACTGCACTAGTCAACCTAGGTCAAACTAGGTCATGTCCTAATCCAGCAAGTCTTACTAGGCCTAACCAAGACTATCCTAGCAAGCACACATTAATACAAGGCTATACAAGCCAACATACACCCAACTCTATATAGCATGCAATTATTCAATACTCAAATAGGCAAAAATTCACATTGGATATACACTAGGTAATCTATTACTTTAAGCTATATATGTCTACACATATATACACATGCATATATTGGTATTCAACATTAGGTCTATAATCATGGCATTTCAAATGGTTATATAAACTTATATATTACAACACAATATGCTAACATATATATAATATACATACATAGCTAAGTTAACTATATTCATAATTACTTATTTAAGAGGCTATGTGTGTGTATGTGAACATGGCAAAGGGGCAAGTGAGGGTTAAATGGGCATACATAGTGTATACATATCAAAGAGTGTCAAAGTATAAGTGAACAATGTGTCAAGTGTGATAGTGTCAACATAGTGTAAGGGGGTACATGAGGTAATATAGGATTTGTGTTAACATAGAACATTACATCTCATTAACTTGTATATTGCATACATTACATCTATTATTACATTACATTCATGCTTGCATTTATTCATCATTCATTTATTCTCTTGCACCACTATATGCACCATACATTACATACTATGGAACCTACATATTCATTACAAGCCATACTTATACATGCTTACAATAGATATGATACTTACATCTCATACATCATTTATTTAACCATTTACTCAAGCTTGCATTCTCCATTTAATTATATAATGTATATACATTAACATAGGTTAAAATCAAATAGAATATTATATTACACACAAGGGTGCACAAAATGCATATGCCGAATAGTAACTTCTACTAATAATCAATACTGTACTATCTCAGCATGAATTAAAATTTAGGATTAAAGTATGTTATAGATCTATGTGTTAGCTTTCCGAAACTTCAAACGGATCACGTTTTCGTTTCCGGAAACTCCCGAAATCGTAAAAACACCGAGAACGCGTTTGTCCTTCGTACAGCTGACACTCAAATAATTCTTCAGAAAGTTACAGAAAGAATTAGGCCTATTAATAAATGTTTTTGGAAAGCTAACTTCAATACGCTTCTTTTAAAAAAACAGGAGATTAAACCGAGCTTTGAGCTAGAAGTTATGATATTTCTAAGTTAGGACTGAAATTAAAAACGTGGATAAAAATCATGACGGATTTAGGTAGTTTGAGACAAAAGAACACAAGTATATAACATAATATATCAAGAACTCACTCTCTACAATAATATATTTATATAAGACACTATAGAACACATCTTCAATACAAAAATATGAGATTAAACATGTAATAATTCATTCATACATAACAACAACACATAGTGTGTCCAAATTTGAGATTTTCCCACATGGACACAACCACAACACAAAGGACACTCCTATGACCTCCAAATGGACACGAAATACACACAAATGGAGATACAACCATGGGGGTCATTCCTATGGGTTCAAAATAGACCTATATTCATGAGGAAATGAAAAAGAGAAGGGATTTATATCTTCCAGTAGATCGAATCGAAGAAAAGCCTTCCCGGAGCGACACCGACACGTAGAGATTCCAAAAGGACACGAACGAGCTCCGAATCCTCCCAAACTTGGGTAGCTTCCTTCTTGGCTAGAATGGAGAAGGAAAGAAGAAGATTTGGTGGTGAAATGGAAGGATTTGGTAGAGAAATTGCTAGGGATTGCTCTCTAGGAATTTGGAGAAGAACAAGAGAGAGAGTGTGGATGAAAATAATGAAATAAACTTGAGCCTATCCTCTCCCAAAGTGGCTGGCCATATGGGACTATTTGTCCTATTATGGTAAGGTCCAAAATGCCCCTACTAACCTATTCTATTAGTATTAGGAAAGGGCTAATTGGTTGGGGCTAAATTAGTCATTCTAAAGTCTCTAATCACTCTAACCTTATCCATAATAATTAGTCTAACCTCTAACTAAAATATTTCTATCATGTAAACTAAAATTAATATCATGTGGGCCATGTCTAACTAGTGTGTGGGTTCCACTAGAGTCAAACTACCCCCGGGTTCCCGTTTCAAGTCGGATTGAGTTAAAATTCGAACCCGACTCAAATAATCCCAAAACAATATCATAAATAATAAAATAAATTTCAAAAATATTTCAAAAATACAAAATGACAAAATACCCATGTTCCTGAAAACTGGGGGTGACAAATTCCTCGAAATTAAAACCAAACAATAGTAAAATATCAAAATCACAAGTCATAATTTTAAATAGTTTTAAAATGATTAAAAATCACAAAAAATCATAATATGAAATAATAATCAATAAATAATAATTATAATTACAAAATTTCAAAATTACCCTCATCTGGAAAACTGGGTGTTACACATGTACTCCCCACCTCGACCACTTCTTATCCTTTTAAGTTGTTGTCCAGTTTGCCGCTCAGCTTCAGCTCTGAACTCCTTGAACTTCTTGAATGCTTCATCCTTAGCCTTCAGCAAGTAGACGAACGCATACTTTGAGAAGTCATCGATGAAGGTTATGAAATACTTCATCCCGGCCTTTGTAGAGAACTGTTTGAAGTCACAGATATCGAAGTGTATCAACTCCAGAAGATCTGTACTTCGATTAACCCGAGGAAAGGGTTTCCTTCTGATCTTTGTTTGAGCACAAACTTCACATTTCTCTACCTTACCCCACACTTGGAGATAAGTCCTAGACTAGACATTCTGTTTATTCGTTTACAATGAACATGTCCTAGCCTATTATGCCACAACTCAAGAGTATAAGCAGAATGAGTGACTTCATTAATTACATTAATTATATTGGACTAATTTACAAGCTGAATCTTGAATATTCCTTCGGTATAAAAAGCTTTCCCGAAATATGTTTCCTTGATAGACATCACCATCTGGCCAGCATTGATGTCCATCCTGAGGCTTGCGTTGCAGAGTAGGCCTCCTGAGATCAGGTTCTTGGCGATAGCAGGTACGTGCTTCACGTCTTGAAGCGTCAGAGACTTCCCCGAAGTCAGCTTCAACACCACCGCCCCGATCCCGAGCACTTCAGCTTGTGCCTGGTTCGCCATCATAACCACTTTAGAAGTAGGTGTATAGGTGGTGAACCACTCCTTACTGGAGCAGACATGGCAGGAGGCTCCAGTGTCTACCCACCAGTCAGAGTCAGTCCTTACTGCATCAACCTGTGCAATCATAGCAACTACGTCAGTGATCATAGATACCTTACTAGGCTCTCCTAGCTCTGATTGCTGGGTCTTTGCTTTGCACTCATTCTTGAAGTGGCCCTTCTTGCCACACTTGAAGCAAGGCATCTGAGACTTTGGCTTCTTTTTCTTGATAGAAGTTCCCTTAACCTTCAGATTGTCAGGGTCCTTCTTTTTGCTGTGGAAAGCCGTCTGCTTTCCCCTTGGTTCCTTGGACTGAACCAGATTGGCGTTAGCCAATTGCTTGGACTGTGTGTCCACCTTCAGTTGAGCCCGTATCTGGTCCTCAACATATATTTCCTGCAAGAGATCTTCAAGGCTGATCTCAAGCTTCTTCCTATGCATGTTTGCATAGAACTTGCTCTACCCAGCGGGGAGCTTTGAGACAATCCCTCCAAAAACAAACTTGTCGGAGAGGGGCATCGCCTCGTCTTCCAACTTCTGTCGCAGTTTCAGGAACTCCTTCACCTGCGGCAGCATAGACTTTTCGTCCTCAAAGAACCACTTGTGATATTTTTCAACCACAAATATTTTACTGCGGTTCTTGTCTTCTTCGTAGAGTTTTCTAGAGACTCCCATATGTCTCTAGCGATATTCTTCTTAGAATAGGATTCTGTAAGTGAATCCTCCATAACATTCAGGATAAGCAGCCTGTAAATGCTATTTTCTCTTCTCCACTTGGCCTGAAGTTTAGTAGCCGCAGATATTGCGGCAGCAGACCCAGTATCTGGAACGGTAGGTTTCTCTTCAAGAAGCACGTGATCCACGTCTCTGAGTTGAAGAGTGAGAAAAACCTTCCTCTTTCAGACTTGATAATGCTCTCCATCAAACTTTTCTAATTTACAAAAGTCTGTATTGAGGATTGAAGCATTAACGTTTTCCATCGTAGCAATAAAGCTTTGAGATTGTTAGTACCGGGGTACAATTTTTTGATAGAAAACTGAAAATATGAAACAATTGTAAAAACAATGTTCCAACGCAATACTTCTAGGAAGGTTGCGCAAGTATAACGAAGATCTAAAAAGATATCGTTATGATATTACGAGAATCTAAAAAGATTTTGTAATCACAGCAATCAGATCGTAGTACTTCTAAAAAGAAAATACAATCAGAGTTACTAGCAGCAACGAAGAAGGTGACTGGCGAAAGATGTTAGATGGCCTGCTGGGGTGAATGATCACCGTTGCTCAAAGCTTTATTCGCCCTACACGAACAGCTTCCAGGAACCAGCAAGTTCGTCGAAGAACTTGGAACACTCCTGCTCTTCTGACTCCTCGGATCGACACGAACTCTCGTGCAAGAGCAACGCTGGT
The DNA here is from genome assembly GCA_029216955.1 of Iris pallida. Taxonomy (NCBI): domain Eukaryota; kingdom Viridiplantae; phylum Streptophyta; class Magnoliopsida; order Asparagales; family Iridaceae; genus Iris; species Iris pallida. Next base: position 12,400,655 of record JANAVB010003200.1, read on the forward strand.
ACGGCGCCTTTCCTCTCTCTCTCTAAGGCTGCAGATCAGAACTGTGTTAAAGAACACGTCTGAATTCTCTGTTTACTTGTGCTAAAGAATACTTTGTAAACTTTCTGGTGGCTTCTCTTTCTATTCTGTAATGAGCCTTGAGAGAGAGGATGCCCTATATAGGCCCTGCAACAACTGGTCGGTTGCTACAAAGTTAGGGACGTGGTAATAACCATCCCGAACATGTAGCAACCGCCCAGAACATGCAAACGCACGTTCTGCTGCCAACTGCGCACACCCAGCGCTCCTTGCACTTTGCGCGACAGAGCGCGCACTGAACTGCGTATACTGCGTGCACTGCGTACACTATGCAACTAGCGCAACCCAGCACAACCCTGCGCAACCTGAGCGCAACCTGGGCGCATACCTGGGCAGCACAACTGGGCTTGCGTACCTGGGCATGCGCAACTGGGCTTTCGTAACTTGGCTGCACAAGTGGACGCCACATTACGCCTCATGAGCCCATAAGCCCAAGTCCGAGTCCGAGTCCGAGTCCGAGTCGCTAAGCCCCTACGGGGCTTAGCTCCTATGGAAATAAATTTCCCAAGAGAAAAAAACATGAATGCTTTTATTGTTGATTTTAGCCTTTTTTCCATTAGAAAAATAACCCCGCATGGCAAGTCCATGTGTACCTCCACACCACATGTGCATCTCCAATAATAGCAAAGCTAATATATAGAGATACAAACTCTTTGGCCTATCCGATGTGGGACTAAAGTTTCTAAAGAAAAGACCAAAACTCCAACAGATATGTCTCTTGATCGGGCATAGGTTCTCTTTACATGTTACATGTTACACATAGATGTTTGCCATTACAATTATTTGATTACAAATTTCAATATAAACAGAACAGTATTACAATATAGGACTTAGATGTAGTCCTAGGAGTACACTTTTGTTTATCTGGGTCCCTTGTGTCGATGGAGCGAGTGGTAATGCGTTGACTCCGTTGACGAGCTGACGACGGTTATCGGTTCTCTGAAGGTTTGGATTGCTCTGGGTGCTGGAGCTTGCTGAGAGGAGGAAGACGTTGAGTGTCTGTATCTGCCTCTCTGGTGATATGTTCCTTCGTTGGGTGTTCTCTGTGTTGTCCGTGGGTGAGAAGGAAATGATCCCTCTATTTATAGCTGGGCAGGTTGGCTGCTCATGTGCGCATATTGTAGGATGCGCCGGTGCGTGGGGACGCCACGTGGAGATTGTTGATGGAGGCGCATAGATGATGTGCCCTGATCGAGGGATTGAATTCTTCATACTGCTGTTGTGAGCCGGCACGTAGCAGAGAAGAGGATCTTTCTGTTGCTGAGATTTTGGGTGAGTTGAGTCAAAGGACACGTGTCGTCGACTCAAAACTCGGAGATCTCGAATTTGATGGAGAATGATCTGGTAGGATGCGTCTAGGATTGGGTGCATGAGGAGACTTTGGCTCGTAACCTTTATGAGTCACGAACCATTCTGGGCACATAGCTTTTGAGGCACATGCAGGCGACTTTCCTTCTGTCTTTTGGGATCAGAGAGCAGTCTAGGGTGCATGGCTTTTGAGGCGCATGCAGAGCTTCAAGTGGAGACTTTTCTTCTGTCTTTAGGGATCAGTGAAGAGTCTGAGGCGCATGCAGATTTGGACGCATGGCTGCAGAGGCGCATGCGGGTGGTTGAGTGGCCACGTGGCAGTAGCCGTCGGAGTAAAGTCATAATGATGCTGGCATTGCCGACGCTTCGTTTTCTAAAAAAGCTGTCAACTGTTCAGACTTTGGGAGGTGTGCTGCCAACTCTGTCAGTTCAGCATTTAATGTTTCTGACATTCGATGGACAGCTGAGGGGACGCGTCGATTGGTATTCCACTGGGTATGGGGACGCATGGGGGCGCATCCTCTGTGATGCGCTTGGTACTGAAGGGCACATCTGTGTGATGCGCCTGAAGTCGAAGGGCGTGTCTGTGTGATACGTGGTCTGGCCGGTGCATCCGCTTCTTAAGACGTCTTTGATGGTGCAACTGTTACGTTCTTCGACTGCTTTAAATAGCCGTTTTGACTTGGCTGAATTCGAAGCGTCCGGTTCATCCATTTAATGCAAATTTATTGCACGGAATTCGGAGAGCCATCCACCTGGCACGTGGGTTTGATCTGCCCAGCCTATAAATAGTGGCATGGAGAGAAGGTTTGCGTCTCGTTCCCTCACGTACTTCCAACATGAACTTGGGTACTCGAGTGCATTCTGTTGACGAAGTGCTCCCGAGGGTGAAGATGAGACGCCATGTCGTCATTGATGCACTTGAAGGTGACTATTACATCCAAAAGACGGAGTCGAAGGCTTCCGAGGCAGGCGGAAGGTGCCTGTTGCATCCAAAGATAAGGATGCTCGGGCCTCGTCTTCGTTGTACAGGAAGAACCGTAGATCGAAATTGCGGGGCTAGGCTCTTTCTTCCTTCAAAGTGGGTGTTGCCCACTCTGGTTGTGTTGAAAGCTGCTCCTTTAGCCGAATTTCGATTACGGTCTTCCTTGGTCTTTGGAGGCTCTTTCGAAGCCTTCTCTGGCCACAGACTTGCGGTGCTCTTCTCTTCCTTGGTTTGAGGAGACCTGCCTCCAGCCAGAGGGTTAAATGCTTCATTAGTCATAGCATTTATCAGGTGAGCCTGGCTGGAAGAGCGGCACATAACTGGACTGCTGAAGGGATGCACATAACTGGGGATGCACATAACTGAGCTGCTGAAGGGATGCGCATAACTGGGGATGCACATAACTGAGCTGCTGAAGGGATGCGCCCTGCTGAGTACGCATGGCGGGATGCGCCCGGTTGAAGGCGCATGGTAACTGCTGTGCCTGTCTGGAGGCGCATGGTGACTGCTGCGCCTGTCTTGAGGCGCATGGTGGCTGCTGGCCGTAGACTTAGGATCTTTCCTTTGTAGAAATTCTCCTTTGTACAACCTTCTCTAGACATGTAATAGACTTTTATGTATAAATAAAAAATCCTTTTTCAAATGTCTATATTTGTTGATTTTGCTGTGAAGTATTTTGTCCGAGCTCTGGCGTATGTAGTGTCTGGCGTATGGGCTTTCTGGTTGTGAAATTTCATGCTTCTACAAGACCCCCTTCAAACTTTTCAAAACTTTTGGAATACTTTGAATAAGAAGCATGGAGGTCAGGGCACATGACTGTTGGGACGCATGCCTGTTCGGGCGCATGCTCCTCTCAGTTAATGCATATGATGATGCCTCGGTAACCGAAAAGATTAATGATGATCTTTTGGTTTTATTTGCTATTATCTCTTCACAGAACTCGAGGCGACGGCTGAGATCACTCGTCATCGGTTCATGCGTGCGACCAAGCCCTATAAATAGGTGAAAGATGGAGAGAGAGAGTTCTTCTTCTCTGTGCCTTTGCTTTCTTTAGAGTCCTTCTTCAAAACCCTAACTTTTCTTCTTTGAGAGAATGGCTCCCAAGACTCCTTGCAGCGGTGCTGGCAAGGGAAAGGAGCCGGCGGATTTTGTCGACGAGGATGCTCCTATCACCATCGCGACTCCAGCCGACATTCGTCCCGCGGTGACGGGTGGGTGTCGTCTCTTCCACCACTGCTGCCGACGCGTATGGACTTCTGTCCTGATGATACGCCGAGGTTTTATCCCGCCGACGTGCATAGGTTTAGGCCTTTATTATGCACCGAGGTTTAATTGCTGACGCGCATGGGTTTTATACCCTGATGATGCGCCGAAGCCTTCGCTGACGCGCATGGGCTTACGCCCTGATTATGCGCCGAAGCTCCAATGCTGACGCGCATGGGCTTACACCTTGATGATGCGCCGAAGCTCCAATGCTGATGCGCATGGGCTTACACCCTGATGATGCGCCGATTTGTTTGACACCTTTTGTCTTTTTGCCTGACTTCTACTTTTGTTGTGTCAGTGTTGATGACGATCCCTTTGCTGAATGAGGTCCTCCTGGACGCTTCACTTTATCAAATGGGAGTTGATTTTGATGAGGCGACGATCAACCCTGCGAAGGATGCTATCTTACAAAACCAACCTCGTGAGAGAATTCTGCAAATCCAGAACCAGTTGTCGATTTTTCTCCAGAGTATGATGGAGAGTGGTAAACTGAAATCTGCTGAATCTGAGGATGTGACTTTCTTAAAACCTGCCTTTCTGTTCGGCGACTGACTAATTTCTTCTGAAGCGAAGATACTGAAGATCAGAGAAGACTGGTTCTTTTCTGCAAAAGGCATGGTTTTATACATGCGGCAAGTTGACCGCCAGTTGCCGCTGACGGCCTTTTATCCTTTGGCTTTGAAGAGAAGGATGCACTGGGAACTTACTCCTTCTCAAGGAGGGGCCCTGGGAGGTACCCTTTCGATTGATGCTACCTTGAACCAGAGAGATACCTTGACCGCTTTGCGAGCCGGTTCCTCGTTTAGTTGCCGAACCTTGCGTCCCAGAAGCCTCTACAGTGAAGTCCCAAGCGACACGTTTCCCTTCAGTGCTCCGACTTTTGCAAATCGGATGCTGACATCGAAGGTCATGTATCCGAAAGGTGGCTTTAAAGTCGAAGGTTGGTGTCACTACATCCCGAGGTGGGACGAGTTGACCATTTGGGTGCTTTCAAAGTTCAAAGCTGAGCTTAAGGAGATTGGGCTGACGGCCGCCATTCGGGCCACGCAGGCCGACGTGGATCTCAATAAGCCTATGTTCCTTGCACTCTTGGAATTATTCAATGCCCAGACTGGCAGCTTTTTCACTCCGGTGGGGGAGTTGGGGTTGGCAATATTATAATGCTGGATGCACTAGCGTTAATTTTACTACGCCAGTTCGCAACCCTCGGCCACAGATCCTGTATTCGGCCGCCAAGATGTATTGCACTATGAATACTGCGTCTCCTGGTTATGACAGGGAGACTAGTTTCATCATTGGAACTCAGCTGGAGGCCACGGCGAATATGTTGATGGCAGTACGATCATATCATCTACCAGAATTGGAGGGATATCGGGCTGCTGCTGCAGCACCAGTGAGAGATCCGTCTGTTGGGAAGAGGCGGGCCGACACAGAAGCTGGTTCTTCTGTACCAAAAAGGCCGAGAAAGACGTCGACTCCAAAGGCTACAGGAGTGCCACTTGAAACGCCAGCGGGATCAGTTCCTGCTGAGGTAAGGCGTCCTCGGTAATTCTGGTTCATCTTGTCATTTTGGTGACTTATGCTTTTCTTCTTATAGGGATCGTCGAAGAAGAAGACCCGTGTTTCAAAACCGGGTGTTAGTAGACCGAAGGAGGTGGCAAGCTCTTCTGATGAGCGTATTCCACCGATGATAATGTCTTCCGTAGAGGAGAGTCCCGAAGATGTTCCTGCGGAGGTTGCAACAACTTCCGCGAAGGTACAATCTGCCGTGGAGGCCTTGGACGTTGAGGGTCCTACGGACTCGAGGCATCCTGATGATGAAGTGGATTGGAGTTTGTCGCCTTCCGATGACGTCCCTCCGGCGTTGCAAGAGTCTGTTGCGGGGGCAACAGATATGGTTGGAACGGAGGAGAGGGTTGATTCCCCTCCTTGTCATGATGAGGCGAGGTCAGCTGTATCATTGCCGAGTCCTACCCCAGCCTCACCCGTGGAAGCTGAGGTGGCTACCGATCAGGAGGTAGCGACAGATCCTGTCCCTGTAGAGGGACTTGAGAAGGATGAGACTCATCTGCCAGTCCTGTCTCCCGGGACAGGCCATGAGATGAGTGTTGATCTTCCCGTTCTGCCAGGGGAGGTACTGACCACTGATAGGACGTTGGGGGCAGAAGAGGTGGCCGTTGACGTCGGTGGTTCCTCCGAACTTGAGAAGGGTAAGGGTGTGGGACCCTCTGTTGCTCTTTCTACTTGGGGTACTATCTCGACGCCTGTGCCGGCTTCCTCTGTTCCTTCGGCTCCTCGGGCTAGCAGTCCGGTCCATGTTGATGAAGAGCCTATTGATACCGAGGTTCCAGTCTCGCAGGTTGAGGTTGGCGGATCTTCTTCCGGTCCGCTAACTACAGTAGCTCCTCCAACTCCTGCTATGACGCTGCAGGTGCTGGCGGACGCAGATGAATATGTGAAATTCATTGTCGAGGGGGTGTATAAAATGCTGTAGAGGGGTGTATCTGCGGTGATAGATGCCAACGGGAGCTTTGCGACGACAAGAACTCTGACAATGCCTTATATCGAGCTGATCCGCGTTCACCAAGGCCACGACCATATGGCCGAGATCCTGGAGGCTTCGGTGATCGAGCTGGACTAGCGACTCACGGAACTTCAGCGCATCCAGCGAAATGACCTTTCCGTCTTGATAGATACGGAGAAGGGGAAGTTAATCGCCGAGATTGAGTCTTCCTACCAGGCCACTGTGAGCATCTGGGAGCGCAAGGTGGCTGAGACTGAGGCTGCGGTAGAGCAGTTGTCTCAGTCCATAAAGGAGACAATGGAAACGCGAGCTGCGTTGGACACTAATATCGTGGAGATCAACGCCCAGATGTGCCACCTTGAGGACCAACGGGCCCGACTCCAGTTAGATGCCGAACGTGTCCAGGCTGAACACGTAGCATTCAAGAAGGAGGAAGCAACTTTCACTCACCGGGCTCTTGCCCTGGCTCGGCAGCGACAACAGCTTGATGAGAAGCATGAGAATGATACTTCCGCTGAGGCTGTTAAATTGATGCGTCAAGAAGCTGAGCGTCGAGTCCTGGCGACTGTGGAGACTCATGCAGCCGACTTGAGACGTCGAGTTAGAGATCTCTCAGCCAACCCTGGAGATATTTAGGGACTGTAGCCTCTCCTTTTTATGTTTTTGCAACTCTTGCTGGGGGATAGTGTAGTTCTGTACTCTCTTTTTTTTTAGAAAATAAAGAAGTACGTAACTTTTTTGTGATGTATTCATTTTTGTTATCATGAACTTGATGATTTGTATGGACCTATTATCTTTTGCGCACCTTGGCTTTTAGGTACAGATAATAAGTTTGAAGGAACCAACATATTTGCTCAGAGGTAATGTGGACGTGGCAATCATTGGGGTTCAAATGATGGAATCTTCCTACTCAGAGGTATTATGGACGTGGTAGGAATGATCCTGGGGGATACGCTGAACAACTCAGAGGTGATGTGGATATGGAAGTTCTGCGATCAATGTACGACAACGCAGGGGTTGTTTGTACGAGATGTTTACTCAGAGGTAATGTAGACATGGTAAACATGAAGGATAGCATAGGCTTACGAAGTGTAAGATTCCGCTTTGTAGGGTGTAGAGGGACAACTCAGAGGTGATGTGGACGTGGTTGTCTTTCTACTGGAGGATGCTACGGAACAGCTGGGTTCCGGAAGCGTATGGTTTTGTTGGAAGGGAATTGTTTGTGAATCCTGATGATTGGGTCCATAGATCTCCTTGTGGAAGCACATATCTGAAAGATGTCAAGAGTAGTACTTCTTCAGGAACTTGCCGTTGATGGGCATCATGAACAAGTCTCCATTGGGTTAGGCGAGGCGGTAAGCACCGTTTGAGTATACCGTCTCAATGATGAAAGGTCCTTCCCACTTGGGCTCAAACTTTCCTGGTGTCTTGTGAGTTAACACCATCGGCCTCCTGACAGCCAGAACCAGGTCACCAACTTGAAAAGTTCTCTGTTTGACCTCCTTGTTGAAAGCCTGTGATATACGGGCTTGGTAGAGTTCGATATGTTGTTGAGCTAGGAGACGCTTTTTGTCAAGTGCCTCCAGCTCCCGCAGACGACGACGTTGATTGTCCTCTTCTGTGAGTTTGTTTGTGATTGCTACGCGGAGTGAGGGTATCTGAATCTCGAGAGGCAGTACCGCTTCACTCTCGTAGACCAGGGAGAATGGTGTGTTGCCTGTTGGGGTTCGTACCGTTGTGCGGTAGGCCCAAAGACATTCGCCAAGCTTTTCGTCCCAGTCGCATTTATTGGATGACATGACCTTTTTGAGCAGCCTAACGATAGTTTTGTTGAACGCCTCGGCCAATCCGTTTGCTGCCGGATTGTAGGCGGTTGAGGCCACGTTCTTAATGCGACTCTTGTCATAGAATCTGCTGAAAATATGGCTGACGAACTGAGGACCATTATCATGGATGATCCGCCTGGGTACTCCGAAACGGTAAATGACATGGTGTTTGATAAAGCTGACCACCCTGGAGCTCTTTACTTCCGCCAATGGGACTGCTTCTGCCCACTTGAAGAGGTAATCGGTAATGGCCAGGATGAAGCGATGCCTCCTTGATGAAGGAGGGGTGATCGGTCCTACAATGTCTATTTCCCAGGCTTCAAAGGGCCAGGAGGCGACTGTAGGATGTAGTGGTTTTGACGGCGTATGAATGAAGTCTGCGTGAAGTTGGCACGCATGGCACTTCTTAGCATAGTCGACAGCATCAGTGGCCATGGTTGGCCAATAGTAGCCCATGCGTTGCAGTCGATCCTGCAACTTAGGACCAGGTTGATGAGCTCCGCAAGTTCCGTCATGAGCTTCTCGAAGAGCTTCGGTCGCCTCTTCGTTGGACAGGCATCGAAGGAGAAGCCCATCATAGAAGCGTCGGTACAGCATTTTAGTGGCTGTATCATAATAGAATCGAAGAGAACGTCTCCTGACTGAGACGGCTTCCTTCGGGTCCTCTGGAAGAATTTTGTAGACGGCGAAGTCGATGAACGGGAACCTCCAGTCTCGGACATTAACACCAGAACTTGTCGGCATGGCGTGGGCCACTCGTAAGCATAGGTTGTTTCTAGGATAAACTAAGTCTCGACCAACTACCGTGACGTAGTGTTGAGTCCCAAGGGGTGCTGCTAATGAGGCCGCGAGGCCAGCCAGAGCATCAGCCTCTAGGTTTTGTAGACGAGGTACGTGTTCGATGAAGAACCCGGTGAAGGTTGAAATGATGTTCAATGCAACTTCATGGTAAGGGATCAGATCTTTATGGCGAACCTCGTATTGCCCTCAGATCTGGTTTACGACGAGTTTCGAGTCGCCGTAGTCTTCCAGATGATCCACCCCCAGCTGTTGTGCCAGCTGGAGTCCCATAATGAGCGCGTTGTACTCGGCAATATTGTTGGAGCACGACTTCGAAAGAGAGTAAGCACGTTGGATGACCAATTGATCGGAAGAGACTAAGACTACCCCCACTCTTGCGACGATCTGGCCTTTGGGGCCTGTTCTTGAAGCGCCATCGAAAAACATCCGCCAAATGGAGCTTTCTTCGGTGACGTTTGATTCTTGAACCTCATCCGGGATGTCTTCATAGAGTCTTGAGGACTCCGGGATGGGGTGTGCAGCTAAAAAGTCGGCCAGGGCCTGACCCTTAACGGCTTTTTGTGGCACAAACACCATGTTGTATGGTGTTAGCAGGATCACCCATGTAGCTAGTCGGAAGTTTAATGACCCTGGCTTCGTCATGAGGACTCTGAGTGGATTGACTCGGAAGATGACATAAATTATCTGGCCCGAGACATAATGGCGAGTCTTCTGGATGGCAAACACCAAGGCCAAGCACTCCTTTTCAACGGGGTTGTACCGGTGTTCGGCCCCGATGAGCGTTCGGCTGAGGTAGTAGATCGCTTGCTCGTAGCCTGTATCACTGTTTTGAGCCAGCAGAGCGCCAAGAAAATGATCCATGGCACGGACGTAGAGGAGAAATGGTTTGCCGGCGACAGGTGCTACCAGGACTGGCGGGCTTGTCAAGTAAGCCTTGATGTCGTCGAAAGCCTTTTGGCACTCCTCTGTCCAGACGTAAGAGACTCCCTTCTTCATGAGCTGAGTAAAGGGTTGACATTTACCGGAAAGGTTTGCTATGAACCTCCGAATGTATGCCAGACGTCCCTGTAAGCCCCGAAGTTCTCAAAGATTCTTCGGAGGGTCCATATTGAGGATGGCTTTGGTCTTCTCGGGATCAACATGAATGCCTTTCGCCGTGATGACAAAGCCCAAGAATTTTTTGCTAGAAACCCCCAGGAAGGATTTAGCGGGGTTCATCTTGAGTTGATGTACCCGCATAAGATCGAAGACTGTCTTCAGGTCCTGTAGGTGATCTCCTTTGAGGCGGCTCTTGACTGCGATGTCGTCAACATAGCATTCGACTGTCTTGCGAAGATGTTGACCGAAGATGGTGCTCATAGCTCGTTGGTATGTCGCACCAGCGTTCTTCAAGCCGAAAGGCATCACTGTGTAGCAGAAAATATCCTTTGGAGTCCTGAATGACGTGTGTTTCGCGTCATCGGAGAACATCTTGATTTGATTGTAGCCTGAATACCCGTCCATGAAAGACATGCGTTCGAAGCCACACGTATTGTCGATCATCACGTCAGTGATTGGAAGCGGGAATTCGTCCTTCGGGCAAGCAGAGTTGAGATCCCTGAAGTCGATATAGACTCGTATCTTCCCATTCTTTTTGGTGACAGGTACGACATTGGCTATCCAATCTGGGTATTGTTCCTCGCGGATGAATCCGCTGGTCAAGAGCTTGTCCACCTCTTGATCGATGGAATTCATGATGTCCGACCGGAAGCGTCGCTGTTGTTGTTTAATAGGTTTGGCATCGGGTAAGATGTTCAACCTATGCATTGCGATCTGTGGATCGAGTCCCGGCATGTCTTCGTAGCTCCAGGCGAAGACGTCGATATACTCCTTAGCCAGTTGGATTAAAGACTCTCGGTCTTCTTCTTCTAGGCTTTTGCTGATGAAGATGGGTTTGGAAGAAGACCCGTCCCCAAGGTCGATCTGCTCGACTTCGTCTTCGGTGGGAGGTTCACGTAACTCGAAACGAGACTCCCATTGTTCTCCTAGGCGTTGAGCCCAGGGTTCTTCTTCGAAGGGTTCCGGCGCTTGGTCTTCGCCTTCATCTTTTTTAGGTTGTGCTGATGTCATATTAGCTGACAGCACTTTTCTGAAGACTGATCCGATACTGGTATCGGAATCCCAAGTCGATGCTTCGGACGAGTGGGAATGTTCTACGTCTTCTGCGTCTGAACTCTCTAGAGTTGATGGCGGCGTGACATAGCCTACCCCCCGTCGAGTCCGATTGTAATAGTCTTGTGGCTTTCCTTTAGGTGTTGGAAGCCGGAGAGGGAGACGTCGACCCTTGCCGTAGTTTAGGCTTTTGTTGCTTTTCAGGTCGTAGCCCACCTTTTCGATGATGTGCTTTGCCGTATCCGTGTACCGATAGACTTGTATTCTGCCGGTATCAGGTTCTGGCTCGAGTGGCGGAAGGTCTTGATGACGCTCGACTTTGCCAAAGATGATGGATCCTTCGTCTCGACTTCGTGGAGGGACTATGTAACAGACTCCTTGAGACGGGACTACTCGATTTACATGATGGACGGTCGTTATTTGTGTTTGCAACGACCGTAGAGTGTTATCTAATGTATACATGGCATTCCAATATGGAAGACAAGAATAATTAAAAGACACTATTATTGATGAAATATACGATTTTATCCCGTGGGATTACATTGTCTAAGGAGGGTGCATCTACATCAGCAGAGATATATTCGCCAAGCTCCTCATCTGTAAGCATTGGGGTTGGATCAGGAGAGTCCACCACAGCTTTTGATTTTGGGGTCCGAGAGGGTTATGTGAGCCCTCCCTGGCATCTTGGATGACTGCGGCGGCTTGCCCTTAAGATGCACCTTCAGAGGTGCCTCAACTGCGCCTCCAGTGATTGGTGCCTTTCCCTTAATTTTGCAACCAGGGGAGCCGATGTTTGAGGCGGCTTTCCCTTAAGGCGTATCTTCAGGAGAGCTTCAGGAGTTGGTACTTTTCCTGGTAGCTTGATGCTCATTGGAGGCACCTTCTAGGGCGGTTTGCCCTTGAGTCGGATCTTCAAAGGGGCATCGGGAGTCATCTCAGGCTCCATGTCCGGCTCAGCTGACGTCTCTGCCTCGTCATCGGCATCATTGGCTTTCTCCTCGTCAAGTGACTTGTATAAGTCGGAATCGGTGAAGTAGGCTTCAATCCCTTTGAAAGGATCAATGTCTGCGAACTTCGTCCGAATGACGCCGTTATTGGATACATATATCATGCATTGGTGGAGCGTGGATGGCACCACCATGTACTCATGTAGCCATGGTCAACCGAGCAGGATGTTGTAGTTGACCTCGGCATCAATAACATAGCAGGTCACCTCAGTTCTGAGGTTACCGATGTGACACTTCAGTCGAATTTTGCCCAGTGGCTCGCTTTTGCTAGCGTTGAAGCCACTGATGGTTGTGTTGGAGGGCGCCAGCCGGTACATTAGGATCCCCAGTGTTGATAGCAGCACCTTCGGAATGATGCTGAGAGAAGACTCCGGATCGATCTGAATCTAGTTCACCTTGACTGAACCGATATACCCTGTATAATACAGCGGCCGGTTATGTCGGTGGTGCTTGAGCAGCATGTCTTGTTGGGTGAAACTTATGTTTGGGATAACTTCATCCGCACAATGACAGTGCGCACAAGTAGTTGGGAGGTCTTCAGGCTGCTTGACCTGACTGAGAAAGGATTCGGCATCCTTCAGAGCTTCACAGAGAGCTTCTCGGGAGTCTTTGGAAAGATGCAGGAGCTCGAACAAAGATAGACGGGCAGGAGTACTAGCCAGTTGTGCCAGTATGTCGAAGTGGTGGGGCTTGGCTAGCCCCAAAGCATTCTTCTTTTGTAGAGGTCTGTCGAAACGAGCCTCCACCTGCTTCTGCTTATTGGCTGCTGAGGGCTTAGACGAGCCCTCTTCCTGGACAGCAGGAACGGTGCAAGGAGGCACCACCTCGGCGGCAGCTTTGCCGGGTTGGGCGTTCTATTGTGTACGCGTCTATACAGGGAGTGCCTCTTCCGTTGAAGAAGAGACCATGTGGCAAGACTTGATCTTCCTGCCTTTGGATTTAGAGGTAGGACGTACCTCCGGTTGAGTCACCTCGGAGACAAGGTCGGGGTGGACCCATAGGACCTCTCCTCGAGATGTGGTGAGTGGGATGAGTCCACTCACATTATCACGGGTAAGTGGTAAGTTAACCACCTCCATTGTCACCTTAGGGATGGAGACGACGCCGTCTTGTGTGGTAGTTGGCGGCAAGGTGCCGAACTGGAGTGACACCACATTGGCTGACACCGTCTTCTCCTCGTAGTCGACGGAGATTACATCCGCATTGATCATGCGCTGGATGTAATTTTTGAGGACATAACAGTCCTTGGACGGGTGTCCGACAAATCGATGGTAGTGACAGTACCTCGGGTTGTCCACTTTCCCAACTTCATCGGGCCGCTTTGGGTCCGGTAGCTTGATCTTGTCATCCTGCTTCAGTATTTCAAAAAGTTGCAGGGTATCTTCGTTGTTGAACGAATAAACCTCCTTGGGCCTTGGTGCAAGTGGAGGCTTCTGAGTAGGCGCAGATGCGCCTTTTGAGACATTAACAGTCAATGCCTGCTTCCCCTTTGTCTCTCGTCCGGGGTTGTTGGCTGCAGACCTTTTCCCCTTGTCATCAAAGGCAGAGAAGCTGACCCCCAGAAGACGTACATTGGCCGCCTTCTTTTCTGCGGCTTCTGCTTCGATGATCAGGGAGCTCCAGTCGGGAGAAGGAGTAGAGTTGAGCCAGAGATTGACTGCAGGCAGCATGTTCATGCTGCAAGAGGAGAGGAGCGCATGTTCCGGCATGCCTGGAGGTAGTCTGAAGCAGGCCTGTCAGAAGCGTTCGATGAACACCCAAACCGTTTCCTTCTCCTTCTGGCGTATCTCTATGAGGGACGCCATCGTCATGTCCTTCTCGCCGTCGTAGAAGCGGTCGAGGAAGAGGCGCGTCAAGTCGTCGAAGGATGATATAGAATTGTCGGGGAGGCTGCAGTACCAGTCATACGCCACTCCCTTCAATGCTCCGACAAATATGCTAGTGAGGAGCGCGTCCTCCTTCGGGAGATGTCCCGTTTGGGACTGGAAGTACATCAGGTAGCGGCACGGAGAGTCCTTCCCGTCGTATGGCGTCAGTGTTTGTGGTTTATACTTTGGAGGATAAACCACCTTGTTCCACTCGAGGGGATAGGGTTGGGGGATGCCCATCTTCTGGCGCTCCTCTTGCCTGTTCTTGGACTCAAAGCGCTCCCGCTAGTCCTTGATCATTTCGACCATATCCTCCGTGGAGCTGGGAGTCGGGGAAGGTGGTACCACCTGGAGTTGAGCGTTTGAGGGATCAGACATCCGGGGTACTTCTCGGTGATCTGTGTCTGAGGATACCCGTTGAAGGGGTACACTCGACTCCCCATTGGCCCCTGGGTCGGGACCGGTCAAAGGTGTTCGGGTCAAGGCCGACCGTATTTCAAACACCGCCTGAGTCAGTGTTTGCATAGAAGCAGAGAGGGTTTTGAGTCCTCCCTCTAATGTGTCTATGCGCTGGACGATGTCCTGCGGCGGCGCATCAGACTCGGAATCACCCCCAGCCATGTATACTGTCATGACACGGCCGGGAGTGGATAGATTGGTTGAGGCTTCGCTCTCGGCCTCACACTCATGTAGGGGAGTCGCCTCTCCTGGAGTTTCATCTTGGCCACCCCCAGCCACGTTCTGGAGGTCATTCTCGACGGGCGCATCTGCAAGGGTCTGATTACCCTCAGCTCCGTCTTGAAGGGCCTCTTCGTCTCCGGAACTACCCCCAGCTGTGTTCTGGGGACATCCTCATTTTGAGGGGCTTCTGGGAGGCTGATTTCGCCTCGAGGATGAAGATCCGCCGCAGCTGTGCTTTGGACATCTTCGTCTTCGGAAGGAGGCTCAACAAGGGTCTGACTACCCCCAGCTTCCTCCAAGAACTTCTTCCTCGATCGAGTGCCTTCGAACACTCCGGAGGACGAGACAGCTGCCTTGGTTTTCCTCGGCTGACTTTGGATGAGGACGAGGAATTGCCAGTCGTCTTTCGGACTGACGAGGAGGTAGAGATCACGTTGCATGAAGCAACCGTTGGCTCCTCTTCTGTTGACACCTTCATCCCAAGGCGATGTCGGAGGGGCGTCGATGATTGCAATCGCTGGAAGACTGACTGCCTTGGTGGTACTGCCGTCTTGCAACAGCAGTTGATGGTGACCACCGCACAAGTATGCCCCGTGAGAGGCGTATCATGCTTGTTGGTCGACTCTCCTGACCGGCGCTTGTGAGTGATCATGTTACGCAGGTCGTTGGAGGAGAGTGCTACCTTCACATCCCCTTCAGGCGCATGGCAAGGCCAAACGCCGGGGTGGTCAGGTGAGTGCTGCGCCCCCTGATCTAATACCAAACATGCATCCTGATCAGTAGTGGGGGAACCACAACATTTGAAGTGACTTGAACGGACCTCAGACGTACAACCAGAGGAGGCACGGGAGTTCAAGACCACTGAATTTGCCTCACTCGACTTGGTTGTGCACGCAGTAGATGCGCCCAAGTGAGATGAGGGCTTTGAAAGTCGGCTCGTTTTTGGTGTAGAAGCACCTGAGTCGACCTTGTACAGCTTGCCATCAGCAGACATGCTTTTGGCTTGCTGCTGGCATAGCACGTTTGTGGCGCATGGCCCGTGCCGCCTTGGATTTCTTCGTACTAGCCCGCTGGGGTGCATAGTACTCAGCATCCAAATTCTTTTCGCCATTACAGCGAGTGAGTCTGTCAAAGACAGAGACTTTTTGTGGCGCATCAGAGGTGATGCACGGGACATTGGCTGCGCCCCTGCTCCGTCGACGCATCTTCCTCGCCTGAGAGGGAGATGGCTGGGGAATGTGGTCAGCCGCACGCTTCCCCGAGAGATGCGCTGCATCAGCGGGCGCACCTTGGTTGCTGAGGATGTCAGCAGGAAGGGAAGGCTGGATTAGCGCATCCCCTTCAGTGGTGGTGCCCGAGGCGTCGACCTTGCGCACCCAGACTTGGCGGATCTTCTTCGGCTTCGGCAGCCGCTTCGAAGGACTCGCACTTCCTTCAGAAATGAACTCCTCGTACGCCTGTTGATTGAGGCGCACGACCAGCGTCTTGTGGGAGGAGCCCACCTTCACGTCGTCGGCTTGCGACACGACTTTTTCGGTGGAGGAGAAAGAGGTCCCCAGCAGAGTCGCCAGCTTGTTTGCCATTAAAATTGTTTGATTATAAATTTCAATACAAACAGAACCGTGTTACAATATAGGACTTAGATGTAGTCCTAGGAGTACACTTTTGTTTATCTGGGTCCCTTGTGCCGATGGAGCGAGTGGTAATACGTTGACTCCGTTGACGAGCTGACGACGGTTATCGGTTCTCTGAAGGTTTGGATTGCTCTGGGTGCTGGAGCTTGCTGAGAGGAGGAAGACGTTGAGTGTCTGTATCTGCCTCTCTGGTGATATGTTTCTTCGTTGGGTGTTCTCTGTGTTGTCCGTGGGTGAGAAGGAAATGATCCCTCTATTTATAGCTGGGCAGGTTGGCTGCTCATGTGCACATATGTAGGATGCGCCGGTGCGTGGGAACGCCACGTGGAGATTGCTGATGGAGGCACATGGATGATGTGCCCTGATCGAGGGGTTGAATTCTTTATACTGCTGTTGTGAGCCGGCACGTAGCAGAGAAGAGGATATTTCTGTTGCTGAGATCTTGGGTGAGTTGAGTCAAAGGACACGTGCCGTCGACTCAAAGCTCGGAGATCTCGGATTTGATGGAGAATGATCTGGTGGGATGTGCCTAGGATTGGGCGTATGAGGATACTTTGGCTCGTAACCTTTATGAGTCATAAACCATTCTGGGCGCATGGCTTTTGAGGCGTATGCAGGCAACTTTCCTTCTGTCTTTTGGGATCAGAGAGCAGTCTGGGGCGCATGGCTTTTGAGGCGCATGCAGAGCTTCAAGTGGAGACTTTTCTTCTGTCTTTAGGGATTAGTGAAGAGTCTGAGGCGCATGGCTTTTGAGGCGCATACAGATTTGGACGCATGGCTGCAGAGGCGCATGCGGGTGGTTGAATGGCCACGTGGCAGTAGCCGTCGGAGTAAAGTCATGATGATGCTGACGTTGCCGACGCTTCGTTTTCTGAAAAAGCTGTCAACTGTTCAGACTTTGGGAGGTGTGCTGCCAACTCTGTCAGTTTAGCATTTAATATTTCTGACATTCGATGGACAGCTGAGGGGGCGCATCGATTGGCGTTCCACTGGGTATGGGGACGCATGGGGGCGCATCCTCTGTGATGCGCTTGGTACTGAAGGACGCGTCTGTGTGATGCGCCTGAAGTCGAAGGGCGCGTCTGTGTGATGCGTGGTCTGGCCGGCGCATCCGCTTCTTAAGACGTCTTTGATGGTACAACTGTTACGTTCTTCGAGTGCTTTAAATAGCCATTTTGACTTGGCTGAATTCGAAGCGACCGGTTCATCCATTTAATGCAAATTCATTGCACGGAATTCGGAGAGCCATCCACCTGGCGCGTGGGTTTGATCTGCCCGGTCTATAATTAGTGGCATGGAGAGAAGGTTTGTTTCTCGTTTCCTCACGTACTTCCAACATGAACTTGGGTACTCGAGTGCATTCTGTTGACGAAGTTCTCCCGAGGGTGAAGATGAGACGCCATGTCGTCATTGATGCACTTGAAGGTGACTGTTACATCCAAAAGATGGAGTCGAGCGCTTTCGAGGCAGGCGGAAGGTTCCTGTTGTATCCAAAGATAAGGATGCTCGGGCCTCGTCTTCGTTGTGCAGGAAGAGCCGTAGATCGGAATTGCGGGGCTAGGCTCTTTCTTCCTTCAAAGTGGGTGTTTCCCACTCTGGTTGTGTTGAAAGCTCCTCCTTTAGCCGTATTTCGATTACGGTCTTCCTTGGTCTTTGGAGGCTCTTTCGAAGCCTCCCCTGGCCACAGACTTGCGGTGCTCTTCTCTTCCTTGGTTTGAGGAGACCTGCCTCCAGCCAGAGGGTTAAATGCTTCATTAGTCATAGCATTTATCAGGTGAGCCTGGCTGGAAGAGCGGCACATAACTGGGCTGCTGAAGGGATGCACATAACTGGGGATGCACATAACTGAGCTGCTGAAGGGATGCGCATAACTGGGGATGCACATAACTGAGCTGCTGAAGGGATGCGCCCTGCTGAGTACGCATGGCGGGATGCGCCCGGTTGAAGGCACATGGTAACTGCTGCGCCTGTCTGGAGGCGCATGGTGACTGCTGCGCCTGTCTTGAGGCGCATGGTGGCTGCTGGCCGTAGACATAGGATCTTTCTTTTGTAGAAATTCTCCTTTGTACAACCTTCTTTAGACATGTAATAGACTTTTATGTATAAATAAAAAATCCTTTTTCAAATGTCTATATTTGTTGATTTTGCTGTGAAGTATTTTGTCCGAGCTCTGGCATACGTAGTGTCTGGCGCATGGGCTTTCTGGTTGTGAAATTCCATGCTTCTACAATAGATTCTAGGTTTCGTGTTGTGATCCACTTATGGATCGTTAGTTCATTTTATATAGTGATTATGCATAGCCAGATATGGTCGGGAGGGAGAATATTTAATAGGCATATAGTTCACCTCATTATCGAACGAATCTTGATTGTAAGTCGTCGCGTATATGCGTACCGACGCGTCTTATGTCCAAAAATTTTGACTGCTAGTCGTCATATACTGGCATGTCTTATCACCCGCCTTAGACCTTACATGCCAAACTTGGTATTCTAAATTGTACGTATCACACATACAAATCACTTGTTATTGAGTTCAGTTGTTGGTGTTATAGTCTTATCATGATTCTAGTCATTTACATGCTATTTTTCAGTACTTATCTTTATGATTCTATTGTTATATTCATCATATTGTTTATTGTCTCTCTGTTGTGCTTACTGCTCAGTACTTTACTTTATTCCGACTGAATAAGGCTGACATTTAGACGATGATGACATGAGTTCATTTTTGTTCATCCACCAATACCACAGTGTTTGTTCACCCCCAAATCACATGGAGACATGTGGCAAATAAAATCATAAACTTATTTTAGAGAGAGTACAAAATCACTTTTAAAGTGATTTTATTTGTCACATGTCTTCATATCATTGGGGGATGAACAAACGCCCTGGTATTGATGGGTGAACAAAAATGGACTCATGATGACATTATCCTACCTATCACGGTCCTCATGAGGAAATATTGGATGATTTGACCGATGGTATCAAGTTGGGACATGACGAGTATATTAGAGAGGAGTCGTCATAGTTTCGAGTATATTAGAGAGAAGTCGTCATAGTTTTTGTTAGCTAGTATTTCTCTTAGCTATATTTAACCGAATTTGTTTTTGAAATATTTTTATGGTATGTACTTATTTGTTGGATGAATAATACTATTCGTTCTTCTAAATTCTCTCTCTGAACCATCTCTCCTTATGTGACAACTGATGTGACATATTAAATAGTATTATGTGTCATATAGCATGACAGCTGATATGAAAAATTTTAACCCTAAAAATTAATTATCCAATTTTTTAAATGTTAATGTTAATATTAATATTAATATTAATATTAATAGTAATAGTAATTTTGTTTTAATATTAATCTTAATTTTAATGTTAATGTTAATTTCAAAATTTGTTACGTCACCTGCCACATCAACCGCCATGTCAGCTGTCACATAAGAAGGAATAGTTTGGAGGGATAATTTGGAGAGATGAATAACATTATTTTCTTTCTAGATATGGACTAATTTAGACTTGTTGGATTTTTTTTGGATATAAGGCATTTTGGTATTGGATGACATTTGTAGTTGGTTATTTCTTTCATATCTTGTCGCTATATTACTTCTTTGAACGAGTTAGCTATTTCATTATGGTATTCATACATGGATATTGGAATTGATGTTTGATTGAGGTTCAAACAATATATTATCGTCGATATCGTGATATAGATTGGACGTATTCACGTACTCGTAAATAGTGATAACCTTAAAATTGTCCCACGACCTACCTGTAGCCGTTGGTCTGAAATTTTTGGGGTCAACTAATACATTCACAATTTTTCTCACTAGTAAGGATCACATTGTGTCCTTTGGAATGACACGATGATAGTGATATTTCAGGGAAACATATATGTGGTATGGGTGTGGCGAATTTTTCCTTTTTCTTTTTAAATTCAGAAGATTTTAAGATGAAAAATCTATTACCATATTTGGTTTGGATATAAAATTTATGTCTGGAAAAGCAATATTCTCATGAATCAGTTATTCCTCTCAAAATAGGTGAGATCGGATTAGTTCAAATTCGGATCCGAGTTCGGTCGTGTGCTGGTTCACGCAGCTCGGGTTGGATTCGATTTGGATTTGGATCCAATCGGGTCCGGGTCGGTTTTGGATCAGATTTAGATCGCATTTGAGTTCGATTTAGATTTGGATTGCATTTGGATCTGGTTGGGGTCATGGTATGATCGGTCGATTGGGTTGTATTCGGGTCAATTTGGGTTATATCGGATCAGGTTTGATTGGAGCCTGTAAAATTTAATTAATAAGTAAAAAAATTATGATAATTGAACCATGTTTTGGTGTTCTTCTTATTACTATTCTATTATCTTAAACAACTATACCATAAAACTTACAAAAAAGTATAATAAACATTTAATCATCATTTTTTTATATTTTTTCGTATGAACTATATATTTTCAAAAATATTTATATATTCCCCAATATATATATATATATATATATATATATATATATATATATATATATATATATATATATATATATATATATATATATATATATATATATGATCTTAAAATAAAACAACAACTTGATATCCTAAGAAAAGATCAAAAATTCTTGTCCACTTTCCTCTCTCTATCCATGCAAGCAACGGCGGAGCCAGAGAAATTGTAAAGGGGGCTGAAAGTAGTAGAGGGGGTGGGGCTGAAAATAGTAGTCTAGTAGAGGGGGAAAAAATTCAATGAGGAAAAAGTATCACATATCAACTATTTGAACCTCTATTATTAGAGAAAAGACTAATTTACCAATTGAGCTAACTCCATCCTCATTATTACATGTAGTATTAATTAGTTAGCACCTTAGTAAGCCCGGACTACAGTCCGCACGGACCCAGCTTATGCTCCGCCGTTGCATGTAAGCATACTGAAAGTCGGATAACTGTGTAATAAACATAAAACACGTGAATGATGAGTATAATTAGCTTAAAAATAGAAATATCTAGTATTATAAATTCAAAAATTAGGAGCAATTACTATAAATAACCCTTAATTCAAAGGATATAAAAGATACGAGTTATGTTATTATTAAACGATATAAATGAGAAATAATTATAAAAATTTAAAGGCGAGTATATCATGCACAAAGAAGAAGGGAAGACTGGGAAGCAAAAGATTTGGTGGCTTCAGCCGCTTCACACCATCTGATCAATCGCTGCGTACAGCCTCCCGAGAAGAGCAGTCGTGCAAGCGTCGCACATCGGTCTCCCTCGGCGGCCGGCAATGTCGGCGCGGTGCTTGGCCTTGCAGTACGGGCAGCAGAAGACCGAGCGGCGCTTGCCCCCGCGACGCCACTTGGTCCAAAGGCTCAGGACGATGTAACACGCTAGTAATGCAGCTGCACAGAGGATGATCATGGGAGGATTGATGAGCAACCCGTCCTTCATGATCCAAGCCATGGCAAAAGAGTTAAAAAAAGGTTTTGGTGATGTATGCAAGAGTAGAGGAGAAGATTGTGTGTGTTGTTATGATGTTTGATTGAGAATATCCAAAGTTGCTTAATGCTAGGGTATTATATATATAATATTTTTTTGAAAGAAACACATAATGCATTAATAATTAAAAGTTAGTAGAACCCATGTCAAGACGAACATGGGATTCTATACATTGAGGTATCTCCTGAAACAGAGATAATGATGCAGCAGCATGGGAATTCAGAGAATAAGTTGCTAATTAATGAGCACATGTATTAGCACTTCTATAAGTAAATTTGAAAGAGAGGGAAGGAACTGTGTTGCAGGCCTGTTTAGCTTCTTCAATCGTATGTCGAGCTCGCCACAATGGAATTACTCCAGGGTTATTGATTGAATCAATAAGTAACTTGCAGTCACCTTCAATGATAACATTGTTCAACTGTTTTTGTTGACAGATGATCAATGCTAACTTGATACCAGATGCTTCAGCTTCAATTGGAGAGCCACCAATCTCTATCTTTGTCATTGCAGTATGGAAGTTTCCTGCAGAGTCTCGTAGAACAGCAGCACATGCCATCTTGCCATCCAAGTATGCACCATCAAAGTTAATCTTCCAGTAGCTTTGTTGTGGTGGTAACCAAGGTACAAGGTGATGATCCTTGCTCGAATTTTCTGATCTGCAGTGAGCACCTGCTGCATAAGCTTCATGCTTCTTCTTGAGACTTTGAGCTTCTTCAAAGATCCAACGGTCATTGATGTCTGCCCCATTGAAAATTGCATTGTTCCTGGATTTCCAGATTATCCAAAGCTGATAGAAGAAAGAAGCAACTGTATTTGAATCACCATTCTTCAAAATATTTGTTGTAATAGAGCTGATTGTAGACTCTTCTGAAATCAGTGAGCGCACCAACGGATTGTAGTGCCAAGATGTACCTATTTTTGGACAATGTAACAATAAATGGTTAGTGTTTTCAATATGTACCTTGCATAGTTGGCATGCTCCTGGAATGTGATCAAGACGTTTGTGGATATTTTCATTTGTGGGTAAGGAATTTGTTAGAGCTCTCCAGACGAATAGCACCACCTTTGGACTAATATGATGAAATGACCATAGCCTCTTCCATTCATTGAAAGCTTCTCCTTCAATACTATGAGAATGAGGAAACAACCTCTCATGGATCATTCGATAAGCCGACTTTGCAGTAAAATCACCATGTACTGTGTGGATCCACATTAGTTTTTCACTAGTGCAGTAAATAGATAAGGGAATGTTCAGAATTGCACTTGCTTCATGATGGGGAAATAGCATATAAATGAGATTAGATTTCCATGACATAGTATCAATATTAATCAAATCAGCAACTCGTTGAACCCAGTTATAACTGAAAGGAAATCCCTGAACAGTGAACTGAGTAAGATTTGGAACCCAAGGATCATGCCAGATATCAATATTGACACCATTACCAACTGACCAAATGACATTTCCCTGAAGCCAATGTCGACTACTAAGAATGCTGGACCAAACACAGGACATGGATCGAGGGGGAGTGGCCGTCCAAAAGTTGGAATTCTTTAGGTATTTAGCAGTAAGGAGAGTAGACCAGGGGGATGAAGGTTGAGATAGAAATCTCCATGAAAGTTTTAGGATTAATGAAAGGTTAACAATATGTGGATCTCTGATCCCTGGTCCTCCTTGATACTTAGGCTGAGTAAATTTATTCCAAGCTGTAAAGTGAATCTTCCTCTTCTCAGTTGAACCCCACCAAAAATTCCTTTGATCTTTAGACAGTGAATTAGCCACCTTCATAGGAATGTAATAGGAAGAAAGATGGTATGTAGGTAAAGATGATAATATGGATTTGATAAGTGTGGTTCGTCCTGCATGAGATAGACATTTTCGTTGCCAACCTTGTAGCTTGGAGGAGCTACTCTTGAGTAAATCAGAGTAAGTAAGAACCCTGTTTTTGTTCTGAAGAAGCATATGACCCAAATATTTATCCTTCACTGTCATCAGATTAACCCCCAACAACTGAATATATAATTCCTTCATAATAGGATCTGTCCTCTTAGAAAAAGTAATAGAGGATTTCTCAAAGTTAATGCTCTGTCCAGACCAGGATTCAAAGGTTTTAAGGATGATTTTAATTTGATAAATGTTGTGAAGAGAACATTTACCAAATATAAACAAGTCATCAGCAAAGGCAAGATGTGAATGTATGGAATCAGAGTTTCGAAGAGTAATTCCTTCATACAATGAATTCCTGACCATACTATTGATCAAAGTGGAAAGAATTTCCATACTGAGAATAAATAGATAGGGTGATAGAGGACACCCCTGTCTAATTCCACGAGTGGGATAGAATGTTTTCGAAGGCTCACCATTAATAAGGATAGCAAAAGAAGATGTTGAAACACACTCCATAATCAGATCATGTGATTTCCCTAATATACCAAACCCTCTCAATGATTGGCTGATAATATTCCAACCAAGCCTATCATAGGCTTTTGACATGTCTACTTTGAATGCAAAGGAACTATTAGTGGGGGAAAAATTCAGTAGGGAATGTAATAATTCTTAAGCAACAACAATATTATCACCAATATACCTTCCAGGCACGAAGGCATTTTGACAGGGACTAATCAATTTATTCATGAATGGTCAATTTGGAAATGATCTTATAGAGCACATTACAAAGAGCAATGGGTCTGTAATCAACTGGTTTTGAAGGGGTATTGGTTTTAGGAATAAGAGCAATAAATGTATGGTTAAGATTTGTAGGCATACAACCAGTTCTGAAGAAATCTTGAATAAGAAAGGATACCTCATTGCCAATGACATCCCAACATTTTTGATAAAAGAGAGCTAGGTATCCATCAGGGCCTGGGGACTTATAAGGACCCATCCCCATTACAGCTTCCTTAATTTCCTCCTGGGCAGGAATAGAATGAAGAAGAAGATTATCAGCTTTATCAATAATTGGAAGATCTGAGAGGATATGTTCAGGTACAGGGTTGACATCCACAGCCTGGAAGATAGAGCTAAAATGATCCACAAAGATATCAGAGATTTCATCATGTAAAGAAACAGATTGGCCCCCATCTTTAACAATACTGTAAATGTAGTTTCTTTGTTTCCTTGAAGTAGCAGACAAGTGGAAAATTTTGGTGTTTCTATCCCCTTCTTGAAGCCAAGCAATATTAGATCTTTGTTTCCAATACAATTCACGTTGTAAGTGTAATTTGTTGAGAGGAACTTGCAACTTCCTTTCTTCAAAATAACTAGCATCAGTGGGAGTGTTTGATTGAACAGATGACAGCTGTTCCTCCAAGATCTTAATATCTTTGTTCAAATTTCCTGAGGAGACTTTCTTCCAATGATGTAGCCTTGGTAACAGATCTTTCAGTTTTTGTTGAAGAGAAGATGAAGGCAAATGAGTCCAACCTCTATTTGAAGTTACTTAATTTGGACAACAAATTAATGCAAGAAAAATGCACATGCATAAATAGTTATTATTTTAAAATTACTTCAGACTATTACTTTTTTGTCTTTTAAAAGTGCATTACTACTCCAAGTTTTTCGATTCTTAAAAATGGCTCTCCGGAAGGTTGGTTTCAAGCTAAGCGTGGGATTAGGCAAGGCTGCCCCTTATCTCCGTACTTGTTCATTCTATGTTCAGAAGTTCTATCTCAATTATTCTACCGATTCGAACAGGAGGATCTTTATAGAGGTATGCGTATCAACCGATATACTCCCTCTATTTCTCATCTTCTGTTTGCAGATGATATACTTGTGTTCGGTCATGCTTCTTCAACTTCCATTTCGACTGTACAAAGAATCCTTGAGAGATTCTCCGCATGGTCCGGGCAAATGATCAACTTCGGGAAATCGAGCATCCACTTCAGCCACAGTGTTTCTCCCCAGGAACGAAGTGAACTCTCCAGCATTCTTCAACTTTCCCCTATGCGTAGCTGTGACAAGTACCTGGGACATCCTCTTCTTCTCCCAAAATCAAGGATCAGCACTTATAGCAATCTTCTTGAGAAATTCTCTTCTCGTCTTAAGGGCTGGAAATCGAACTTGCTTTCTCATGCGGGACGTTCTGTCTTGATCAAATCCACATTGGGATCCATTTCTATCTACTCTATGTCAACCTACAAAATTTCCAAAGGCATATGCAACTCTATCGATCGCCATTGCAGGGACTTTTGGTGGGGTCATGATGGCTCGAATAGGGCACTGCATCACATTGCTTGGAGGAAATTTATATTGCCCAGGAAGGAGGGTGGCTTGGGGTTTCGTAACCCCCGCTGGGTTAATGAAGCTCTTATTGGCAAGCTCTTATGGCGGCTCATTACTAATCCACACCAACTTTGGGCTCAGGTTCTTATTGGCATATATCTTCAAAATAGATCCATATGGCATATTGCTAAATGCAGGAATACATCCCCTACTTGGGCTAGTATCCTTGATGTCCGATGTCATCTGGAGGGGAAGATTCTTTGGCAGGTGGGTGGAGGTTGGATACACATTTTTAATGATCCTTGGGTCCCTGGCTTACCTGGGTTCAGGGTCAGTGCCATCAATGGCAATGTACCCAAACCTAGACTTATTAGAGAACTCATGGATTCTTCTGGCGATAACTGGATTACTTCCCTGATCAACTCTCTCTTCCCTCCCTGGGAAGCGAAGGCAATCACTGCTATCAATCTCCAGGTGGGAGATGGTGTCGACAAACTCATCTGGACGTGCTCCAAAACGGGTGAGTTCTCGTCCAAATCTTTATACGAATCTATTCGATGCATCAATCCTTCTAGCTCGACTGCCTCTGCTTCTAATCTCAAGTGGGAGCGCCTTTGGAAGTTGTCAAACATCTCCCCTCGCATCCTGATGTTCATTTGGAGATTGTGGCATAATGGGCTTCCTCTGCTCTCTATTATCAACAAAAGAAATGGGCAGGTTAGCCCTCTGTGTCCATTCTGCCAACTCCATGAAGAAACTGCGGACCACCTTTTTCTACAATGCAGTGTTGCCAGGGAGGCTTGGTTCTCAAGCCCCCTGGGGCTGCGCACGGATGACTGCGGTAATATTCACTCCCTATTGATTTCCTGGATTAACGATAACTATGCTAGTGAAGCACTCCACATGGGTGCATCGATTTTATGGGCCATTTGGAAATCGAGGGAAGATTGTGTATTTCAGAAACATGCCCCCTGTCCTCAGAGAATTATCAATCATGCTTTGAGTCTCATATCGATACATGCAGGGGAGCTCCATAACAACTCAAACGAGGTTTGCGAACTGAGGCGCGTGGCCAATGATGTCCCTACTTGGCAGCCGCCATCCATTGGATCCATTAAGATTAATGTCGATGGGGCGACATCCCCATCAGCTTGTGCAGTCGCAGCCGTTGCTAGGGATGCTGCGGGTTCATTTATTGTGGCTGAGACAAAATTCTTTGTTTGTCATAATCCTATTGATCAGAGCCTCCAAGCAGAGCTGGAGGCCATTAATGTTGGGATTGATTTAGCTCGAAACTTGAATAAATGCAATATCTGCATTGAGGGAGATTCTATGGTTGCTTTCAGGATTTTCAAAGGGGAATCTCGTCTTATCCCATGGAGACTCTCGGGCTTGGTTAAATCCATCCAAAAGGAGTTATCAGAATGCCATACTATCAAGCTATCATTTGTTAGAAGAGAGGGTAATAATGTTGCCCATATTTTAGCTGGACAAGCTAGGTTGAATAATTCTTCTGAGAAGCTCTTTTCTCCCCCTTATTGTATTGTCCAGGCCCTACAAGAGGATTGTTCTCTGGCTGTAAACACTGTTATTTGATTTAATAAATGACTTTTCCCTAAAAAAAAATTGGGTGATGCCAAAACTATTATGTAATTTTTCTCCCAAAAATATTGGATGATGCCATCTCCTATTATGACATGTGACATGATAGCTGATATGGCAGCTGACACGACAATTTTTTTAAAATAGTAACTATTCAATTTTTTTAATGTTAATATTAATATTAAAATGCTAATTTAATGTTTAATATTAATTTTAATTTTAATGTTAAATATTGTCATTTCAGTTGTCATGTCAGCATCTATGTCATATACTACATAATGAGAGATATTTGAACATTTACATTGGAAAAAATTTCAAGTGCTACATTTTAACTTTATTTAAAATTTATAGCACTTAAGGATGCAATGGACACTTGTTAACACTTGAAAAATAATAGAATGTCATAAGACACTTCAAATTTGGAACATCTCGTAACTTTGCTACAATAAATTTTGGGCCCACTGAAACCAACGACACACCCTCTCTTTCCTCTTCTTCTCTTTGATTCACTTTTTTCGCACCCTCTCTCATTCCTTTCCCTCTTCTCTTTTCTTTTCCAAGACATCAAAAACACAGTCATCTCCCTCTTTCCTTTTCCCTACAAGGCTTGTGCTATATCCCTACCAAAAATAATAATTTTTATGTACATGTTCAAAGGGTGTTTAAAAAAAACAAACAATATTTTGGAGGAAACATTTCACTATGGTTTGCCATGGAAAAAAGAAAATAGGAATCTAAATTTTGCAAGGCCGACCCTGGCCCAGGGCGGCCAGGACGACCGCCCAGGACCCCTGGATCATGAGAAAATAGTTTAATGATAAATATGCTAATAATTTCGTATTTCAAAATATAACTATTATTTATCATGGGCCATTTTAGGCACAAAGTTATTGTGGAGTAGTGGTTATTTCTTTAGATTCTTTACTAAAGGTCCTAAGTTCAATTCTTGGTTGTAGTTTTTTTTTAATTTTGAAAGTTCGTCATGGATCCCATGAGCTCAGGACCGACCCTGTAATTTTGTTGAACTTACCAGACATTGTCGTCTCAATACTATTTGATTAGAGCCGCAACATACACGTACAAGGGCAAAGGTCAATGCTTGTTGATAGCTTTCGGAGGGAATTTTATTTGGACTTTACCATTCGGTAATAGAAAAAGGGAACGAAAGTAAAGAAGAAAAAATATGCAGGGGGGAAACATTACCAAATATGAAAAAAAATAAATAAAGAAGGAAAAGAGCAAGAGAAAATAGGAAGTTAATTTGCAATGTACCATTGTATGTCAATAACAAGGGGACACTCCAAACTTAATAATTGGAGTATAATTTGGAGTAGTTTGGAGTATGATTTGGAATGTTCCCACTGTGGATGCTTCGAGGAAGACTAGAAGTCGGCCGTCTTAATCATTCTAAATTTATTTATTTTTTAATATTATTGTATTATTACTGATCATGTTCACGTGCAATTTGTACGTACCAACAAAACAATCGATAATATTGTTAAAACGTTAGATAAAAATTTAAACTATATTAAAATATTTTAATTATGACTTGAATATATTTTAGTTAGTATTTGTTGTAGATATGCTTTTAGGATTTTGGATGTGTGTTTAGTAAGATAATATCATATAATTAGTTTAAATATAATTTGAATATTGAGTATATTTTAATATTTGTTATATGTTAGGATATTTAAAAAAATTAATAACAGTTGGGAGATAATGGAAATAATAAGTTAATGAATAATTTTCAATTGTGTCTATGGGAAAAGTGTTTCCAATTTTCAATGGTTGTGCCTATTGGAAAATGTGTCATTTCCAAACATTTTCCAAACATTGTGTACGTTCATATTTTTTTGTGTCTCTTCGGTAGTTATAAAATCATTGTCTTGTGAGTGTTTGAAACATGTGTCCAAACTTATTCATACAATCCAGTACTCAATCTGAGAGGGCGAACCTACTTTCCTTGCTTCGTTCAATTCCTGTGGTTTGAAGTGCTGCTACTGGAGGAAGAATTCCGTTGTATCCTGGACGGACAGTGTTGTAAGAACCGAATTGGACCAGCAATTGGACCTGGTCCAACCGGTTTATGACAAAACAAATCAGTCCGGTCCGACCAAAACCGGGTCTTTTAAAGAAACATCTTTTTTTTTCAAAGTCGAGGTTCAACTGGTGAACCAGCAGAACCAGTTCACAATTGAACCGACCAATCTTGATTTTTTTTTTAAATCAAAAAAATTATCATGTAAAATTTGGACCATTTGATTCTTTGTTTGGTTTTGATAGACCTTATAGTTGTAAAATTAAACGAAACCAACATACTAAGAACCAAACCAAGAAGTAATATGGATATCTTACCGATTTGAACTAAATCAAACCAAGTCTATTTGAACCCTGGTTGAACCCCGATTGAACCCAGTTTAACCCTGGTTGAACCCGGTTGAACCCCGATCCGACCTATAGCAAAAAAAATTGGTTTGATCATCGGTTCGATTTTTAAAACATTGATCCTTGGAGACTATTCTTCAACCATAAGCACTCGTGCGAGGTGAATATTGTCTTAAGGACATTGAACCAAGTTCAAGCCTCGGTCTATTACAAAGTTTTATTTAACAGGAGATACATACGCGGTGAAGATTTTGAATTTTATTTTTATTAATTAGAGGAATACAACTTAGACGACTCATTTTTTACTGTTTCTAAGCCACAATATATATATATATATATATATATATATATATATATATATATATATATATATATATATATATATGAGTAATTGTGGCGAACTCGCCTCTACTGGGGCTCGAATTCCGACCACTTGGGCCACATGTGTTGGAATTTTTCTTCAAATTCTTCGGATTAAAATCTGCAATAAAGTAAACTAAAAGTTACCGGCCTCCGGGAAAGTCGCGCACGAAGCACTGTCCTAAGAGATAGTTCGGGTCTATCTGCAGACGGTATCCGAACGCTCATAGTGGTAAAATTCCCGCTCCACCGGAATTTTTTTGCCGCACACGACTTGGAGAGAGCAACCACCGACTTAGCTCTGCCTAGAGTGAAACAACGAACAGAATTTTGAAAGAGTGGAGAATTCGGGAGAGTTGTGAAAAGGAATTTTTTCTATGTATATGGAGAATGAAAAAAGGAGCTCAATATATAGGCTTGCAATAGAGAGAAGAACTAAACGTAGTTTTAATTAACCAATTTAATTCGAACGTTACACCACATAAAAAACACATGTTAAAAACATAGTTCATTGAACCTGGATGGAATTTGAATAGTAACCCTTACTGAATTAATTGGTGCAACGGTCAAAAATAAATGAAGAGGATCAAAAAACACATGTTAAAAATGTACAAGGAATTGAGCTTTTGCTTAAGGACAAAGCAGCAGCTAATAATCCCCCTCCAAAAGCTCAAGTTCCAAAAAAATAGAAGGAAGTAAAAAATAAGAGAGGAGTAAGAGAATTTTTGGACAGTTGTATACTATGCATAAATGAGATGGACTACAGCCTTGAATCTCACGTAGTGACTATTGTCTTTGTCTGAAGAAGAGCTTGATGGACTACGCCGTGAATCAGTCTTCTTGAACCAGACTCAGAGAATAGCACACATAGTACGCTAGAGGTACTTGGGTCTATCGGATGGCGCGTTTGGTTGGCCATGCGCACTTTTACACATTCATGAGAGTTATCTAGGATTGCCATGTCTTATAGTCGCGGCCCTCACGACCTCTCATATAGGTAAGTCCTCAAGGGTTGGTGATAGAAATCAACCCTGCATATCATGCTTGGACTTATTAAGAGTTTACACTCACCCTATCCATATCACAAAAGGAACACTGTCACCATAGGGATGGGGTATTAATGTACACATGTCCAGCCTCATGCGCTTTTATTTTAAAGAGAATTTAATCTCAGGTCAGTGTTCCATAATAGTCACATAGTCCAGCTTGTTCCTACCCATTGAACCGTCTTCTTGGGATCTCCAGTCAGACTCGGTTTGGTTGCCACTACTGGTAACTATACTATGGGCTTAACCCCATCTCCCTCGATGATTCTAGGATCAATGTCCTAGACAGACCCTTTGTCAAGTGGTCTGCAAAGTTCTTTTCTGACTTTATATAGTCAAGAACCACATATTTGTCCAATAGGCTCTTTATTGACTTGAAGCGTAGCTGCAGGTGCCTGTTCATCTTAGCATTCACAGAATCATGCTTTAGTAGTTCTATAACAGATTTATTATCATAGTTTATAGAAATTATAAGAACAGGATGAACAGAGACAGGTATATGCATAATAAGATTTCTAAGCCATTCGACTTCTGTACAGGTAGTGTCCAAAACTATTATTTCAGAGTTCATTGTGCTTCTGGCTATGATAGTTTGTTTACATGAACCCCAGGAGATCGCAGCTCCTGCCAGGATAAAAATATATCCAGTTGTGAATTTCACATCATATGAATCAGTTACCCAATTTGCATCGGAGTAACCTTCTATAATATCAGGGTGTCTAGTATAATGAAGTTTATAATCTAGAGTACCCTTAAGATATCTAAATACTCTGTCTAATGCAGTCTAATGAGATTGGTTTGGGTTACTAGTATATCTGCTTAGTCTTCTAATAGCAAATGCAATATCAGGTCTAGTCCTATTTGTTATGTACATAAGGGACCCAATCATTTGTGAATATATATGTTGTTCTATGGGTGTTCCTTCATTCTTTTTTAGAACAACATTACTATCATAAGGAGTTAGGACAGGTTTTTTGTCAAAGTACTCAAACTTCCTTAGCATTTTCTCAATTGAATGTGCTAAAGATAGAGTATAATCATCTTTGCATTTGGACACTTGCATTCCTATGATCAGGTTTGCTTCAGCTAGGTCTTTCATGTCAAATTGGTTAGATAAATAATTCTTAGTGTTATTTATCAATTCCAGTGAAGATCCTAAAATAAGTATATTATCAACATACAAGCATAAGATGACACAACTTCCATTTGTATTTTTAGAATACAAATATTAGTCATATTCATTTGGCACAAAACCAAATTCTATAATGACTTTGTCAAATTTGTTGTGCCATTGCTTGGGAGCTTGCTTTAGGACATAAAGAGATTTTACTAATCTACAAACCTTATTTTCTTGGCCTTTAGCAATAAAACCTT
The DNA here is from genome assembly GCA_029216955.1 of Iris pallida. NCBI lineage: Eukaryota > Viridiplantae > Streptophyta > Magnoliopsida > Asparagales > Iridaceae > Iris > Iris pallida. The sequence continues at coordinate 12,433,261 of JANAVB010003200.1, forward strand.
CAGGTTGCTCCATATATATTTTTTCCTCTAAATCTCCATTTAGAAATGTTGTCTTTACATCCATTTGATGGATCAGCAAGTCATGAATGGAAGCTAAGGCTAGGAGAATTCTAATAGAAGAAATTATAGCAATAGGAGAATATGTATCAAAGTAATCTAATCCATTTTTCGGGGTAAAACTTTTGGCTACTAATCTAGCCTTATATTTCTCTATGGTACCATCGGCTCTAAGTTTCTTTTTAAAGATCCACTTACAACCTATGGGTTTGCTGCGTAAAGGAAGGTCTGCTAAAAACCAAGTATTGTTCTCCATGATGGAGTTGTACTCATTGTTAATAGCTTCTTTCCAGAAAGGGGCATCAGGAGAGGATATGGCTTCTTCATAAGTTGAGGGATCACCCTCTATAAAAAAATATGAAGAATCATTTTCCTAAATTCTTTTCAATCCTTTCTCTTTTACTCCTAGGTTCTATGACTTGTTCAGGTTGAGAACTGGGTACTGGATCATGAGAACTAGTAGATAGAATGAGAGAAGGGTTAGAGGAAGATGAAGGGGTTCTATCCTTGAAGGAAAAAATGTTCTCAAAGTAAACTGCATCTCTAGTTTCAATAATTGTGTTATTAGAGATTTTATTTACTTCAGAATGGACTACAAAAAATCTATTGGCATTGCTATCTAGGGCATATATCCTATGAATACATCATCTACAGTCTTAGGTCATATCTTTCTCTTTTTGGGTTCAGGAATTCCTACCTTAGCTAGACATCTCCAAACTTTAAGATAGTTAATCCTAGGAGTCCGACCTTTCCATAACTCATATGGGGTTTTATCATTTGTCTTACTAGGTATCCTATTAAGGATATAACAGGCTAACAAAAGGACTTCTCCCTAAAGATTATCAGGGGCATCTGAGCTGAGAAACATGGCATTGACCATATATAAAAGAGTGTGATTCTTCCTTTCAGTAACTCCATTGGATTGTGGTGAATAAGGAGCAGTTACCTCATGAATAATTTCGTGCTCTTCACAGAAGTTAGTCATTTCATTTGAGGTATACTCTCCACCACGATCTGATCTAAGGATCTTAATCTTCCTATCCAACTGGTTCTCAGTTTCAGATTTATAGACCTTGAATCTGTCTAGAACTTTATCTTTGGTCTTAAGGAGGTAGGTGTAACAATACTTTGAATGATCATCTAAGAAAGTGATAAAGTATTTCCTACCGCCTCGGGTTAAGACTATTGGAGTCACAGATGTCACTATGGATAAGTTCTAGGAGTTCAGAATCCCTATGGATAGATTTGAAAGTCAATCTTGTGTGTTTGGCTTGAACACAGATCTCACATTTGTGTTCATCATCTATAGGAGTCTTAGGTATAAGATCTAAGTTCATCATCCTTTTAATAGATCCTAAATTCACATGACCTATTCTACCATGCCAAATATTTGAGGATTCAATATTTGCAACAAAAGAAGGATTTAAACCTTTATTCATAGTACTTAAAATAAAGAGTCCATCTTTCACAAATTTTTTCCCCATAAACAAATCATTCTTAGAGAAAACTACTTTATTGGCCTCCATTACAATTTTATATCCTGAAGCTACAAGGAGGAATCCACTAAGAAGATTTCTTCTGACAAAAGGCACATGAAGCACATCATGAAGAGGTAGAATTTTTCCTGATGTCATCTTTAGATCTATTCTTCATCTTCCTATAATTTGTGCTGTTGAGCCATCTCCTAGAGTCACGCCTCCTCCACCTGATTCCTGATAGGTTGAAAAACAGGAGCGATCAAATGAAACATGAACATTAGATCCAGAATCCAACCACCAATCATCAGAATGGAAAGACAAGTTTACTACAGGTTGAAAGCTTACAGACCTGAAGGAGATAAAAGACTCATTCAGAATCATGTTAGCCTCTGGCTTGCCTTTTCCTTTGAAGGAGTTCTGGATAGGTTCTTTCTTCCTTTGGAAGCAGTTGATGGCTGTATGGTTGGTTCTACCACACACAAAACAAAATCTCCTTTGATCCTGAGTCTGACTAAAGTTTCTAGGTTTTTGGGGTTGAGGGTTTTGGTGGTGATGGTTTTGGTGAGGAGGTTGAAAACTCTGCTTCTTTTTGAAGGAGTTTTTCTTGGATTTGAGATGGTTATTTGACTTAGGTTTTACATGGCTTTCTACAAGGTTTACCCTAGCTGTGACATTTGACCTAGCTTTGGTCTTGGACCTATATTCCTTTTCTGTTCTAATTCTCAGTAGAGCTTGAGAGTATGTAATAGATCCTTGTAGATGTAGTAGGTCCTTTGCCACTTTAGACCAAGACGAAGGGAGTTTGTCTATCAAACATCCTATTTTGTGTTCAGTGGAAAAGAATGATCCCTTGGCTTGAACATGTCTAAGGTGTTCTTAAAATTCATGAATTTGGTCATTGATAGGTTTGTTATCTACCATGACATATCGGTTGAATGTGGAAGAATTGAATCTATCAATTCCAGCATCATCACAATCATATTCATCTTCCAAAGCATCCCAGAGTTCTTTAGCGCTTTTATACTCAAAAAATATGTCATAGTGTGACTCCGACATAGCGCTTAAGATTCTGTGAAAGCAATGGTAGTCTATTTTCTTAGGGGTCTTGGTTTTGGTAGAAGAAGAGGACTTGGAAACCCCTACGTCAGACTCAGTCTCATCAGAATCATTTGAGATGGGCGTGGACCCATCGATGGCAGAAATCAGGCCTAAAGTGGTAAGCCAAAATTTCATCTGGCTCTGCCACCTCTTGAAATATGTGTCATTGAATTTAGCGGGCTTTGCAGAAAAGGTCTCTTCCTTGGAAGATATTTTCTAAAGTCAGTAAAAATATATTTACTCAATAAGATGTCTTTAAGCTAAAATTAACAATTCAAATGATTTCAGTAATAGACCTTTAAAATTTTAGTTTTTTAAGTTTTGATAAGGTTGGGTTAGCTGTAGGGACCGGATCCCAGCAAACGAAGGTTCACTAGGAACACTTAAGAACCGGTCGCTTAGACGATTTTTCGCCTTGTTGACAGAAGGGCCCTTTCGGCTTGTACCCAAACAAATCTCTACTTTAGAACTTTAAAATTAAAGAAATTTTACTAAATTAATAAACTGTTTGTTTTTGCTTAAATTAAAATATTGAGTAAAAGGGAAAACTCAACTAATATTGCCAAGATGTACTAACACAATAATATTTGTCTAATGTGTTAATTTATAAAATGACAATGTATATGTTTGGCAATAATTAATGAATACGTACTAAGCAATGATATGAGACTACATACTTGCTAAGAAGATTTGTGATAAGCAAAAAATTTAAGTTTGAATAAAAATTGCTAATACAACTTTTCTAATTGAATAATATGGAATTTATTGTACAGGTGAATGTCAATAAAGATGCACTTATTGTCATCAACACATGCAATTAAAAAAAAATTATAGCAAACAAAAAAAAGTGGACAACACCAACAAATTTTAATGTTGTTAAAAGGTTGTGCTATAAATCATACATTAGCAACTTGGTATGTAAGTTGATGTGTCAACAGTGTAGAGAAAATTGTAGGTAGCAAATATAAGTTGTGATAGCAACTTTGATATGCAAGCTTTGATAGCAACTTTGATATGCAAGCTTGTGATATCAACAGTAGCAAATATAAAGAAAATTTGTATGTAAGTTGGTGTAACAAATTACTATTTACCACCGATTAATCTACTGCTACAGATTAATCCGTACACAAATTTGTATGGATTAATCTACTGCTTAGAGATTAATTTGCTAGCAAATTCTTCGAATTTAAAGAAATTAATCTACTGCTAGAGATTAATCCGCACACAAATTTGCAGCAGTAAATTAAAAGAAAATTTGTATGCAGCATAAATTTTGTTACTGCTACAAATTTGTATGCAACACCGATTTAGTGTAAAACAAACTATCTCTTTGATTGTTGGAATTTTTCTTCAAATTCTTCGGATTAAAATTTGCAACAAAATAAAGTAAATTAAAAGTTACCGGCCTCCGGGGAAGTCGCGCACGAAGCACTGCCCTAAGAGATAGTTCCGGTCTATGTACAGACGGTATCCGAACGCTCCTAGTGGTAAAATTGCCGCTCCACCGGAATCTCTTTGCCGCACACGACTTGGAGAGAGCAACCACCGACTTAGCTCTGCCCAGAGCGAAACAACGAACAAAATTTTGAATGAGTGAAGAATTCGGGAGAGTTGCGGAAAGGAATTTTTTTTCTATGTATATGGATAATGAAAAAAGGAGCTCAATATATAGGCTTGCAATGGAGAGAAAAATTAAACGTAGTTTTAATAAACCAATTTAATTTGAATGTTACACCACATAAAAAACACATGTTAAAAACATGGTTCATTGAACCTGGATGGAATTTGAATAATAACCGTTAATGAATTAATTGGTGCAACAGTCAAAAATAAATGAAGAGGATCAAAAACACATGTTAAAAATGTACAAGGAATTGAGCTTTTGCTTAAGGACAAAGCAGCAGCTAACAACATGCATCTCTCTTAACTACTAGGCTAGAGATCATATATATATATATATATATATATATATATATATATATATATATATATATATATATAAAATGTTATATATAATGTGTGTGTGAGAGAGATTGCAAATGAAGTCTAGCCTATCGGGTAAGACCGATGCACTCCCACATGATGTTGCGGATTCGAGCAGAAAGAATTAAGTAGTGGGATGGTGGTTGGGTGCAGTGCAGGTGCGTAGTGTGGTGCGGTACGGTATGACTTCGGGATGGGATGAAACCTTCGGTCTAGAGATTGTATATATAGACTTTCGGACTGGATTGATTGTAAGCGTTCGGACTGAATTATAGTCTCTCAGAGGGACCTGTGTAAAATTTACCTCTTCGGAAAAAAAAATATATACGATAAATTGTAGTTGTGTGGCCAATGCTCGAGAACCCTAAGGTTGTGAGCCCAAGATCCAAACCGGGGACAGACGTGCAAAACCAATCGAGATCTGAACTCGCTCACGACCACATAAGTAAATTGCACAACTAACATTTCACAATTTTTTTTTTTTTTTGGTTTGCTCCGTCGTTCTTCCTGTAGGTGCAAACAATTCGAAGATGAAGGATTTTGTCCAATCACACTCACCACGTACGTACCACCTGTCCTCCTCTTCATATTTCTCTCCCTCTCTTTAGCAAATTCTCCAACTGCCTCCACAAAATAGCCACACACTCTCCCTTCCAAGAAAAAACTTGGAGGAAGAAACAAACCAGCCAGAGAGCAAAAACTAACAGACTGCAAGAAATCAAGAATGGAGAAGGATGCAAGCGAGACTGCTCATGATCACCATGTCGATTCCGACGCCGAGGAGAAGCACAGAAGGCAGCCCAGCACCGTCTCCGTCTGCTCCACGGGGGACGACGACGACTTCGAGGAGGAGGACAGGAGCCCGGTGCTCCTCGGCCCTCAGCTCGCGCTCAAGGACCAACTCGAGATGGACAAGGTAACCTATAATGCATGTTTTATCAGAAAACAATCTCATCGTACCAAATATGGCCTCGTTTGGTACATTGTAATGTAATCAAATAAAAAAAATTATTTGATTACATTGCGATTACGATTACATTACAGCAAACCAAACGGGTCAAAGTTTAAAGAAACTGTTCTGAAATACAATATATTGATTCTGCGGGTCGGTCTGTGGATATCCAACATGTATACATTTTGCCGACTTTAAACTTCCTTTCTTACTATTAAATTTTATGTTCTTTAATACCACATTTATTTCATGTTGGGTATCTTATATGTACGGATGTAATGAGTAGATATATGTTGTTAGGATGATGAGAGCCTGCGAAGGTGGAAGGAGCAGCTCCTTGGCCAAGTTGATCTCGAGGACGTTGGAGGTAATCATATTTTTGTATTCTGTCATGTATATAGCCGTGTCGTGTCTGTATCATGTTGTGTCGTATGTTCGTACCTGTGTCGGTGCAACGATGATGATTTGGGGAAGATTACAAAGGATTGCAGTACATTCACATTAATTTGAATCCCACGTTAAATTAATAGTTCACAAGCAAAACAAGTCCTATGTTTGGCCCTTTTCATGATAAAATTAAAAATATTATAATCTAAAATGATTTAGAAACATCTAGAAAACGGATATCAAGATATTGGTATTGGTTCTCTAGATATTTGAAATCATGGAGAATATAACATCCTTTATTTAGAAATCATGAAGAATATAACATCCTTCATTATATAGGAGGTCTTGAGTTACCAAAAGCAACTAACCCTAGATGTTGCTATGGTAAGACCATCTCCAATGGGGGTTTCTATCTTCCCTATTTCTATAGAAGAAATTCATTTTAGAAATAATTTCTCCCAATGGTGGTTTCTATCACCATTTCTATCCTAGGTGGCAATGATGTATGATGGAAATTTTCTAGGAGGGTTTCTACATGTAGAAACTCTCATAGAAATTCTCCTATCTCTCATGACAATTATTATTGGGCCCCACATCATTCAATTGATCCTTTTACTATGTGACACATAGGATAGAAATGGAGAACCATTGGAGAACATTTTTTATATGTGTACAATTTCTATATAGAAACTCTTCCAACTAGGATAGAAATCTTCTTAAAGTACAATGCCAAGTAGGATAAGAACTCAATTTTAGAAATCACCATTGGAGATGGTCTTAGGGCCAGCTTGGGGGATCTGGATTGTGTAAGCAGAGCTTATTTTAGTTGCATCTTGATTGTGGGCTGGGCTTAGGGGTCACTTGCGAGTCCGACCTTTTACAGGTCAAGTTGGACATGGAGGTTTGCCTTTCGACCTTACCCCTGGACCGGCCATGGCCATGATTATGTTGTTGGAATATCCATCGAAACAAGTAAAAATTGGAATATTATTATGAATTTTTCCATGAGAATTTGAAACACTATTTTTGGGCATCCAAAGCCACACGTAATTGTTTTGGATTGCGTACCAGTCTGGATCCGGACCAAGTCCACTTAACCGTTTGGAGGATTTTGGTAAAATTCTCCCCTAACAGTAGGGGTGAGCAACGATTCGGTTCGGTTCAAACCTGACCAAATATATAAAAACCGAAATAAACCGTAAACGGTATTTCTCAAAACCAACAACCGAACTGTTTTCATAGTAACCGAACAAAACAGAATCAAATTAATTCGGTTTGATTTTCGGTCGGTTTGATTTCATGGGCCAATGGATTGGGCCTTCACATTTTAGCAAATGAGCCAATTTAAATAACATATCTTCAAAAAATGATATTGTTGTATTTATGAATTATTACAATTACAAAGAGTGAAAAATATTAGTATATATAGATTGAGGGTTGGGAGAGAGCTCTCAAAGAAGCAACGATAAGTGCCAATTGAGAATGGAAGGAGAGAGTGCGCTTAGATAGAGTTAGCAAAAACATTAGTATATATAAATTGTGAGTAGTTTGATAAATTATTGAATATAATTCGGTTTACAGTTTAGTTCGGTTACTCGGACCAAGAACCGAAAACCGATTCGATATTTCCAAATTCCAAATATCCAAACCGAAAAACCGATTTGATTGTCATATTTCGGCTCGGTTCGGTTTTCGGTTTCCAATCGTTATATGTCCACCCCTACCCAACAGCCATTTTATAAATTAATAGTGTCTTTGGGGGGGATATTTTACTAAAACACTGCCATAATTTAGTCATTCATGGACGTTAATACTGGTGTTTTGGTCGTTTCACTAAAAATGATCAAATAACCATATAACAGCTACAAATGGTTATATTTCAAGTATATTTGTAGCCATTTTAATCCTAAAAACTCTATAAATATGGTCATCTAATCCTCACAAACTTACAACTAAAATATTCTTTTATTCACTTCACTTCTAAGTCTTCTAATTTTAATTTTCTAGAATTTTACTATTCACTACTCAGTCTAAAAATCATAAATAATGAACAACAACAACCGCAATATCTGCAACCTCAATCGACGCAACCACAAGGGGTGCAAGGCCAAGGAGGAGGAGGGCTTTATTGTCGTTGTTCGTCCAGCATTTAGAAACACTTTAGCGGAATTTATAATGATAATATTACAGTGTCATTGGTGTAACTCATGTTGAATTCATGAAATGTAGAACTCAAATAAAATATGGGTACCTAAAAAAGGTATAGGAATACTACATAGATATCTAGATTGTTGTATCTAGTATCTACCCTCTTGGGTAAGGTAAGGACCCATCATGGGGCATGTTTTATGACCTGCACCCAAATAATTTGAGTACGAGTATGTGAGTACGTCCAACCTACATCGCAACATTGAAAATAGTATGCTGTCTATAAAGACTATAATTCATCCATATCAACTATATCCACAACATAAGTATATCCACATAATATAATCCTCAAAATTAGAGTCACATGTAAGAAAAGATAAGCCTAAAAGTCTCGTACTAAAATAAATTTTCACAAAGGAGTCAAATATATACTTTCCAATTAGACATGTCAGGACTTAAACTCTAAGTTGATATAAAATTCAAGATCTAAACTATAATTAGCCCAAAGAAATAACAACTAAGCTAAGAAAGGAAATATCAAGTACCCTAAGAAAACTAGAAAACGGACCGAGAGCATAGGCTACTCCAAATCATCAAAAGGATCCACTATGTTAGTAAAGTCAGGGTACATACCATATATAGACCTGGGGACAAATATCATTATCTAGAGTTGTCATAGGATATCCAGTTAGGATAAGAGCAAGTACAAGTTCTAAGCTAGTAAGATAGAAACAAGGCAATTTGAGATAGCCAACTCTATACTACATGCTCATGTGTCGTTGGAAACACAACTTTCAACACATTATGGACGGACTTGGATTTTGAGAACGCTAGACATAGCGTACTCACGTAAGAGAGAATGTCACGCTATGATTATGTCCACGTGTCTAGTGATTGCACTTCCCCCATCATCCTATATCTAAGTTAAATTGAACCCGTTCTTTAGTAGTTCAGCTTTATGTTTTTCGCCGATGCATCCTTCCCAAGGTTGTTTAAGATGAATGATGAAATGCAATTTTTCATCATGTTGTTCTTTGTCAATGATTCTAGGCTTCCATTGATGCAAAAATCTCAATTGTCATAGCTTTCAAGTACTTCACATCTCTGCTTCAGATGTTAAGAAGAAGCCTCTGATTCCAAACATTTGAGATTAATTGATGCCCTCTTTTTTTTTCAAGCGGATAATGATTTTAACTGTGCCCTTCATATTGAATTCTTTAGAATCACCAAATATAATATATATACTCGTGCAAATTCACGAAGAAGCTTATTCTCCCTCACTTTTGGTTGCTTGTGCTCATACCCAAGTACCAAATATTTTTATTTTGCCGTTTCTGACATTCTAAGAACCCTGTACAAATACTAAAAGTTGACATTTGTAGTTTCTAAAAAAAAAAAGGCAGGCCCAAATCTAAAAATGGAGATTTTACATTAGTAATACATATATACAATGTTAAATATTTTGGGGCCCGTGCAATCGCAGATCTTACACATGCCTAGAAACGGCGCCCTGGTGCTACAAAGTGAAGGTTCTCATATTCTTCTCCTCTCTCTATGTAATCAAACTTTTTGTCAACCATGTTAGAAATATTTCTCCAACAATCGGAAGCATAATGTCTATACCTATTGCAATTGGAGGATTGAACTTGCAATCTTCCTCCTACATTGAGTCTTCCTCGTCTATAACCTCTAGCAAATTTTGGAGAGTGTTTTTTCCCCTTCAAAATTTATGTAGCCACCTTGTCTTCCTTGCCCGCGGCCATAACCACGTACTAGCTGCCTACACAGCCTTCACCTCCATCGCCACTGCTTTGCATATTCTTTCTAATCGTCTAGGCCTTTCTTCAATTTAATCTTTGTTTGAGGGACTTTCTCCATTAGTTCTCGATCGTCGCTTGCAAAGCTTCTTTCCATGGGCTTCTCCGTATCTTTGATTTCTTCCATAGTGTAAACGATATACTCATAACTTCGGAGGAAGAGTCTGAAATATCTTCTTGATGATGCGAACATCTTCGTGTTCATGCCCTCTCTTCAAAGTTGATTCAGGTTCACAATTTATACCTCAGAGAAAATCTTATTAGGGCCATGGCTCTGAGGTCGTAGGCAAATAGAGAGCTTGAAGATGTATTTGAGAGAATAAATTTTTGGATACTTATTCTTCTCATAGTGGAGGCTATATGAAGGAGTTTGTATGACCATATATAATTATATTCTTATATAGTAATTACTAAATGCAATATATTCCTACCACATACAAGTACAACTATATATGATGATATTCCTATATGGTAAGTACTAAACACAATATATTATTTCATATAAAAATATTACCATGACTCTCCATGATGATGTGCTTCAAGATCAGCTCCTTCGGCCTGAATTTCTATGCATTCTGTCACACCTCTCCTTCCAAAGTTGCCAAGTCACATTTGCAATTACAAGACTCATAACCGAGCCTTGTGGAGTAGTGTTGTCTGTTGACATTATGAACATCCCCTCACCCCCCCCCCCCCCCCCCCCCCCCCCTCCCCCTCAAGTTGGAGTATAAACATTGACCACACCCAATTTGACATCTTTTGTAAGAACATCTGCCAGCTGCTCTTCAGTAGGAACAAAAAGAAAGCTAATAAGTTTCGCATCTAGCTTTTTCTTTATGAAATGACGATCAACCTCCACATGCTTTGTGCGATCATGTTGTACTGATTCTGTGATATTTGAATAGTTGTATGATTGTCAGGTACAACTTTATTGCACTTTTATTTGAATAGAGAGCTTGAAGATGTATTTGAGAGAATAAATTTTTGGATACTTATTCTTCTCATAGTGGAGGCTATATGAAGGAGTTTGTATGACCATATATAATTATATTCTTATATAGTAATTACTAAATGCAATATATTCCTACCACATACAAGTACAACTATATATGATGATATTCCTATATGGTAAGTACTAAACACAATATATTATTTCATATAAAAATATTACCATGACTCTCCATGATGATGTGCTTCAAGATCAGCTCCTTCGGCCTGAATTTCTATGCATTCTGTCACACCTCTCCTTCCAAAGTTGCCAAGTCACATTTGCAATTACAAGACTCATAATCGAGCCTTGTGGAGTAGTGTTGTCTGTTGACATTATGAACATCCCCTCACCCCCCTCCCCCCCCTTCAAGTTGGAGTATAAACATTGACCACGCCCAATTTGACATCTTTTGTAAGAACATCTGCCAGCTGCTCAGTAGGAACAAAAAGAAAGCTAATAAGTTTCGCATCTAGGTTTTTCTTTATGAAATGACGATCAACCTCCACATGCTTAGTGCGATCATGTTGTACTGATTCTGTGATATTTGAATAGTTGTATGATTGTCAGGTACAACTTTATTGCACTTTTATGTTTAAATCCTAAATCTCATAAGAATTCTCAACCACAAAAGCTCACAAACCTCATGAGCCAAGCCTCTGTACTCAGCCTCAACACTTAACCTTGCCACAACCTTCTGCTTCTTTAACCAAGGAAGAGGTACAAGTTTTCAAGTATATTCTTCTGCAATGTATCTATCTCTTCCTCCATCGTCTTTGACCATTTCGGATCTCCCAATGCATCCTCAGAGGGACGATCTTTAATATCAGGGAGCTGGGATCAGAGGTAAGATTGATCAATGAGGGGGCACTAGTATCTTCAGCAACATTCGGCTAGTCGAGACAAAAAATTTGACTGGTCGAATTTTCTTCATTCTTGGGTATAATTGGATTTGACTATGCGATATTACTATGACTATTACCAAGACAATAACAAGAACAAAATCTTTATCCCAAATTTTTGGTGTCATCTGGATACTTTTCTTAAATTCAACTCAACTTTGTTGTAGCTCATGTCCTTGATATAACACTAAAAATAATATCCTTCTTTAAGACTTTAATCTATGTTCGTCTAGGTCTAGTTCAAGTCCTTCCTTCTCCTTCAACTACAAGCTTATCATTTCTCCTTAGGGAAGCATTTATTAGCACATTTCAAAACTACCTAAGACGATCTTCTCTTATTGTTTCCTCAATTGGCGCCACAAATACATTTTTTATTTATCCTATCTTATAATGTATTACCACTCATCCATCTTAGTATTATAATTTTGGCTACACTAATTTTTTGGACATTGTTTCTTAATTACCCAACACTCTTATCAAAAAAGCATGTTTGGCTTCCAACTTCAAAGACTTCTTGTAAAGTACTCTACATGCATCCATCCATTTCAACCCATCATGTTTTTATTATATCCATGACATCCTTCTCAATATCTTCATGGTAATGAATGGTTGATCGTAAATACATAAGATATTGCTCCTAGTTATTTCTTCTCCATTTTTATGTAGTTATGTTTCATTTACTCTATTTTTAACCTATTGTCTAAAACCTTTAGCTTCCAAAGTTTTTCTCCACATTTCTATTTACTTATATAATCCTTCTTTCCAATCTCATCTACAAATACAATATCGTTAGCAAACATCATACACACTGGAACCTCATACTGGATATGCGTGGCTATTTCATCCATAATTAACATACAAAAATAAAAACTTAACTTTGATCTTTGATGTGAGCCTACGGTAATAGGATGCAATTTCTTATCTCGTGTAATATTGCGTACGATAGTATTCTCGATCTAGCTAGTAGGAACTTATTTTTTCTCCAAAGCCTCATATTATATCCCTAGGAACTCTATCATAAGTTTTGTCTAAGTCAATAAATCATATGTAAATCACTCAATTTCTCTCTAAATATTTGTATTATTCTTCTTAATAAGTAAATAACTTTCATAATAGATTTTTCCCACATAAAAAATGATTCTATGAAATTGTAGCTTCTTTTCTTGGGCTCAATTACTCTTTCTCATAGTTCCATGTTATTACTTGTGAACTTAATTTTTGAATAGAAATTACAACTATGGATATCCCCCTTACTTTATTATGTTTACAATAATACTAGTTTTGTATTCATCGGACATCTTAGTTTTTAGAAATTTGTTGAATAATATAGTAAGTCAAACATTTTTAAAGCTTAATCAAAACATCATTAGGTCCTACCATTTTTTAAATTTTTGTAAAGCATTCAACTCGAATTCTAGTTTATGAACAATAGGAATATTATCTATCATGAACCAAATTTTAAGTTTTTCTATGTTGCTCTCGTTAAATAACTTATGAAAATAACTTGTTCACTCTCATAATATTATCTTATTTGTCTAAAAGCTTTTGTTATTCACTATTGATACATTAAAATTACCTAGGTACCTCTCTTAGCAAACCTATAAACATTTTTTTCCCTCATTTTAACTTTCAATACAAATAATCATAGGTCTTAGATTTAGCTCTAGTAACTACTTGTTTACTACATTATTTGCTACTTTATTTCTCTCAAAGATTTTCTTTTTTAAACTTGCAATTTTTAGAAGAATTTTTCTTTCTTACCTTTTGGACGCCCTCGTTTCATCGCCATTTTTTTTTCAAGTCCAACAATTGTCTTTTAGAAACTCCTAGAATCTTTTTTACTAGTTTCTTGATACAATTTAACATATTATACCACGCTAGTAGAATTTTCTCCTATATTTCATGTTCTTTTGTAATTTTATTCTTGAATATAAATAGTATTAACTCTGTCTCTTTTCAAGTACAGTCATCTAGTTCCTAGTCTCTTGTTATTCCAATTTTTTTTCTTCGATTTCCTAATAGTAATATCCTATGTTGTCATAATCGTACATCGGTTACCCTATCGTGTATTGTATCATCATGAGGCCTTAACATCCATAAATTTGTTTGTTCAACACTACAAGGTCCATAATAAAAATAGTGGTCAATGAAACACCCAAAATAAAAAGTTCAAAAACGAAGGAGAAAACAATCTCAATAAATAGAAGAAGAAAATACAAAAGGTGAAAGATTGAAATAACTACAAAAAATATATCGTATCAGACGTAACATAGCTATCGTATCAGATGATACAAAATCATATTGTACGAGTTTTTGTCTCATTCTACACCTATACGATTCGTATCGAAAACCTTCTGTATCATATCGTACGATACATATTGCGTATCGTATCAGATTAACATCATTGCTAATATCTAATACCATCAAGGCATCAACACATGTTGAGTGTTTAAACTCTCCTGGTATAACTTTGCAATATTTACATGTTTCTCTATCAACTTTTCTAGTAGAAAAGTAATCCACTCGACTAAATAGTGGATTCGCTCTTATAAGTAATTAAATGTCATCATTCTTCCTAAGACAAGTATTTGTTATTATAAAGCCGTATCACGTTGCAAAATCAAGAATCTCATCTACGTTGGACCGATACAGGAAAATATAGTGTGTTTGTACTTTTACTTGTCTCCATATACGTTCAACATATGTAACTCTTTTGTACCTATTTGAAAATATATGTATCATGTATCTGTATATAGTCCTTATCTGTATTCTTGTTCATATCTTTGCAGCATAGGATCTTATTTTCCACTTCCTTCCTTAACTCCAAACTCATAACCTTCATGCGAGTTATCATAATTATCCTTCTCCTTTCCAATATGTCCATTTAAGAAGTGACATCAAGACACATGATAATTCCATCAAGACATTATACTTTAAAAACATCATTGCAAATAAGATTTTCATGTTACATATATGCATATTTATGATTATTTTGAGAATATATGCATATTTAATTAGTAATATACATATTGTTTCCGTGTGTCTGGAATTGGAGAATTGTTGTCTCAGACATCCCCACTATGTATTTGGCAGAATCCTTTCTCAGATTTTATTACTATGAATCCCTTCTCAAGTTTTATTCCTATGTTCCACATACACAAATAGGACACAGACAAGGCCTATATTTTGGCATATCCTACTGTATTTTGGAGTGTATGTGTCTTGAACAGTATGTGTCGGACACGCCACTATTGTTTGGAGTGTGTGTTTCCTATAGTTACAAACAAGCAGGCCCTTCTGAAGCCATTTCTAGTTGTTAAAGTTGTTACCTCTCCTATTTGCAATACAACATCATCTGTGGAATATGTAGCTGCTGAAAGATATAAAGACTCACCATCCAAAGATTTTTTGCTTTGCTTTCAATATTTGAATTGTGACAGAGAAACTAGAACCAGAAGTGCATATCCTGAGCCTTACGATCCTTGCCCCTGATCGACCCGAGACAGTCCTGCCAATCCCCTTCGTCCCTGATGGCAAGGGGTACGCATTTGCTCTCAAGGATGGAAGTCCTTATCGTCTCAAGTTCTCCTTTACCGTTTCCAACAACATTGTGTCGGGGCTCAGATACACAAACACGGTGTGGAAGACTGGAGTGAGAGGTATCTACAGGAAAACTATGCAAAAATTATTAAATTTACTTATTCTTGTAAAAAAAAAGTTATGCATGACAGTTACAAAATTAATGTGTGCCAACTTTGATTCTCCCCTGCAGTTGAGAACAATAAAGTGATGTTGGGAACCTTCAGTCCTCAGAAGGAACCTTACACATACGAACTGGAAGAAGAGACCACGCCCTCTGGAATGTTTGCAAGGGGATCCTACTCTGCAAGAACGAAGGTATATAGTATACATATATATAGTACATTTTGTAATACCTCGCATTATTATCTTTACGGAAATTTTCATACACATCGTTAAAATTTAGTGAAATTGTGCATAAAACACAAAGTTTCGACAGAGAACCAAAACGCGCATTAGTTGGGTGTTTTCTTCAAAACCAAACAATCAATGAAAACGCCCATTGTTTGGACTTTTTTTCCTACAAAAAAAGGCCCAACCAATAGGCATTTTTCTTACCATTTTTTTTTAAAATTTCATACACACATATATAATACATAGTATATGTATTTATAACATCAAAATACATGAGGATTTGTGGTTAGCTAAATAATAAGATATAAGATGAAGTTGAGGGTTCAAATCTATATCTTTATATGCAAATTTTAAAATAAGGTTGTTTCTACACATGATACGCCCTACCTATGGACGTTTCTTTTAACAAAATTAAAATTAAAATATTTATTTGTATATATATTTATATGGAAAAAAGAAGGAAAAAAAAGCCCAACCTAAAGACATTTTTCGACAAAATAAAAAAAAATGTAGGAAAACATCCATTATCAGGTCATTTTTTGTGTTAAAAACGTCCTTCCATGTGCGTTTTCTTTGATTTTTTATTACTGTAAATTAGTTAATTGCTAATGCTATTAATGCTAGTAAATGGAAACTAATTCTAGTATCAAGAAAAATGCCCTGCCATAAGGCGTTGTTTGAAAAGCACTCTACTACAGGGTATTTTAGTTCTTGTTTTGCAATTTCGCAGAACTTTGTTCTTTCTGCTCAATTTCACAAAACTTTGATGCTTTCTATGAAAATTTGTTTTATATTTAAGATACTTAAATGCTGGTACGGTATCTCAGTTTGTAGATGATGATGGAAAGTGCTATTTGGACATCAGCTACTACTTCGAGATCCGAAAGGATTGGCCTCAAATTGAGCAAGAATAGAGACCCGATGCATTGGAGCTCACTCTCTCTTGGATACTAGATGTGCTGCTACTACCTATCCATGATTTTATTTTTATTTTTTCCCGAGAAGTTTATGTAGTTCTTAACTAGGTTAGATACATCTTCTATTATTTGCTAGTTTTGTACACCACTTTAAATTCCTTTCACTTCTCTAGCATTCATAAAGTGGTATCCTCATATTTTGAGAACATATTTTAATTCTTGGACATGAATTCAGTATTGATCTTGTGCTTGTGTGACAGACATCTGTTGATTAATTCCAAGAGTATTTTTGAATATATGTTTACAAATTTGTTTCCCTATATGCATGACTGATGTAATTATGCTATGATATTTGTATGAATTGTGGATATAGTCTTCAACATACTGTGATTACCATGTTTCGATGCATCTTTCTGTTTTGTTGTGTGTTTGTGTAGGAGAAAAAGAGAGACCTACTTCTTCTTTTTATTACAATATTTACATTTATCATCGTAAGTTCATCATCGCATAGCCTAAATTTCTGGTATAGTTCTTTCAGTTCATAATGACATAATGCAGAGATATCATCTGAAAAACTAGGTTGCTTGATGATAACACTCGTGATAATCTTTCTGGAGACGTCTAATAACTTGAATGATGGTTTCATCTGAGTTAAATGGTGGCAAGAAAAATTACTTGTTGCTGAATTACCTACTTTTATATACAATATTTACATTTATCTTTGAAAGTTCATCATCGCATAGCCTAAATTTCTGGTATAGTTCTTACTGTTGATAATGACATAATGCAGAGACATCATCTGGAAAATTAGGTTGCATGATAACAACACTCATGATAGATCTTTCTAGAGACATCTAATAACTTGAACTTTGGTTTAATCTTAGTCAAATTCATGAAAAATACATACTCCAATCTTGAACCTTCGGTATTGGAAAATATAGAACTAATTAAGTTCGTGATTGAGGAACTAGAAAAACCTTTATGGATTTAAAATGCTTGAATTAAAGCAACAGAGATGAGAGGATGCCTGGCGAAAACAAACATCACATATTGTCAGAGGGTTCCATAAAAACTGATAGCTAGTCATTTTGCTAATTAAAGAACCCTAGTAGTAGGCAATCAAGTTCGGATGGACAGCTACATATGGAGACATAGCATATCCTGGTTGGATGGGTTCGATCCCACGGGGTAGTGGATTATTCCTAGAATTAAAAAAAGTTCGGGTAAACAACTACATACTGTCAAAGGGGCATGGGTTCAAGTTTCCCTATTTATTAGCTCCAATATCATGATATGTACTATTAACATCCAAGTAACTCGTTCTTACTGAAGCATCCATACTTCAAATGCCCAAGTATTAATCCATGGTTATGACCAAGTCAATATTGTGTTGAACAAAGATCCTATGTTGCTAATTGAAGATATGAACTCACATGATGAGCACAACCAGAATCACTATATACCAAGGTAGTCAAAAGACGCACTCGAGGCGCAAATGATCCATGTCGTTCAAGGCGCAATGCGCACTTGAGTCGCGTCCGGTGCACGAGGCGCAAAAAAATTAAATAATAAAAATATACATAAATTAATTAATAAATTAGTAATGTAAAAAAATAAAATTAAATAACATATTAAAACCAACAAAAATATTATAAAACATAAGCATGTGAACCAGCAGAGCAGCAATAGCAGCAAACAAAACTAGTAAGAATTTGTGTTCTCCCTATCATCTTTTTAGTAAATTCTAATTCTTTCAGCTCAATTGTAGCCAACTTTAACAACCGTAAAAAATGATACCCCCCCTCCCCACTTGTATGAGATAAGGATTATCTCCATGTCTCAAATTTTTTTGTTAAAAATATATATATATATAAGACATGTCTAGACGAGCCTTTTTTTGGTTGCGCTTTGCTGAAAAGTGTGCCTTGGATGCTTTTGAAAAAAGACGTCTCGTCTAGTGAGGTGCACAAGGTAAGTCTTTAACTATCAAAATCATGTCAGGAATGTTAGCATTGCATCTGCTGCAAATATCATTCTCATGGCGAGGTCCTACATTTGTACACCTATTATGATAACTAATTAAATGAATATATAGCATCTCATAAAATGTATTATGGCTATAAAAATTCTACTTGGACAGCTGCATCATTGACTAATCGGTTATCGTTGCATACCTAGTGAAGACTTTATTGGTCGATGGCTTTGTCATCATGCTCAATAGACTACTATACTACATTTTTTTTTTAAAAAAAATCATTTTTTTAGTCAAATGATTGAAAGCTTTCTCTCCCTTGAAGAGTTGTCTGACTAACAAGGCTTTATCAAATCAACCTATTCATTTTGTCATGAGGTGTCCATAGTTACAAGTTGATGGTAACAATGTCAAACTTGTGGGATAAAGATTTTTTGTTGCGTTCTTCGCGTCACTGTCTCTGTTATCCAGTGGTAACACTGGTAAGAAAAGGGAGGAGTGGAAATAGGTTGGAATCTCAGTTTACACAAAATAAAAATAATTTAATTTTAACTTGATACCCCTCGACTATTTCAGTTTTTTCACCTTAGATATCCTAAAATTTAAAATTTGACAACTTGATACCACAACTATAATTGTACAACTTAATATCCTACCAGTGTTAACAGAAAATACTAAATGATCAAAATACTCCCATTCTTTTTTCCCCTTCTCTCCTCGATAGTAGCGGGAGTGGGAGAGGGGGAGGTGCAGCGGGACGGGGGGGGGGGGGGGGGGGGGGGGGGGGGGGGGTGGGGGGGGGTGGGGGACAGCGGTGGGACGGCAACAACGACGGGAGGGGGGACAACAGTGGGGTGGCCGAGGTTGGGGCAACGGGAGGAGGGGGCATGGCTGGCATGGGTGGGGGCGGGAGGGGGAGGCTGGCGCAGGGTGGGGGCGGGAGGGGGGAAGAGAGGAGCGATAATTTAGTTAAAAAAATTTAAAAAAATTTTAAACTGAAAACTTAACCCCCTGACTGACGGAGGAGGGGGTACCAAGTTGAAAATATTCAATAGTTGATTGTATTAAGTTGTCTAGAAATTTTTTTTTAGAATATCAAGTTAAAAAATTGGAATAGTTGAAGATATCAAGCTAAAATTTAGCCAAACAAAAATTGGTCAATGATGCTAGTAGTCCCGACAATAAAAAGTAATTTTTAATTGGGATCAAGTATGAAGCGTGAGTGAATATGAACTTTAGTTATAATAAGTATTATATAATTTCTAGATTTATTATAGTGCTTAAATCTTCAAGATTAGTTGAATATTTAGTTTTATTTTGTGGATTAAGTCAAGAGTTATTGTTTATCCTTCCATGTTGAGTTTTCATAGGTATTCTTTAGTTATTAGATTCTTTGTTCCCATACAAAAGAAAGCTCTCAAGTTTTTCTCATAGAATTTCTCTCTTGCAACTGAATAATTTAAACTTTTTCTCATTTGCAAGTTGCTACTTATCTCTAAATTAATTAACAAGTTGTTACAAAAATTATTATTCTCAGCAACCAAATATACTTAACTTTCTTCGGATTTGTAACCAGCACTTAAAGTAGAGTATCATTTTAAGAAATATATATATAAAAAAGGAAGAATATCATTATTAACAGCTTATAAAATAGCTTTTCACCCTGCAAGAAATATTTTCATTATCCCAGAATCCAAAACTTCCTTTCTCCTTGTCTTGAATTTTTATGCAGTGAGAACTCGGAATTTATTTTGGTTTTTGTTTGTAGGGTTGTGATCTCTCAAATTTCCTCCAAATTTTTAGGGAAACTGCAAAAAACAGAAAAGAAAAAGAACATTCACACCACGTTTGATTTAAAGAATCATGATCTTGGAAAAAAATAAATCATTCCTTTCATGTGTTCCGGAATCAGGGCCTGTGTATGCATGCCAAAGAAAATAAGAAAATGGGCAGAAAAAGAAAATAATTTCCAAAGAAAAGAAAACTAGAAAAAAATGGTTTCTCTACCCACTCTAAGGATTTATTTTTTTCTCCCAATTTTCCTAGACTTTCCAAAACACCTATTTTTTTTGTGGAAATTGCAATTTCCCAAATAATAATAATAATAATAATAATAATAATAATAATAATTTCCTTTCCTTTCTTTGTTGCTAAATGAGAACCTATAATGTGAAATGAAGTTAATTGTAGCATATTTCCTTTTTGTTGATACTCATTGTCACGACCCGATCCCAATATACTGGATCCAGTCGGATCATACCCAGCCTACACCGTTGTGAGACGGCGGCAGTAAGCTGTGTCAATCAGTAGCAACGCATGCACAAATATTTTAAATACGAAACAAAACATTATTAAATATTTGAAATAAAACTTGAGTCTAATTTTTTTTTTATAGATTACTTGAGTCTAATTAAACAAACACAAACATTCAGTTGTTACCACTTGTTCATTTATTACAACTTTTAGAAAAAGAAAGAAACTAAACAGAAGGGTGCAACTAGGACTCTTGGTTCCTTTGTCCTGGTTCAGCTAACTCCTCGGAACCCAAGTCGGGTCCGTAGTAAAAACTATAGGCCAGCTCCTAGTTGTCGCAATCACCTAAAATATTGGTCTCCAGTCAGGAGGGGAACAAGAACATACTCCATTTCAGCATCTTAATGAATAATTAAAGAGACAGGAAGCAATTTTGTAACATATTTATTTTCTAAATAATAAATAAGAAGCAGTTATTCAATAAATCTCTGAAAATAAAATGATGCAATCTAACTAGCAATAGTGTGTGAGCACGTAACATCCTGTGACTGGCTAGGGATGGAGGCAATAAGTGTTCTGGTGAACAAGGTCCGGCTTCGGTCCAAGTGGGTTGGGCTTCCGTTATCCGCAGTGATGCAGTATGGGACTTTTACACAGGTGTTAACACTACTCCCTAAACCCCGGGTCAATGAGTCAGCCAAACAATCAATATGATCCGAGAGGGATCCCGTGAGTGAATTGCCGATACAGTAGTTCTACTATACAATAAATTTAATTATTAATAATACAAGTTTGGGTAAGTATGAACTTGCGTTGGTGTTCCCGGTGCTGTAGGTGACGACAAGAAATATCAGATTAAGTCCCGAGAATGAAAACCTACATTAAGGAAATGTAAATTAGTTGCCAACCTATGGTTGCTACAATTCTAATTAATATATTAATGACGATAATGTCTAGGCTCTAAAATCATGATAGTTTTAATAAGGCAAATATTTAATTATAAAAATATTTTAGGGAACTCTGAGGTAATAATATAAGAAAATTGCGGTTTTCGTAAATAAAATAGTAAAACTTATTATTTCTTGTAAATAGTGCGAGAAATATTATACTTAATTTATTATTAGATAATAAACGGTTTTTCATAAACTAATATTATAATAGAATTACTTATATAAAATACTTGAAAATCCTTTGAAACTAAACATTATTTATTTACATAAACTATACAAAATATTTTAATAGATATTTTTAAATAATAAGAAACCATTTTAATAGCTATAATATTACGAAAAATCATTTATTTGGAAATGCCTAAAATATTCTAGAAATAAATGTATAACAGTAGTAATTTATTTACCGCCTTAAACTCTATTTTTAATAAGACAAAAGCTACTTGTAGAAGCATGGAATTTTAGGACCAGAAATCCTATGCGCCAAACACTACACGCACCAGGGAGCTCAGATGAAGTACTCAACACAGAAGCAAAAGAATAGACATCAAAAGAGGATTTTTTTATTTTCATATAAAAGTCTATTACATGTCTAGAAAAGGTTGTACAAAGGAGAATTTCTACAAAGAAAAGATCCTAAATCTACAGCTCGGCGCAGCAATCGCCATGCGCCCTCAAATAGGCACAGCAATCGCCATGCGCCCTCAAATAGGCGCAGCAATCACCATGCGCTCTCAGCCAGGCGCATCCCTTCAGCAGCTCAGTTATGTACATCCTCAGTTATGTGCCACCCTTCCAGCCAGGCTCATCTAATGCTTCGACTAATGAAGCATTTATTGAGCAGAACGAGGGTGGCAATCAACCCTCTAGCTGGAGGAAGAGCTCCCCAAATCGAGGAAGAGAGGAGCACCGCAAATCAACCCGTGGCCAGGGGAGGCTTCGAAAGAGTCTCCAAAGACCAAGGAAGACCGCAATCGAAACAGCGGCTAAAGGAGCAGCTTTCAACACAACCAGAATGGACAACACCAACTCTGACAGAAGAAAGAGCCTCCAAAGCCGTAGCACCGCAATTTCGATCTGCGGCTCTTCCAGCATAACGGAGACGAAGCTCGTACATCCCGATCTTTGGATGCAACAGACACCTTCTGCCTGCCTCGGAAGCCCTCGACTACAACTTTTGGATGTAACAGTCACCTTCAAGTGCATCAATGAAGATAATGCGTCGCATCTTCACCCTCGGGAACATCTCATCAACAGAATGCACTCGAGTAAACAAGTTCATTTCGGAAGAACGTGAGAGAACGATAAGCAAACTCTCTCCATGCCACTATTTATAGGCCGGGCAAATCAAATGCGCCAAGTGGATGGCTCTCCGAACCCCGTGCAATAAATTTGCATTAAATGGATGAACCAGACGCTTCGAATTCAGCCAAGTCAAAAACGGCTATTTAAAGCACTCGAAGAACGGAACAGTCGCACCAAAAGATGTGTCACGCGGAGCGGATGCGCCGGTCAGACCGCGCATCACATAGACGCGCCTCTCAGCACCGAGCGCTTCACAAGCATGCGCCCCCATGCGGCCCCATGTGCCTAGTGGAACGCCGATCGATGCGCCCACTCCAACAGTCCATCACCTATCAAAACATTAAATGCTGAAATCTGACAAAGTTGGCAGCACGCCTCTCGAGGACTGAACAGTTGACAGCTTTTTCAGAAAATGAAGCGTCGCCAACGTCAGCATCATCATTACTCTTCTCCGACGGTTACAGCCACGTGGCCGCCCAACCACTCGTATGCGCCTCCGTAGCCATGCGCCCAAAGATCTGCATGCGCCTCGAGCCATACGCATCAGACTTTCTCTCTGATCCCTAAAGACAGAAGTAAAGTCACTACTGAAGCTTCGCATGCGCCTTAAAAGCCATGCACCCCAGACTTCTCTCTGATCCCAAAAGACAGAAGTAAAGTCACTACTGAAGCTTCGTATGCGCCTCAAAAGCAATGCGCCCTGAATGGTTCGTAACTCCTAAAAAGTTATGAGTCAAAGTCTCCTCATGCGCCCAATCCCAGGCGCATCCTATCAGATCACTCCCCACCAAATCCGAGATCTTCGAGCCATGGACCTACGACACGCGTTCTTTGACTTGATTCAGCCTATGAAGGGGTGCTATTCACCTAAGATCTCAGCAACAGAAAGATTCTCTTCTCTGCTACGTGCCAGCCCACAACAGCAGCATAAAGGATTCAACCCCTCAATCAAGGCGCATCGTACATGCGCCTCCATCAGCAATCTCCACGTGGCGTCCCCGCGTCCAGGCGCATCCGACATATGTGCGCATGAGCAGCCAGCCTGCAAAGTTATAAATAGAGGGATCATTTCCTTCGTCCACACACACACACAGACGAACATACATAGACAGACAGAGACATCACACAACCAGAGAGACAGATACAGACACTCAACGTCTTCCTTCTCTCAGTAAGCTCCAGCACCCAGAGCAATCCAAACCTTCAGAGAACCGATAACCGTCGTCAGATCGTCAACGGAGTCAACGTATTACCACTCGCTCCATCGGCACAAGGGACCCAGATAAACAAAAGTATACTCCTAGGACTACGTCTAAGTCCTATATTGTAACACTGTTCTGTTTGCATTGAAATTTGCAATCAAAAGATTTTAATGGCAAACAAGCTGGCGACTCTGCTGGAGACCTTTTTCTCCTCCACCGAGAAAGCTGTGTCGCAATCCGACGACGTGAAGGTGGGCTCCTCCCACAAGACGCTGGTCGTACGCCTCAATCAACAGGCGTATGAGGAGTTCATCTCTGAAGGCAGTGCGAGTCCTTCGAAGCGGCTGCCAAAGCCGAAGAAGACCCGCCGAGTCTGGGTGTACAAGGTCGACGCCTCTGGCACCACCATCGACGGAGATGTGCCGATCCAGTCTTTCCTTCCTGCTGACGTCCTCAGCAACCAAGATGCGCCTACCGGTGCAACGCATCTCTCGGAGAAACATACGGCTGACCACATTCTCCAACCATCTCCCTCTCAGGCAAGGAAGATGCGTCGACGGAGCAGGGGCGCAGCTAATGCCCCGCGTATCACCTCCGATGCGCCACAGAAGGTCTCTGTCTTTAACAGACTCACTCGCTGTAGTGGCGAGGAGAATTTGGATTCTGAGTACTACGCGCCCCAGCGGGCTAGTACGAAGAAGTCCAAGGCAGCACGGGCCATGCGTCCCAAACGTGCTATGCCAGCAGCAAGCCAGAAACATGCGATCACAATCATGCGCACTGCTGATGGTAAGCTATATAAGGTTGACTCAGGTGCTTCTGCGCCAAAAATGAGCCAACCTTCAAAGTCCTTATCTCATTTGGGCGCATCTGTTGCGTTCGCAACCAAGTCGAGTAAGGCAAACTCAGTGGTCTTGAACTCCCGTGTCCCCTCTGGTTGTGCGTCTGAGGTTCGTTCAAGTCACTTTAAATGTTGTTCCCCCACTACTGATCTGAGCACCTGTTTGGTGTTGGATCAGGGGGCGCATCATTCACCTGACCACCCCGGTGTTTGGCCTTGCCATGCGCCTGAAGGAGGTGCGAAGGTGGCACTCTCCTCCAACGATCTGCGTAACGTGATCACTCATAAGCGCCGATCAGGAGAGTCGACTGACAAGTACGATGCGCCCCTCACAGGGCACACTTGTGCTGTAGTCACCATCAACTGCTGTTGCGAGGCAGCAGTCCCACCAAGACAGTCGGTGTTCCAGCGGCTGCAATTATCGACACCCCTCCGACGTCGCCTCGGGAAGAAGATGTCAACAAAAGAAGAGCCAGAGGTTGCTTCATGCAATATAATCTCTAACTCCTCGTCAGCCCAAAAGGCGACTGGCAATTCGTCTAAGAGCCAGCCGAGGAAAACCAAGACAGGTGTCCCGTCCTCCGAAGTGTTCGAAGGCACTCGGGGGAGAAAGAAGATCTTGGAGGAAGCTGGGGGTAGTCAAACCCTTATTGATCCTCCTTCTGAAGACGAAGATGTCCTCCGGAGCACAGCTGGGGTAGATCTTCATCCTGGAGACGAAGTCAGCCTTCCGGACATAGCTGGGGGTAGCCTAGCCCCTGTGGGTCTGCGTCCCGAAGACGAAGAAGTCCTCCAAGGCAGAACTAGGGGTAATCAGGCCCTTGCGGATACTTCTCCTGAAGACGAGGGTGTCCTCCAAAACATAGCTGGGGGTAGCCTAGCCCCCGCAGATTTGAGTCTCGAAGACGAAGAAGCCCTTCAAGACAGAACTGAGGGTAATCAGGCCCTTGCAGATGCTCCCGTCAAGAATGTTCTCCAGAACATAGCTGGGGGTGGCCAAGACGAAGCTCCAGGAGAGGCAACTCCCCTACAGGAGAGTGAAGCCTCAACCGATCCATCCACTTCCAGTCGCGTCATGACAGTATACATGGCTAGGGGTGATACCGAGTCTGATGTGCCGCCAGCAGACCTCGTCCAGCGCATGGATACCCTGGAGGGAGGACTCAAAACCCTCTCTGCCTCTATGCAAACACTGACTCAAGCAGTGTTTGAGATACGGTCAGCTTTGGCAAGGACGCCTTCTACCGGTCCCGACCCAGGGGCCAATGGAGAGTCAAGTGTACCCCTTCAACGGGTATCCTTGGATACGGATCGCCGCGAAGCCCCTCGGACATCGGAGCCCTCAAATGCTCAACTCCAGGTGGTACCACCTTCCCCGACTCCCAGTTCCACGGAAGACGTGGTCGAGATGATCAGGGACTTGTGCGAGAGCTTTGAGTCCAAGACGAGACAAGAGGAGCGCCAAAAGATGGGCATCCCCCAACCTTATCCCCTCGAATGGAACAAAGTGGTTTATCCTCCCAAATATAAACCACAAACACTGACACCATACGACGAGAAGGACTCTCCGTGTCGCTATCTGACGTATTTCCAGTCTCAGACGGGACATCTCCCGAAGGAGGATACGCTACTCAACAGCATATTCGTCGGGGCACTGAAAGGAGTGGCGTACGACTAGTACTGCAGCCTTCCCGACAATTCCATATCTTCCTTCGACGACTTGACGTGCCTTTTCCTTGACCGTTTCTACGACGGCGGAAAGGACATGACAAAGGCGTCTCTCATAGGGATACGCCAGAAGGAGAAGGAAACTGTTCGAGTGTTCATCGAACGCTTCCGACAGGCCTGCTTCAGACTACCCCCGGGCATGCCAGAACATGCACTCCTCTCCTCCTGCAGCATGAACATGCTGCTTGCAGTCAAACTCTGGCTCAACTCTACTCCTCATCCCGACTGGAGTTCCTTGATCATCGAAGTAGAAGCCGCAGAAAAGAAGGCGGCCAATGCTCGTCTTCTGGGAGTCAGTTTCCCTGCCTTTGGAGACAAGGGAAAACGGCCTGCAGCCAACAATCCCGGACGAGAGACGAAGGGGAAACAGACATTGACTGTCAATGCCTCAAAAGGTGCATCAGCGCCTACTCAGAAGCCTCCACTTGCACCAAGGCCAAAGAAGGTGTATTCTTTCAACGATGAAGACACCCTGCAACTCTTTGAGATACTGAAGCAGGGTGACAAGATCAAGCTGCCGGACACAAAGCGTCCCGATGAGGTTGGGAAAGTGGACAATCCGAGGTACTGTCACTACCATCGGTTTGTCGGACACCCAACCAAGGACTGCTACGTCCTCAAAAACTACATCTAGCACATGATCAATACGGATGTTATCTCCGTCGACTACGAGGAGAAGACAGTTTAGGCCAACGTGGTGTCACTCCAGTTTGATACCTTGCCGCCAACTACAACACAAGATGGCGTCGTCCCCATCCCGAAGGCGACAATGGAGGTGGTTAACTTACCACCTACTCGTGACAACGTGAGTGGACTCATCCCACTCACCACATCTCGGGGAGAGATCTTATGGGTTTACCCTGATCTTGTCTTCGAGGTTACTCAACCGGAGGTACGCTCTACCTCCAAATCCAAAGGCAGGAAGATCAAGTCTTGCCGCATGGTCTCTTCCTCAGCGAAAGAGGCACTTCCTGTACAGACACGTTCACAACAGAACGCCCAACCCGACGAAGCTGCCATTGAGGTGGTGCCTCCTTGCACCATCCCTGCTGCCCAGGAAGAGGGCACATCTAAGCCCTCAGCAGCCAATAAGAAGAAGCATGTAGAGGCTCGTTTCGACAGACCTCTACGAAAGAAGAATGCTTCGGGGCTAGCCAAGCCCCACAACTTCGATATACTGGCACAACTGGCCAGTACACCTTCCCGCCTATCTATGTTTGAGCTCCTTCGTCTTTCCAAAGATACTCGCGAAGCTCTCTGTGAAGCCCTGAAGGATGCTGAGTCCTTCATCAGTCAGGTCAAGCAGCCTGAAGATCTCCCAACTACATGTGTGCACTATCATTATGCGGATGAGGTTATCCCCAATATAACCTTCACCCAACAAGACATGCTGCTCAAGCACAACCGATACAACAGGCCACTGTATTATACAGGGTATATCGATTCTGTCAAGGTAAAGCGGATTCAGATCGATCTGGGGTCTTCCTTCAGCATCATTCCGAAGATGCTGCTCTCAACAATGGAGATCCCAATGTACCGATTGGCGCCTTCCAACACAACAATCAGTGGCTTCAATGCTAGCAAAAGCGAGCCACTGGGCAAGATACGACTAAAGTGCCATATCGGTAACCTCAGAACCGAGGTAACTTGTTATGTCGTGGACGTCGACGTCAACTACAACCTTCTGTTGGGTCGTCCATGGCTGCATGAGTACATGGTGGTGCCATCTACACTCCACCAATGTATGAAGTACGTATCCACAAACGACGTCATCCGGACGGAGTTCGCAGACATTGACCCTTTCAAAGGGGTTGAAGCCTACTTCACCGATTCCTCCTTGTACAAGTCACCTGACGAGGAGGAAGCCAATAATGCTGACGACGAAGCAGAAATGGCAGCAGAGCCGGACATGAAGCCTGAGATGACTCCCGATGCACTTTTGAAGATCCGACTCAAAGGCAAACCGCCTCAGAAGTTGCCTCCCATGAATATCAAGCTACCCGGGAAAGCACCAACTGCTCCTGAAGCTCCCTTGAAGATACGGCTCAAGGGAAAGCTGCCTCAGACATCGGCTCCCCTTGTGGCAAAACCACAGGGGAAGGCACCAATCACCGGAGGCACAGTGGAGGCACCTCTGAAGGTGCGTCTTAAAGGCAAGCCGCCGCAATCCAATCTGCCAGAGAAGGCCCACATAGCCCTCTCGGACCCCGAAATCAAAGATGTGGTGGACTCTCCCGATCCAACCCCAGTACTCACAGATGAAGAGCTAGGGGAATATATCTCTGCTGATGTAGATGTACCCTCTCTGGACAATGTAATCCTGCAGGATAAAATATCGTATTTCATCAATAATAGAGTGTCTTTTAATTATTCTAGTCTTCCACATTGGAATGCCATGTATACATTAGATAATGCTCTACGGTCATTGCAAACACAAATAACGACTGTCCATCATGTAAATCGAGTAGTCCCGTTCCAAGGGGTCTGTTCTGTAGTCCCACCGCAGAGTCGAGACGAAGAATCCATCATTTTTGGCAAAGTTGAGCGTCATCAAGACCTCCCGCCACTCGAGCCAGAACCAGATACCGCAGAATACAAGTCTATCGATACACGGACGAGGCAAAGTACCTCATCCAAAAGATGGGTTACGACCTAAAAAGCAACAAAGGCCTGAACTACGGCAAGGGTAGACGTCTTCCTCTCCGGCTTCCAACACCTAAAGGAAAGCCGCAGGACTACTATAATCGAACTCGACGGAGGATAGGCTATTTCACGCCGTCGTCAACTCCAGAGAGTTCGGATGCAGAAGAAGCAGAACATTCTCACTCATCCGAAACATCAACTTGGGATTCCGATACCAGTATCGGCTCAGTCTTCAAGAGAGTGCTGTCAGCCAACATGACATCTGCACAACCTCGAGAAGATGAAAGCGAAGACCAAGCGCCGGAATTCTTCGAAGAAGAACCTTGGGCGCAACGCTTAGGAGAACAATGGAAGTCTCATTTTGAGCTACGCGAACCCCCTACCAAAGACGAAGTCGAGCAGATCGACCTTAGGGATGGATCTTCTTCCAAACCCATCTTCATCAGCAAAAGCCTAAAAGGAGAAGACCGGGAGTCTTTAATCCAACTGGCTAAAGAATATATTGATGTCTTCGCCTGGAGATACGAAGACATGCCAGGACTTGATCCTCAGATCGCGATGCATAGGCTCAACATCTTACTTGATGCCAAGCCTATCAAACAACAGCAGCGACGTTTCCGTCCTGACATCATGAACGCTATCGATCAGGAGGTGGACAAACTCTTGACCAGCGACTTCATCCGTGAAGAACAACACCCGGATTGGGTAGCCAACGTAGTCTCCGTCACCAAGAAGAATGGAAAGATACGAGTCTGTATCGACTTCAGGGATCTCAACACTACTTGCCCGAATGACGAATTCCCACTTCCAATCACCGACGTGATGATCAACAACACATGTGGCTTCGAACGCATGTCTTTCATGGATGGGTATTCGGGCTACAACCAGATCAAGATGTTCCCCGATGATGCAAAACATACGTCATTCAGGACTCCGAAGGGGGTTTTCTGTTACACAGTGATGTCCTTCGGCTTGAAGAATGCTGGTGCGACATACCAACGAGCTATGAGCACCATCTTCCATCAGCATCTTCGCAAGTTAGTCGAATGCTATGTTGACGACATCGCAGTCAAGAGCTGTCTCAAAGGAGATCACCTACAAGACCTGAAGACAGTCTTCGATCTCATGCGGACGTATCAACTCAAGATGAACCCCGCTAAATTCTTCCTGGGGGTTTTTAGCAGAAAGTTCTTGGGCTTCATTATCACGGCGAAAGGCATTCATGTCGATCCTGAGAAGACCAAAGCCATCCTTGACATGGACCCTTCGAAGAACCTCCGAGAACTTCGAGGCCTGCAGGGGCGTCTGGCATACATTCGAAGGTTTATAGCAAACCTTTCCGAAAAATGTCAACCCTTCACCCAGCTCATGAAGAAGGGAGTCTCTTACGTCTGGACAGAGGAATGCCAAAAAGCTTTCGACGATATCAAAGCTTACCTGACGAGTCCACCAGTCCTAGTGGCATCCGTCGTCGGTAAACCATTCCTCCTCTACGTCCGTGCCATGGATCATTCTCTCGGCGCTTTGCTGGCTCAGAACAGCGATACAGGCTATGAGCAAGCCATCTACTACCTCAGTCGAACATTCATCGGGGCCGAACACTGGTACAACCCCGTTGAAAAGGAGTGCTTGGCGTTGGTGTTTGTCATTCAGAAGACTCGCTATTATGTCTCGGGCCAGACAATTCATGTCATCTCCCGAGTCAATCCACTCAGAGTTCTCATGACGAAGCCAGGATCATTGAACTCCCGGCTAGCTACATGGGTGTTCCTGCTAACGCCATACAACATGGTGTTCGTTCCGCAAAAAGCCGTCAAGGGTCAAGCTCTGGCCGACTTTTTAGCTGCATACCCCATCCCCGAGTCCTCAAGACTCTATGAAGACATCCCGGATGAGGTCCAAGAATCAAACGTCACTGAGGAAAGCTCCGTCTGGCGGATGTTTTTCTATGGTGCTTCAAGAACAGGCCCCAAAGGCCAAATCATCGCAGGAGTAGGGGTAGTCTTTGTCTCCTCCGATCAGCTGGTCATCCAGCGTGCTTACTCCCTTTCAAAGCCGTGCTCCAACAATGTTGCCGAGTACAACGCGCTCATCATGGGACTCCAGCTGGCACAACAGCTGGGGGTGAATCATCTGGAAGCCTACGGTGACTCAAAACTCATCGTAAACCAGATCAGAGGGCAATACGAGGTTCGCCATGAAGACCTGATCCCTTACCATGAAGTTGCGTTGAACATCATTTCAACCTTCGCCAAGTTCTTCATCGAATATGTACCTCGTTTACAAAATTTGGAGGCCGACGCGCTGGCTGGCCTCGCAGCCTCATTGGCAGCACCTCTCGGGACTCAACACTACGTTACGGTAGTTGGTCGAGACTTGGTCTGTCCTAAAAACAACCTGTGCTCACGAGTGGCCCATGCCATGTCAACAAGTACTGGTGTTAATGTCCGAGACTGGAGATTCCCGTTCATCGACTTCGCTGTCTACAAAATTCTCCCAAAAGACCTGAAAGAAGCCGTCTCAGTCAGGAGGCGCTCCCTTCGATTCTACTACGATACAGCTACTAAAATGCTGTACCGACGCTCCTACGATGGACTTCTCCTTCGATGTTTGTCCAACGAAGAAGCAGCCGAAGACCTTCGAGAAGCTCACGATGGAACCTGCGGGGCCCATCAACCTGGCCCTAAGTTGCAGGACCGACTGCGACGCTTGGGCTACTACTGGCCAACCATGGCCGCTGACGCTGTCGACTATGCTAAGAAGTGCCATGCGTGCCAGCTTCACGCAGACTTCATTCATACACCGTCAGAACCACTACATCCTACAGTCGCCTCCTGGCCCTTCGAAGCTTGGGGCATGGACATTGTGGGACCGATCACCCCTCCTTCATCAAGGGGACACCGCTTTATCCTAGCCATCACCGACTACTTCTCCAAATGGACAGAAGCAGTCCCGCTGGCGGAAGTAAAGAGCTCCAGGGTGATCATCTTTATCAAACACCATGTCATCTACCGTTTCGGGGTACCTCGGAGGATTATCTACGATAACGGTCCTCAGTTCATCAGCCATATTTTCAGCAGATTCTGCGACAAGAATCGCATCCAAAACGTGTCCTCAACCGCCTACAATCCGGCAGCAAACGGATTGGCCGAGGCATTCAACAAGACTATCGTCAGGCTACTCAAAAAGGTCGTGTCATCCAACAAATACGATTGGGACAAAAGGCTCGGCGAATGCCTTTGGGCCTACCGTACAACGGTACGGACCCCGACGGGCAACACACTATTCTCCCTGGTCTACGGGAGCGAAGCGGTACTGCCTCTCGAGATCCAGATACCCTCACTCCGTGTAGCAATCACAAATCAACTCACAGAAGAAGACAATCAACGTCGCCGTCTGCAAGAATTGGAGGCGCTTGACAAAAAACGTCTCCTAGCTCAACAACGCATTGAACTCTACCAAGCCCGTATATCACAGGCTTTCAACAAGAAGGTCAAGCAAAGGACTTTCCAAGTAGGCGACCTGGTTCTGGCAGTCAGGAGGCCGATGGTGTTGACTCACAAGACACCAGGAAAGTTCGAGCCTAAGTGGGAGGGACCTTTCATCATAGAGACGGTATACTCAAACGGTGCTTACCGCCTCGCCAAATCCAATGGGGATTTGTTCATGATGCCCATCAACGGCAAGTTCCTCAAAAAGTACTACTCCTGACATCTTTCAGACATGTACTTCCATCATCTACCCAACAAGGGAGTCCGTGGACCCAATCATCAGGGCTCACATACAATTCCCTTCCACAAAATCATATGCTTCCGGAACCCAGCTGTTCCGTGGCATCCTCCAGTAGAAGGACAACCACGTCCACATCACCTCTGAGTTGTCCCCCACGCCCTGTAAAGCAGAAACTTACACTCCGTAAGACTACGCTACCCATCATGTTTACCACGTCCACGTTACCTCTGAGTAAACATCCCGTACAGACAACCCCTGCGTTGCCGTACATTGATCGTAGAACTTGTACGTCCACATTACCTCTGAGTAGTTTCGTGTATCCCCCAGAGTCATTCCTACCACGTCCATAACACCTCTGAGTAGGAAGATTCCATCATTTCAATCCCATATTTGCCATGTCCACATCACCTCTGAGCAAACATATTGATTCTCTCAAACTTATTATCTGTACCTAAAAACCAAGGTACGCAAAAGATAATAGGTCCACACAAATCATCAAGTTCATGACAGCAAAAATGAACACACCACAAAAACTTTGTATTCTTTATTTTTTTCAAAAAAGAGAGTAAAGGATTACACCCCCAGCAAAGAGTAGCAAAATACACAAAAAGAAGAGACTATAATCCTTAAACATCCCCGGGGTTGGCCGAAAGCTCTTCAATCCGACGCCTCAAGTCTGTCGCCCGAGTTTCTACAGTCGCCAGGACCCGGCGTTCAGCTTCTTGACGCATCGCTTCTATGGCTTCAGGAGAAGTGTCATCCTCATGCTTCTCATCCAACTGTTGCCGCTGCTGAGCCAGGGCAAGAGCTCGGTGGGTGAAAGCTGCTTCCTCCTTCTTGAATGCTACATGTTCAGCTTGGAAACGCTCGACATCTAATAGGAGTCGGGCCCGCTGGTCCTCAAGGCGGCGGATCTGGGCATCAACCTCCGCGATACTAGCATCCAACACAGCTCGCAACTCTACCTTCTCCTGCGTAGACTGAGACAATCGCTCCACTGCAGCTTCAGTCTCAGCCACCTCGCATTCCCAGATACCCACGGTGGCCAGATAAGAGGACTCAGTCTCAGCGATCAGCTTCTCCTTTTCTGCGTCTATCAAGACGGAGAGATCATTCCGCTGGATACACTGGAACTCAGAAAGCAGCTGATCCAGCTCAGCCACCGAGGCCTCCAGAATCTCGGCCATATGATTATGGCCCTGGTGGGTACTTATCAGATTGATGTGAGGGAGTGCCAGGGTTTTCGCCGTCACAAAACTCCCGTTGGCATTCATCACCGCCGACACACCCCTCTGCAGCATCTTGTATACCGCCTCAACAATGAACTTCACATACTCATTTGCATCCGCCAGCACCTGCGGCGTCACAGCAGGGGTTGGAGGAGCTGCTCTAGTTAGCGGACCGGAAGAGGGTCTGCCGACCTCAACCCGCGAGGCTGGAACCTCAACATCAACAGGATCCTCAACAGGGGCTTGACTACTAGCCTGAGGAGCCAAAAGAATAGGAGGAGCCGATAGAGGCGTCGATATCGTGCCCCAAGTAGAAGGAGCGACAGAGGGTTCCGGCAAACCCATATCCTTCTCAAGCTCAGAGGGACCATCGACATCAGCGGCTACCTCATTCGTCCACAACATGCTATCAGCAGGCAGTACGGGACATTCCCCCTACGCCAGAATAGCAAGATCGGCACTTGGCTTCAGACTCGGCTCCCCTGAAGTCAGAATTGGAGGACAAGTCCCACTATCACCATCAAATCCCTCCACAGGGATAGGATCTGTTGCTACTTCCCGGTCAGCAGCCACCTCAGCCTCCGTTGCTGTGTCTGGGGTAGGACTCGACAATGCTGCAACCGACCTTTCCTCATCATGACAAGGAGGGGAATCAACCCTCTCCTCGGTTCCAATCACGTCTGTTGCCCCCACAACATGCTCGTGCATTTTTGGAGGGATGTCATATGAAGACGACAAACTCCACTCCACTTCCTCATTTGGAAGCCCCGTATCTGCTGGACCTTCGGTGTCCAAGGTCCTCACGGTGGCCTGTATCATCCCGGAAGCTGCTGCTTCCTCAGCCTCCCTCCTAACATAATCTGGAGATGCCGGAATCTCCACAACAATGACATCATCTGTATTATCCTCCATGGGAGACATCATAATCGGCGGAATACGCTCTTCAGATGAGCCTGCCATCGCCTTTGGCCTGCTGCCACCAGACTTTGGAGTACGGGGCCTCCTTTTGAGCGGCTCCTACAAAAAGAAAGCATAAGCCACACGAAATGTGGAACCTGAATTGGACTATATGGGACATCCTTACCTCCGTAGGTGCTGTGTCCGATGACACAGTCGATGACGATGCCTTCTTCTGCCTCTTTGACGCAGAAGAGCCAGCCTCTGAATTCGGACGTCTTTTCGGGTGATCAACCGAGGGTTCTGTCTGACGCCCTGTAGATACGGCAGGGGCACCTCGATAATCCATCTTTGGCGGACGGTACGATCGAGCCTTCGCCAATATATTCCCGGCCACCGCTAACTGGGTGCCTGCAACAAGACTGGTCTTCCTATCATATCCGGGAGGCATGGCATCCATAACATAGTAAAACTTGGCAGCTGAGAAGAGAATCGGCGGTCGTGGATTCTGGACAAGCAGCGTAAAGCGAGCTCCGGTACATCCGGCATTGTAGTAGTGCCAAGCTCGTGCACCATCCAGCAAGCTTCCAGTATACCCCAGGGTGATACTGGGATTATCCAACATCAACTGAGCATAGCCGAATTACCGTAAAAAACGGATCGATAAATACGGTTCCAGGTAGCACTGGTTCCTGTTCCGGTACACCAAATGGGACGGTCGGATAATTTGCAACCAGCAGAATCCCCATGGAGGCAGAGTGGTGGCATCTTCACCCGAATCCATTAAGTCTTCATTGGCCTCAAAACCCGAGAAGACATGACCTACTTTGGTGATCTCCCACCACTGAAGGCGGGATAAAACTTTCCTACAAACAGGAACACCGGTGTGCAACCAGCTCCTCTGGTGAAAACGGCGGAGGAATGCATCTCCGGCCCTATGATCTTCTTCCGAGCCTGGACTCATTACATTGGGATGGTGTAAAATTAACCACCCCATCAAATAGTAGAATGGAAGTTCGGCACGGGGGAAGTTGTCATTTCTACCTCGATCATGAACCATATTCCCCGCAAATTTTCGCAAACCTCGCAGCAGGTTACACCCCATTGCGGGGAGTAGAGCCAGGCGCCAGCCAAAAACTAACTTTACAGCTGGCAGGATTAGGTTCTGGGTCACCCTTTCTACAGAGCCTGACCCGCCCAAGAAGACGTAATCCCGATGCCAAACCATCAGATACGCAGCTAACACTGCTTTCGACGACATCCGATGAGTAAGGTGCCAGAAACAGCTATAGGAGCGTTCATCCGACTGCCGGCCCTCGTTCTCCCGGGGATTCTTCTCACCTAACCTGCTCATTTCGGAGAGTACCTCGCTACGGGAAAGCGCTGGCGGAGTGGGAAACTGAGAGGAATCCTCCTTGTCCTGCTTAAAGACGTAATCTCTCCAAGCGGTCACATGAGGTTGTGACCCGCTCTTATCCCTCTTCTGCATATAGTAATGATGACTCGCCACTTCCTTGAAGACGGCCATCATTTCCTCGGCTTTGTCCCCCAGGACTTCGAACTCCTCGTTGGTCGGAAAGTATTCTTCATAAGGTTCTGATCCCCAAGGGAGCTTTGAAACCTCGTACATTTCATGAAGTGCAAGTCCAAGCTCCCCCACCGGAGGAAAGAAAGTCCCGGTATGGGTATCAAACATCTCCACAAGCGTGACGAATATATGCCTATTAATGTCGACGCCTGCCTGAGTAGCACGGATTGCGGCAATCAGCCCAATCTCTCGGAGTTCAGTCTGAAACCGCGACAGGATCCAGAGTGTCAGTCTGTCCTATTTGGAAACGTAATGACACCAACCCTCTACCCGAAATTCTACTTTCGGGTATGATCGCTCCATCAACAGCATGCGATTTGTAAAAGTCGAGGCCCCAAAGGCAAATGTATTGATGGGAACATCACTGTAAATGCTCCCGGGACGTAGAGTCCGCCAGGTGAAAGAAGGCCCAGTCCGTACGGCGGTCAAAGTATCCCTTTGATCAAAGGTAGAATCGATTTTTATGACGCCTGCCACCGCTCCCCCTGAGATGGGGTTAGATCCCAAGACATCCTCCTCTTGGAAGCAAGACGACAGAAAGCCGTCAAAGGCCATTGGCGTTCGAGTTGCTTAACAGTCATATGCACTCCCCTTGCTGTAAAGAACCAGTCTTCCTTGACCTTCAACACCTTTGCTTCAATAGAAGTAAGGCGGTCCCCAAACAGGAACTCAGACTTCAAGAAGGTCACTTTATCAGAAGTGGCGGATTTCAAAACGCCACGTTCTATCATCCGTTTGAGGAACCCATGAGGTTGTTCCCGGATTTGAGTCATTCTTTCGGGATGCTGATCCAGCATAATAGCAGCTTGAGCAGGGTTTATCACCTCCTCATCGTAATCTACTCCCATCTGGCAGAGGGCAGCGTCCAGAAGCACTTCATTCAAGAGTGGGACAGTCATCGACACTGGCAAAGATTCAAGGATGTTAGAAACAACAAAGAAATCTGAGCCGCATTCTCATAAGGCTCAAGCGCATCTGAAAAAGAAGCTTCGGTGCATCATCAGGGTGTAAACCCATGCGCGTCAGCGTTGAAGCTTCGGTGCATCATCTGGGTCTAAACCCATGCGCGTCAGCAGTAGAGCTTCGACGCATCATCTGGGTCTAATCCCATGCGCGTCAGTAGTAGAGCTTCGGCGCATCTTCAGGGTTTAAACCCATGCGCGTCGGCAGAAAACTGCCGACCGAACATCGACGGGCGGACGGGGAACATCAGCCGCGGCAGCCTCTGCAGGCTCTTTCCTTTTGCCTCGTCCCTTACCACTGCGAGGAGTCTTGGAAGCCATTTCTTGAAGGAAGAAAGTTAGAGTTTTTTTCAAAGAACTCTAAAAGACAAAAACAAAGAGAGAAAGAACTCTCTCTCTCTCTCTCCTTCTCACGCCTATTTACAGGCTCAGTCGCAGGCGTGAACCGATGAAGTGTGACCTCAGCCGCCGCCTCGGGTTCTGTGGGGAGATAACTGCAAGTAAATCCAAAAAGATCATCATTAATCTTCTTTGTTATCGAGGCGTTATCATTTTGCATTTACTGAGAGGAGCATGCGCCCCATCACTGATGTGCGGAGTATCCATGCACCGAACAGTCATGCGCCCCGACAGTC
Source organism: Iris pallida (assembly GCA_029216955.1). Taxonomy (NCBI): domain Eukaryota; kingdom Viridiplantae; phylum Streptophyta; class Magnoliopsida; order Asparagales; family Iridaceae; genus Iris; species Iris pallida. Next base: position 12,471,858 of record JANAVB010003200.1, read on the forward strand.
ATGCGCCCCAACCACCATGCTTCTTATTCAAAGTATTCCAAAACTTGACAAAACATTTTGAAAACTTTGAAGGGGGTCTTGTAGAAGCATGGAATTTCAGGACCAGAAATCCTATGCGCCAAACACTACACGTACCAGGGAGCTCAGATGAAGTACTCAACACAGAAGCAAAAGAATAGACATCAAAAGAGGATTTTTATTTTCATATAAAAGTCTATTACATGTCTAGAAAAGGTTGTACAAAGGAGAATTTCTACAAAAAAAAGATCCTAAATCTACAGCTCGGTGCAGCAATCGCCATGTGCCCTCAAATAGGCGCAGCAATCACCATGCGCTCTCAGCCAGGCGCATCCCTTCAGCAGCTCAGTTATGTGCATCCTCAGTTATGTGTATCCCTTCAGCAGCTCAGTTATGTGCCACCCTTTCAGCCAGCCTCATCTAATGCTTCGACTAATGAAGCATTTATTGAGCAGAACAAGGGTGGCAATCAACCCTCTAGCTGGAGGAAGAACTCCCTAAACCGAGGAAGAGAGGAGCACCGCAAATCAACCTGTGGCCAGGGGAGGCTTCGAAAGAGCCTCCAAAGACCAAGGAAGACCGCAAACAAAACCGCGGCTAAAGGAGCAGCTTTCAACACAACCAGAATGGGCAACACCCACTCTGATAGAAGAAAGAGCCTCCAAAGCCGCAGCACCGCAATTCCGATCTGCGGCTCTTTCAGCATAACGGAGACGAAGCTCGTGCATCCCGATCTTTGGATGCAACAGGCACCTTCTGCCTGCCTCGGAAGCCCTTGACTCCGACTTTTGGATGTAACAGTCACCTTCAAGTGCATCAATGAAGACAATGCGTTGCATCTTCACCCTCGGGAACATCTCATCAACATAATGCACTCGAGTAAACAAGTTTATTTCAGAAGAACGTGAGAGAACGAGAAGCAAACTCTCTCCATGCTACTATTTATAGGCCAGGCAAATCAAACCCATGCGCCAAGTGGATGGCTCTCCGAACCCTGTGTAATAAATTTGCATTAAATGGATGAACCAGACGCTTCGAATTCAGCCAAGTCAAAAATGGCTATTTAAAGCACTCGAAGAACAGAACAGTCGCACCAAACGATGTGTCACGCGGAGCGGATGCGCCGGTCAGACCGCACATCACACAGACGCGTCTCTCAGCACCGAGCACTTCACAAGCATGCACCCCATGTGGCCCCATGCGCCTAGTGGAACGCCGATCGATACGCCCACTCCAACAGACCATCACCTGTCAAAAATATTAAATGTTGAAGTCTGACAGAGTTGGCAACACGTCTCTCGAGGACTGAACAGTTGACAGCTTTTTCAAAAAATGAAGCATCGCCAACGTCAGCATCATCATTACTCTTCTCTGACGGTTACAGCCACGTGGCTGCCCAACCACTCGCATGCGCCTCCGCAGCCATACGCCCAAAGCTCTGCATGCGCCTCGAGTCATACGCATCAGACTTTCTCTCTGATCCCTAAAGACCGAAGTAAAGTTACTACTGAAGCTTCGCATGCGCCTTAAAAGCCATGCACCCCAGACTTCTCTCTGATCCCAAAAGACAGAAGTAAAGTCACTACTGAAGCTTCGCATGTGCCTCAAAAGCCATGCGTCCTGAATGGTTCGTAACTCCTAAAAATTTATGAGTCAAAGTCTCTCCATGTGCCCAATCCCAGGCGCATCCTATCAGATCACTCCCCACCAAATCCGAGATCTTCGAGCCATAGACCTATGACATGCGTCCTTTGACTTGATTCAGCCTATGAAGGGGTGCTAATCACCCAAGATCTCAGCAACAGAAAGATCCTCTTCTCTGCTACGTGCCAGCCCACAACAGCAGCATGAAGGATTCAACCCCTCAATCAGGGCGCATCGTCCATGCATCTCCATCAGCAATCTCCACGTGGCGTCCCCGCGTCCAGGTGCATCCGACATATGTGCGCATGAGCAGCCAGCCTGCAAATTTATAAATAGAGGGATCATTTCCTTCGTCCACACACACACACAGACGAACATACATAGACAGACAGAGACATCACACAACCAGAGAGGCAGATACAGACACTCAACGTCTTCCTCCTCTCAGCAAGCTCCAGCACCCAGAGCAATCCAAACCTTCAGAGAACAACGTCTTCCTCCTCTCAGCAAGCTCCAGCACCCAGAGCAATCCAAACCTTCAGAGAACCGATAACCGTCGTCAGATCGTCAACGGAGTCAACGCATTACCACTCGCTCCATCGGCACAAGGGACCCAGATAAACAAAAGTGTACTCCTAGGACTATGTCTAAGTCCTATATTGTAACACTGTTCTGTTTGTATTAAAATTTGCAATCAAAAGATTTTAATGGCAAACACTACTAAAAGATTTTAACGATTTATTACAAAAAGTACTTTATATTAATAATCAATAAGAAATTATTTAACTATGCAAAAGTTACTATTTAAGTCATGATAAATAAATAGGTTTTTATTTATAGGTAGAACTTATACAAAATATTCTTTCTAAGTATAAAACTCAATTTGGGACCAATAACGATTTATATACGTAAAATTAAAGCCAACATAATAAATATATACATTAATCCAATTTCGTATTTATTACGATAATCCTAACATTAAAATATATTCCTAAGTATTTAAATATAACTAACCATGAATTACTATTATTAGCAATATTAACCTAGCATGAAGATTATAACAGCACAATTATTATGAATACTAATACTAATCCAACCAATATTTCCTAATTAATCCTGTTAACAAACACATGATCTAAAATAGGAAACTAACTATCTATCTATTCCGGAATTGACAGAGCTTTATTCTGTCAATTTTGGTCGGAACATGAAAGGGGTTTCTCATTCTGTAAAATACACAGAAGAGTTAGGGCTTACCGGAAGGCTGATAACAGAGTATCGAGGGGAGGCCTCAGACTCGGAAAGCACGCGGAATACGCACGTACGCGGGGAGGTCACGCAAAATACACGGGACGGTGGGAGTGCGTGCACGGGCACGCGAGACATGCGTACGAGGCGTGGGAACGCGCTGGCGCGGCCGAGAAGCGGTGCGCACGGGCTGCTGCACGGGCTGGGGAGCCGCTGGTGCGTATGCGGGGCTGCGGCGCACAGGCGCTGTCGCGAAGGTGAGCGCGGACGTGCGCGGAGGGGGGGTGCGTGCGGGACGGCGGTGGGGACGGTCGCGCGGGCAGTCGGTGGCCTGGGGAACGGTCGGGTGTCGTCGGAAAGCGATGAAAATACCCCGATTGGGGTGTTGATGCGACCGGGACGTCGCGGGGAGCGTCAGGATGGGATCGGTTTCGGAAATGGAATGTGTGGGAGGAGGAGTGATATGTTTGGGAATGTGGTGAGTCTCTGTGGATTTTTTTCTAACGAGGAAGAGATTTCTGGGAGGTATTACATAGAGGAGATGGGTTACGTATGGGGGGGAGGTGATCCGTGAAAAGGACGGATCTGAGTGAGGACTGGGTAGTGGTTGGACGGGTAGTTGTAGCTAATGGGCTTGGGTAGGGTTAATGGGTTTAACCATTGGGCTTAAGTTATTGGGCTAACTAGAAGTCTCAATAAAGGCCTCAAATAATATTAATAACACAAATAATAATAGCAACTTATTATGCTTCATTAAATCATTTAATTAATTAATTCAAAGGTTCTGGGTTTTGCAACCTTTTCTTCTTAGAAAATTTTGTCCTCAAAATTTCTACCAATAATGAAAGAGAGGGTTAGAACATACCTAGAAAAGATGAGGATACTTCTTCCTCATCTCATCCTCTCGCTCCAAGGTAGCCTCACTTGGAGAGTGGTGACGCCAAGCTACCTTGACTAGCGGAATCATCGTACGCCTCAGTCTCTTCTCCATGCGATCTACTATTTCTACTGGCTGCTCTTGTACGGTGAGACTTGGTTCAACTTCCAGCTCTGAATGATCTACAATATGACTCGGGTCCGATACGTAACGCCTCAACGGTGATACGTGGAAGGCATTGTGCACGCCCTCGAGACTAGATGGAAGTGTCACTCTGTAAGCTACTTCTCCAACCCTGTTCAGTACTTCAAAGGGGTCGATATACCTGAGACTGACCTTTCCAGCTCTGCCGAATCTGATAGTGCCTCTGGTAGGAGAAATTCTGACAAAGACCTGATCTCCTGCCTCAAACTCCAAAGTTCGGCGCTTATTGTATGCCCAATGCTTCTGGCGGTCCTGTGTAATCTTCAGCGTCTCTCTGATCGTCTTTATCTTCTCTGTAGCATCTATAACCATCTCTAGTCCCAAGTCCCAACATAACTCGGTCTTCCACATCATCTTTTGCTAGTGGAGTACGACAATGACGTCCATATAACGCCTCAAATGGTATCATACGGATGCTGGCCTGCTAGCTATTGTTATAAGAAAACTCAACTGTAAAACACATGATCTCAGTATGTCCTCAAGCGTCTGAATAGTCCTTTCAGACTGTCCATTGGTCTACAGATGGTATACAGTGCTAAACTTTAGCTGTATGTCCAAACTTTCTTCCAGACTCTTCCAGTAGTGTGAAGTGAACCGGGTATCCCTATCTGATACAATGCTGACTGGAACTCCATGAAGCCAGTAGATGTTCCGCATGTAGAGAGCTGCTAACCTTTCGGTGGGTAAACCAACCTTGAAAGGAATAAAATAGGTAGACTTGGTCAGTCTATCCATAATTACCTGGATGGCATCCTTCCCTCCTTAGGATACAGGCAATCCTGTTACAAAATCTATGGTGATATGCTCACTTTTTCACTCCGAAATAGGAAGTGACTATAGTAATCCTGCTGGCCTCTAACGATCTACCTTCACCTGCTGGCAGATCAAGCATTTGGAGATGAATTCTGCCACGTCTCTCTTCATTCCAAGCCACCATACATGTGCCCTCATGTACTTGTATAACTTGTTAGCTCCTGGGTGAATAGAATGCTGCTATTGATGTGCCTCCTTTATCAGCCCGTTCTTCAGTTCACCAGTCGGCATGCAAAGCATCATGCTATGCCTTAGAGCTCCATCTCCAGCTATGGAGAAACTCGCAAGTGCTTCGGCTAACACTCGGTCTCTTAGCTTGTACAGTGTCTCATCCTGGACTGAGTCTCCTTGACTCTGTTGGTTAGGCTGGACTGTACTTGTAATTGCATCACAGGCGAGTCTACTCCTAGTACAACAGCTTCTTTCTCCAGCTTCAATATCACTATTTCTGGTAAAACAATCTCTAGCCCAAGCTTCTTCATGTCCTCTAGCAGATGTCGGTCTATCGTTAGAAACATAGCCATCAGGTACCTGCTAAGCGCATCAGCAACGACATTAGCCTTACACGGGTGGTACTGCAGGTTGACATCAAATTCCTTCATAAGCTCTAACCATCACCTCTGGTGCATGTTGAGCTCCTTCTGTGTAAAGACATAATTTAGACTTTTATGGTCTATGTATATGTCTACCTTCTCACCGTATAAATAATGCTTCTAGAGCTTCAGGGCGAAGATGACTGTTGCTAGCTCTAAGTCATGCGTTGGGTAGTTCTTCTCATGATTTTGTAACTGTTGAGAAGCATAAAAAATTATCTTCCCATGCTGCTGTAGCACACATCCTAATCCTTTGTCAGAAGCATCGCTATAGATGTAGAATTCATCTGATCCTGAGGGTAGCGACAAAATAGGTGTTGACGTCAATCTTCTCTTTAGTTTCTCAAATGATGCCTGACATGTCTCGGTCCAGACAAATTCTTCATTCATCCTGGTTAGCTACGTCATAGGCTCAGCAATCCTTGCGAAGTTCTTCACGAACTTCCTTTAATACCCAGCTAAACCTAAGAAGCTTTTAATCTCTGCAACTAAACCAGAGGTTGACCATGACTCCACTGCTGATATCTTCTTGGGATCCACTGATATGCCTTCTTCTGTGACAACGTGGTCGAGAAAATCCACTTTGTCTAAGAAGAACTCGTACTTGGACAACTTACCATATAGCTTCTCCTTCCTCAATATCTCCAAGACTATCCGCAAGTGCTTTTCATGTTCTTCTTGGGTCTTCGAGTAGATCAGAATATCGTCAATAAAGACAACGACAAACTCGTCCAGGTACTCATAGAAGACCTTGTTCATGAGGTTCATGAACACTGCTGGGGAATTTATAAGTCCAAAGGGTATAACCAAGAACTCATATTGTCCATATTTGATGTTGAATGCCGTCTTTGGAATATCCTCCTTTCGTACTTTGACTTGGTGATATCAGACCTGAGATCAATCTTCGAGAAGACCTTCGCTCCGCTCAACTGATCGAAGAGGTCATCGATCCTGGGCATGGGATACTTGTTCTTAATTGTGATGTTGTTCAGTGCCCGATAGTCTATGCACATCCGTACGGTTTCATCCTTCTTGGGCACGAACAAGACTAGTGACTCCCAGGGTGAAGCTCCACTTCTGATAAACCCTTGGGCCTTGAGCGCATCAATCTGGTCCTTCATCTCCTTAGCCTCCTTAGGGTTGACTCTGTAGCATTGCTATAAAATAGGGGAAGAGCCAGGTACTAGATCGATAGTGAACTCCACGTCACGATCTGGGGGTAATCCTGGAAGATTGTCAGGGAAGGCATCTAGAAATTCTGCTATACCGGGATGGGGGTCCGAAATCTTCTGTGATGGAGGTGTAGGAGACACCCCCATGCTCTTTGGTGCTTAAGCCACCTCAATCATAGGTCCTCCAGGTGAACTAAATACTGCAAGAAATTATATTTTTAGTAACATATTTTAGCGACATAGGGTCTATTATGTTTTCAAAAGCTATTTTTTTTCATGTATTGGCGACATGAATTTTAGTATGTTATGGAATCTACATAAAATTTACAAGAAGGAAGTATAAAACCGGTCCTGCCAAATTTTTTTACATATCGCGACGTCTACATGTCGCAGAAAGTTTGATATATGTTTGGCGACAGCCATCCACTTGTCGCAGAAAGGTAATGTATTTTTGGTGACATATAGCTATGTAGGGAATAAATTTTTATAATTTTTAATTAAATAACAACCTAAAAAAGCAATCAAACAAAACCCTCAAATAAAAAAACCCCAATCATTGTGTTCTCTCTCTCCAGGGTTTTCTCTCTCCCGCGGCTACTCCTGGTTTCGCCTCTCCCGCGGCTCTTGGTTTCCTCTCGCTTTCTCTCTCGCGGGGCCTAGGATTTTCCTCTCTCCCGCGGCTCTTGCTTCCCTCCTTCATCGAGGTTCAAAATTCTTCTCTTTGGTGGTGAACTTCTTCCCTAATATTCTTAGTAGGTTAATGTTGTTAAAATTTGAGAATATGATTGGCATTTATTATATGTTTACATAGGGAAATGATTATCTCTGTTTCTATATTTTGTTAGGGTTTGATTTTGTTATGTTTTGATTTTATTAGGGTTTTTCTCTCTCGATCAATTTTTTTAGGGTTTTATTTGGGATATTATGTTAGTTAACATACTAGGGTTTAGTTTACAGATTTATGTATGTCTATCTCTCGGATGGTATAATTTTTTGGCTTTATTTTCCTTTTCATTTTTGATAAATGTATTTTTATATTTATCAGGTCAGACACTTGGATTTTCTAGAATTTTTTTGTATATTTTTTGGCTTTATTTTCCTTTTCATTTTTTGTTTGCTGTCATGAATGACATTTCCCTATATTTTTGGTAATTTGTGGTCTTGCATTGTTTAGTTCTTGGAATGGGATGGTGGCAAATGGTTGTAAATTGACACAAAGATCTTAAGGGCACCCTTTCTTCTTACTGATTGTTTTTAATAAGCCCCATGTTTCGATTTCTATGTGTTTTGGAAACAATCATCTTGTCCCCTTACTGGTAGAAATTTGATCAGGCTGATAACCTGTGAATGTGAAAGTCTGTATGAAGAAGAATGAGAAGAAGGTAAAGTCGGAATATCTACTACTTTGTCATAATATTCTATAGAACAAGAATGTTAACAAAAGTAAAAGCAATAAGCTAGTTGTATATTTTATGAACAATATGATTGGGAAAATGATTGAACTATAGGAGACTTTGTACATAGGCTTGAGGCATTCTCTCTGATCTTCCTAGTTCTTACCCTATAAATCAAGGTCAGACACCATAGAAGTTTGGCTAATCATAGTACAGTATTATGTCTAATCATGTCATATTTTTCAAAATGAATTTTTTTGTTCTAAATAGGTGATTTAATGAGAATATGTACATGTCTCAAGGCTGATTTTATTTATTTCTTTATTGCCTTAGATGGAAAAACCAAAAAACAAGATATATTTAAGACCCGGACAAGCAGCCCGGATGACGTCAGCATTTGAGAAGCAAAGAGTTGAAAATATTGATAGTAACCAAAGAAAATTTGAGACTTTGGGTTTGCTTCACGCTTCAAAGAAATGTAAAAGAAGGTACCCAACAAGTTTGGCTAAGAATAGTAAAAGAAATGTGAGTGAGAGAGATAATGATGAGTAGATGATTTGCTTAGTTCGTCTAGCAGCAATGATGATAATAATGGGCCTTCAAATCCTCAAATGAAAAAGGTAATAAACATAATATGATCATCGAGTGATATGTTGTGGTAAAAATATATTACTAATAATGCCTTAATATCTATGTGTTTTGTATTTTTAGGTCCTATACAATGGTCCCACTAGTAAATCATTCCGTCTTGTTCCCACACCTGCAGAAACCACGACCGAGGGGTCCAATAACCTTAAATTGCACGTGCCCAGTCCTGTGGAGTCACTAGCCAGTGGTGCAGGTAATTAATTTTGACACATGAATTCTTAATATGAGTTCCTTCTCTTCTCTAGAGTGTGTAGGATTTCTGCATGTTTATGTGTACCATTGAGTATCATAGGGCATAGGGGTGTTGGTATCATGAGAGTGAGTGTGTCAGCCAAGAGTGTGTGATAGACTTTTGTGTGTGTGTTGCTTTTGATAAGTGATATCTCACTATTCAACTTTACTTTGGAGTTCCATTTCTACTATAAATTACAAATCATGTACTAGTACACAGCATTAGGCAATGTTGCAGCAGTCCTAGCAAATAAATTACAGGGAAGTAAGTAAATATATTGGATATCATGTTGTGTATGACAACTTGTTGCTTTTTAATTTCAAATTCTATGAATGCAAATTTCAATGTTCATACGTTACTTTCGAAGTAAGGTTTATATCTATGCTTAACATATATGCGGGGAAAAATTATTATTTCTTATGATAAATTAATATAAAATTATAAATTACCTTTTGTGACATCAAATTGTGTAGTAGAAAGTGTTATTATATTTGGCTACAATAGATTCAGCGACATCAATTTGTGTAGCTGGAAGTGTTCTTATATTTGGCAACATTAGGTTTTGCGACATTAAATTGTGAAGCCAATGTGTAACCTTTCTGTGACATATGTTATGTTGCCATTATATGACCTTTCTACGACACAAAAAAAAGATGTCGCCAAAAGTTATTTTTATAAAAAAAGTATGACATGTCGCCAAAAGTGGACACTTTCTGCGACATGTTATGTTCGTGTCGGCAAATGCTTTCCCAGACGAGGCTACGAGGACACGTGTGCAATACAGTAAGATATGTCACAGAAAAGCTTTGGCGACACAAATCCATCTTTGCGCTACATATTGCTTATATCGCAGATGATGCATTTTCTTATAGTGAAGATGACACAACCCCGATGACAGTCTATCAGGACGTGCTGCCTGCTCAGCCAGTCCATTCCCAAGACTACATCATAGTTAGGGAGAGGCATAACTAGAAGGGATGCTAGGAAGGTATGACCTGAGATAGTGATAGGACAGGTGTAAGTCTCTATGATAGGGATGGGTCAACCTCCGGTCATTACTCTACATATCATCTTACTACATCCTACATCTATGTGATATGCATCAATGAAGTTTGATGATATGAAACTATGTGAAGTTCCAGAGTCAAATAAAGCTAAAGTCGAGTGCGAATGTAATAAAATAGCACCTGCAATAACATCTCATTTAGTCTCTGGCTCTGCTTTTGGCTCCTCAACGACCAAGATAAAAGCTTGCTCGGCCCTGTGCTGGTTGTAAGCGCTACTGCTGGGTGGGTAATGGACCTCTATGCTGTCCAGCTCCAGTCCTGATGAATGAGGTTGAACAGTCCTTCCCTTGGTGGGTGGCAGACCCACAAGCAAGGTAGTATCCCAGGTTCTTTTCTGCTGATGTCCACGGTGTGACCAGACCTCTTGTAATAGGTGTAGTTGGTTGTCTTCTGTTGATGGTACTGGGCACCTTGTTGGGTGCTGCTGGCTGATGTTGCTGCTGATGATGAGAGAGCATGTTGTTGTTATTTGGCCTCTTGAAGTTGCCCTGATGGTTGCTGCTAGGTCCTGGGTGCTCCGTCTTGGGTCAGGCAAGCGAGCTGGCCTTCACATCCTGAGCCACTTTCAGCATCTTGTCAGGTCTTCACACCATTTGCAGCTACCAAGGTACAGATCTTCTCTCGCAGTCCGTGCCAAAACTTTTTGGCATGCTCCACTGGGTCTTCCACCAGGCAGGGTGCAAATCTGCCGAGCCGATTGAACTCAGATGCGTACTCCTCAATGGTACGGTTCCTTTGCTTCAGATCATGGAACTGCCTCTCCATAGCTTCTAGGTGTCACGTTCCGCTCCCGTAGGATCGATCGTCCTCATTAAGGCATGATGTCGCACGAGCCTAGATTGTGCTCGTGCAATGCGTGTTCCATAACGGTCGATTACAGCGGCTGCGACGAGGTCGTGGCACAGAAGTCCCAAGAAGAGACATTGAATAATAGCAGCAGAAATTTAGAACAAAATACAAGTCATTCAAAAGATACATTTTATCGATATTGAAACAAAGATTACAAAGGGGCACAATGCCAAGATTACAAGTCACTCAAGCTCACTCTTCTCACATTTCAAGTCACTCAGCTCTCTCTCATCTCTCAATACAAGTCCTAAACCAGTGGATGCTTCGGAGAGGCGATGTCTATACATTATGTCCCGTATAATTCTGGACTCCACGCGGTCGCATGCTACGAATCGCCAAGTAACTCTGTGCCTCAACGCATCCAAGCGAGCTCCGCACCACGAGCTTCTACCTGTGCCTGTACATGAAAACTATGTGGGTGTCAGTACTCAACTGTACTGGTGGAATGAGCTCCTCGTCCACCCATACAAAACCAACATGTTCATTTACTTTGAGCAACATAGTCCCTTCTTTTCAATTGTCTTTCTAGTCTTGCCTTAGGATCAGTGTTAGGAAAGAAGCCTTGGCCTATTTTGTGTCTCTAGACCATCTCGTGCTTGCAACAACAATGTTAATCTATCAGGTCGTGCTTGTCTTTTGGCCCAAAATTAGAGACACAACTACACGTTAAGACTCAATTTCTATGTGACTGTGCTACAAGTCCATTGTGCCGTACCTTACAACTGAGTGTGACTTAACCATATCGCCGCTCGTGGCCCTTGCTACTTCAATCACCAACTGACCCAATCAAGACTTGTGGGCTAAGTGTCACTCGATCGACTTTGCCTTGCGGTGTTTCATGACTTAAACTCAAGATGACTCAAATCCAACTTATACAACTTATATGCCGACAACTTAAGACTCGACGCCACATCTCGTGCTGAAGCACGTCGCCTACGTCGAAGCCAAATCTTAGGCCCAACATTGTGTCCTAACTGTATACACACACGTTCAACTTAACTCAATCCAAAGCCACACATGCGGGTTGCCGCCATGTTGACTCATCTATATGAATTGGTCACCAATGCCCAGCGCTATCCTAGACTCCCTTAAGCTTGTTAGGTGTAATGCCTGTGGTTAGTATTACGTATCTTGGTATACGTGTACGTATATTGACTCGTATTGCCTGTCTCTCTGCTTGGTTATCTTGGCATTTCATTTCTTGGTTATCTTGGCATTTCATTTCTTGGTTTATCTTGGCTTGGTTCGGCTTGTTTGGTTTGGCTTTGTTCGGCTTGGGTTGCTTTTGGTTCATCATGGACCAAAGGGAAAACCCCTACCTACCACCACCCTCACCATTTATTAACCCGACTCCTTTCTCTTTCTTCTCATTTACTTTTCTTCTGCACCATTACTCTTCACCTACCTGAGAGAGAGGGAGAGCTTAGGCAAGTGCATCTTGCTTTATGGAGGAACTCGAGCTTTATTGTTCCATTCTCTTCTTTACAGCATTCTAAAACACTTTAGTACTTAGCATTTTTAAATTCCATGGCTCATTGCTTATAGATCTAAGATTATATCAATTTCGAATTTCTTGGGTTTTGACCTCTTTAACCTTGTTATTTTCAAGTTTTGATGGTTCCATGTTGTAAAGAATTTCATTCTGCCCCATTTTGACCTATGGAAGTTCGGATTCTGACTCTGGATGATAGAATTATGGAGCTTGGAAGCATGGCTTCCTGGTTCTCCTTCTCGGAAGAAATGGAGAAGAAGAACAAGATTCAGCCGCATGGACTTAGCCGCATGGATTCTTATGCGGCTAGTTTCCTTCTGGCCGTATGAGCATCCCGAGCCGCATGCGCCTCCCGCATGTCCCCAGCCGCATGAGCTCTTGATCTCTCAACCGCATGAGTCTCCCTTCGGCCGCATGAATTTCCTGGCCGCATGAACAAACTTTCCTGGCCGCATGAACAAACTTTCTGAGCCGCATAAGACCCGGCCCATCCAGCTGCATGAGACTCGAACCCCCTGACCGCATGGAACCCAACCGCTTGAACTTGATCCTGGCCGCATAAGGTCCCCTCCTTCCTGGCCGCATGAGTTACCTTCTTCAGTTGCATAAGACTCGGCCCCTTCTGCCGCATGGACTTGAATTTCCTGAGCCGCATAGGGCCCATCTTTTCCTGAGCCGCATGAGGACCATTTTCTCGGCCGCATGCACCCTTTTCCTGGCCGCATGAGACCCAGCCTTCTTCCTGGACGCATAAGCTCCTGTTCCCCCTCTAGCCGCATAAACTTCTTTTTCTTGGCCACATGAGCCCAGTCTTTCCGAGCCGCTTGAGCCTGCTGACTCTTGGCCGCATGAACTCATTTCCCTGAGCCACATGGCTCCTCCCCCAGCCTTGCCCTTTGCTATTTTAATTATTTTATTATGCTTATGTCTTCTGACCCTCTGTGTAATTCGGGTCTCTTGATAGAATGCTTGTACTATGTTATCCTGCACATGTACCTTGAACACGATAGTGACCCGTAGTGGTGCACTCTTGACAAGTAACATGACATGATAGTGGCCCGTCGGGGCGCACTCTTGACAAGTAAACCTGACATGATATATCTTGATATGCTGTTGCGACGGCTAGCATAACTTGACAAGTATGAATGACCTGGACACCGTGGACGATTGTCCTTGTACAAATGAACCAGTCTTGTCTTGTATCATGTTTAGGACAGGGACCCCTGAGTACCACGGTCAGGAGTACTGAAATTGACTAAGGCTAAAAACTAGAATAATCCAATAGTCATGACGAGATTTTCCCAGCTACAGGTAATCCCGTTATCTAGACACCCCACCTGGGATCTGTAGCCTAACGTCGAGTATGGCACATTTCCAGCGCACAGTCATGTGGTGCACCTTTCAAGCTACTTAAGGGTACATACGTTTCTTGGACGATGTACCCACCTGTCACGACCCGCTCCCGAATAACCGGATACGAGTCGGACATGTCCTGCCTTTGTCGTTAGATACGAAAAAGTAAGTTGTACCATTCTAGGGAAAACTAACCAGATATCAAGACAAGTATAAAAACACAGCATCTATAAATGTATCCCAGAAAAGAAGTACAAGTCTCAGAATTCTATTACATTCCAGCAAATGAACGTAAGTCTACTAGTCTCAATACAAAAAAGATAATATGGAATACTAAGGTAAACTCTAGGCTTCTGCAGCCTCTAAGTCAAGAGCAGCACCAGCTAGCTCTCCTGCATCAATTGGCTCCTCGCCATAGTACGTGTCGCACAGAGCCTCCAACTCACCTGCAACATATCCTAGTCAGGAGCGGAGCTAAGTATATCTAAGGAAATAAACATGAACATCATGGTATGAATCAAGAAACAGGGAATATATATAAGTACAGGAAATGAGACAAGACATAAAATTGAGCAGAAAATACTGAAAGTAAAACAGGGAACATGGTATGAGTCCTGAACATGAAATACAACCTGAACATGAAGTACAACCTGAATCATGAAATACAACCTGAACATGAAATACAACCATGAATCCTGAAATACAACCTGAAATCCTGACATGTACAATATTGAAATACATCTAGATTGTGTAATCGGCTTGGGTAGATGCAATGATCATAAAATGGTACGACTTTGGTCCTGCGTGCACGATACGGAACCCAAGATATTCACATGAATAGTAACAGGGTTTGATCACATATCTATAGTATTTTCCCTCCCAGACACAAGTAATACATGAAATATGAAACCAGACAATACCGTGATACATCGTGTCAATCAAGGAGATTCAAGAATAAACTTGCAAGACATGAGAAATGAACAAGTCCGAGGAGTATACTTGCCTTGCTCCGGGTGATCGAGAAAGGGTAGTAAAGCTGGGAATCCTCACGTTGTAATTTACAGTTTGATAAGTCAACAATGTAAAGTTGATATTCCTAATCTAGAAAAGTTATTTAACATAATCCTTAATTTAAACACTAAACCTATCTTATATACATAAACTCTGTCATACAATTATATAACTAAAATATTATCCTAAAGTACGAGATAACCTATTAGTAATCTTCTGTCATACATTATCAACCTATGTGTTATGGCTCCTAGAATAGCCAACCATCAATTTGGTACCATGATCTCTTTACTATGGTGGTAGGAACTACCCATATTCAACTATGGGAAATTAGGCATTGACAGTTTAGATTTGAACTCAACATATTAACCTGGAATCTTCCAACCAATTTGAGGTAACTGCCAACATCACTCCCCAATCTCAGATACAGGTTGCACCCTTCTTCCCATCCATCAGTTTCAGGAATAGTGTACAACTTTGTAAGAATACATAAACTCAGGTTTTACCAGTTTAGCTAATAGGCTGTACTGCAACCAACATCTAATCTCCTTAATTCGAATTGAGACTTCAAACTCAGCACTCCTATAGGGTTAGGAAAAGCATCCCTAATGTTATGTTACTATCAGTTAACATGCTCAAGTATCAATTTTCACTTTGGACTGATACAAGCCAATAGCAACAGCCCTCAGTTTTTATTTCTAGGTATATTCCATCTGAATTCCAGAATAACTTCAAAAGAATCGTCTACTAACCAACCATGAAATCCAATTCAGTCTACAAGGTCAGCTACTGCTAATAGCTATTAAATTCTCAGGTTAGCCTGCAACCTTCCTTTCTCAGTTGATGTTCAGTCCTATCAATAGGAGTGAACACTCAGTCCCAGTTAAGGATAGTACATTCTGTCCTGAAGATAGCAGGAAATAGCTTGAATATGACTGATGTTGATCTAAATCCTGGAATTGATATTAATCAGCCTTAAATAGTCTAACATAGGACTGAATCAAGACAGTTCAGGTCCCCTATCTCAGGGATACAATCATTCCTAGGCTTCCATGTACCAAAATCATAATTTAAACCAACTGCAATATGAGAAATGTTCCAAATCTTAGATTCAATATCTCTCATATATCAGTCAAATGCCCATCTCTAATCATCAATTTAACCTCATTAAAAATCTCATTCCAGTCAACTAAAAATAATGTGATACATCTAAAAGTAAGATACTCTGTTTTCCCCATTAAGCTGATGCAATAATCCTAAGCTAAAACTGATACATTCAACATACTCAAACACTAGCAGCAGTTAAAACTATCTAAGTTAGATTTGAATCACAACAATTAAGAAGGATAAGGATGTTCATAATAATCCTCATGTTTCCAATCAAGTTTGGAAATCACTGAGAGCTGTAGTACAATGCAAAGGATATCAAGTTTGGGAGACTGATACCTAAACAGAGTTCACACACTACTGCCACAAAATCCAGTTTAGCCAACTGTAATTGCATCTCAGTAACTACACAAATACAGCCTATCTAAGTTATACTCCTAGGTGAGCTAAAGGATGATACAATCAATCTTAAATTAAGACAATGATATATATACAGGTCCTGGTTCAGAGCAAAATTAGTCTTATGAAAGACTAAGGCAACATATCATCCAGGTTTAGTTAATTCCCAGGATTAATAGATATTGATACACCCAACATGTAACTAAGAATTGGTTGTCTGCATAGCCATAAGACTGACAATCTAAAGGTTCACAATATCAGACAAGTATTAGTCCAATATCAGTCTTCTACTATGGCTGCCACTAAGTGACTGAATTAAGACAATCCAAACACAAAATTTCCAATTCGAAACTGAATTTGGTTCTTACAACCTACACCAAATCAAGGAATAAATCCAACTCAGTCACAGGATTCCAAAACATTACTGTCAAACCTTTCACTACATAATACCCTTCCAAGAAGATAGAGCAGTGCAGTAGTCAGAGGCACATGGAACCTGTCCCCTTAGGTTAAAGCATAGGTTGCAACCCAGGGCTCTAACTCAGGGTGGTTGCCTTTAGGCTCAGTTCAACTACTGTAATTGGAATTCAGGTAGGGTGATTACCAATATGACTGCAATGCATTCATCCCAATTAATCGAGAACAAGCAGTTGCAACTACACATACCTGGGATTTCAATTCAAAAATTGAACTGACACTAAAGGTGTCCCTAACTAACATAATCGGCCAATGGTTTCCTTCATAACCTGGACTTCATTCTTAGCCGATGCCTATAAAAATCTCCAATTACATGGTTATATGCACTAGACTTCCAGGAATTATAAAACAGATTAAGGCACACTGTATATATATATAGATCATAATCCTCATTTGCATTTATGAAGAACCTTACTAATTCTATTGATCAGGTGTAGGTACTGGTCACAACTGTTCTTAATTCCTCACTTAAACTGATCTACTCTGCTAACAGTACTTAGAACAAGACTCAAGGAGAATCACATCAGTAATCCAAACATTAAACATAATTCAAACCGTAGCACCTCTTCCCAATCATTCCAAAGAAAAAATTAAATAAGGTGTCTAAGAGTTACCTGAAGGCAAGGTCGACTTGTCGTAGCCACAGTCACGAGAATTCAAACATGAATCACTCGATATACGACTACCAGTCCCTGTTGAGGCAATTCAACAAACGCGTTCAAACAAAAAATGTAAGGTACTCCAGTTAACTCAATATAGTCCAAAAACTCAAGAAACAGATGAAACACAAAAATACTTACAGGAAAACGATCTTGATGGAAATATTCTAGATCAGTCCAATTCCACAAATCAATAGTCCTCTAATTCATACCAGAGTAAAAACAAACCAAAATTGACAATTACTCAGAGTTCTTCCCCAATTTGATTTAGAAATCGATTAGACTCACCAAATTCTTAAATCAAGGTACGAGGAGAGTGATTGCTTCAAATGTAATATAGATTGGCTCGATCCATTGGTGAACTCAAACTGATCTTCCTGTTTGAAGAATTGAATCTGTTGCTTCGATCTGGAAGTCCAGATCTATGGATCAAAACTGGGCCAAAGAGAAATTCCAAAAATTACTTAGAATTCAGGATTGATTCGGAATCAACAATACTTACTGAGATTTCGTAGATTGATGAAAGGAATGATCGTCGAAACTGGGACAATTTGGAGGAGTAGATGTCGAATGGAAGCCGTCTCTTGCTAGAAATCCTTGCCAAGGAGCCTCTGCTGCTGGTGATTCGGATGCTTACGTCGCAGTTTCATCAACAGCTTCATTGATCATTCTTCTCGCCATTGTGCCAGAAATGGATTGGGGCTTCTTTGAAGGAAAAGGAAGATGGGAATTGAGCTCTTGATTTGGAAAGATTATAGGTTTAAATAAATGATGTGATCCAAAAGTTTGTTGTGGAAAGAATTCGATTTGGTGCCAGTGTAGGTACACAGTGGGGTGCTCACTGGAGAAAACGGTTAGAGAATTTGAATTTGAAATAAAAGAAACTCCAAGCATTCTCTGAATATAAGAAGAAGTAATGGGCTGTGGAGCCAGGCCCATTACAAAAGAAATAAAATGCCTAAATGTTCTTAAAATAATTCATGAAGAATTATTACGAAACAACTAATTTAAGGATAAATATTAAAAAAAATATTGAGAAGTGGGGTTACACACCTGAACTCAACCCCTAATTGCGTCCGGATAGCCTGGATGGACTGCACGGCTTGTGGCTATTGGAATAATCTCATTGCATCATGCTAGTAACTAGGCATGTGATAACCCTAGTTAGTTAAAGTATCAAGCCGTACTTATTGCTTGGTCGTGATTGACTGGATGGGGTATAATCAGTCTAGTCTTGACTTGATCCTGTACAAGATTGTTACATGACCTGATTTCTTATATTTATCTTACCGATAAATGGTAGGAAACCAAGTGCCGTTCAGATGAAGGGCTACAACCCCGGTCCTTGTTTGGTTTACGGGTTGTAACCTGGTTATCTGAATAGTTCCATGGTTATCTCATCGTATATCATCCTGATTTTTCTATATTTCCAGTTCTTACTATTTAATTATATTCTTGTGCTAATTGCTGATTTTTAGTTCTTAAGTGAAGCCTCCTTTGTGGCACTTGCTCTTTCTGGGATCTAATCCAGCTGGTTTTGTATGGCCAGATTTGGAGCAGCTCCAGAGGATCTACCGACCTTCCAGCCAGATGGTGACCACTAGATGGAATCCTGGCAACGAGTGGGTTTATTTTGACTCTTCCACTCTATTGTGAAAATATTCTTTTGAGGCATTTAGCCGACGAGCACGTGTTAGCTCGATTGCACTTACTTACTGTCTGCCTACGGGCTGTAACATGATTGGCAAATCCTAGGGTTGATCATGTATGACTGAAACTCTTGCTAGTTTTCATATTTTGTAATGACTAGCTTCATGATCATCCGAATATGTAATGTATGGGACGCCTTACAATTGTATATTCGACGCTCTAATATCTTGTGACTATTACTACTTGCTCGAGATTGAGACACTAGGCTCGTTCATGACCTTAAGAGACTGATGGATTGTAGTTAAACCCTCATATATCTAGACAGCCGTGACCGTATAGCGAGATGGATTCCATTTCATTATACGTAGCTGGCTATGTATGCCCCCGCTCTCCAGTATTCTGGTTCTGGGGTATTACATTAGGCGGTCGCCGTTGCCAGCGCGAGTAGCGAGCTCCGCTGTAAGACTCTGCACTAACCTGTACGGTCATCCAGCACGGCTAATCATGTTTCTCAAGAACCGGTCCCGTTGGCCGCCTGGGTCACCATTCGAGGAAACTCCACCTTGTCGACAAGTTATCCACGACCATGCAAGACTCGACTCAAACTGATGTCTCATACAGTCATTCTACCTCTAGTGTTACCATCTCTTTCAGGGCCAAGTTCAATACTTCTCAAATCTGAGACCGCCTCAACGACCCATAGTCGCGAGCATTCTTCTTTCTTGCCCTATTATTTCCTTCAACTCAAGAATAACTATTTGAAGCCCTTTTTCCAAACTCAATGAATCAACCGTGGCCCATGCTTTAAAATACTAAGTCCGTGACATCGTGCCTTAAGCCAACTTGAACTCTATGCGACACCACCGCCCAAGTCATACTCTATATGATAGGCCTTACGATCGTGAAACCAAGTAATATCGACAACCGTAGAAAACATAGGACAGTTCTTAGAATGTCTTCGATCGCCTAGATAACTTAGCCTAACTTAATCGTGCATCAACTTGACGAGAAAGGGCTGCATCAAGCCTTGCATCGTGAGAACGTACCATGCACGCGTTCGACTTTGAACAACCAAGTTATTTGGGTGCCTAGACTTATGCCATAATCTGTACAATATGGCTTAACCAATAGGATGGGCAAAGGCAATGCCAAGCCTTGGACAATGGATCGTGCATGCTTTATCAAGCATTCATGCGGGTGACGCCTATGACTTAGGTTACGTTCATAACTTCGCTTACTCAACCAACTTTTCTTCTTCCAAGCCACGGGACGAAGGATCGAGTGTTATTTTCAAAGCACGTCATGTACCAACTCTAAGCCGACCGTTGGACCTTTCCATATTGTAACTCAATTCGACCCGTCGGGATTATTCCCTTATCTATGTGGATTTATCTCTTTTATTATCAAGCCTATTTGTACAAGTTAAAAATGTGCAATTTATTATGTGAAGGCTAAGATGAGGCGAGTTCACCGAAACTATCCCACCTGAGTGAGCAGTCGCCTCGACCGAGCGATGTCTTCGAGTCGCGGTTGCAAGGCTAAGTACGAACGCCGTCGACGTTCCGATTCCTCCGATTGACTGAGCAGGACGGGACACTACATCATACACCACTTAAAAAAGTTTGGTCCTCGAAATTAACTGAGTACTTACTCATCGACTTATCACTCGAATGTTCAACGACTCTCGTGCATATTTCTTCTATGAATTTCTCAAATCTGAGCCACGCTCGTGCTACTATCAATCTTTCCTTCAAAACTCACGATCTCAAAATCCTCGACACTTTACCGTTTCTCAAGTCTCACTTGATTCAACGTATCACTTAGTTGGATCATGCACATATTCCAGGCGTCTCCAAAATACATGCATTTCAACCAAGCCTCGTGAGTGGTACCTCCACAATTCCTATGTCTTCGTGCCGGGACATCTGCCTAACTGTTAGGCTATGTCTTTAGGCTAAGGTCATCCGTCAGTATTGGAATCATAGTTCCCAAACAACAATATCAACGCTGACCCCTCCTAAGGTCAAACCAAATTGATAGTATGGGGTTTTCTACCCAAGCTCGCATCACTCCGATTTCTAAACATCGAGCATCGATTCCCTACACACATCCTACATTCGTCGCACGGGGTCTGAGTCATTCAGCAAAGATATCCTATAATAACTCACGTTTCAAACAATTTCTTAACATATCAATATCACTCGTTCATCAAGCCATTTCGCATAGTCTATTTCTTCGAACACGTTCGACATAATCCGTCTAACAATCCCTTTCAAGTCAAGCACTCTACGGCACGACCTATCGCTAAACCGTAATTCTCATTTTATACTCCCTAAGTCATTTATTCTAATTCACGTAATCGGTCACAAGGTCGTCTGACTTAACAATATGCCACGCTCCGATCTCATGCGAGTCCGATTATCCACGGTGGGTATGAAATTACCATACAATGCTCCCATGAAATAATCATCACCATCGGGACGTAACTCTTGTTTGTGTCTAGACTAATTCATTCTCGATGCACGGATTGGACCTACTCAATCTATTCAATCGTCAATCACAAGTCCAACTAATCCTCTAGTTTACCTTTGCATCAAACTAACTGTCAAGACAATCAAAGTTGTTGCGTCCTAATTTTTTGAGTTTGATCATTCCCGCGACATGAATCACCATGTCAGCGCTCACATGGAACGATCACCCCAAATCCGATGTAACGTATGTGCGAGGCTAGAGTTGCGCTCGCGCAAGACAAGAATGTCGATGCTGTGGTTATCTGCGTAACCATCAAGACACTTCTGTTTTTATCCACATTTATTTCAATCAAATCCAAAGTATAGCATCCGTCAGACCAATAACACTTGCACGATCGTTATTCCTCGAATTAGAGTGCCCCCGAGTTATCGTATATCGATCTTTGATACGTCTCAATACCATCGATGATATGCGTAACCTAACGATCTTTCTTTGCAATGAATTTCGAGTCGTACGAATAATGCTATCGTCCGACTGGATAATGTAACACCCAATTTTTAGAAATAAGGGTAATTTTGAAATTTTGTAATTATAATCATTATTAATGATATTTAAATTATATTATAATTTTTGGTAATTTTTAATCAATTTAAAACTATTTAAAATATTGAATTGTGATTTGATGGTTAACTAGTTAAACCCTACTTTTGCTAAGCCTAGAGATAAACCATGACCAAGGGAGCCTAGTCATGTGATTAGGATGACTAATTACAACTTTTTAGCCAAAGGGTATTTTGGTCATTTTTGACTTATTAATGAAAACAAATTTTGATTAATTAATGTTGTACTAATTGAATTGTTAGAGACTAACCTAGAAGTTTAGCTTAATCTAGATTAGTCATGAGGATTAGAAGATGATTATAACCTTCCTACTAAGTGCCAAGATTAGCAATATCTAGATATTTCTAAGTAGGATATTTTCTCCTTAGGATATTTGTAAAAAGAAAGCCTTAGGACTAAATTGAACCAATAGGAGGACTTAAAATTGGGTGGAGAAGCCTTATCCACCCATCTACATCTAAACCTAACCCTAATTCATTTTGTGGCAGCCAAAAGTAGTAAATCTCCCTCCTATAAAGTATCATCTAGTAGCCCTTACCTCTTTTGATACCTACAAAGAACCCTAATTTTTTTTCCCTAAAATTCCTCCCCCTTTATCCAAATTGATCCCAAATTGAGGCTACTCTCTTGCATTGAGATTCACAACAGTAGAGGATGCTAAGGGTGGCTAGCTAGCAAGGATTTGAAGTGAATTGACCATTGCATTTGGAGAAGAACACCTTTCCTTTTTCATTTTTCATTGAGATTTCCTCTCAATAGGTAAATGCCATAAAACCTATTTAAATTTTAGTTTCTTTCCATAGATGCATTTATTTAGGGTTCCCCTAGGTGTAGCCCAAGTTTGGTAGAAATTCGTGTACATTTCGTGTCCGTATCAGACACGTATCGGTGTTTTTGAATAGGTGTTTGATGAAATGCTTGATAGGAATTAATATTGTTAATTTTGAATTCTATTTGAAGGAATTTGTAGCCCTATATGTGAGGAACACAAAACCCTAACTCTGAGGTGATTTTTGTGCTGTGTCTATGTCCAAACTGGACACGCATACTGTGCACGAGACATTGCACAGGGGGTTCTGTGCTCCCCTGCTGCCCGACCTTCATTTCTCTCTGAATACGACACGTGGGCCCATGAAACTTGGCATGGAGGTGGGGGCCATGACTGTCAGGCCCCTCCCCAAGTTTTAGGACATCTCGTGTCGTATCGAACACGTTCTTGTACTCGTACTAATTTGTACTGTCAATACACA
The DNA here is from genome assembly GCA_029216955.1 of Iris pallida. Taxonomy (NCBI): domain Eukaryota; kingdom Viridiplantae; phylum Streptophyta; class Magnoliopsida; order Asparagales; family Iridaceae; genus Iris; species Iris pallida. Next base: position 12,495,108 of record JANAVB010003200.1, read on the forward strand.
CGCAGATTTTTGGCTCTGATACGCCTTCGTATCACTTGACACGAATCACTTGGACATGAGGTAGACACATGTACACGTAGCCCTATACCTGGCGAACACGTGTGCACAACCATGTGGACACTGGGACACTGTGTCGTGTCCACGAGGCCTTAAACTGGCCGCACGACACAGGGTCTGGGCGTTTCTGATTCTGTGCGTGTTTAATTCATTTGGGACACTTTGTGTCTACTTGTATGGACACGAATTCATCCCCCTGACACCCAATCATATGCACTTTATGTTGGCACACTCAATCTTGCATTTGATTAGATTTTCGATGGTATTTGGGGTTGGAATTTGGTCGAGTTCATCAATACACTGATACTGGTACTTGAGTTTGGGTTTTTTGATATTTAATTTTGTTAATATATATAATTTTGCATGTTATATACATGTTGTACATGAGTATCACATTTGTGTATGTTTGGGGTTTGATTTTTGTAAAAATTACAATTCAATTTACGACTTTATCTATGTATTAGTAGGTTAACTATATATATTATATGATTTATAACTGTAAACTGAGTATTAAAGCCTGAGATTAGCTCGCAGCAGCTGTAACTCCACCTCTCAAAGCTTTTTTTATATAAATAATATTTTATATAATCTCCTTGAATCATCTTTATTTTATTCTCCTTATATATTATTTTTACTCTCAGCTTTATTGGGTCTCTCTTTTGGCCTATGTGGGAGGGCCTACTAAGAAGTTTGGAAATAAATATCTTAGACTTAGGTTTTTTTTCCATCATAATTTAGGAAGAACAAATTTTAAATTTCTCTAACCGTTTGTAACCACCTCCTTTTCCATCCAGCATGTCCTTCAATTGTTTGGCGCCAAATCGAATGGAGCATCAACCTCTCAGTCGATTTTGAATTCCTATTTAAGTCCTCCATTCACCCCCGATTGAGAATCATTTCTTCTTCTTCTTCCCTCTTTTCAAATCTCTGCTCTAATTGAAGGTCGGCCATGGCGGAAGGAAGCGTCACAGCAGTGAAGATCTCGACTAGCAGCACATGGCGATTGGGAGCAGTTCCTCGACGACATCACTCCTCTTCGGCAAACCGATCATCTCCTTCCTAAGAATCCATTCTAATCCCAGTAAGTTGTGTCGACACCTTAGTTTGGAAATTTTTGATTATAGAGCTTGATCTAGATTCCTTGCCGACTGATTTCATTTTCTTGTCATTAGAATTCTACCTGGTCGAATTTTAGATCTATTGAGAGCTAGCCAGATCTAATTTCCCTCTGTGATCTGTAAGTTGATAGAATTTAGTTTGATTTTCTCATTGGTTATTTTTCTCTTTCTGAACTCTAAGGCTTGGATTTTTATAATTGATTTCATTTTGAAGCCTTCCTTCAAGCAATTGATTTGATCGAATAACTCTATTGGGAGAGGTGAGAATTTTGCATTGATTGAGTAAATATGTTTTCGAATAATTCTTGATCCCTGTTCTCGAACTCCTGATTGGACCAGCATTTAGAGATGGGTTGATAAATTGAGTGTTGATCGTTTTGATCATCTTCATCAAGCTCGGTGGGTACGAAGTTGGATCGAGCATTAGTGTGGCAAGACATCCTTCCTCGGTTCAGAGTTGAGGAAGTCGAGCAGGTAATTTTGATCTGAGAAGAAATTCAATCTTATAGTTTATTTGACACATGTATATGCTTGGTTATGAGTCAATCTTGATTTAGTACAGTAGAGGTCGAGTTGAATGCTTAATACTAAGTATTGATACTAGAGTGTGGTATCTCGATTTGATTTTGTTAATCAATAAGGACTGCAAAGGATGAAGAGTTCCCGACCTATTTCTAGTTAGCCTTAGCTGATGTGGCTGATACATTCCTGTATCAGGGCATTAGTAATATTGAATTTTGTTTTAACAAAGTGAGTGATCTGATATTGAGATTATCAAGTAGTCTTGAAGGTTAATTGATATGTGAATTCATGAATTAGTCCTTTGAACATAATTTAATTCTTCAAATCAGTTACAAGATGGTATCGGATGGACTTTGATGAAAATCTGGTTTAGTAATTTCTTTTAGCTATGTAAATTGTTCATCTATTAGTATGGTTTTGAGTTTTTCAAAACAAAACGTAGAGTTCACTTAGCTTAAAAGAAACCTGCAAAATCCTGGGAGTCATGGCTGTGCATTTCTTCTTTTAGATGAAATTAGTGAGAGGAGTAAATTGCCAACTTTGTGGTTGCTCTGTTAATCAAGACATTTGTTAGAATTTAGGAACAACTGTTAACCTAGAGTTGCCCTGGCTAGCATTAATTTCAGCTGGTTAATTGTCTACTGACATATTAATATCAGAGGAGATGTTGAACTCAAAAATTGTAGCAGGTATGTATAGTGGTTAGCTGTTGAACTTTGAAGTCCACCTCAGTTTTTGTTAGGATTTTTCAGAAGCATAGGATGAGGGAGAGTCTTATTCCAGTTATTTGACTGTATCTCAATTTTGATGTTAAGATCGAGTATCAGTTCAGTCTGAAATGAACAGGTTTGTGGTGAATTTGAAATGACCACTGTGTATGAGAGGCCTGAGTGCAGTATAAGTTCTGAGCTAATACAGAACTTGGATATCAGGTTACTCTTTCAAGTTGGGGTCCTATCCATTATATGGAAAAGTTTCAGAATAGAGTTTAGGCCTCTTATGTTGATCTCAGTCCTTGGTTGACAATTGGAAACTGAGAACAATTAGTTATCAGATTTTGCACTGATATTTCAAGTGCAACCTGAGTTAATTTCTGTATAATGCAGTAGACAGTAGGTTATTACCAACCCTGTTTAAGTTCTGATGTTTCAGTCCTATTTAAAGCTGAACTCTAAGAAATCTGTAAGATAGCCTTGAGTCTTGATATCCAAATGTTAGTAATTCCATTAAGTTCCATGTAAGAGCTTGTTAGGAATGTTTAACTGTGATTAACAAATATATTGAGCAAACCTATTGAATAGTAAGTTGAAGATTATGGGATAGTCACATTGGAAGAAGGGGGTTCAGGTTTAGATTCATTGGGGCCTGGGTTCAGATAACATTTAGAAATCATTACTCTTGATGTATCAGTGTTTCAGTGCTTGCGTGAATTTTGATTGGGTAATCCTGTAGGGCTCTTCGACTCAGAGATTGAAGGGTTATAACAAGCTGGCTGAAATACAGGAATTTATGTAGCCTTACTGAACTATACCTAGCCTATATGCATTATTGGTTTAAATGTTTAGCACTGAATTATAGAAGCCTGGACAGGATTTAAAATCTGAGTTATGTATTCTTTGAAAACTTTTGCATTACCTTGTTCTATAATCTGAAACCAATGTGCCTGAGGAGTTGCAGCTTGTGTTTGTTGATATGGACTGTCCTGAGTCAATCTCAAATCCCCTTAGAACCTGTATATAGTAGACTGTTCGGATAATTTGGATTGTGGTTGAACTGCAGGTTAGGAAATACAGTAGTCTTTGATTTATATATACCAGTCCTGAGCAGGACAAACACTTGAGAATTGATCTAAGACTGTTTCAGGAATAATAAATTAAGAATGGACACCTAGGTATGATGGCTTGGCTAGTTCATGATACCCATAAGAATTTGTCTATTGATATTGACTTAGATAAATTCCTATTGGAAATTGACATTGGGAATGCCTACTGAATTAAGACCTGAATATTAATTGCAACCTGAAATTGAAATCTTTCCACCCCCTTTGATCAACTGTTATCTTGAAACCATTGATCTAGGGTTATCTCAAGTTTTATTCTATGAATGTTAGTATCTCAGCTAGGTAAATGAATTAGTTTTTGATTATTACATTGCAGTCATGAACCTTACAGTCCTAGTGTTAGTTTGATGAATTGGACTATTCCTTAGCTAAGTATTTCTAAGTAACTAGATGGATTCATTACAAACCAATACATAGATACCTGTTAAAGTGAAATATAGTTAACATTCATGTTACCTTACGAGTTATGCTTGGTTAATGGATGAAAATCACTAATTAGGATTTGTTAGATATTAATCAACTTGTAATCATAACAGGAGGATATCCGGCTGTACATCCTATCCTTGATTACCCTGAGCAAGGCAAGTATACTCCACGGACTTGTCCATTTCTTCATGTCTTATATATTCATTCTTGTATCTGCTGGTTGACACGATATTTCACTAGATTGTCTTGTATCATGTTTCTTTGAGTTTACTTGTGTCTGGGAGGGGAAATACTACAGATGTGTGATCAAACCCGAGTAACTATTCATGTGAATAGCTTAGGCCCTGCATCGTGCATGCGGGACCGAAGCCATACCATTTCATGTTCCCTGAATCTACCCAAGCCGATCACACACTCTGGATGTATTTCGATATATTGCACACATCAGGTTCATTGTGTATTTCATGTTCAGGACTCATTTTATGTTCCCTGTATTTACTTTTCAGTATTCATGTTCAGGTTTCATGTCATGTTCTCATTTCTCGTACTTTACATTTTTCTGTATTCATTTTCATACCATGATGTTCATGTTCATTTCCTTGGATATACTTAGCTCCGCTGCTGACTAGGATATGTTGCAGGTGAGTTGGAGGCTATCTGTGACACTTATTACGGGCAGGAGCCTGGAGGCACCTATGAGCCAGCTGATGTTGCTCTGGACTTAGAGGCTGAAGAAGCCTAGCACCTTTCCTTTTTAGTTTTATCTGGACTTTGTATTAGAGACATCAGTTTACTTTACATTTGCTGGAAATGTAATAACTCTAGACTTGTACTTTGATTCTGGGATTCGATATTAGATGTTGTGATTTACTTTCATTCTTATCTGGATTTATAGTTTTCCCTAGATATTGGTACAACTTTATAGTTTTTCCAATGCCCATACCTGGATCTAAATGCCGTCTTCGGGATATCCTGCTCTCTGACTCTGATCTGGTGGTATCCTGACCGTAAGTCAATCTTCGAAAATACGGATGCCCCTTTGAGTTGATCAAACAAGTCATCTATCCTCGGGAGAGGGTACCTGTTCTTGATTGTCACTGAGTTTAAGATACGATAGTCAACACATAATCTGGACGTACTATTCTTTTTTTCACAAGACGCATAGGGGCTCCCTAAGGCGATCCACTAGCACGGATGAATCCCTTGGTCCTGAGTTCTTCAATCATCTTATACAAGATCTCCAATTCTGACGGCGCCATCCGGTAGACTCTCTCTGACACTGGTGCTGATCCGAGGATCAAGTCTATGGTGAACTCGATCTCTCTCTATGGTGGCATACATGGAAGCTCTTGGGAAAAACATCGGGAAACTCTTCTACAATTCTGGGAAACTGAACTGCTGCTGATACTGCCATCCGAAATACTGGAGGAGAAGGTTCTATTCCGCCTCGAAAAAATAAAAACTCTGGCTCACCAAGAATACTAAAAATAATATTGCCGATATGGCAATCTATTCTAGCATACTGGTCCATCAACCAATCCATCCCTAAGACCACATCATAATCGGTCATCGGGAATTCTATCAACCTAGCGAAAAACTCTCTACCGCTAACTACGATCTAACACGAGGAAAATACTCTATCTACTCCCACAAGTCCGTTACCAGTAAGTATATTGAGCCTTACTGATAATGACTCGGGCTCCAGTCCCATCCGTGTCGTGAATCGTGCAGACATAAATGAATGCGATGCACCATAATCAAACAATGATGACGCTGGGAAGGAGTTGACGAGAATAGTACCTGCCACTACCTCACCTAATGCTAACTCCTCCTCCACGGTCAAAGCCATCACTTGACCTTGCCCTCTGGGTGCTGGTCCCCTCTGCTGGAAACCTCTCTGGTGATTCTTGGTTTGAGCTTGGACTTGTGCATACTGCTGGGGGTTTTGCTGCTGAAATACTTGGGTCTGAGGCGGCAAGGGCCTCGAAAATAGGTACTGCTGCTGCTACTGAACTGATGCTGGGCCTGGTCCCCTAACCGAGGGACTAGAAAAGGTTGATGAAGAGGAACTCCCCGTATTCGGGCAGTTTCCTACCCTGTGGTCCGGCACCCCACAAGCCAAGCACAAGCCCTGTGCTCAGCGACATTCTGACGCCATGTACCCTGACTTCCCACAATGAATGCAACCCATTACGGAAGACTGCTTCTGCTGCTGTTGGGGATATGCCGGGGTCGAATGCTGAATCGATGCAACAGAAGCCGCCCGCCTCGGAGCTCCAATGGTCAAAACCCTAGCTGCCGGGGCTGGTGCTGAAGACTGGTTCATCTGGCTGTGAGATCGCTTTCGACTTCCGGTCCGGTCCACAATCCTCTGGGAGGTATACTCGTGCCTCCTAGCTGCTCCCAATACTGCATCGAAGGTCTGATGCTCAAACTGCTCCACCGCCACTAAAATTCTCCAGGTGCAGTCCTTGTTGGAACTGCTGAGCTCTGTCGAACTCGGTCACCACCAAGGTGGGAGCAAACCGAATAAGCCTAGAGAACTCGGTCGCATATCCAAAGACCGTCTTGCCCATCTGCTTCAAATTAGTGAACCTCGTCTGTAGATCATACCGAGCTACAACGTCAAAATACTTGGTCTGGAATCTCTCACGGAATACTGTCCATGCAATAGGTGCCCTTAATCCAATGGCCTGTGCCGCCCACCAGCTGCGGGCTAGATCCAATAACTGCAGGCGCACCACGGCCACCTTCTTATCTTATGGGGTCCTAGCTGTTTCTAGAATAACATCTGTATCCTGCAGCCAAGTATCTACGGTAATAGCATCTTCGCTACCATCGAAGAAGGGAGAGTTCAAGCACTTGAAGCTGTTGGCCGCACTGTTATCTTGATGACCACCTCTGCTCAAAGCTTCTTGTACTGTCTGGTGCAATGCATCACCTCGACGATCCTGTGATGCAAGCAACTCCCTGATGAGTCCAACCAAGACTCCATCATCCTGGCTTACAGGCTGGGCTGGCTGTACCGGGGGTTCTGGATCTCCGGGAAGCATGACTCGGGAAGCTGCTCCTGAGTTTTGAGCTTGATCTTCTTGTTGCGGGAGTACTCGTTGAGCTCCTTTCGGCTGATTGGCAGGTCCAGGAACAGTGTCGTTGAAGAAGACGACACAGGGAACAATAAGGAAGGACCAGGACAGATCAAAGATATAAGGATGTGATCAGGTCAAGATTTTAAGGATTTAGAGGATACGAGCAGAGATCAAGGGCGAGGGCTGATTGAGACATCTATTCGGTAAATCCTTACATATCTTGATTCATTAGACCTGCATGGGCCACCAATTAAACCGTATTACGCCCCAGAACCAGAATACTGGAGAGCGGGGGCGGACACAGCCAGCTATGTATATTGAAGTGCAACCCACCTCGCTATACGGTCACGGCTGTCTAGATACATGAGGGTTTAACTACAAGCCATCAATCTCTTATGGTCATGAACAAGCCTATTGTCTCAATCTCAAGCAAGTAATAGCAGTTACAAGATGTCAGAGCACCAAATATACAATAGTAAGGCGTCCCATACATTACATATTTGGATGATCATGAAGCTAGTCGTAGCAAAATGCGAAGACTAGCAAGAGTTTCAGTCATACATGATCAACCCTAGGATTTGTCAATCATGTTACAGCCCGTAGGCAGACAGTAAGTAAAGTTACAAACGAGCTAACACTTGCTCGGCGGCTAAATGTCTCAAAAAAATAATTTTACAATAGAGTGGGGGAGCCAAAATAAAAACCCACTCGTTGCCAGGGTTACGCCTGGTGGTCACCATATGGCTAGAAGGCAGGTAGATCCTCTGGAGCCACTCCGATATCTGGCCATACAAAACCATCTGGGTCAGATCCCAGAAAGAGCAAGTGCCACAAAGGAGGCTTCACTTAAGAACTAAAACTAGCAATTAGCACAAAATATAATTATATAATAAAGACTGGAAATATGGAAAATCATGATGATATACGATAAGATAACCATGGGACTATTCAGAAAACCAAGTTACAACCCTTAAACCAAACAAGGACCGGGGTTGTAATCCTTCGTCTGAACAAAACTTGGTTTCCCACTATTTATCGATAAAGTAAAGCACAAGCATTCAGGTCATGTAACAATCTTGTACAGAATCAGAACAAGACTAGACTGGGTTAGACTCCATCCAATCAATCACGGTCAAGCAATAAGTACGGCTTGATACTTTAACTAACCTGGGTTTTCACAGGCCTAGTTACTAGCAAGATGCAATGAGATTGTTCCACAGCCACAAGCCCTGCAGACAAGCCAGGCTATCCGGACGTAAATTAGGGGTTGAATTCATGTGGGTACATCGTCCAGGAAACGTATGTACCCTTAAGTAGCTTAAAGGGTGCAACACATGATAGTGTGCTGGAAATGTGCCCTACTCTATGGTAGGCTACAGATCCCAGGTGGGGCACCTAGATAACGGGATTGCCTGTAGTTGGGAAATCTCTTCATGACTACTGGATTATTCTAGTTATTAGCCTTAGTTAATTTTAGTATGTACCCCTGACCGTGGTACTCAGGGGTCCCTGTCCCAGACATGATGCGAGACAGTACTGGTTCATTTGTACAAACACAATCGTCCACGGTATCCAGGTCATTCATTCTGGTCATGTCATGCTAGCCGTCGTAACATCATTCAATAGTTCCCATCATGCTTGCTTCTCATGTCTTGTCATGTCAGTTACTTGTCATACCATGCCATGTACAATTATCAGTCCAGTTGTGTCAACCAATTCAAGGTTATCGAGCTCATGACAAGTGGGTGTAAGCACAAAAGGTACACGGGTACGCATAGGGACTCAAACCTCTATGCGAACGAAACTACGCTAGGATAAGGGGCCCCGAGCGTAAAATGGCTTTACGCGAGCAAGACCAAGGAAGGACCCCTCTATGCGAGCAAGTACTCTACGCGAGCAGGACCTGAGGAAGGACCCCTCTATGCGAGCAAGTACTCTACGCGAGCAGCACCTGAGGAAGGACCCCTCTACGCGAGCAAGTACTCTACGCGAGCAGGACCTGATGAAGGACCCCTCTACGCGAGAAATTACTCTATACGAGCAGGAGTCCCCTACGTAGAGCTCGAATGAGCTCGGCGTAGAACGGGTTACGCTGGCACGCAATGCATGTGCGTAAAAAGGGGACACTACGCGGGCACGTGAAAACATGTGCGTAAAAAAGGAGATGCTACGCTGGCACATAAAACGTAGGCGTAAAGGAAAGTCACTACGCGAGCACGTATGAACGTGTGCGTAAAGGGCTCGTCTTCTCCCCCAAGGCCGAGACAAGCAGCCATGGGACTCGAAAACTCAAGAAACCCCATCTCGGCCAAGACTTGATGAAATCTCGCCATTCAAAAGCCAAACTTGCGTAAAATCGAAACTCCCACCACATGGAACTCTCCATTTTCGAAAACAACCCAGTTTAAAAGATCAAAACCATGAAGATAAGAAATGCTAGAAACCTGGATCTACGAAGATCTATGCATCAAAATAAAAATCTTTAAGTTCTAAAGTAGTTAAGAATCATGCTAAGAAACCATTGGAACCATCAAAATAGGTTCTGAAGTAGAAGCAAGTTGCACTTGCCTACTGCAGGTTCTGTGGAGAAATAAAAAAGAAGAAGAAGAGTACTAATTAGAAATGAATGAAGAGAGAGAAAGGGTTGTTGGGTTAATAAATGGGGGATTGTGGTAGGTAGGGGTTTGCATACTAACCCAAACCAAGCCAAACTAAACCGAACCCAACCAAACCCGATGCATGCCCAAGCCATAATAAACCACACGAGCCATGAAATGCCAACTAACTCATGCCAATGTAAAATCCAAGACTAGCCAGTCAGGATAAGTCAAAATATGGGTCCGAGATACTTACACCAGTCAGGACAAGTCGAAATACGGGTTCGAGATACGTACACGTATACCAAAATACGTATAACGAAAACCGAGGGTGACAGTTATATGAGTTAGTTGAGTATAACCATTTGATACCTCTTTGTCCTAAACACCTAGTGTTAGCCTTTACCATTCCAGGTTGCTGCATTGTTCACTTCTATGTTAAGTTTTGCAATACATTATATAGACTAAATATATATACTATGGTATATGAATATGTCTAATGTATGATCTGTATGTTAGGGTATGGGTGTATGTATACCATCCTACTAGCTAAGGTATAGGCTAAATACCTCAGATTCTAGGTAGATGGATTTACCTAGTAGCCTAAGGTTAGAGTTTTACCACTCTAGAGTCTAAGGTAGTGTTATCAAGGGTAGATTGGTATAGTATTGAACCATGATACTCTAACAATCTTTTTAACCTAGAAACATAAGTGTAAGTTCCAAAATCCTAGAATTGACCTAGCTTGACTAGAGATTGACTTAGTTGACTAAGATTGACATAGTTGACCAACCCTAAAGTTGACCAATAGATGACCATTGACCAATTGACCCTTGCAAGCCTAAGTTTGACCAGTTGACCAAGATAGCCTTGTTGTTGACCTAGAAATCATATAGTTTGCATTGTATACTTCATTTATCTTATTTTAAACACATTATAACCTGTACTGCTCTAAATAGGACATTGTGACTCCGGTTCAGACATCTGATATACATCAGTCATTTAGGGTATCAGGCGAGTACATTCTCTGATAGTTCTTTCATTTACTTGTCGATTACTGTACTTCAGTTCTAGTTAGTTCTATTTGATTCTCTGTTACAAACATGATTTGATATTACTGGATCTATTACATGGGACACTCATTTATTCATGTCTGGCCTCCATTTCTGGAACCACTATTGGCATCACCTACTGGAGTCACTTACTGGTATCATTCATGTGTTGGCTGGACTCATACTTGCTTTAGTGTCGGGTTATGGATTCATTTGTACTTGTTGGGCGGGAAAATATTCGAGTAGACATGTGAACATTCCCAAATACTGGAACCACTCCTTTGGAATTATACTAGAAAGATAGCCATCCTACACTTGGCCGAGTGAGCGATGTGCCATATTACCTACAACCGTTTACATGTCGATCTTCATATTTTAAAATACACTGTTAGAATATAGTCTGGACTCACCCTGGAATCATTGATCACTGACTGGACTCACCTTATACTGGACTCATCTTGTGCTGGATTCATTTGGTATTAGATTTACATTGTCTGGACTCACATTAGGATTACACTTGACTCATATTATATTGTCTGGACTTATATCATGTTACTCTAGTTCAGCTAAATCTTGTTATACAGTCTTCCTTGCCATGTTTCTTCTCTTGTTTTGTTACCTTACTTCTCTTGTACTTTAACTGTTCTCTACATCACTACCTGTATAAAACTGCCATGTTCATTAATATAACTGTCTATAACTGCTTTATAGTTCTTTGTCATTTACTTGGGATTTCTTGATGAGTTGTGCTCGTTCCTGTCCTGAGTGGACCTGTTGAAAATATTACAGATGCTTGCCCCAAGGACACTTTCCCTACTTACTATGAACCAAGAGATAACTTAGCTACCTTTGGCCCCGACACTCAGGAGTGATTAAGAGACTAGCTAGTAGACTTGTTTTAGTTTCATGTTTAGAACTTGAATTGTAATAACTTGAGATATTGAGTTTGTATTTGAGTCTGTTTGAGATATTAATATTAGTAGTTTATATTTGTTGTTGTTGTTTAGTCTCTAGTTATAAACTTCTGTGTTATCTTATCGTGCTTAGACTGTGATTGAGATTTTATTATATCTATACTTGTCCTCCGTTCGGAGTTGAGATTTGACAAGTACATTATATAATTGCGTGAGTTGTTGATTAGATAGTGACCTAAAATAATGTTCTACCGCCGACACTACGGCGTAGGCTGGACGTACCCACTTCTCGTGCCCCTATACTGGGTACGGGTCGTGACACATTTTTAGTGGTGGCCCATGCAGGTCAAGTTTATGTAGTGGTATTCGAACTAGAGTATCACTACAGCCCGCGATAGGATTGAGAGATAGGCTTTAACGGAGAGGTACTCAATCACAGTTAGGAAAATTCTACTTTAAATCCTGCCATCTACACATATTACTGAATTTCCTTCCTTGAAATAAACTGTCCTTCCTTGATTATATCGATTCCTACTCAGTATTGGCTTTCTTATTTGATCCCTCTTCAGGATGGTGGAGACACGATCACATCGCTCTGGTACAGCAGCTGCTGGAGAGGGGTCTGCCACCTCTCGTCCAGTGCAGCAGGATGCTGGGACTGTAGCACCTTCTGTTCCTGATCAGACAGGAACAATTGCAGCCTTTGGGGGTATGTCTCCACCTGTTCGGAGGACGACCCCAGTCATTCCTGAGATGTTTCAGCAGTAGTATCAGCAGCCACCTGCAGTCATTCACAATCTATTTCCTCGAATTTATGTCCGAATGATTCCTTAAATTTCAAGCACGCTCATCTATATCGCATCGACGTTATCGTCGCTCGATAGTACCCCTATCGATAGTCATCTCATTTACTCAATCAAATCCAACTCATTTCATGCTCGAAATAATACGAATCCCGCACTGGACTTTGCTAAGGTCGACACAATCCTTGGTGTATATGCCCAGCCCGAATTAGCCAACCGTGCTTACGCAAACCATCTTTTTATTTTTTCAAAAACTGTTCTCCTACGTTTTGCAAAATAGATAGACTTATTGTATGGACATCCCGTGGGACAATTGAGAGAGAGCACACCAACGATATCAACTTGCGGAAGCAACAGAGTTTGCGAAAACAATAAAGTTAAAGAATTCAATCGATAGTCCAAGGATGTAAAGCCGTGCTCTGATACCATTATGTCACGCCCCGCTCCCTTAGGAGTGATCGTCCTCGCTAAGGCATGATACAACACGAGCCTAGATTGCGCTCGTGCAAGGCAGGTTCCATAACGGCCGATTACAGCGGCTGCGATGGGGTCGTCGCACAGAAGTCCCAAGCAGAGACATTAAATAATAGCAGCAAAAATTTAGAACAAAACACAAGTCATTCAAAAGATACATTTTATTGATATTGAAATAAAGATTACAAAGGGGTGCAAGGCCAAGATTACAAGTCACTCAAGCTCACTCTTCTCACATTTTAAGTCACTCAGCTCTCTCTCATCTCTCAGTACAAGTCTTGAACCAGTGGATGCTTCGGAGAGGCGATGTCCATACATTATGTCCCGTATAAGTCTTGATTCCACGCGACCGTATGTTACGAATCTCTAAGAAATTCTGTGCCTCGACGCATCCAAGCGAGCTCTACACCACGAGCTTCTACCTGTGCCTGCACATAAAAACTATGTGGGTGTCAGTACTCAACTGTACTGGTGGAATGAGCTCCTTGCCCACCCATACAAAACTAATACGTTTATTTACTTTGAGCAACATAGTCCCTTCTTTTCAATTATATTTCTAGTCTTGCCTTAGGATCAGTTTTAGGACAGAAGCCTTGGCCTATTTTGTGTCTCTAGACCATCCCGTGCTTGCAACAGCAATGTTAACCTATCAGGTCGTGCTTACCTTTCGACCCAAAATCAGAGATGCAACTACACGTTAAGACTCCATTTCTATGTGACCGTGCTACAAGTCCATTGTGCCATGCCTTGCAACTGAGTGTGACTTAACCATATCGCCGTCTTGCAACCCTTGCTACATCAATCACCAACTGACCCAATCAAGACTTGTGGGCTAAGTATCACTCAACCGACTTTACCTTGCGACGTTTCCTGACTTAAACTCAAGATGACTCAAATCCAACTTATACAACTTATATGCCGACAACCAAAGACTCGACGCCACATTTCGTACCGAAGCACGTCGCCTACGTCGAAGCCAAATCTTAGGCCCAACATTGTGTAGCTCCCCTTCCCGGAATTTTGAAATATTTTTTTATTTTTTATTTGATTTAAATAGTGATTTTAGATAATTATTTACTTAATTATTACGGTAGATGCCTTTAACCATGGTGGAGTTTTAGAGTACAAGACAAATAGGAATCATGGCACGGATAGTGCATGGGCGTGCCTTGACTAGTGTATTAGCTATGGTAGGGTAGACCGAGCAATAGCGGTGTCCGAACTAGAAAAACCGGGCCAAGTTACGGCATGACTTCCATAAATAATTTAATTAGATATTATTTTAATCTTGTTGACTTTTGAGTGATCCGGTTGTACCAAGTTAGCCCAAACTGGACCCGAACTGAGCCCAAACCTATGTAGACATACTTTTAGGTATGTACAAATATTTTCTAGCTTTTTGGGTAGACTTAACGATATTTCCTAAATATTTGGTTATTTATACAAAATGGGTATTATTATTATTATTATTATTATTATTATTATTATTATTATTATTATTATTATTATTATTATTATTGTTATTATTATTATTATTATCATTATTATTATTATTTATTGAGATTGTTATCTAATATTATTATTGTATTGGTTATATTATTTATTGTCTAATAAATATAATGTATATGTGTTTATATATGTATGCATATATATATATATATATATATATATATATATATATATATATATATATATATATATATATATATATAGAGAGAGAGAGAGAGAGAGAGAGAGAGAGAGAATATATATATAGAGAATATATATAGAGAATACATATATATAGAGAATATATATATAGAGAATATATATAGAGAATATATAATAGAGAATATATATATAGAGAATATATATAGAGAATATATATATAGAGAATATATATATTATATATATATATATATATATATATATATATATATATATATATATATATATATATATATATATATATATATTGTATACGTGAGCATTTGTGTGGATATACAAATATATTATATATGCATTTGTATATATATTAATATATAATTGTATGTATATACATATATATATATATATATATATATATATATATATATATATATATATATATATATATATATATATATATATATATATATATATATATATATATATATATATATATGTATGTATGTTTATATGTAAAATAGATTGTATAGATTACATCCCAGCCCATTGGCCGAGCCAGGCCATAAATCACAGAGGGCCCAAACCCATTTCCGTATCAACCCGAGAGCCATGCAACTACTCCCCAACCGAGCCTTGCGCAGACATATACATATATCGTGAGAACGCGAGAGAGAGAGAGTCGACTGCAAACCCTAACCTCCCTACGCCACCACGACCCCCCTGGCGACCTTCCCTATGACGGCGCATGCCGCCCCGACGCGGTCAGGCGACCGTCGGCCGGCCACAGGCCGAGAACAGGCCGCGCGCGCAGGCGCGGGTGGCATCAGCAGCAGTAGCATCGTTTTGCGCCCCTTCACAGGTGAAGTTCTCCTCCCACGCTTAAACCGTTTTGAGATCTGTAAAGTGCTACGGGAAGCCTATATGACCCCCTCTAGGTTCCCCTAATTGGTTTTTGGTTGGTCGATCCATCGATCCCAGGATTCGATGTAGAAAACCCAAAAAATCTGTCCAAAAATAGAACTCTAGTTCAGCCTAAACCCCATGTTCGAGGATCGATTTCGATCGATCCAGTCCAATATTAGAAAATCTATTTGAAGAGTCTTTTAGACAACATGTAGGGCTTCGAATCCCTTCTTGCGGAATTTGAATTCATCGACTGAGCGTCGAGAAATCGAATCCCAAAGTTTCCCAAAAACCTGTTTTAAAAACATTGAAATTGTTCCACACGATGTGCGTCACGCCAATCGGGACGACATGATCGCGAACCGAAAGCATCAAAAGCTGCGTAACGGCTTCGTGGTCGTGTGGCCTTTGACGGAATTCAAATTGGTCGCGTGTGCGCAATAAATTTGATGCGTATCCGTCAAAATTTACCGTATCGTGCACTTTGCAAATTCTCCAATTACTTTGTACACGTTCGTCAGATCGAGATGAAACTTACGCCAACAGAACTGTATCGTTTTTCTGGTCCTGCATACCAAGTTTGGTCCAAATCTGAGACAGTCGAATCGAACGTCGTTTTGCGGGCCCTACGGTCCCACTCAACGGGCGATTTTGTGCACGGCCCGCCGAAATCCAACTTTGGACATACGGTTGGGTTCGTATCAGAATACTAGATCCGTAGACATGTAGTTTGATGACTTTAGAGACCATTGACTCTGGCACATTTTTTGGTGCAAAACGGGTCCAACAACGGACATCATTTTTGTCCGAAATTACCGTTTTACCCCTGTGTTCAGAATTGGACTTAAGGAGAGACAATCCTAGTCAATTTGACTATTCTAAGAATGTTGGCATTGTCTGTTTCAGCTTTCGGAGACAGTTGTGATGATTTGGACTTCTTGGCTTCGTAGTGGACTAGATTGTTATTGGATCTGCGTGCAACCTCCAGGCAAGTATACATTGCCTCCCTCTACTGTTTATTTACATGCATATTTATACTATTATACAGTTTTATTAGTTGATTATTTATAGGTGATTTGTATATCATGCCTGTTAGTTTATATATAGCCTTGTTTATAATTAGCTTTGTAGTCATATTGGATTAGTTTTCTCGTGTATCATGATTGGGTCGTATCGTATCATCTCTTGTACTTGGACTGAGTCACATCGTGTCATAAGATGAATAAGTCATATCGGAACTGCTTTATCTCCTTGTCTTGAAATCTTGAAGCTAACCTGCGAGTCCACATTAGGGACGAGGGTTAGTAGTTTAGCTAACTTGCGAGCCCACACTAGGAGCGAGAGTTAGTAAGCTAATCTGTGAGCCCACATTAGGGGCGAGGGTTAGTAGTTAAGCTAACTTGCGAGCCCACACCAGGGGCGAGAGTTAGTAAGCTAATCCGCGAGTCCACACTAGGGACGATGGTTAGTAGTATATGGTTCACACCTGCGAGTCCACACTAGGGACGAGGGTGATGCTAGCATGCGAGTCCACACTAGGGACGAGGGTTAGTAGTATATGGTTCACACCTGCGAGTCCACACTAGGGACGAGGGTGATGCTAGCCTGCGAGTCCACACTAGGGGCGAGGGCTAGTAGTTGTTCAAACCTGCGAGTCCACACTAGGGACGAGGGTTTGAGTATTCGATTGGTTATCCATTGACATCGTGGTATCGTGTTCTCTTGAACTTCTCCAGCAGTTCGTCCAGGCGTAGTGGTTCTTCCAGTCGTGTATAGTCGTATTTTCGTACGGATTGGTCTTTTTCCGTTTATTTCCTGTATTCTCTTTATTACATGATAAACTGCTAGATAGGCATATTTTTATGTATCTTGCTATGTCCCCTGAGGACCTAATGATCTCTTCAGGTTTAGTGAGTGCATGGAGATAGCTATTAGTTCTGGATGACGGATGGGATGATACGCTTATGGGATTCAGGTATCGCCATTGTGTTTATTATCCGCTCGTGCTTTTCATTACTTATCATGAGATATCCTATTTCTTGTTTCAGTTGTAGACTCTTGTTATTTTCTTCTAGAGTCTTATCGGACATTTATGCTAGTGGGCTGCAGACCACGATCCATAGTGTTCATTCATGTTTATTACCTTATTGTGGATTGAGATATAGATTTGTTTGCCATGATTTGGCAGTATACCCTAGCCATGACAGCGTTTACGTATTCGAGTCGGGCTGGAGTTCGCTCGATGCGTAGCTGGCTTGCTCACGAGCTTGCGTCCGAAAAGTGGGTGCGGGTCGTGACACATTGTGTCCTAACTGTACGCACACACATTCAACTTGACTCAATCCAAAGGCACACATGCGGGTTGTCGCCATGCCGACTCATCTATATGAACTGGTCAACAATGCCCAGCGCTATCCTAGACTCCCTTTAGCTTGTTAGGTGGCCGCCCTTGCCAGCGCGAATAGCGAGCTCCGCTGTAAGACTCTACGCTAATCCGTGCGGTCATCCAGCACGGCTAATCATGTTTCTCAAGAACTGGTCCCGTTGGCCGCCTGCATCACCGTTCGAGGAAACTCCACCTTGTCAACAAGTTTTCCATGACCATGCAAGACTCGACTCAAACTGAAGTCTCATACAGTTATTCTACCTCTAGTGTTACCATCTCTTTCAGGGCCAAGTTCAATACTTCTCAAATCTGAGACCGCCTCGACGACCCATAGTCGCGAGCATTCTTTTTTCTTGCCCTATCATTTCCTTCAACTCAGGAACAACTAGTTTAAACGTTTTTTCCAAACTCAATGAATCTACCGTGGCTCGTGCCTTAAAACACTAAGTCCATGACATCGTGCCTTAAACCAACTTGAACTCTATACGACACCACCGCCCAAGTCATACTCAATATGATAGGCCTTACGATCATGAAACCAAGTAATATCGACAACCGTAGAAAACATAGGACAGTTCTTAGAACATCTTCGATCGCCTAGGATCACTTAGCCTAACTTAATCGTGCATCAACTCGACGAGCAAGGGCTGCGTCAAGCCTTGCGTCGTGGGAACGTGCCGTACACGCATTCGACTTTGAACAACCAAGTTATTTGGGTGCCTAGACTTATGCCACAAGATGTACAATGCAGCTTAACCTATAGGGCGGGCAAAGGCTATGCCAAGCCTTGGACAATGGATCGTGCATGCTTTATCAAGAATTCATGCGGGCGACGCCTATGACTTAGGTTACGTTCATAACTTCGCCTACTCAACCAACTTTCCTTCTTCCAAGCCACGAAATGAAGGATCGAGTGTCATTTTTTAAAGCACGCCGTGCATCAACTCTAAGCCGACCGTTGGAACTATCCATATTCTAACTCAATTCGACCCGTCGGGATTATTCCCTTATCTATGTATATTTGTCTCTTTTATTGTCAAGCCTACTTGTGCAAGTTAAAAATATGTAATTTATTATGTGAAGGCTAAGATGAGGCAAGTTCACCGAAACTACCCCACCTGAGCGAGCAGTCGCCTCGACCGAGCGATGTCTTCGAGTCGCCGTTGCAAGGCTAAGTTCAAACGTCGTCGGCATTCCGATTCCTCCGGAAAGAAATTCTTTTTAAACTGCTTCTTGAAGGAACGCCAGGAGGTTCCTCCAGTCTAGAATCTGGGCTCATTTCTATACCATATACTGGCCAAATCCCTTAGCTGTAGAGCTACAGCCTCTACTATAAGTTCGGTTGGGAGTCGAACGAAGCTGAGAAGTCGTACCATATCGTCCAGCCATTTATCCGCATAGATGAGGCCCTCTGTTCCTTTGAAAGGGCACGGATCCAGCTTCTCGAAGCTCTCGATATTTCCAACCTTTTTTTGGATAATAGGCTGCCTGTCAGACTTATATTTCTCCAATGAAACATAAAACTTGATAAATTGTTCTTATCTTACCTTGGCAGGCCTCTGATATGACTACGTCGAGTCCAGTGCTGTCATAGCCACATTGTGAGCATTCTCTATGCCCTTTCTTATAATTGCAGTCTACTCGCTATTAGCTTCAGTTTGAGCCATCTGGCCTCAAGAACTCCTCTTGTAGCAGGCCTACGCGCTCGACGGGTCCATTGGCACTGGTGGGGCAGCTGGAGGAATCACATCCACGGGTGGAAGTGTGGTCCTCGGAGGAATCGATGCTGCTGCTTGCACTGTGGAAGTATAAGCAGCACAGGGAGTCCGTACAACATGAGGGCGATCAATGATCTACAACGGAGAAGGATCGGATTGGGCCTTAGTTGGGGTGTTCTCAGAGGATGAAACATCTTCGACAACAGGCCCAGAACGGGTCATCTTCCCATTCGCCATCCTTTGAAAGGTTTAAGTACAAACATAAGCAAGGTAGCCTACGAAACTATAATCAAGCAAAAATAGATATTATACATAGATAATTTTGGTCCTATGTTGTGACAGGGTGAATATAGTCTAGGTATTCTAGTTTTTCTAGAGTCAGTTTTCCTAAAGTCATACTTGGACATAAGTTAGATTGCAGGACTGCATGCTGGTCTAGACTAAATTGACGAGACCAATTTTGTAGAACCTGGACCTGCATGGGCTACCACTGAAAACATGTCACGACCTAATCCTAATATGCTGGGTCCAGTCGGATCATGCCCGACCTTCGTTTCAATATTCAATGGCATCATGCCTCAACTCAATGTTCGTCAACCAAATGACCCGAAGGTCCCGAACACTTTTCGAGGCATCATGCCACATTTGACAGTTTCGTCACCTACATGCCATAACTGTTCTCTTCACAACAAAGCCATCTTTTATGGTACTCGTGCACGTAGGCACGCTTTGACATGATTGTTCTCATTTCTTCGATTCGTGCATGCGATGCACGTCTTGATATCGTAATTCCATGTTCTTAGCCTTAATGTTCAATGTTCGTGGCTTGCACGCTAGGGCGCTCGCCTTCAAAATCTTTCAATGTGCTAGCCTTTCTAACTCGTGCACGAAGGCACGAAATGGCTCGTGCATGAAGGCACTCACCAAATACGATTATCCCATGTTCTTGTGGTTTGTGCACCGAGGCGCTCGCTTTTACGATATCTAATGTTCCATAGCGACTCGTGCATTTGAGGCACGTTTTATTTTAATTGTTCTAACTAGTGTTCGACGCATACTATGATTTATCTTCCAATCGAACCACGCCCATGGTGCCGATAGGTTAACCTAGCATACAATGATACATTCTTACTTAGACATGTAGGAGTAAAAAGAAGAGTCAGTCCTCCCACCTTAAACCGATACGCCTTGTTATATGCCGAGCCGATACGGTTCGATTTCATATCTTTATTGTACGGCCAAATCTTCTGACTTAGCCATTCGAGCACTTCTTGTTTTATCGAACTACTCGATCGATTCTGGCCTACCATGCCCAAGTCCCAGCCCATTGCGAGACGGTGATTTCAATTTTGCGGACCCGTTGTGAATGAGACAAATGCCGACCTCTAATGCTTCAGCGTAAATGGATAGCCTGCACATAAAACCAACTAAAATCAATACTTGCATCGATGCGGACTTGCGCCTTGGGCAGATTCGATTTCTTAGAATCTTCGAGCCGACTCAACGCACTTATCCTTCGAGGCAATGCAGCGCTTCGCATCGATTCAACTCGATGCATTCTTGGGACAATGCAACTCTTTGCATTGACATAGTTCGATGTATTGCTTAGGACAACGTAACTCTCGTATCGATACGCATCGATACATTTCATTCGGTCAACGCGGCTCGTTGAGTCAACGCCTTAGCGTAATACGCCGTACGGAGCGGGGCATTACAGAAAACTCAATATCAAGAGTGATTCTGGTGTTACCATCATGGATCTTGGTCACATATGCATATACGAGGCCCTCACCTAGCTTGTATACATAGATTTTGAGTTTAGTGGAAATCAGAACCCGTTTCGATTTCCCGAGAACCTATTTTTAGAGTATTTTGAGGTAGTAATCTATCAAATCTTTGAATTTGTGAAAACTAATACTTTCACGTTGTAGAGAATTAAATTTCATGCGATTTTGATTTTTGAAAATTCGAATTTCGATTTAAAATAAAGTTTTTATGGCCGAAACAAGTTTTGAGTTTTCAAAAATCAACTTTATGTGACGGTTCGGAAAATCCGTCAGAAATCCGTTGGAAAATCTGAACTTGCACCACAAAACTTGCTGTGACACTTCAAAAAATCCATCGGTAATCCACAGTAATCCGCCGGATGATCTGGCTAGGCTGTTTTTGTCTGTTTCTGCCCGTTTTTGTCCGTGTTTCATATTTTTTCGATTGTAATAAAATTTTAACATGATTAGATGACCTTGTATAGTTAGAGAATATTTGTACACCCTGTATACACTTGATACTAGCACATGTACAATTATTATTCTATGACAATTACTTACTTTTTATTTATTCCTTCTCACATGCCATGATATGTCTTTCCTTTCGATTCTTTCTTATATACTACGATAGTTGTTGCCATATCTTCTTTGCTTACTAGATCGTGGCCCGTCGTGGTGCACTCTTCTAATATGTCTTCTTTGCTTACTAGATAGTGGCCCGTCATGGCGCACTCATGATACGTGTCCTTCTTTGCTTACTAGATAGTGGTCCGTCGTGGCGCACTCATGATACATGTCCTTCTTTGCTTACATGATAGTGGCTTGTCATGGCGCACTCTCTATTTCTTTATAGTGGCTCGTCGTAGTGTACTCCTAGCTTCCAGATTATTATATTTTCTTATAGTGGCTTGTTATAGTGCACATTCTTGCTTTTTATCCAGTCTCGCATGTCTCATGTCTAGGATTAGAGGTGAGCGTCGGTATAATTGGTCGGTATAATCGGTCGGTATTTGGTCGAACTTTTTGGTTTTTTTAAATCGGTATTTAAAAAAATCAATACCAATATCGTACCATTTAGAATCGGGTTTTTCGGTTTCGGTTAAATCGGTATTCGGTCGGTTTTTGTTCGGTATCGGTATTTTACCAATTAATATTTGATCAATCAACACACTTAATATTGAAGAACCTCTTAATCTATAAAATTTTTTTTACTTTTTTGGAAGCATTAAATTTCAAAACTAATCCTCTACCAACCAAATAATTAATTAAAATTATTAAAACAATATGTAACAAGTTACAAACACTTAAAAATAAGCTTAAAAGATCAAATGCGGTCACTAAGTTTAATCTTTAGTATAAGTTTAAGTAACCAAAATTTAATTCAAAATTCTATGAAAACAAAAAAACATACCCTCAAAAGATCAAAAACTCAATTCGTAGCGTTCTTAACATAACTTCAACTCCACTAAAATCCATTCAAAGTTCTAAGAAACTGATTAAGATAAAGATAAAAATGAAAATAAGTAGTATAAAATTAATCACGAACAACATTCTAAAATAAAGTGTATGTGTGTATGTGTGTGTGTGTGTGTGTGTGTGTGTGTGTGTGTGCGTGTGTGTATGTATATATATATATATATATATATATATATATATATATATATATATATATAAATTATCAGTTCGGTTCGGTATTTTCGGTATGGTACTAATCTTAAACCGTTACCATTACCATTATACCATATTTTAGTCGGTTCGGCAATTCGGTATCGGTACATAATTTCGGTTCAGTTTTTCGGGATATTTTTACTCGGTATTCGGTCGATTTTTCGGTATCGGTCGGTATTTGCTCACCCCTATCTAGGATGGATTCTGCGGAATGGCACACCCAAAATCCAACAAAAAAATATTGAGAACTAAACAACTAGCTTGATTACCTAGATCATTGGAGACTTTTCCAGTTACCTGTTGCCCCGTTGGTCTTGGTCTTTTATATATATATATATATATATATATATATATATATATATATATATATATATATATATATATATATATATATATATATATATATATATGGAATTTGGAGCTATCTATCATGATGAGCACTCTTCCAGCATACCGTCGAGTGGGGCCCTTCTCTAGGACACATGTATCTTACTAAAGTGTGTCTGCTATACTTGTTTTTTTGGCTTGGATCATTCAGGTAGCAGCAGGCAGGTAACTGGAATTGGATTTCCTAAAAGTGCATATCTTAGTAATTAGGATTTTGATAACCCTAGTTAGCTAATGTATAAAGCCGAACTCATTGCTTGGTCGTGATTGTTGTATGGAGTCTAGTCTAGTTTTGTCTAGGCAGTGTCCGAATTTATTTATTTCAATACATCATTGTTATGCTTTACTTTTACCGGTAAAGGATTAGAGACTAAGTCCTGTTCAGGAGAAGGCTTACAACCCCGATTATTGTTTGGTTTACGGGTTGTAACTTGGGTTCCGAAATAGTTCCTAAGTCATCTTTTCTTTTGTCGTTCTATATAGACCTAACATGCTCACATGCTCCAGTTACCTAACATGCTCACATGTTCCAGTTATCCTACATGCTCACACATTCCAGTTATCTTACATGTTCCAGTTATCTTACATGCTCACATGTTTATTTTAATTCACATGTCCACAGTTTATATTATATCACATGTCGTTTACTTTTATGCTACATTGTTTGCCATTAAATATCAAGCACAAAAAAATTACAAATGAATTGAACTTGATTGCAAACTCGCTTGTACAAGAGAAATCCTAGAAAGAAATCCTTGAAAACAATCTAAGTACAATTGTTTAGTTTTAATTCTGGGGGATGACGATAGAGGCTCGGGAAAGTGTAGCAACTCTGCCTTACTCCTGTTTGCCATTAAAATCTTTGAATACAATTTCAATTACAAATAGAACAGTATTACAATGTAGGACTTCGATGTAACCCTAGGAGTACACTTTTATTTTTATCTGGGTCCTGTGTCGATGGAGCGAGTGGTAATGCATTGACTCCGTTGACGATCTGACGAAGGTTTTCGGTTCTCTGAAGGTCTAGATTGCTCTGGATGTCGGAGCTTGTGGAGGGGAAGAAGACGTTGAGTGTCTCTTACGATCTCTGTGGGTGATAACTCTGTTGCTCAGGTTATGTCTGTCTTTGACTGTGCGTCTCTGTATGTCTGTATGTGTAGAAAAAGAAAATGATCCCTCTATTTATAAGCAGCAGGTTAGGCTACTCGTGCGCGCACATATAGGATGCGCTTTGTTCGTGGGAACGCCACGTGGCTGATGCTGATGGAAGGAGGGCACATGGATGATGCGCCATGATTTGTGGGTTGAATCCTTCATGTTGTATTTGTGGCTGGCACGTGGCAGTGGAGAGGATCTTTCGGTTGCTGAGATCTTGGGTGGTTACCACCCCTTCATAGGCTGAACTGAGTCAAAGGACATGTGGCACATGTCCGTAGCTCAAAGATCTCGGATTTGGTGGAGAGCGATCTGACAGGATGCGCCCAGGATTGGGCGCATGAGAAGACTTTAGCTCGTAACCTTCAGGAGTCACGAACCGGTCTAGGCACACAGCTTTTGAGGCGCATGCGAGTCTTCAGGCGCATGGCTGCGGAGGCGCATGCAAATGGTCGATCGGCTACGTGGCTTGTAACCGCCAGGGGACTGTAATGATGATGCTGACGTCAGCGGCACTTCATTTTCTGTAAAAGCTGTTGCTGTTCTGTCATCGAGGCATGGCTGCTCTCGTGTCAGACTTCAGCATTTAATGTTCTTGACGGGTGATGGGCCTTTGAGTGTGCGCATTGATCTACGTTCCACTAGGCGCTTGGGAATGCGTAGGGTACATCCTTATGAGGCGCTTGGTGCTGATGGGCGCGTCCGTATGATGCATGGTCTGACCGGCGCATCTGTTTGCATGACGAATCTTCATTGGTCCGACTGTTGAGTTCTTCGAGTGCTTCAAATAGCCGTTTTGGCTTGGCTAAATTCGAAGAGGCAAATTCATCATCGTAAATGCAAGTTCATTGCATTAACTTCGGGAAGGATGCCACTTGGCGCATGGGTTTGATTTGCCCTGTCCTATAAATAGCAACAATTTGAGAGAGTTTTTGTTGTCTCTCCCTTGACTTTTCGACGAAGATGAACTTCTCTGTCTGAGTTTTTTCTGTTGCCAAGACGCTCCCCAGGGTGAAGATGCGTCGAATCGTCTTCGGATGCACTCGTGAAGGTGACTGTTACATCCAAAAGTCGGGATCGCGGGCTCCCGAAGCAGGCCAAAGGTGCCTGTTGCATCCAAAGATCGGGATGCTCGAGTCCCGTCTCCGTTATGCCGGAAGAGCCGCAGATCGGAATTACGGTGCTCTTCTCTTCCTTGGGCTTTGGAGAGCTCTTCCTCCAGCTAGAGTGGGGTTGATCGCCCGCTCTTGTTATGCTCAAAGCTGCTCCTTTAACCGCAGCACTTGATCGAGTCGAAGTAGAGCGCATATGCTGAGTGATGCGCCTAACTGAGACACTGAAGAGACGTGCCTGACTGAGATGCTGAAAGAGACGCACCTAACTGAGATGCTGAAGAGACGCACCTGACGGATGATGCGCCATGCATGGGGCGCATGGCCCTCGCTGCGCCTGGCTGTAGTTTTAGGATCTTTCTTTTTGTAGAAGTTTTCCTTTGTAAAGCCTTTCTTTAGACTTGTAATAGACTTTTTATATGAATTTTATATCTATACTTTTGCTGTCCTTTGCTGTGCCAAGTACTTCGTTTGAGCTCCCTGGCGCATGTTGTGTTAAGCGCATAGGAATTTTGGCCTGAAGATGCGCCTGAAATTCTATGCTTCTACAAGACCCCTTTCAAAGTTTTTAAAACTTTTCGTCAAGTTTTGGAATACTTTGAATAAGAAGCATGGTGGTGTCTTCAATGGGGCGCATGACTGTTAGGGGCGCATGATTGCTCCGCGCATCTATGATGAGGCGCACCCTCTCATTTTTAAATGCAAATGATAACGCTTCGAAATAAACAAAAAGATTAATGATGATCTTTTTGGATTATTTGCAGTTATCATTTTGCAGAACCCCAAGCGGTGGCTGACGTCACTCTTCATCGGTTCCCGCGTATGTCCAAGCCTATAAATAGGCGTTTGATAGAGAGAGAGAGTTCTTCTTTCCTTTGCTTTCTTCTTCTTTAGAGTTCTTCTTTCAAAAACCCTAACTTCTTTTAACGAGATGTCTCCCAAAACTCCTTGCGGTGGTGCTGGCTGAGGACGAAGCAAAAAAAAGAGCCTACGGAGGCCGATGTTGGTGATGTTTCCAGGACGCTCGTCGACGTTCGGCCGGCGGTGATTGTTAGATTTTTTCTTCTTTGCCATACCTTTTTGTACTTGAAAAAAAAACTTTTTAGGACTCGCATACGCTGATGCGTATGGACCTCGAGTCTTGATGATGTGCTGAAGCTTCTTGTTGACGTGCATGGACTTCGAGTCCTGATGATGCGCTAAAGCCTCTTGCTGACGCGCATGGACTTCGAGTCCTGATTATGCGCTGAAGCCTCTTGCTGACGCGCATGGACTTCGAGTCCTGATGATGCGCTGAGGCCTCTTGCTGACGTGTATCGACTTCGAGTCCTGATGATGCGCTGAGGCCTCTTGCTGACTCGCATAGACTTCGAGTCCTGATGATGCGCTGAAGCCTTTTGCTGACGTACATAGACTTCGAGTCCTGATGATGCACTAAAGCCTCTTGCTGACGCGCATGGACTTCGAGTCCTGATGATGCACTAAAGCTTCTTTTCAGATGCGCCTGAGCTTTGGTTCAGTGTGTGCGCTTCTGATGAGAATAAGGCTCTGATTTTTTTTTGTTTTAACGTATCTAAGTCTTTGTCATCTTTCGCTGTTTGCCAGTTTCGATGACCGTCCCACTTTTGAACGAAGTACTTCTGGACGCTGCTCTTTGTCAGATGGGAGTTGATTATAACGAGGAGATGATAAACCCTGCCCGAAATACCATCATGCTGGATCAGGCTCCCGAGAGAATGACCCAAATAGGGGAGCAACAGTATGCGTTCCTCCAACGGATGATGGAGCGTGGCAGTTTGCAATCTGCCGTTCCTGGTATTGATACTTTCCTGAAGCCTAAGTTCCTATTCGGGGATCGCCTCACTTCTACTGAAGCGAAGGTGCTGAGGATCAAGGATGATCGGTTTTTCTCAGCCAAAGGGGTGCACATGTTCATGAAGCAGCTCGAGCGTCACTGGCCTTTGACGGCTTTCTGCCGTCTTGCTTCCAAGAGGAGGATGTCATGGGAGTTAACCCCGTCTCAGGGAGGAGCGGTGGCGGACACCATCAGGATCGATGCTACCTCGAACTAGAGGGATATTTTGGTCGCCACGTAGGCTGGGCCTTCTTTTACCTAGCGAACTCTGCGTCCTGGAAGTATTTATAGCGACATCCCTGCCGACACTTTTGCCTTTGGTGCTTCGACTTTCGTTAATCGTATGCTGACATCAAAGTGGTCATACCCGAAGGATGATTTTCGGGTAGAGGGCTGGTGTCATTATGTATCCATGTGGGACAAGCTGACACTCTGGGTTCTGACGAAGTTTCGAACCAAACTAAGAGAGATTGGGCTGACTGCCGCTATCCGTGCCACCCAGGCGGGCGTCGACATCAACAGGCATATGTTCCTTACGCTTCTGGAGATGTTTAACACCCAGACCGGGACCTTCTTCACTCCGGTAGGGGAACTAGGACTTGCACTTCCTGAAATGTATGAGGTGTCGAGGCTTCCTTGGGGATCATAACCCTATGAGGAGTACTTCCCGACTAACGAGGAGTTCCAAGTCCTGGGGGACAAAGAAGATGAGATGATGGCTGTCTTCAAAGAAGTGGCAAGTCACCATTATTATATGTAGAAGAAGGATAAGGGCGGGGCGCAGCCCACGTGACTGATTGACGGGATTATGTCTTTGAGCAAGACAAGGAGGATTCCTCTCAGTTCACGACTCCGCCAGCTCTCTCCAGTACTGCGGTGCTTTCTGAAATAAGCCGGCTAAATGAGAAGAGTCCCCTGGAAAATGAGGACCGGGAGTCGGACGAGCGTTCTTATAGCTGTTTCTGGCACCTCACTCATCGGATGTCGTCCAAAGCAGTGTTGGCTGCTTATATGATGATCTGTCTCCGGGATTACATTTTTTCAGGCGGGTCAGGCTCTATGGAGAGGGTGACCAGGAACCTGATCCTGCCTGCTGTGAAGTTGGTTTTTGGCCATCCCTTGGCTCTACTCCCCGCGATGGTATACAACCTGCTGCGAGGTTTACGAGAATTTACGGGTGACGTCGTTTATGAACGAGGTAAAAATGGCAATTTTCCTCGTGCTCAATTGCCGTTTCATTATCTGATGGGGTGGTTGATTTTGCACCATCCCAACGTGATGAGTCCGGGCCAGGAAGAAGACCACGTAGCCATAAACGCATTCCTTCGCCGCTTCTACCAGAGGAAATGGCTATATACGGGCGTTCCTATTTGTAGGAAGGTTTTGTCCTATCTTCAGGGATGAGAGATTACTAAAGTTGGTCCCATTTTTACCGGCTTCGAAGTAAATGAAGATTTAGCTGATTCGGGTGAAGATGCAACAACTCTGTCTCTGTGGGGATTCCGTTGCTTTTAAAGCATCCGACCATCCCATTTGGTATACAGGAATAAAAACCATTGTTACTTGGAGCCGTACTTGTCGAGCCGTTTTGTGCGTCAATTCGGCTATGCTCAGTTGATGTTGGAGAACCCCAGTACCAGCCTGGGGTATATTGGGAGTCTGCTGGACGGGGCACAAGCTTGGCATTACTACAATGCCGGATGTACCAGAGCTCGCTTTACCAAGCCAGTTCTGAATCCGCAGCCGCCGATTCTTTTCCCAATCGCCAAATTTTATTGTGCGATGAACACCGTATCCCCTGGATATGATAGGGAGACCAGTTTCATTATCGGCACCCAATTGGAGGAAACTGAAAATATGTTGGCGAAGGCTCGATCTACCACCCGTCAGAGGTTAGTTATCGAGGCACCCCTGCCGTATCCTCGGAGGGTACTCAGGCAGAGCCCTCAGCTGATCGCCCGAAGATACGTGCCGGCACAGAGGCCGGTTCTTCTGTGCCGAAGAGGCAGAGAAAAGCAATGTCACCGGAGGTGTCAACAGAATCGGCTCCTGTGGAGGTAAGGACGTCCCACATAGTCTGGTTAGTTCTATCATTTTTGTGACATATGCTTTCTTTTTGTAGGAGCCGCTGAAAAGGAAACCCCAAACTCCGAAATCGGGTGCTAGCAGACCAAAGTGGGTGGCAGGCCCATCTGATAAGCGCATTCCGCCGATTGTGTTGTCTTCCGTGGAGGAGAACCCAGATGATGTGACTTCTGTGGAGATACAAGCTACCGTGAGGGCTTCTAGTATCGAGGTCCCAGCAGAAGCTGTTCTTCCAGATGAGAAAGAGGAATGGAGTTCGTCTTCTTCGGATGACGTTCCTCCAGAGGTCCCTGAGCCTGTAGTAGGAACAACAGGCATGGTTGTAACAGAGGAGAGGGCTGATTCCCCTCCTCGTCATGATGAAGGGAGGTCGGCTACACCGTTGTCGAGCCCTACCCCAGACCCAGCAGCGAACGTCGAGCTGACTGCCGATCGGGAGGTACCAATAGATTCTATTCCCACAGAGGGATTCGATGAGGGAGGTGAGACTCGTCTGCCGAACCTGACTCCAGGGGAGCCAAGTCAGGAAACAGGTGCTGATCTTGCTGTTTCACCAGAGGAGAAAGGTCCTGTACGGCCTGCTGATAGTGTTTTGGAGACGGAGGAGACAGCCCCAGACGTCAGTGGTCCCTCCAAAATTGAAAAGAGTAAGGGTTTGCTAGTTGAACCCTCTGTTGCTCCTTCCACTTGGGGGACGATATCGATACCCCATTCGGCTCCTTCCGCTCTCTTGGCTCCGCTGGCGAGCGACGAAGTTCAAGTCCCCGTCGAGGGAGAGTCCGCTGATGTCGAGATTTCAGCCTCGCAGATTAAAGTCGGTGGATCTTCTTCAGGTCTGCCATCTATTACCGCAGCTCCTACAACTCTTGCTATGACGCCTCAAGTGTTGGCAGACGCGGATGAGTATGTACAGTTTGTTGTTGAAGAGTGTACAAGATGCTGCAGAAAGGCGTATCAACGGTGCTGAATGCGAACGGGAGTTTTGTGACGGCAAAAGCCATGGCGCTCCCTTCCATTAGTTTGATACTTTCGCACCGTGGCCACGATCATATGGCTGAGATTCTGGAGGCGTCAGTAGCTGAGCTCGACCAGCATCTTTCTGAACTTCAGAGTATTTGACGAAATGACTTTTCTGCTCTGATAGAAGCAGAGAAGGAGAAATTGATAGCTGAAGTTGAGTCGTCCTATCAGGCTATAGTGGCCATCTGGGACTGCGAGGTGGCCGAAGCTGAGGCCGCGGTGGAGAGACTGTCACAGTCCACGCAGGAGAAGGTGGAGTTGCGGGCCTCGTTGGATGCTAGTATAGTGGAGGTCACTGCCAAGATTCGCCTCCTTGAAGACCAGTGAGCCCAACTATTGCTAGATGCTGAGCGAGCCCAGGCTAAGCACATATCGTCTAAGGAGGAAGAAGCAGTTGTTATCCGCCATATTCTTTCTCTGACCTGCCAGCGGCAAGAGTTGGACGCTAAGCATGAGAACGATACTACTCCTGAGGCTGTGGAAGCGATGCGTCAAGAAGCTGAACGTCGAGTCCTGGCGACTGTGGGGACTCGGGCTGAAGACTTGAAGCGTCGGGTCGAAAAGCTTTCTGCCAATCCCAATGATGTTTAGGGATTATAGTCTCTCTTTTTTTTATTTGCTGGGGATGTAACTCTTTACTTTTGAATAAAAAATAAAGAATTTTTTGGTGTGTTCATTTTTTATGTCATGAACTGGTGATTTGTGTGGACCTATTATCTTTTGCGCACCTGGGTTTTTAGGTACAGATAATAAGTTTGAGAGAACCGACATGTTTGCTCAGAGGTAATATGGACGTGGCAAATATGGGGTTCAAATGATAGAATCTTCCTACTCAGAGGTGTTATGGACGTGGTAGGAGTGACTCTGGGGGAATACGCGGAACTACTCAGAGGTAATATGGACATGGAAGTTCTGCGATCGATGTACGGCAACGCGGGGGTTGTCTGTACGGGATGTTTACTCAGAGGTAATATGGACGTGGTAAACATGATAAGTAGCACAATCTTATGCAGTGTAAGATTCTGCTTTGCATGGTGTAGAGGAGCAACTCAGAGGTAATATGGATGTAGTTGTTCTTCTACTGGAGATAGAATGCCATGGAACAACTGGGTTCCGAAAGCATAAGATTTTGTGAAAGGGAGGTGTATGTGAGCTCTGATGATCAGGTCCACTGATTCCCTTGCTAGGTAAAGATGAAAGTACATATCTGAAAGATGTCAAGAGTAGTACTTCCTTAGGAACCTGTCATTGACGGGCATCATGAACAAGTCCCTATTTGGTCGGGCGAGGCGGTAAGCACCGTTTGAGTATACCATATTTATGATGAAAGGTCCCTCCCACTTGGGCTCGAACTTTTCTGGTGTTTTGTGAGTCAACACCATCGGTCTCCTGACTGCCAGGACCAGGTCGCCAACTTGGAAAGTCCTCTGCTTGACCTTTTTGTTGAAAGCCTGTGATATACTGGCTTGATAGAGTTCAATGCGCTGCTGAGCTTGGAGACGTTTTTCGTTAAGAGCCTCCAGTTCTCGTAAACGGCGGTGTTGATTGTCTTCTTCTGTCAATTAATTTGTGATCGCTACACGGAGTGAGGGTATCTGGATCTCAAGAGGCAGTACCGTTTCGCTCCTGTAGACTAAGAAGAATGGTGTGTTGCCCGTAGGAGTTCGTACCTTTGTACGGTAGGCCCAAAGGCATTCGTCGAGCTTTTTGTCCCAGTCGCATTTGTTGGAAGACATGACCTTTTTTAGTAGCCTGACGATAGTCTTGTTAAATGCCTCGGCCAATCCGTTCGCTGCCGGATTGTAGGCAGTTGATGCCACGTTCTGAATACGATTCTTGTCACAGAATCTGCTAAAAACATAACTGATGAACTGTGGACCATTACCGTAGATAATGCTACGGGGTACCCCGAAATGGTAGATGACATGATGCTTGATGAAGCTGATCACCCTAGAGCTTTTCACTTCCGTCAGTGGAACTACTTCTACCCATTTGGAGAAGTAGTCGGTGATGGCTAGGGTGAAGCGGTGTCCCCTCGATGAAGGAGGGGTGATAGGTCCTACAATGTCTATACCCCAAGCTTCGAAGGGCCAAGAAGCAACCGTAGAATGTAGTGGTTCCGATGGTGTACGGATAAAATTGGCGTGAAGCTGGCAAGCATGGTACATTTTAGCATAGTCGACGGTGTCAGCTGCCATGGTTGGCCAGTAGTAACCCATGCATCGCAGTCGATCCTGTAACTTAGGGCCAGGTTGATGAGCCCCGCAAGTCCCGTCATAAGCTTCTCGAAGGGCTTCGACTGCTTCTTCGTTGGATAGACATCGAAGGAGAAGTCCATCGTAGGAACGCCGGTACAGCATTTTAGTAGTTGTATCGTAGTAAAATCAAATGGAACACCTTCTGACTGAGACGGCTTCTTTCGGGTCTTCTGGGAGAATTCCATAGACAGTGAAGTCAATGAACGGGAACCTCCAGTCTCGGACATTGACACCGGCACTTGTTGTCATGGCATGGGCCATTTGTGAGCATAGGTTGTTTCTAGGACAGACCAAGTCTCGTCCTACGACCGTGACGTAGTGTTGAGTCCCGAGGGGGGCTGCCAATGAAGCTGCGAGGCCAGCCAGAGCATCAGCCTCTAGGTTTTGTAACCGAGGTACGTGTTCTATGAAGAACTTGGTGAAGGTTGAAATAATATTCAATGCAACTTCATGGTAAGGAACCAGATCTTCATGACGAACTTCGTACTATCCTCGAATTTGATTAACGACGAGTTTTGAGTCGCTGTAAGCTTCCAGATGATCGACCCCCAGCTGTTGCGCCAGCTGGAGTCCCATGATAAGAGCGTTGTACTCGGCAATATTATTAGAGCACGGCTTTGAAAGGGAGTAAGCACGCTGGATGACCAGCTGATCGGGGGAGACTAAGACTACCCCCACTCCGGCGATGATTTGGCCTTTGGGGCCTACTCTTGAAGCGCCATCGAAAAACACCCGCCAGACGGAGTTTTCTTCGGTGACGTTTGACTCTTGGACCTCATACGGGATGTCTTCATAGAGTCTGGAGGACTCCGAGATGGGGTGCGCGGCTAAAAAGTTGGCTAGAGCTTGACCCTTGATGGCTTTTTGTGGAACGAACACCATGTTGTACGGCGTCAACAGGATTGCCCATGTAGCTAATCGGGAGTTCAATGATCCTGGCTTCGTCATGAGAACCCTTAGTGGATTGACTCGGGAGATGATAGAAATTGTCTGGCCCGAAACATAATGGCGAGTCTTCAGGATGGCGAACACCAAAGCCAAACACTCTTTTTCAACGGGGTTGTACCGGTGTTCAGCCCCGATCATTGTTCTACTAAGGTAGTAGATAGCTTGCTCGTAACCTGCATCGTTGTTTTGAGCCAACAAAGTGCCGAGAGAATGATCCATGGCACGAACGTAGAGGAGAAGTGGTTTGCCTGCGACGGATGCCAACATGACTGGCGGGCTCGTCAGGTAAGCTTTGATATCATCGAAAGATTTCTGATATTCTTCCGTCCAGACGTAAGAGACTCCCTTTTTTATGAGTTGGGTGAAGGGTTGGCATTTTTTGGAAAGGTTCACTATAAACCTTCGGATGTATGCCAGACGCCCTTGCAGGCCTCGAAGTTCTCGGAGGTTCTTTGGAGGGCCCATGTCAAGGATGGCTTTTTTCTTCTCGGGGTCGACATGAATGCCTTTCGCCGTGATGATGAAGCCCAAGAACTTTCTGCTAGAAACCCCAATGAAGGATTTAGCGGGGTTCATCTTGAGTTGATGCGCTCGCATGAGATCGAAGACTGTCTTTAGGTCTTGTAGGTGATCACCTTTGAGACGGCTCTTGACAGCGATATCATCCACATAGCACTCAACTGTTTTACGTAGATGTTGACGGAAGATGGTACTCATAACTCGTTGGTATGTAGCACCAACGTTCTTCAAGCCAAAGGGCATCACTGTGTAGCAAAAAATACCTTTTGGTGTCCTGAATGACGTGTGTTTTGCGTCATCGGAGAACATCTTGATCTGGTTGTATCCCGAGTACCCGTCCATGAAAGACATGCATTCGAATCCACATGTATCGTCGATCATCACGTCAGTGATTGGAAGCAGGAATTCGTCCTTCAGGCAAGCAGTATTGAGATCTCCGAAGTTGATGCAGACCCGTATCTTCCCATTCTTCTTGGTGACAAGGACGACATTGGCCACCCAATCTGGATGCTGCTCTTCATGAATGAACCCACTGCTCAAGAGTTTGTCCACCTCTTGATCGATAGCGTTCATGATGTCAGGACGAAAATGTCGCTGTTGTTGCTTTATAGGCTTAGCATCAGGTAAGATGTTAAGTCTATGCATCGCGATTTAGGGATCAAGTCCTGGCATATCTTCGTAGCTCCAGACGAAGACGTCGATATATTCTTTGGCCAATTAGACTAAAGACTCTCGGTCTTTTCCCTTTAGGCTCTTACTGATGAAGATAGGCTTGGAAGAAGACTCGTCCCCAAGGTTGATCTTCTCGACTTCGTCTTCGGTAGGGGGTTCACATAATTCAAAACGAGACTCCCACTGTGCTTCTAGGCGTTGAGCCCAAGGTTCTTCCTTGAAGAATTCTGGCATTTGGTCTTCGCCTTCGTCCTCTCGAGATTGTGCAGACGCCATGTTGACTGACAGCACCTTCCTGAAGACTGAGCCGATACTGGTATCAAAATCCCAAGTTGATGCCTCAGATGAATGAGAGTGTTCCACTTCTTCTGCCTCCGAACTCTCAGGAGTTGTCGGTGGCGTGACATAGCCCACCCCCCGTCGAGTATGTAGTTCAGGCCTTTGTTGCTTTTCAGATTGTATCCCATCTTTTGGATGAGGTACTTTGCCCTATCCGTGTACCGATAGACTTGAATTCTATCGGTATCCGATTCTAGCTCGAGTGGCGGGAGATCTTGATGATGCTCGACTTTGCTGAAGATGATGGGTTCTTCGTCCCGATTCTGCGGTGGGACTATAAAATAGACTCCTTGGGATGGGACTACTCGATTTACATGATTGACGGTCGTTATTTGTGTTTGTAACAACCATAGAGCGTTATCTAGTGTATATATGGCATTCCAATATGGAAGACTAGAATAATTGAAAGACACTCTATTATTGATAAAATACGAGATTTTGTACATTGTCAAGAGAAGGTGCATCTATATCAGCAGATATGTATTCCCCTAACTCTTCATCTGTGAGCACTGGGGCTGGTTTGGGAGAGCCCACCACAGATTTGACCTTGGGGTCCGAGAGGGCTATATGGGCCTTCTCTTGCAGTTTGAGTGAGGCGGACCATTGCGGAGGCTTGCCTTTAAGACGTACCTTCAGGGGTGCCTCCACTGCGCCTTCAATAACAGGTGCCTTCCCTTGTAGTTTTGCCACCAGGGGAGCCGACGTTTGAGGTGGTTTTCTCTTGAACCGTATCTTCAAAGGAGCTTCAGTGGGTGTTCTACCTAAAGAAGTCGGTGCTTTTCCAGGTAGCTTGATCGCCATAGGAGGCAGCATCTGGGGCAGTTTTCCCTTGAGACAAATTTTTAAGGGAGCGTCGGGAATCATCTCTAGCTCCATGTTCGGCTCCGCCGTCGTATCTGCTTCATCGTCAGCATCATTGGGTTTTCCTTCATCGAGCGACTTATACAAGCTAGCATCGGTGAAGTAGGCTTCGACCCCCTTGAAAGGGTCGATGTCCACGAACTCTGTCCGGATGATGTCGTTAGTGGACACGTACTTCATACATTGGTGGAGTATAGATGGCACCACCATGTACTCGTGCATCCACGGGCGACCCAGCAGGAGGTTGTAGTTAACGTCAGCGTCCACGACATAGCAAGTCACTTCGGTTCGGAGATTACTGATATAACATTTTAGTCAGATTTTGCCCAGCAATTCACTTTTGCTGGCATTGAAACCGCTGATTGTAGTGTTGGAAGGCGCCAGACGGTACATCGAGATCCCCAATATTGAGAGCAGAGTCCTAGGGATGATGCTGAGAGAAGACCCTGGATCAATCTGAATTTGCTTCACCTTGACGGAGCCTACATACCCTGTGTAATACAGTAGCCTGTTGTGCCGGTTGTGCTTGAGTAGCATGTCTTGTTGGCTGAAGGTTATGTTGGGGATGACCTCATCCGCATAATGGTAGTGTGCACATGTGGTGGAAAGGTCCTCCGGCTGCTTAACCTGACTGATGAAGGACTCAGCATCCTTCAAGGCTTCACAGAGAGCTTCACAAGTGTCCTTGGAAAGACGAAGAAGCTCAAATAGAGATAGGCGGGCAGGAGTACCGGCAAATTGGGCCAGTATGTCGAAGTTGTGGGACTTAGCTAGCCCCGAAGCATTTTCTCTTCGCAAAGGCTTGTCGAAACGGGCCTCTATATGCTTCTCTTTATTGGCTGCTGGAGGCCTGGATGGGCCCTCTTCTTGGACAGTAGGGGCAGTGCAGGGAGGCATCACCTCGACAGCAGCTTTGTCGGATTGGGCGTTCTGTTGTGAACGCGTTTGTACAGGAAGTGCCTCTTCCGTGGAAGAAGAGACCATACGGCAAGACTTGATCTTTTTGCCCTTGATTTTGGAGGTAGAGCGTACCCTCGGTTTAGTAACTTCGGAGACGAGGTCTGGGTGAACCCATAAGACCTCTCCTCGAGATGTGGTGAGTGGGATGAGTCCACTCACGTTGTCACGGGTAGGTGGTAGGTTGACCACCTCCATTGTCGCCTTTGGGATGGAGACGACGCCATCTTGTGCTATGGTTGGCGGCAAGGTGCCGAATTGGAGCGACACCAGGTTGGCCGAGACTGTCTTCTTTTCGTAATCGACGGAGATGACATTCGTATTGATCATGCGCTGGATGTAGTTCTTGAGGACGTAGCATTCATGAGTTGGATGTCCGACAAACCGATGGTAGTGACAGTACCTCAGATTGTCAACTCTCCCAACCTCGTCAGGATGCTTCAGGTCCGATAACTTAATCTTGTCACCCTTCTTCAACATCTCGAAGAGTTGTAAGGTGTCTTCATCATTGAAAGAATAGACCTCCTTTGGCCTCGGTGCAAGCGGAGGCTTCTGAGTAGGTGCTTGTGCACCTTTGGAGGCATTGACAGTCAATGCCTGCTTCCCCTTCGTCTCACGTCTAGGGTTGTTGGTAGCAGGCCATTTTCCCTTGTCTTCGAAGGCAGGGAAACTGACTCACAGAAGGCGAGCATTGCATGCCTTCTTTTCTGCTGCTTCGGTCTCAATAATCAATGAACTCCAGTCGGGAGGAGGAGTGGAGTTGAGCCGGAGCTTAACCGCGGGAAGCATGTTCATGCTGCAGGAGGAGAGGAGTGCATATTCTGGCATACCCGGAGGCAGTCTGAAGCAGGCTTGTCTGAACCGTTCGATGAATGCCCGAACCATTTTTTTTCCTTCTGACGTACCTCTATAAGGGACGCCATCGTCATGTCTTTCCCTCTATCGTAGAAACGATCGAGGAAGAGGCACCTCAAGTCATCGAAGGATGATATAGAGTTGTCAGGGAGACTGGAGTACCAGTCGTAGGCCACTCCTTTTAATGCCCCGACAAACAGGCTGGTGAGTAGTGCGTCTTCCTTTGGGAGATGACCCGTTTGAGACTGGAAGTAGGTCAGATAACGGCGTGGAGAGTCCTTCCCGTCGTATGGTGTCAATATTTGTGGTTTATACTTGGGAGGATAAACCACTTTGTTCTATTCGAGGGAGTATAGTTGTGGGATCCCCATCTTCTGGCACTCCTCCTGTCTGTTCTTTGACTCGAAGCGCTCACGCAAGTCCCTGATCATCTCAACCACGTCTTCCGTGGAGCTGGGAGTCGGAGAAGGTGGTACAGTCTAGAGTTGTATATTCGAAGGTTCCGACACTCGCGGTACTTCACGGCAATCGGTATTCAAGGATGCCCGTTGAAGGTGCACACTTGATTCCCTGTTGACTCCTGGATCAGGATTAGTACAAGGTACCCAGGCCAAAGCTGACCGTATCTCAAACACTGCTTGAGTCAGTGTTTGCATGGAGGCGTAGAGGGTTTTGAGTACTCCCTCCAAAGTATCCATGCGCTGAACAAGGTCTGCTGGTGGAGCATCTGACTCCGTATCACCACCTCCCGTCATGTATACTATCATGACGTGACTGGAAGTGGATGGATCGGTTAAAACTTCACTTTCAGCCTCGCTCTCTTGTAGAAGAGGAACTTC
Source organism: Iris pallida (assembly GCA_029216955.1). Classification (NCBI taxonomy): domain Eukaryota; kingdom Viridiplantae; phylum Streptophyta; class Magnoliopsida; order Asparagales; family Iridaceae; genus Iris; species Iris pallida. The sequence continues at coordinate 12,533,953 of JANAVB010003200.1, forward strand.
TTCTGGAACTTCATCCTGGCTACTCCCAGTTATGCTCTGGAGGATATCTTCGTCTTCGGGAGGAGAATCAACAAGGGCCTGACTACCCCCAGCTTTGTTCTAGAGGATGTCTTCATCTTCGGGATGAAGATCAACAAGGGCTTGACTACCCCCAGCTTCCTTCGAGATCTTCTTTCTCCCCCGGGTGCCTTCAAACACTCCTAAGGACGGGACAGTCGTCTTGGTTTTCCTCGGCTGGCTCTTGGATGAGGACGAGGCCGAGGAGTTTCCAGTCACCTTTCGGATTGATGAAGAGTTAGAGATTACGTTACAAGAAGCAACCTTTAGTTCTGGTTCCTCTTCAATCGACACCTTCTTCCCGAGGCGATGTTGGAGGGGTGTTGACGATTGCAGCCGCTGGAATACCGACTGCCTTTGTGGTGGGACTGCGGTCTTGCAACAACAGTTGATGGTGACTACAGCACAGGTGTGCCCTGTGAGGGGCGTATTGTGCTTGTCAGTCGACTCTCCCGATCGGCGTTTGTGAATGATCATATTACGCAAATCATTAGAGGAGAGTGCCACCTTCACACCCCCATCAGGTGCATGGCAAGGCCAAGCGCCGGGGTGGTCAAGTGAATGCTGCACCCCCTGATCCAGTACAAAAAATGTGCCCAGATCAATAGTGGGGGAGCAACATTTAGAGTGGCTTGAACCAGCCTCAGACGCACAACCAATGTAGGCGCGGGGGTTCAAGACCACTGAGTTTGCCTTACACGACTTGGTTGCGAACGCAGCAGATGCGCCTAAGTGTGACAAGGACTTTGAAGGTCGGATCGTTTCTGGCGCAGAAGCACCCGAGTCAACTTTGTAGAGCTTACCATTAGCAGTACGCATGATTGTGAGTACATGCTTCTGGTTTGCCGTTAGCATAGCACGTTTAAGGCGCATGGCCCGTGCTATCTTGGACTTCTTTGTACCAGCCCGCTGGGGTGTAAAGTACTCAGAGTCCAAATTCTCTTCGCTACGACAGCGAGTGAGTCTGTCAAAGACAGAAGCCTTCTACGGCGCATCAGAGTTCATGCGCAAGGTGTTAGATGCGACCCTGCTCCGTCGATGCATCTTCTTTATCTGAGAAGGAGATGGTTGGGGAATGTGGTCATTCCCATGTTTTTTCGAGAGATGTGCTGCACCCGCAGGCGCATCCTGGCTGCTGAGGACGTCAGCGAGAAAGGTAGGTTGCATCGGCGCATCCCCTTCGGTGATGGTGCCAGGGGCCTCGACCTTGCGCACCCAGTCCTGGTGAGTCTTCTTCGGCTTTGGCAGCCGCTTCGAAGGACTTGCGCTACCTTCAGAGATAAACTCCTTATACGCCTGTTGATTGAGGCGTATGACCAGTGTCTTATGGGAGGAGCCCACCTTCACGTCGTCAGATTACGACACAACTTTCTCTTCGGAGGAGAAAGAGGTCCCCAGCAGAGTCGCCAGCTTGTTTGCCATTAAAATCTTTGAATACAATTTCAATTACAAACAGAACAGTATTACAATGTAGGACTTCGATGTAGTCCTAGGAATGCACTTTTGTTTTTATCTGGGTCCTGTGTCGATGGAGCGAGTGGTAATACGTTGACTCCGTTGATGATCTGACGACGGTTTTCGGTTCTCTGAAGGTCTGGATTACTCTGGATGTCGGAGCTTACGGAGGGGAAGAAGACGTTGAGTGTCTCTTCCGATCTCTGTGGGTGATAACTATGATGCTCAGGTTACGTCTGTCTTTGACTGTGCATCTCTGTATGTCTGTGTTTGTGTGTGGAAGAAGAAAATGATCCTTCTATTTATAAGCAGTAGGTTGGGCTGCTCATGTGCGCACATGTAGGATGCACTTTATTCGTGGAAACGCCATGTGGCTGATGCTGACGGAAGGAGGGTGCATGGATGATGTGCCATGATTTGTGGGTTGAATCTTTCATGCTGTATTTGTGGCTGGCATGTGGCAGTGGAGAGGATCTTTCGGTTGCTGAGATCTTGGGTGGCTAGCACCCCTTCATAGGCTGAACTGAGTCAAAGGACACGTGGCGCATGTCCGTAGCTCAAAGATCTCGGATTTGGTGGAGAGCGATCTGACAGGATGTGCCTAGGATTGGGCGCATGAGAATACTTTAGCTCGTAACCTTCAGGAGTCACGAACCGGTCTGGGCGCACAGCTTTTGAGGCGCATGCGAGTCTTCGGGCGCATGACTGCGAAGGTGCATGCGAATGGTCGATCGGCTACATAGCTTGTAACCGCCACGGGACTGTAATGATGACGCTGACGTTAGTGGTGCTTTATTTTCTGTAAAAGCTGTTGTTGCTCTGTCATCGAGGCATGGCTGCTGTCATGTCAGACTTCAACATTTAACGTTCTTGCTGGATGATGGGCCTTTGAGTGGGCGTATTGATCTACGTTCCACTAGGCACATGGGAACGCATGGGACGCATCCTTATGAGGTGCTTGGTGTTGATGGGCGCGTCTGCATGATGTGCGGTCTGACCGACGCATCTGTTTGTATGACGTATCTTCATTGGTCCGACTGTTGAGTTCTTCGAGTGCTTTAAATAGCCGTTTTGACTTGGCTGAATTCGAAGAGACAAATTCATCATTGTAAATGCAAGTTCATTGCATTAACTTTGGGAAGGCTGCCACTTGGCGCATGGGTTTGATTTGCCCTGTCCTATAAATAGCAACAATTTGAGAGATTTTTTGTTGTCTCTCCCTTGACTTCTCGACGAAGATGAACTTCTTTTCCCGAGTTCGTTCTGTTGCCAAGACGCTCCCCAGGGTGAAGATGCGTCGAGTTGTCTTTGTGTGCACTCGTGAAGGTAACTGTTACATCCAAAAGTCGGGATCGTAGGCTCCCGAAGTAGGCCAAAGGTGCCTGTTGCATCCAAAGATTGGGATGTTCGAGTTCCGTCTCCGTTATACCGGAAGAGCCGAGATAGGAATTATGGTGCTCTTCTTTTCCTTGGGCTTTGGAGAGCTCTTCCTCCAGCTAGAGTGGGGTTGATCGCCCGCTTTTGTTATGCTCAAAGCTGCTCCTATAGTCGCAGCACTTGATCGGGTCGAAGTAGAGCGCATATGCTGAGTGATGCACCTAACTGAGACGCTGAAGAGATGCGCCTAACTGAGACACTAAAAGAGACGCGCCTGACTGAGACGCTGAAGAGACGTGCCTGACGGATGATGCGCCTGGCATGGGGCACATGGCCCTCGCTGCGCCTGGCTGTAGTTTTAGGATCTTTCTTTTTGTAGAAGTTCTCTTTTGTAAAACGTTTCTTTAGACATGTATTAGACTTTTTATATGAATTTAATGTCTATACTTTTACCGTCCTTTGCTGTGCCAAGTACTTCGTTTGAGCTCCCTGGCGCATGTTGTGTTAAGCGCATAGGAATTCTGGCCTGTAGATGCGCCTGCAATTCCATGCTTCTACAACTCCTTGGACTATCTGACACGGTCCTTGCTCTTGAAGAAATTGCCCTTCGTTGGTTGCCAGCCTTTTGCATGGGTGTGGTACCCTGCTATTTATAGTAATATATATTTTGAACCGCATGGATGGCCACGTGGCCACATGGCTACAACAGCACATAAAGACCCGCTCTTTGGCCGCCAGCTGGTGACTTGTTGAGATTTTGTTACAACAAAACTGGGTGGTTGAGACTTGGTCAGCTTGCCATGTGTCCTATCGCAGGATAGGATCAATCTGCTTGAGTCATTTTGAGCCGCATAAGTCTTTCATTGTTCGGCCATGCTAGACCGCATAAGACTCATGCGACAGTCTCCCTTAGACCGTATGTAGCTTGGAGACTTTTAAGCCGCATAGGTTCCATATTCTGGGCCGCATAAAGCTCATGCGGCTCAGTTACCCTTGGCCGCATGAAGCACATGGATTGAGCCGCATAAGGTTCATACGGCTCGGGTCGCAGTCCTTTTGGCCGCATGGCCATGTCCAGTCTGGTGACGTGACATTTTGTCTGATTGTATCTTATCTTCTTTTTGTCAGAGTGTCAGAGTTGTCAAAGCTGTTAGTCTTGCCAATTTTGTCAGAGTTTGTCAGCTTTATCAGAAGGGTTGATCAGCTTGGCCGCATAAGTATCTATTCTCTCTGCGGCTCAAAAGGTAGTCTGGTGAAGATGGGTTGCATGGGGCATGCTGAGTCTGTCATGCGGCTCTTCTTTATGCGATCAATTTGTTCCAGAGTACTTATGGGGTCAGTTGTGATCCGCATGAACCCCATATTTCCTATGATTCTACATACATATTGCTTTACTTATTGTCTTTTCTATTCTCGGAATAAGTGCATTGGTAGTGCACGAGTCTCGATTTGTTTTTACTTATTTCTGTTTCTATCCGTTGCTATGTTAGTTATTGTCGGTTTTAGTTCATACTTTGGCTTCCTTTGTGGTACTTGCTATTGGGGGTCTGACCCCACTGGTTTTGTTTGGCATCATATTCTCTTTCTTTCTTTAATTTTTGCAGCATCCATGCCTAAGGCTGAAACCATTGTGAAGGAAGAGATGCGGCCTCCTCTCATCAAATAAGAGTCACCATTTGTTAAGGAGGAGGTGACACCAAAAGTTGAGATAAAAGAAGAGCTGGCATCCATCGGGAAGGGGATTACTCCCAAGATTGAGACTGCTGTAAAGGAGGAGCCCAAGTCTGAGGGTAGTAGCACTGGGAGTTCTGACCCTCCTGCCCCCGCCGAGGACCTTAATCAAATAGATCCTTCGTATGCGAAATGGTTGAGGGAATGGTATATGCCTCAACGCACCTAGGATCCGTGGGTTCCATAAATGTCCGTATTTTGTCTTGGTATTTCTGTCTGTCTTTAGCTGTAGTTTATGTTTTGCTTCTTTTGGATATCGATGTAATCCTTTATTTCCTGTCTAAATGAGGAAATAAAGAACTTTCTAGGTTGTTCACACTTGTGACGAATTTGTAATTTTCACTGGAGATGTGATCGTATGAATGTAACTGATTTTGAATAAATATAATACATTCACCCCATTCTTTGATTGTGGCCTCTGTGGTGCTTGTACTGGAGGGCCTAATACAGAATACATTCACCCCATTCTTTGTTTACGAGCAAATAGATTTGAATGATATTTTGTGGACCTACTACTCTTTTTGTGCACCGATGGTGCGAGTAATAGATTAGGATAACTTCTGTGGACTTATTACCCTTTTGTGCTATGGGGGTGCGAGTAATAGATTTTGAATGATATTTTATGCACCTATTGCCCTTTTGCGTACTGGTTGTGCGGGTAATAGATTTGAAATGAAACCTAACAGAGATAATATGGACGTAATAGGTTTTGTGGTCTTAACACCGTGTCTTTTATCCCGGGTTGGGTACAGGTGTTAAGTTAGAAGACTATCGGTATTAGAGGTAATATGAACGTGATACACGATAATCAGGCATGATCTTTGGTGGACCTATTACTCTTCTGTGTACTGGTGGTACGGGTAATAGATTTGAAACAAAACCAAACAGAGGTAATATGGACGTGAATGGTTTTGTGGTCTTAACACCATGTCTTTTATCCCGGATTGGGTACAGGTGTTAAGTCGGGAGACTATCGGTATCAAAGGTAATATATATGGACGTGATACACGATAATCAGGATCAGGAAGTTTGCTTAGAGATAATGGTACGTTGGGCAGACCCCTGTGGGATAAAGCATTAGAGTGGGAGTTCAGGGGTATCAGCATACATGACTCTCCACTCAGGGAGATGCGATGTGAAAAATAGAGTGTAAGTTCAGAGGTACTTGGTGTATATAACTCGATGATTTGGAAGATTTGGTGGTTTGAGAAGTACCAACATATCCTTAGATATTATATTTCTTCGGGAATTTGTCGTTTATGGGCATTATGAGCAAGTATCCATTCTGCTTTGCGAGTCGGTATGTGCCGTTAGAAAATATGGTCTCGATGATGAATGGACCCTCCCATTTGGGTTGGAATTTATCGACAGTTTTGTGAGTCATGACCATCGGTCTGCGAACGGCCAAGATGAGATCGCCTATTTGGAATGTCTTCTGCTTGACTTTCTTATTGAAGTCCGGAGAGATGCGTGCTTGATAGAGCTCGATGCTTTGTTGAGCTTGCAAATACATCTCGTCTAAAGCTTCCAATTCTTGTAGCCATCGGCGGTAGTTATTGTCCGACGTTAACCGAAAAGTAAGGGCCACACAAAGTGAGGGGATCTGAGTCTCCAATGGGAGAACTGCCTCGCTCCCGTACACCAGAGAGAACAGTATATTTCCCGTAGCTGTCCGACTCGTAGTACGGTACGCCCATAAGCATTCGTCTAGCTTTTCATTCCAGTCGTGCTTGTTTGAAGACATGAACTTCTTGAGAAGCTTGATTATGGTCTTGTTAAAGGCTTCAGCCAGACCATTAGCCGATGGGTTGTAGGCCGTTGAAGCCACATTCTGTATCCGATTCTTATCACAGAATCGATAGAAGGCATGGCTTGCGAACTGCGGACCATTGTCATGAATGATCCTTCTTGGCAGTCCATAATGGTAAATGATATGATGTTTTATGAAACTGCACTTATGATGCCTTTACCTCTGTCAACGGAACAGCTTCCGCCCATTTGGAGAAGTAGTCGATGATTACGAGAATAAACCGGTGCCCATTGGACGACGGTGGGGTAATTGGGCTAATAATGTCTATTTCCTATGCTTCAAATGGCCAAGAGGCTACAGTTGGGTGCAAGAACTCAGATAGCAGATGTATGAAATCTGCGTGGATCTGACAAGCCTTGCACTTCTTTGCATAATCGACTGCGTCTGCTACCATCGTAGGCCAGTAGTAACCCATCCAACGGAGACGGTCCTGCAACTTTGGGCTCGGTTGGTGGGCCCCGCAAATGCCATCGTGAGCCTCGTGTAAGGCTTCTTTGGCTTCTGCATTTGACAGACATCTTAGGAGTAGTCCGTCGTAACATCGTCGGTACAACATTTTTGTTTCCGTATCATAAAAGAATCTGAGAGAACGCCTTCTGATTGAAGTTGCTTCTTTCATATTCTCTGGTAGGATTCCGTAGACTGCAAAGTCGATGAACGGGAGTCTCCAGTCTTGCACATCATTAGTCATCTGGACGAAGTAACTCATATCCAATTGAATGTTATTTTTGGGACAGACCAGCTCATGGCCTATCACGTCGACTAGATGATGAGCATAATTTAGAATCGCTAAAGAAGCGGCGAGGCCTACTAAGGCATTGGCTTCAATATTCTGTAGCCTAGAAATATGTTTTATAAAGAACCCCTCCATGGTTGCTATGATGGTAATTGCTGTCTGATGATAGGGAATCGGGTCCGCGTTACGAACCTCGTACGAGCCTCGGATTTGATTGACGATCAACTGTGAGTTGCAATACGCTTCCAGGTATTTGATCCCTACCTCTTTTGCGAGTCGGAGCCCGATGACCAGAGCGTTATATTCGGCTACATTGTTTGAATAAGGTTCTGTAAGAGAATATGCCCGATTGACTACCAACCCAGAGGGAGAAATTAATGCTACCTCGACTCCAGCGACGATATCACCTTGTGGCCCTGTTCTTGAAGCACCATCATAGAACATTCGCCAAACTTTATCATGTGAAGTCATGTTTGAGTCAGCGACTTCATCTGGGATCTTTTCATAGATTCTGGCTGTTTCTGAGCCTAGATGGGCTGCTAGAAAGTCGGCCAAGACTTGACCTTTGACAGCCTTCTGTGGAACGAAGACCATGTCGTAGGGGGATAACAGTATCGCCCATGTGGCTAGACGAGAACTGAGTGCGCCTGGCTTGGTCATGAGAACCCTGAGGGGATTAACTCGTGAGACAACATAGATGGTCTGCCCTGACACATAGTGTCGTATTTTCTGAATGGCGAACACCAAGGCAAGGCATTCCTTCTCCACTGTGGTGTACCTTTGCTCCGACCCCACCATCATTCGGCTGAAATAATAGATGGCTTGTTCGTGCCCCGCATCATTGTTCTGGGCTAGCAAGGTACCGAGGGAGTGTTCTATCGCTCATACATAGAGCAGGAAAGGCTTTTCGTTAACTGGGGCAACCAGAACTGACGGATTCGACAGGTATTCCTTAATGTCATCAAAGGCGCGTTGACATTCTTTATTCCATATGAAAGAGACGCCTTTCTTCATGAGTTGTGTGAAGGGTTGACATCGCCCTGAGAAGTTAGACATGAACCTCCTGATGTAGGCTAGTCTTTCCTGAAGACCGCGGAGTTCACGGAGGTTCCTCGGTGGACTCATCTCCACGATTGCCTTTGTCTTATCAGGGTCTATGTGAATGCCCCGGGAAGTAATGACGAATCCTAAGAACTTTCCGCTGGACACACCCAGGAAGGACTTGGTGGGATTCATCTTCAGATTGTGCGCTCGTATAAGGTCGAACACTGTTCTCAAATCATGTAAGTGATCATCTTTGGAGCAGCTTTTGACGGCGATGTCATCAATGTAGAACTCCACCGTCTTGCGCAAGTGATCTATGAAGATGATGCTCATAGCTCGTTGATATGTAGCATCGGCATTCTTCAGGTCGAAGGGCATGACTGTGTAACAGTACATACCGATCGGTGTTCGGAATGGCGTATGGTTTTCATCGTCAGAAGACATTTTGATTTGATTGTATCCTGAAAAACCATCCATGAAGGACATGCGTTCGAAGCCACACGTATTATCGATCATTATGTCGGTGATGGGAAGGGAAAATTCATCCTTAGGACATGTCGCATTCAGATTGCGAAAGTCGATACAGATTCAGATTTTTTTTATTCTTTTTGACAACTGGTACTATATTAGCTATCCAGTCTGGGTGTTGCTCCTCGCGGATGAAGCCACTAGCTATAAGGTTATTTACTTTCGCTTCAATGGAGTTCAAGATGTCTGGACGGAACCGCCGTTGCTGTTGTTTGATTGGTTTTGCGTCCGGATGAATATTGAACTTATGAAGTGCAATCTCGGGGTTTAGCCCTGGCATGTCTTCATAACTCCAGGCAAAAACGTTGATGTATTCTCTGACGACTTGCAACAACGACTCCCGCTCGCTGTCTGTCAGGCTTTTACTGACGAAGATTAGCTTTGGAGAGGATTAATCACCGATGTTAACTTGCATGACCTCATCTTCAGTGGGAGGGTCACATAGTTCAAAGTGCTTCTCCTATTGTGCATCCAGTTGTTAGACCCATGGATCCAATTCAAGAGCTTCAAGTAGATCTTCGTCTTCCTCTTAATGTCAGCGGATGCCATGTTGACAGATAATATCTGCCTGAATATATCTCCAATGTTGTCATCGGAATTGTATGTAGGTGATTCGGATGAGTGAGAATGCCACTCGCATTCCTCATCGGAGCTCTCGGGCGTTGTTACTGGTGTAACATATCCGAGGCCACATTTGGACTTGTCGTAATAATCTCGAGGTTTCCCAGACGGGGTTGACAACTGCAGAGGCGATCCCCAACCGTTATCGTAATTCAGACCTGGGGTAGCCTCCATGTCGTACCTCTGCTTTTGCATAAAGTACTTGGCTTGAGGACTATGCAGGTAAAGTGGTAATCTTCTAGTATCGGGTTCGAGATCAAACTCTTGTGGCATAAAAGGTTGAGGACCTTCTTTTCAGTCGAAGATGATCGTGTAATCCCTTTCCCTTCTGCCTGGGACTAGGAAGTAGGTACCTCTAATGGGAGTAAGCATGTTTGCGGTATGGACGATTGTCACCTGTGTGTACAGGTTAATGTCCCGACCGAGTCCCACAGTATACATCAGATTGAATTTATTACACTCAGGATAGTTCAATGGCAGCCTCTTGTTGATGAAATAACGAATTTCGTCCATAGGGATTACATCATCAGAAGAGGGACTATCCACATTTGCAATAAGGTACTTTGTGAGCTCTGTCTCCTCTTCAGCTACCCCCTTTGTGAACGGAGGTTAGGATGCTGTCTTGGGAAACTTGACCACTAAGGGTTCAGCTTGTGGCATTGGCTTTCCTGAGGGTCTCGGATCAACACTTGGTTGTTGGCTTGTCTTGGGAAGACGGATAACCATCGACTCGGCAGAGGACTTCGTGTCTTCCGATTGCTTTTGACTAGATCTTGGTAATCGGATCATCATCGGCTCCCCAGAGGGTCTCGCATCTTCCGGTCGCCTTTGATTGGATTTTGGCAATCGGATTACCATTGGCCCTATGAGGGGCTCTGGCTCTTGGCTGGACCTTGGAAGTCGGATGACCATTGGTTCTGACTATGCAGCTGGGACGAGGGAACCGGGCACCTCTTTATGCAAAGTTACGATAAGGGGTGCGGCTTTGCCTGGTTTATGGGCCTGGAGATGAATTTTTAAAGGTTCCTCTGGCCCTGTGATGACCTCCGGTTTGTCAGTTATATGCTTCTTGGATTCTTTATATAGACAAGCCTCCGAAGAATAATAAGACTCAACCCCTTTGAAGGGATCGATGTCGGCAAATTCAGTCTTTACGAAGCCGTGCTTATTAACATATTTGAAGTACTGGTGGAGTGTGGACGGCACGATCATGTAGTCATGTATCCACGGACGTCCCAGAAGGATATTATAGGACGTATCTGCATCTATGACATAGCAGGTAACCTCTGTTCTCAGGTCGTCGATCTGACATTTTAATTGAATCTTTCCTAAGGGGTAGCTCCTTTCTGACTTGAAATTGCTAATGGCGGTGTTGGTCGCCGCTAGCCGTTGCATAGGGATGCTGAGGACTTGAAGTAAGCTTTTCGGGATTAGGCTTATCGACGAGCCAAGATCGATGTGCATCCGATCCACCTTGATGTCGCCTATGTATCCAGTATAGTACAAGGGGCGATCATGCAAGTTGGTCTTGATCAACATGTTCTGTAGGGTGAATACGATGTTTGGCATTGCATCCGTACAGTTGTTGTCCTGGAGATCTGTCGACGAGTCTTCCACTGTAGGTTTGACCTCGGCTAAGGAAGCGTCAGCATTCTGGAGTGCTTTACTCAATGCGACACGAAGATCTTTGGAGAGTCTTAGGAGCTCGTATAACGACAACTTTACGGGCGTATTAGCCAATTGTGCTAATGTATCAAAGTTGTAAGGTCTCTCTAGCCCTTGAGGTGCATCTTTACGGAGCGGCCTGTCGAAGCGAGTTTTTTTCGGCTTGGCCCTGTCTGGCGATAGAGGCTGAGATGGCCTCGGAAAATCAATGGTGGGCAGCGTTGCCGACTGAGGGTCCTAGACTGAACTGCCCAGAGTGGGCTGGACTTGTGCCCCAGACCGGGTAACAACAGCCGTCGCCTCCTCAGCTTCGGCTAAAATTGTAAGGCATGATCTGGACTTCATGCCCTTCTTCTTATTGTCTGGAGATGACCCCGCCTGGGTAACTTCGGGCACTAAGTCTGGGTGCACCTATATGATCTCTCCTCGTGATGTGGAGAGAGGTACCAAGCCATTCGTCTAGTCTCGGACGGGGAAAAGATTAGTAACCTCTATCATTGTCTGGGGGGATAGGTATTACCCCGTCTTGAGTACTTGTTGGAGAGAAGTCGCCGAACTGAATTGACACCATGTTCGCCGCCACGGTAACCTCTTCAAAGTCTAGCGACAGAGCTTTGGAGTCGATAAGTTTCTGGATGTACCACTTTAATTGAAAGTAGTCATGAGTGGTATGATGAACATAGCGGTAGAAATGGTAGTATTTTGGGTCTTTCATCTCTGCCGCTCGAGGCTCGCGCCTTGGTGGAGGGAGTTGGATCTTGTCCCCTTGCAAGAGCATGTCGAAGATAGGCTTGACATGACTATCTTCGAATGAGTAATTCACCTTGGGCCACTGAGCTTCTACCTGGTTTTATTTAGGCTTCTTGGTCGTACCGACGACCATAGCCTGTTTGCTTTTGTTGTCCCGGTTATTGGAGGTGCCGTCAGTGTTGTTGTTATTGGGGGTGATACCAGGACGTTTGCTTTTGACCTCTCCATCCGGGATGTATAGTCCCAGCTGACGAGTCTTCTTTAATTTTGCCTCCGTATTGGTGGCGCTTATGATGAAGGTCGTCCAATCCCTGAACTGATCTTTACCCATCCAGAGGCTGATTGCGGGAAGCAACTTCTTTTGGCAGATTTCAATCAAGGAGCTTTCGGGATTGCCTTGGGGCAATCTCATTGCAGTTTGGCAGAACCGCTCGATATAGTTCCTTGTTAGCCCTCTCTTTCCCTGAACGATGTCCATGAGGGATGACATTGTCACATCATCTCCCACTTCGCAGAATCATTCTAGGAATATATGCTTGAGGCCATCAAAAGACTGGATGCAGTTGTCCGGAAGGTTGCGGTACCAGTCGAATGCGATTCCCTCCACTGCTCCGATAACTAATTGTATGAGGATGGCGTCGCTATGAGGCAAATAGTCGGTTGTGACCTCGAAATAAGTCATGTATCGACTAGCAGAGGTCTTCCTGTTATAAGAATCAATATGAAACAGTTTGTAGCATGGCAGAAAAGGAATATCTCTCCACGCAGCGGGATACGGTTGCCGTATTCTGAGGTTCCGGGAGGAGTCTCGGGCATTGAACATTGCTCGAAGCTCCTGGACCTCCTTCCTAGCCTCTCTTGCTTCGTCTGCAGCTGGAGGAGCGGATGCCCCTAGAGGATTTTTATCCAAAGGAGGAGCTGTTGTGTTGGAATCCGTGTTGACTGCGGGTCCCAAGCTTGTTTGTCCTGGCGTGCTTGCTGGTTGGGTCGGCAAGACAGCTTTGATTTTGTCTACTGACTTGACCTAGGACAGGAGCATGGCTTCAATTACTTCTAGACGTTGTCGGTCAGTAGGTGCTTTATGATCATTGTCGGCCATAAAGACTGTCCGTACATGGGTAGACGTAGAAGGGATCGTAGCAGAGGTGCTCTCTGTGTGGTACTCTCGTACCGAGAAATCGTCGAGGAATGTCAAAATATCTTCCTTCTCGAACTCGGAGGGGTTGCTACCCCCTGTGCAGGAAGCCGCATCGACTTGGTGAAGGCGGTCATCCTCAGGGACGTCCACGTCTGTTGTGTAATTCCAGTAGATCGCTACCCCCTGTGTACGCTCTTGGAACACCGGGTTGTCACATACTTTGAGGAGACTGCTACCCCCGGCCTCATCTACCCCCAGGGAGGTCAAGGATGTCCCCCAGGTGTTGGAAGCTTCTTTTTGGATTGAGTGCCTAGGTAGACACCCCCTGTGGCTATCGGTGGCAATCCTCCAAATGAGAATCTCCTTGCAGTGCTGGCTGAGATTGCCGGGCTAGAAGAGCCTGTCTTCTTTCCTCCTTTGCCGGAAAGAACTTCCTAGTTGAATTACAAAAGACGAAAGGAAATTTCTCGTCTTTCCGAATTTGCACATGTTTCTCCAGTTGTTGTCGGAAAGGTGTTGGTTGGTGCAGTTATTGGAAAATAGACTGCCGATCTTCAGGTGCTGTCGACTTGTCGCAGCAGCAGTTGATGATGACCTGGGTGCAACGATATCCCGAGAGGGGCTCATCGCATGCCAAGGTTGCTTCCTTCTCCTTGTGTTTGTTAGTAATCACCTCTCGCAAGTCGATAGCGGATTGATCTACCTTTGCATCCAATTTGTTGACTCGGGTATCCCGAGCACACGGATGCATAGGTGTCATGGTTGCTCCCTGATCCGAGGCTAGTAAAAGTACTTGCTCTCGATCGTTGGAGGGAGACTTTTGAGACCGACCCTGTCTATTAGCCCTGGAGGACTGGATGCGGGTGGTTCTATACAACTTTCCATCAGGAGCCCGTATAACAGTTAAGGGTGCCCGTTGACGGTTAGCAACTTGGACAGTTGACTGGACTTGTTGGGCTCGCACTACCCTAGGCTTCTTTAACTTAGCACCCGAAGGCGCATAGTAAGAAGAGTCCAGATTGATACATCCCATATTCTTAATGGGCCGCATGGAGTCGAGCCCGTATGAGAGACGATCGAACACAGAGCTTCTGATAGGGCCGCATGAGACACTCTGTCTATGGCCTGGATTGGCTGCCGTATGGGCCATCTGCCTACGGCCAGAGTTGGCTGCCGCATGGGTGATCTGCCTGCGGCCAGAGTTGGCTGCCGCATGGGCGATCTGTTTGCGGCCAGAGTTGGCTGCCACATGGGCCATCTGTCTGCGGCCAGAGATGGCTGCCGCATGGCCATCTGTCCATCTCTCTTATGCAGCCTCTTCCTCGTCCATATGGATTTTCCTTATGCCCCCAAAACTCAGCATCGTAGTGTTTTCCTTTGCTGGATTTGGGGACAGTGGGGTTCTCTATGGTCGAAAGTAAGGTCGCAGTAGAGTCTTGATCACCGTCTTGGGCCACAGAAGAAGCTTATTCGAGAACCCGGGGGCAACAGTTTTGTGCTTCGACACCCTGTAGGTTCTCTTTGGGTTGGCTCGCTTCTGCGATGGGCTGGCGCTCCCTTCAGAGAGCATTTCTTCGAATGCTTGTTGGTCAAATCGAACCACGAGCATTTACTGCGTGGAGTCGAGCTTGGACGCGTCAGATTGCGTCACCAACTTCTCATCAGAAGAGAAGGATGTCCCCAGCAGAGTCGCCATCGTGTTTGCTATTAAATATCAAGCACAATAAAATTACAAATGAATTAAACTTGATTGCAAACTCGCTTGTACAAAAGAAAGCCTAGAAAGAAATCCTAGGAAACAATCTAAGTACAATTATTTAGTTTTGATTCTGGAGGGTGACGATAGAGGCTCAGAAAAGTGTAGCAACTCTGCCTTACTCCTTGGACTATCTGACACGGTCCTTGCTCTTAAAAAATTGCCCTTCGTAGGTTGCCAGTATTTTGCATGGGTGTGGTTTCTGCTATTTATAGTGATATATGTTTTGAGCTGCATGAATGGCCACGTGGCTACGTGGCAACAACAGCACATAAAGACGTGCTCTTTGGCCGCCAGCTGGTGACTTGTTGAGATTTTGTTGCAAAAAATCTGGGTGGTTGAGACTTGGTCAGCTTGCTGCGTGTCCTATCACAGGATGGGATCAATCTGCTTGAGTCATTTTGAGCCGCATAATTCTTTCAATGTTCGGCCATGCTAGGCCGCATAAGACTCATGCGGCAGTCTCCCTTAGTTCGTATGTAGCTTAGGGACTTTTGAGCCGCATAAGTTCCATATTCTGGGCCACATAAAGCTCATGCGGCTCAGTTACCCTTGGCCGCATGAAGCACATAGATTGAGCCGTATAAGGTTCATGCGGCTCGGGTCGCAGTCCTTTTGGCCGCATGGCCATGTCCAGTTTGGTGACGAGATATTTTGTCTGATTGCATCTTATCTTCTTTATGTCAGAGTGTCAGAGTTGTCAGAGCTATCAGTCTTGCCAATTTTGTCAGAGTTTGTCAGTTTTATCAGAAGGGTTGACCAGCTTGGTCGCATAAGTAACTATTCTCTCTACGGCTCAAAAATTAGTCTGGTGAAGATGGGCTGCATGGGGCATGCTTAGTCTGTCATGCGGCTCTTTTTTATGTGGATCAATTTGTTCCAGAGTACTTATGCGGTCAGTTGTGATCCGCATGAACCCCATATTTTCTATGCTTCTACATACATGTTGCTTTACTTATTGTCTTTTCAATTCTCGGGATAAGTGCATTGGTAGCGCACGAGTCTTGATTTAATCCTTGTGTCCTTTAACTTTTAGGGGCACTATTCTTAATCCTTCGGACCATCTTGTTTGGGTTCTGCCGATGGCAGGTCAGCATTCTTCTGTTAGACCAGTTATGGAGGATCAGTCTCAGCATTTATGGGCAGAGTTCAGAGTTGACCCGAGGACAGAGGTGTCAGTTCAGCCTGATTAGCCAGCAGGATCAGTCCTGCCAGAGCAGCCAGATAATGTTGGTCATGAGCTGGTGGGTGTTATCAGGGGCTTCATGGAGTCGCAGCAGCATCAGAGGGACGTTCTCACCCAGTCAGTACAAACAGCCTTGGAGAGGGGTGGAGCTCAGGTCTATAATTCTGCAAGCAGTTTCAGACGTCTTCATCTCCCGTACTTCTATGGTACAGAGGATGCGATTACGTCCGATGCTTGGCTTCAGGATACTGAGACTATTTTGGAGGCAACAGGGATTTTGGCTAGGGAGCGTGTGGCAGTTTTCAGGTTGCAGCTCTTTGATTTGGCCCGCGCATGGTGGGCGGCTCATGAGGTGTCTCTTGTGGCACTGATAGCTTGGGAGGATCTTAGCGAGAGGTTTCACACTCGCTATTTTGATGCGGTGTCACGTTATGATCTGTAGCAAAGGTTTATTAATCTTCGGCAGATGAGCAGGACCGTCGACGGCTATACGGCAGAATTCAGCAGGCTCAGCAGGTTTTCCCCTTCCTTGGTGGCAACCGAGTTGGACCGGGCGAGGAGGTTCCAGCAGGGACTTCATCTGGAGATCATTCTGGCAGTTGAGCAGCATGAGTTCCAGACTTTTGATGCAGTGATAAGGGCGACGAGGAGGCTTGAGTACACCTCGCAAAGGATAGTGGATAGAGTCGGAGGCCAGAAGAGGTCTCATGTTCAGAGGGGATCTTCTCCCCAGTCGTCAACACCAGCACCAGTAGTCAGGACATTAGAGAAAGGATATGGATCACCTAGAGGAGCATTTCCAGCATCTCCCTTTCAGCAGTCATCTCAGACATATCCTCAGCAGCAGATATCGTCTTTATCTATTGGATGTTCCTATTACGGGAAGTCTGGACACGTACTTTCTGAGTGTCGTAGGGCACATGGGTTGTGCTTGGTTTATGGAGCTTCAGACCATATGATGAGATCTTGTCCACGGAGGGCTAGTTTTTCCTCAGTACATCCAGCTTCACTGGCTACCCCAGCAGTCCAACGGTATATGGCTCAGGTACCGGTTCAGCAGCAACAGTTCCGAGATGTGGGCAGGCCGAGTTTGGTATGTTATAGCAGATTTTGGCTGAGGGCTGTCATATTGTAGGTATTATCCTATTCTTCTTCCACTCTTATTTATTTCTTGGGTTACGCATATTTGGCAAGTTTTTTGTCCCACTCTTTTATCTTCGTATCTTGAGATACATGATATTTATCACATGTCTCGACTACGAAGATATGTCCTGGGTAGAGTCATTTCTTGGACTAAGTTATTAGTACCGACTTACTTTGGGACTAGACCCCTATCTATTTTTGGAGTCAGCGTAGGCCAGCAAGGGCGGGTCCCTACTAAACTGACTCGGGAGATATTTATTCATATGCCTCCAGCCCTTCTTGATTGTGGTCGTGTTACTGCTTACGCATTTACTTATATTACTGTTGTCTTTATCTTTACCAACCTGCCATGCTTTGTTTTGTTTGTTATGATTTTTTGGCTCTTTGGTTTGGTTTTCATGCTTGACTAGATTTAGGAAATTTCGAAGACGAAATTTTTTTAAGTTGTGGAGAGTTATGAGACTCTTCTCACAGTATCAGTATTTATATACGGATACGTATTTTGTAGTATATTTCGTATTTTTTTAGTTTTCAGAATGCTTTAAAAAATTCCAACTTAATAGATTTTTTCCTTGGCCGGCATACCGCCAGTATACCGGTGTATACCGATGGCATGCAGTCCGGACAGATTTTTCACATTTTAGATATTTTCGATTTCGGATATTTTCATGAATAGTATTTTCGATATTTTCGTGAATAGTATTTTGGATATTTTGATGAATAGTATTTAGATATTTTCGTGAATAGTATAGATGCACCCTTTTATCCAATGGATACTGGTTTTCTTTGGATGGCTAGGATTGACTTAGACCTTCACATGGATCACCATCCAACGGTCATGATTAATTCCCTCTTCTATATATACCATTCCATTTTCTCTCTCCTCTCTCTTTTCATTCTTTCACTCTGTCTTCATTTTTTTTCTCTTCTCTCCCCTTTGGAGCTTGCCAAGAGCTTGTACTTGAGGCTTGGGTGTGGTGTCTAACCACCCTAGGAGGAGGAGTAGAAGATTAGGCTTGGAGCTTAACCTAGGCAAGTACATCTTGCCAAACTCATGAACAATATTATTTTTGTTGTCATTTTTGTTTTCCTTGGTATTAAATACTTAGAATTGTTCTAAACTCATTTTGTTAAGAATGTTTTCCTTGTGATTCTCGTCTATATGCATGTTTCTAAATTTGGTTAGAACTAGGATTGATTTTCTGTTAAAATTCAATATTGGCTTAGTAGAAAATGTCACGCCCCGACCCAGAATCCTCCGAATCATCATCCTCGCAGGGGGCGTAATGTCGCACGAGCCTGGAGTTGCGCTCGTGCAAGGCAAGATGACAAGTTTTCAAACTAGTTATCTTTGATTTGATATTAGCAAACAGAAGAAAACATAGTATGTGAAATAATTCTCTTTATTGATAATGAACTGAGATTACAAAGGCTTTCAATAGCCCAACTGAATTTGCCAGATGGGCTACAACACTCAAGTTCTCACTTGCCCACAGAGGATCTCACCGTTTCATACATCATGCCTTCTATATCTCGGTCGCATCAATCATGTTGCAAGTCTGAACGTTAATGCGATCGCACGCTTCAAACGCTACGACGTTCTATGCCTCTGCACGATTAAGAGAAGATTCACCGCGAGTAATCAATTCCCTGTACCCTGCATGAAAGCTGGTGGGAGATCAGTACGTTCGTCCTCGCATGTACTGATGAAAAGACCCACTTTCTAAACCAAGATTTAGTATTTATGTTGAATCATGCAACTTAGCTTATGATCTTCCTATATTCTCCGTAGGGTCGATTTCATGGCATATTCGAAAGCATAAAGCATGTTATCATGGCAAGCATGTTATTTGAATTAAGTAGGCAAGCAGACAAGCAATCTCGTGGTTGTTTCATTGCGCGACTTCTTACCAGCATAGACGTATTCGCCTTTGCACCGACGCAAGGTGAATACGCCCCATTCCTTCCATGTCATGTTATAAGTGTTCTCTATGCAGGATCTTTGTGTACAGGATACATACGTGCCTGCACTTTTAACCCATCGTTCCTTAACTATACGAAGGTCGTTGGCGTATCCGTGCCAGAATGGACTAAAGGTTTCTCTTTTCTTTTCTTTCTTTCTTTTCTCTCTTTCTTTCTTTCTTTTCTTTCTTACTTTCTTTCTTTCTTTTCTTTCTCAAATTGGGTAGCCCGGTGCCTCTCGTAGTAGGTTGTTATCCTAATTACGGAGACCTTCCATTGTATACCATCATTTGTGGCTTTTCACATCTCGCTAAGCGGTCGCTAATCGTCTTACGGATGTGTGCCTCTCAAATATTATTTCCCTCCTAGGCTGAACGGTTCCGGTGCCCCGGTGCATCCGTTCGAAGGGAACATTCCCGTACACGGGAGATTACCTCATCATTTACTCAAGTCCATTCGACCATGCAATGCACTATTATTCAAACAACTAAACATAGTCTTGAGTCCGAGACTCAGACTTTATCATCTCATATTTCTTCCATTAACTTTCTATGTTCTCATATTTCATACTTAGTTTTAATGTTCAATGGCATCATGCCTCAACTCAATGTTCGTCAACCGAACGACCCGAAGGTCCCGAACACTTTTCGAGGCATCATGCCACATTTGACATTTCCGTCACCTACATGCCACAACTGTTCTCTTCGTAATGAATCCATCTTTTATGGTTCCCGTGCACGTAGGCACGCTTTGACATGATTGTTCTCATTTCTTCGAGTCGTGCATGCGATGCACGACTCGATACCGTAATTTCATGTTCTTAGCCTTAATGTTCAATGTTTATGGCTTGCATGCTAGGGCGTTCATCTTTAAAATCTTTCAATGTGCTATCCTTTCTAACTCATGCACGAAGGCACGGAATAGCTCGTGCATGAAGGCACTCGCCAAATACAATTATCCCATGTTCTTGTGGCTTGCGTACCGAGGTGCTCGCCTTTGCGATATCCAATGTTTCATAGCAACTCGTATATTTGAGGCACGTTTCATTTCAATTGTTCTAACTAGTATTCGACACATACTATGATTTATCTTCCGATCGGACACGCCCGTGGCATCGATAGGTTAACTTAGCATACAATGATACATTCTTACTTAGACATGAAGGAGTAAAAAGAAGAGTCAGTCCTTCCTTCTTAAACCGATACGCCTAGTTATTTGCCGAGCTGATGTGGGTTGATTTCATATCTTTGTTGTACGGCCAAATGTTCTGACTTAGCCATTTGAGCACTTCTTGTTTTATCAAACTACTCGATCGATTTCGACCTACCATGCCCAAGTCCCAGCCCGTTGCGAGACGATGATTTGGGTTTTGTGGACCCGTTGTGAATGAGGCAAATGCCGACCTCTATCATTTTAACGTAAACTGATAGCCTGCACATGAAACTAACTAAAATCAATACTTGCATCGATGCGGACTTACGCCTTGGATAGATTCGATTTCTTAGAATCTTCGAGCTGACTCAATGCATTTATCCTTCGGGGCAATGCAGCGCTTCGTATCGATTCAACTCGATGCATTCTTGGGACAATGTAACTCTTCGCATTGACTTAGTTCGATGCATTGCTCGGAACAATGTAACTCTCTTATCGATACGCATCGATATATTTTATTCAATCAACGCGACTCATTGAGTCAACGTCTCAGCGTAATGCGCCGTACGGAGCAGGACATTACAGAAAACTCGATATTAAGAGTGATACTAGTGTTACCATCATGGATCTTGGTCACATATGCATATATGAGGTCCGTACCTAGCTTGTATACATAGATTTTGAGTTTGGTGGAAATCGTAACCCGTTTCGATTTCCCGAGAACCTATTTTCAGAGTATTTTGAGGTTTTGATCTATCAAATCTTTGAATTTTTGAAAAATAATACTTCCATGTTGTAGAGAATTAAATTTCATACGATTTTGACTTTTGAAAATCTGAATTTCGATTTAAAACTAAGTTTTTATGGCCGAAACAAGTTTTGAGTTTTCAAAAATCAACTTTCTGTGACGGTTCGGAAAATCCGTCAAAAATTTGAGGAAATCCGTCGGAAAATCCGAACTTGCACCACAAAACTTGTTGTGACACTTCGAAAAATCCGTCGGTAATCCGCAGTAATCCGCCGGATGATCCGGCTAGTCTGTTTTTGTCCGTTTTCGCCCGTTTTTGTCCATTTTTGATACTTTTTTGATTGTAATGAATTCTTAAAATGATTAGATGACCATGTATAATTAGAGAATGATTGTACACCTTATATATACTTGACACTAGCACATGTAAAATTATTATTCTATGACAAGTACTTACTTTTTATTTATTCCTTCTCACGTGCCATGATACGTCTTTCCTTTCGATTCTTTCTTAAACGCTACGATAGTTGTTGCCATATCTTCTTCGCTTACTAGATAGTGGCCCGTCGTGGCGCACACTTCTTACATGTCTTCTTTGCTTACTAGATAGTGGCCCGTCGTGGCGCACTCATAATACATGTCCTTCTTTGCTTACTAGATAGTGGCCCGTCGTGGTGCACTCATGATACATGTCCTTCTTTACCTACATGATAGTGGCATGTCGTGGCGCACTCCCTATTTCTTTATAGTGGCTCATCGTAGCGCACTCCTAGCTTCCAGTTTATTATATTTTCTTGTTGTGGCTTGTTATAGTGCACATTCTTGCTTTTTGTCCAGTCTCGTAAGTCTCATATCTAGGATGGATTCTGCAGAATGCTACACCCATAATCCAATAAGAAAATGTTGAGGAATAAACAACTAGATTGATTACCTAGATCATTGGAGACTTTCCCAGTTACCTGTTGCCCCTTTGGTCTTGGTCTTATATATATATACATGAGATTTGGAGCTATCTGTCATGATGAGCACTCTTTCAACACACCGTCGAGTGGGGCACTTCTCTAGGACACATGTATCTTACTACAGTGTGTCTGCTATACTTGTTTTTCTTTTGGCTTGGATCATTCAAGTAGCAGCAAGTAGGTAACTGGAATTAGATTTTCCAAAATTTTATATGTTAGTAATTAGGATTGTGATAACCCTAGTTAGCTAATGTATAAAGCCGTACTCATTGCTTGGCCGTGATTGTTGTATGGTGTCTAATCTAGTCTAGTTTTGTCCAAGCAGTGTTCGAATTTATTTATTTCAGTACATCATTGTTATGCTTTACTTTTGTCGGTAAATGATTAGAGACTAAGTCCTGTTCAGGAGAAGGGTTACAACCCCGGTCCTTATTTGGCTTACGGGTTGTAATTTGTGTTCCGGAAAGTTCCTAAGTCATCTTATCATTTGTCGTTCTATATAGACCTAACATGCTCACATGCTCACATGTTTCAGTTACCCTATATGCTCACACGTTCCAGTTATCTTATATATTCCAGTTATCTTACATGCTCATATGTTCAATTTAATTCACATGTCCACAGTTTATATTATATCATATGTCGTTTATTTTATGCTACATGTTGCTTTACTTATTGTATTTTCTATTCTCGGGATAAGTGCATTGGTAGCGCACGTGTCTCGATTTGCTTTTACTTATTTCTGTCTCTATCCGTTGTTATGTTAGTTATTGCTGGTTTTAGTTCATACTTTGGCTTCCTTGTGGTACTTGCTATTGGGGATCTGACCCCACTGTTTTTGTTTGGCCAGATCTAATAGAGGATCCCGGAGGATCTTCCGTACCTTCCACTCGTTGGTGATTATCCAGAGCACCAGAGTAACTTAGTGGGTTTTCTATTTCATTCTCCCACCAGTTATATACATTATTCTTTTGTGACGTTTAGCCTCCGAGCACGTGTTTAGCTCGTATTTTGGACCTTGATATTTAGACTACGGACCTAAACATGATTTGTGTATTCTAGACTATAGCTAGAGCTTATCATGTATAACTATTACTCTTGCCGGTCTTCACTTTGTATTACTAGCTTCATGATCATCCATGTATGTATAGTTTGGGACGCTTTACTATTTTGTCTGATGATCATACTTCTTGTACTTTGTATATTTGTCTGTGATTGAGATACCTAGGATTCTTGACCTATGATTGCCTGTTGGATTGGAGTAGTAACCCCAATGTCTATACATCTTATACGTTATTTTGGAGTACTGGAGTACTATGGTATATGTAGCTGGCCTGGTTCATCCCTACTTGCCAGAAATCTGGTTCTGGGGCGTGACATAGGTTTTAGTGGTGGCCCATACATGTCTGATTTATCAGATATGTGGGGGTTACTGATGTTTAGATATCTCAGTCACAATTCTACTTTATTGATATCCTTCGTGTTATTCTATATCTCTGATCCTTTGACCTGATATCTGCCTTGATCGTTGATCTTTCATGTTCCCTCGATTTAATCCTTGTGTCCTTTAACTTTTAGGGGCACTGTTCTTAATCCTTCGAACCATCTTGTTTGGGTTCTTCCGATGGCGGGTCAGCATCCTTTTGTTAGACTAGTTATGGAGGATCAGTCTCAGCATTCATGGGCAGGGACGAACTGAGCGGGGACTGGGTAGTGGTTGAAAGGGTAATTGTAGCTAATGGGCTTGGGTAGGGTTAATAGGTTTAACCATTGGGCTTAAGTTATTAGGCTAACTAGAAGTCTCAATAAAGGCCTCAAATAATATTAATAACACAAATAATAATAATAATAATAATAATAACATATTATGCTACATTAAATCATTTAATTACTTGATTCAAAGGTTCCGGGTTTTACACTCATTTTGGCACAATCAAATAGGTTGTCTATGTATATGAATAATTTGTACTTCGATTGTAATTAAGGAAACTTTATATTTTTAACTTTTGCACAATTCTTAGTTTCAAATATGTAGGATTTTGCTAGTAAGAAGAAAATATTTGGTGATTGTAGTTTTGTTTTTCTTTTGAGGGTTGAAGATAGTTTCTTGAACCACTACCTCGAAGCATGTCTCAAGTTTTATAATGAGTTGTTAAATTTGCACTTTCGAGTCTCGTCCTTTCGTACTATTCCAGAAGGTAGTGACATGCATGGATGGAACCACATACATCAGATTGGGTCCATTGTGAGACTCGTCTCACGGTATCGATATTTATATACGGATACGTATTTTGTATTATATTTCGTATTTTCTTAGTTTTTGGAACGCTTTAAAATTTTGCCAAATTGTATATTTTATACTGGATTGGCATATAGCCAGTATACCGGTGTATACCTACGACAAATCGTCCGAACAGATTTTCTACATTTTAGATATTTTTGATTTCATATATTTTCGTGAATAGTATTTTTGATATTTTCGTGAATAGTATTTTTGATATTTGATGAATAATATTTAGATATTTTCTTGAATAGTGTAGATGCATCATATCATATTATCCATTGCATCATATCGCCACTATATCGGTGTATACCGACGATATATCCCCCTTCTATGTATACCCTTTAATTTTCTCTCTCTTCTCTCTTTTCATTCTCTCCACACTCTCTCTTCATTCTTCTTCTCTTCTCTTCCCTTGGGCTTTGCATGAGAGCCGGCCTTGAGGCCTTCGGTGTGTTGTCTAACACCCCCCCCAGGAGGAGGAGTAGAAGCTTAGGCTTTGTTGCTAAAACTCTAGGCAAGTACATCTTGCTCAAAAGTAACATGACCGTGCTTTTTTTTGGTTTTTCATAGAAACTAACTTTTTATTGTTCTATAATATGCTTCTCTAAATTGTTAACATCTTTAGTATATAGCACTTTTGGCTTTGATCAGTAGTATTGCGTAGATCTGAGTTTATAGATATGATTTTCGGGTATTTTGAGGTATTCATCTATCAAATTTCAAATTTTGTAAAAACTAATGATTCCATATTGTAGGAAATTCAATTTTATGTAATTTTAACTTTTGAAAATTCGAATTTCGATTTACAATGAAGTTTTTATGGTCGAAATAAGTTTTGATAAATTCTGGAATTTCGTTGTTGTCTAGAAACGAAATTTCGACGGATACCGATGTATAACGACGGAATACCAATTTTCTACCCAGAAACTTACTATCTTTTTGTCGAAGTATCGCAGGTATACCGTTGTATACCATCGATATGCCGAATTTGGCTGTTTTAGGCTGTTTTGCCCTTTTTGTCCGTTTTTGATATTTTCTTCGACTCTAATGAACTCTTAACATATTAGATGACCTTGTATAGTTAGAGAATGATTGTACACCCTATATATACTTAACACTAATATATGTACATAAATTTTTTTATGTCATGTACTTATCTTTTATTGATTTTCCTACATACCATGATATATTTCCTATTTGATTTTCTAACATGCCATGATATATTTTCTTATTGATTTCCCCTATATGCCATGATATGTATTGCCATGCCTTTCCAGAATTTATTGTCCAGTACATTTATTGTCTAGCAGTATATTGATTGATAGTAGCCTGTCATGGCGTACTCATGATTATCGTACATGTCTAGATTGATTTAGTGGCTCGTAGTAGCGCATTCATGTACTAATTTCCTGATTGACTTCTAGATTGAGATTGAATGCATGTTCTTTATTGACATCGTGGATATAGCTTGTTAAATGTTTAATCTATTGTATCTTGGTACTGGACAATCGAGTGTGAGTATTGTTCCGTGTATCACGTAAAGTTAGTACGAGGATGTTCGCAAGTGATAACTTGCGAATTACTCGTACATAACACACGTCATTCTAGGAGATTCTTGAGTATCCACGACTTGAGATTTGACATGAATATGATAAGGTAAATGATTAGTAAATTCAAGTAGATCATTTTATGAGGAAATTCGCACTACCAACCCCGAGCTCCAAGGGTCCCATGAGGCATGGCTCAACCCTGCTAGAAAAGGGCTCCATGACCTACCAAGTTTGTGCGTATTGATACATGATCTAGTCATATGTCGTGCCAGGTTGCGGCACAGTGTCACGACCCGTACCCAGTATAGGGGCACGAGACGTGGGTACGTCCAGCCTATGCCGCAGTGTCGACGGTAGAACGCTGTCCTAAGTCACATACTTCTAACAATTATAAGGTACCTATACAGTATATACTCTCCAAATAGAGGACAATACAGAAATGTACAACTCAATCACAGCTAAGGTAGAAGTACGATAAGATAGATAGATAAGAAAATCACCAAATGAAATACAACATGAGAAGAAGTCTAAGTGTCTAAGATAACATCTCCACAAATATCCAGAATAACAATAATATCCCAAATAACTACATAATATATCCAAAATAAGACAAGACAACAAAGTAAGATAACTAGTCTATCTAACTAGCCTAGACTACCGGGGTAATGTCCTCTGCAAGGACTGGGTCCTCCTGGAAGTCCAGCTCGCAGGTGTCATCTAAGGCTGCTCCATAGTACGTAGGACAGAACTCCTCAATGTCATTTGTAATATTTCAACAGGTCCAGTCAGGACAGGAATGAGTATAATACATCTCACACAGTTCATATCATAACAAGAAATGTAAGCATGCTATAGAGTAAGATACATGAAACGCTGAAGAATATACATGAAGTAAAAGAGATGACTGTAAGGAAATATCTACTATAAGTAAAGAACTATCGGTGGCTAGTGGTGTAGAGCACAAGATAGACATATGAACGACTTAAATTTGCACATGATTATACTAAAGAGTTTGCAGATGATTACACTACTTTAGAATTGTTCACATGACCATTTATACTCCCCCGTACTCCAATCAATACACAAAGATCTAGATAAGTTATGTTATTGTACATTATTTCACATGGAGGCCCATAAATGGGTGCACATGAAGTATACATGAGGGGCTCTGTGAACATGAGAGTACATGAATCACAAGAGTGCACATGAATGATGAAAGCACATGAATACATGATGTACGTAAAAAGCACATAACATGACGTATCCTGATGCTCCCGAGGGATAACATCTCATGAAAGGATCCATATAGTACCAATATGTGTTAACAACGTGACAGCATCAAGTAAAGTAATCTAGAGCATAAATATAAATCCTAGCAAGTATAAAACAGTCAGAGAATGTACTCGCCTGATATCCTGAGTGTCTGATGAGTACAGATGTCCAAACAGAGTAGATGAGTCCTATTTAGAGCAACACAGGTCACAATATGTCCAGAAAGGTAATATTGAACATTATAATACATTCTATATGATTTCTAGGTCATTTTAGACTAAAGTCAACTCTTGGTCAACTCTTGGTCAACTCTTGGTCAACTCTGGTCAACTTATAAAGTCAAACCAGGTCAACCAAGCTATTCTAGGTCTAATCCTAGTCTAACAAGTCATTCTAGGCCAAACCAAGCCTACCCTAGCACACAAGCACAAGTACAAGTACAAGGCCAAACCAAGCTATCACACACAAATATATATATACATACACTATATATGGGCTCACATAGGCTATTGTCGATATTACAAGGCAAAGTACAATCATATATGCATAAATATATAGGGGGTGAGTGATAGGTGTAATGTGATCATGGCAAGGGGTTTGTGTAAAGGTGTCGAAGTGTTCAAAGTGATATATAAATATACACCTAACAGAACATGCAAATTGTGTTCAGTTTATATAGAGTAGCAGCAAGTATAGAGGGGGTTATAGTGTAGTACACATGGCAATGTGTTCAGATATTGAAGGGGGCTTGATGTATAGCAGTGCATATGTTTAGACACGCAGTTAGTGTATATGGGTTTACATGTAGTATGGCATCAAGTTTAACATATCAAAGGGTTTTGTATGAATCATGCATAGGGGTTTATGCCCAGGTTTATGGCAGTAGGTATAGGCCTCAACAACGCTATCATCATCATCATCAACATTGACTTAGGACAATAACATATCAATGTATTAAAGCCTATTCTCGGTTTTATCAACCTACTGTAAAGTACATTATACATATGTAATGTATTAACATTTCAATGAAGCATAACCTGTATGAATTAACCTAAACTCAGTTAAACATGTGAATATAGCTAAAATCTCAGTATAACAACATATGAAAGAATTAAACCTAAAACTCAGTTAAACATGTTTCGAGTATCATTCACATTCGAAAACCCAAATTACAAACCCAATCATGAATCAATATGAAACCCAGCTATATAAACATCAACCCAGACATGTATACATGTTAACATTCACAAATTAACCATAAATTTGCAATTTAATCTATTTAAATACTCTGAAAACTCAGAAATATGCACACGTATCAGGGAATATACATAAACCCTAAATTATCATTCGAATTTCAATTAAACCTTAAATTAATGGTTGGAAATATGTCGTGTACATATATATGTGTCTCACAGTGTCTATCGTGTCCATACAATAGGACATGAAGTGTCTAATCACACGAGAACACACACAGATACGCCTACACAGCACATGCTCGTCCGGCGAGTCCACGAGCTCATGGACACGACACGGCTCACGTGGAGCCACGTGGTTGTGTCCACGTGTAGCCCACATATAGGGCTACACCCTTGACACAACACGACATGTCTACACTCTACACGAGATGCGTATCAGAGCCCAGACATGCCTACTCGCTGTGTACGCAAAATCGGTGCGATCCAAAATATGAGGCCGACACGACATGACTCGTCATGCCACTTGGGGGCTGACGTGTCAGTCACTGCCCCTAGCCGCATGACAAGTGTCGCATGTCCAAGTGACACAGACACGCAGATATCCACCCTGAGTAGCAGGGCACTCGTGTACACTCTCGTGCAACATGTCCTGCTCTCTGTTGACACGACACAGACACGAAATTCACCCCAATCAGACACGAAATCAAATGTCACATATACACCTACAAATCTGTTCAAATACATTTCAAAAATATGAATAAAAACCTCTTTGAGGCATTTTGTCAAACACATAGGCATAGTCACTGATACGTGTCCGATACGGACACCAAACCGATTCCAACTCCTACCAAACTACACCTACATCTAGGGGACACCTAGATGGATGCATCTATGGAAAGAAAACAGAATTTTAATAGGATTTAGAGGCATTTACCTATTGGGAGCAAATCTTAAGAATATCTCTAAAGGAAGGTGTCCTCCTCCAAGTGCTATAGCCAAGTGAGCTCCAAACCTTAGCTATCTATCCTCCAAGTCCTTCTTCAACAGCAAGGGATCTCAATACAAGGGATTAGGCTCAATTTGGGGGTAGTTTGGATGAATGGTGAAGATTTGGGGAAGAACACTAAACTAGGCTTAATGTGTAATGAAAGGAGGCAAGCATTAATGAAGAGATATTATATGGGGGGTGTCTCCCTTGGCCGGCCATGTAGGGATTAGGGTTAGGGTTTTGATTCATTAGGTATTTCTAAGTCCCTTAGTAAAGTCCCATGTGTATATTCAACTGTCACCCTCACTTTTTCCAGTTAGGGATAAAATGGTAATTTTCCATTTTATATTATTTTGGGAATTTTATTTCATGAATATTATTATTTAATTATTATAGGAGTCGGGTTCGAATTTTATCGCATTCCGAGTTAATTCGGGACCCCGGTGAATTTCGACTTGAGCCGTAATTAGCCTGTTAGCTAACCATGGCCCACCACACTAAAAATTAGGGTTTAAGAGTTTGGACTAGTTCCCCATGAGTAATTTAGTTTAATTATGATTTTTATTTATTTTTAGCAACTTCCTAAACCTAATTTGGAATTTATTTAATTTTAGGCTTAGGGAGGGGCAAACTTGTCATTTACAAGTGCCCCTCACACCCCAACCATGCTTGGCCGACCATGACTAGCCCCCCCCTCTCTTTCTTCTTCACTAAGCTACACTCTCTCTCTCTCTCTCTTCCAAATTCATTTCTTTCTTTCCAAGCTTTTCCTCCAACCTCCTCTTAGGTATGATTTTATTTTCTCCATTAATTCTCTTTTGCATATAGTTCTTCCACATTAAATGGAGAGGAGAAGATTCTCTTCCATTTGCCCACAACTTTGTAGGTTTTCCATAGAAAAATAGGTTAAGGATTTATTAGGATTTAATCTTTTGAGAGTGGTATATATATATATATACATATATATATATACATATATATATATATATATATATATATACATGTGTATTTATGTGTGTATATTTATTATGTATTGGTGTGTGTTGTGTTGTCTGTAAGTATGCGTGTGTGTGTGAGAGTGTCCAGATATATATATATGTGT
Source organism: Iris pallida (assembly GCA_029216955.1). Classification (NCBI taxonomy): domain Eukaryota; kingdom Viridiplantae; phylum Streptophyta; class Magnoliopsida; order Asparagales; family Iridaceae; genus Iris; species Iris pallida. The sequence goes on from JANAVB010003200.1 coordinate 12,564,166, forward strand.
GTGTGTGTATTTGTAAATGGGAAGGAGAATGAGGAAGGAGAATAGGAAATAGGAAGGAGAATGAGGAAGGAGAATAGAAAATAGGAAGGAGAATGAGAAGAATGGGAAGGAGAATGAGGAAGGAGAATAGAAAATAGGAAGGAGAATGAGAAGAATGGGAAGGAGAATGAGGAAGGAGAATAGGAAATGGGAAGGAGAATGAGGAAGGAGAATAGGAAATAGGAAGGAGAATGAGGAAGGAGAATAGAAAATAGGAAGGAGAATGAGAAGAATGGGAAGGAGAATGAGGAAGGAGAATAGAAAATAGGAAGGAGAATGAGAAGAATGGGAAGGAGAATGAGGAAGGAGAATAGGAAATAGGAAGGAGAATAGGAAGGAGAATGGGAAGGAGAATGAGGAAGGAGAATAGGAAATAGGAAGGAGAATGAGAAGAATGGGAAGGAGAATGAGGAAGGAGAATAGGAAATAGGAAGGAGAATAGGAAGGAGAATGGGAAGGAGAATGGGAAGGAGAATGAGGAAGGAGAATAGGAAATAGGAAGGAGAATGAGGAAGGAGAATAGGAAGGAGAATGGGAAGGAGAATGAGGAGGAGAATAGGAGTTTGAGAATGAATCAGAGTTCGGGTAGTCGGATTGACTTGAAACTTGGGTGGCATGTTGGGTACACCCCACAAATGTCATATTTGAGCCGATTTTGGCTCGGTTGACCCAGAGTTGACTTTTTACCCAAAAGTCAACCGTAAGTCAACACTTTGTCTAGATTTCACCAAATCCAAACTAGAGTTGACCAGTTGACCAAAAGTCAACTGTTGGTCAACATTTGACCAGTTTGACCTAGGGTTGACCATAGTTGACCTAGGGTTGACCAGAGTTGACCAGTTGACCAAAAGTCAACTGTAGGCCAACTCTTGATCCCGTTTAACTTCTTCGACTTGTTTTGACCCGTGATGCCTGGTATGACCTAGGATTGACTTGGTTAGGCTTAGATTGACTTGATATAACTTGATTTGACCTAGATTGACTTGACAGGACTTAGTGTGACTCAGTGAGACCTAGTTTGACTTGGATTGACTTTTTGTGACCGTGTTTGACCTTAGTTGTCCTAGTGTGACCTAGTTTAGCTTGGTGTAACTTAGTTTGACCTAGTTTTGACTTAGACTTGCATATCATGATTAGATTAGCTTTTCTTTCATTATTAAACCATGTTTTGACTTGTAGTATCTCATCTTTAGGTCTGTGATTACTCTGAGTGTCTGTTCACCTTATCAGCTCAGGACCACAGGCGAGTACATTCTCTGATCTTTTCATGCTTGTTAGGATTTATATTCTTGCTCTAGAATACCTTACATGATGCTGTCACGTCATTATCACGGATTGGTACTATATGGATCTTGTCATGCGATGTTATCCCCCTCGGGGTGCATCAGATACAGTTGTCATGTGCTTTTCACGAACATCTTGTATTTCATGTACACCGCTTTCATGTATACTCTTGTGCAATCTTGTACTCTCATGATCACGTGAGCAAACATGATAAAAACCTCTTGTGCAAGGTAACGTAACTTGACTGGATCCTTGTGTATTGATTGGGGAGGGTGAGTAGGAAATGGTTATGTGATCAAAATCCCATCTTGTACAAATTCTTGTGAAATCTTGTGAAATCTTGTATATGTCCTAAGCCCGTTTATATAACCATATCATGCTCTAAATCACATGTTTCCTACAGTTCTTACTTATCATATATATAGATATTTCCAGTTATCAAATCTCTCTCATTTTTACATATATTCTTTACAGTCCATGTATCTTACTCTATGCATGCTTTACATTTCCCAACATGATATGAACTGCGTGAGATGTATTGTACTCGTTCCGCTCCTGACTGGATATGTTATGAAAATATTACAGATGATGATGGTGACTGTCCTACCTTCTATGGGACACATGAGGGTGACCTTCAGGAGCCTGAGGAGCATCTAGCTCAGTAGAGGGTGCCTAGTCTAGTCTAGTCTAGTGTTTACAGTTTTTATTTTGTATCGGATTGTTCCGATTGTTAGTTGTGTATAGCTCGGACTTGTGTGGATCTTGAACTTATTTCCTGCTTCATCTATCATATTTTCTCTCGTGCTATCTATCCTAGTTTGTTTATGTGATTGAGACAGTATTGCTATGTCACCTCCATTCGGAGTGTATATACTGTACAGGTACCTTTATCTGTTTAGTGTAGTTTTGTAGACAACCTAGACAGCGTTCTACCGCCGATGCTGCGGCGTAGGCTGGACGTAACCACTTCTCGTGCCCCTAATCAGGGTGCGGGTCGTGACACGTTTTTGTGGTGGCCCATGCAGGTCAGTGTCGCAGTTAGTGCGATCTCGTAATGGTGCTCGACTTAGAGTGCTAATTACGAGCCTGCGATTAGGACATAGGATCTAGGGTATGATAGGAGTTACTCAATCACATTTTAGGAAAATTCTGATCTTTTGATTTCCATGGCAATTCTTCTTGCATTTGAATTCAATTGTCCTCATTTGATAATATCTTATCTTGTGCCATATTGATCTCCTTGTTTCAATTCGTCTCCAGGATGACGAAGACACATCCGCAGGCCTCTGGATCGAGTAGCTTGCCTGAGAGACCTGATCAGGCAGAGGAGGAGGTTCATGAGACTGCCCCCAGTGATTCTACTATTCCAGAGACCCAGGCAGTTGCGCAGGGAGGTCTACCACCTCCACCCCAGAGGGTTACGGCCGTTCTTCCAGAGATACTGCCGCCACTACCACCGATACCGACGGATACACATCACTTGTTCCTTCTCCTTCAGCAGATGATGGAGACACAAAGGGCCCAGGCAGAGGCGTCGCAGCGTCAGTCGGAGGCGTCACACCGACAGATGGAGATGCTGAGGCAGAGTATGGAGAACTCGCATCAGCTTGCCCTTGCAGCAGTAGAGAGAGTGGCACCGGGTACGGTGCAGGGCCCTACCGGCCAGCAGCCGAGCCAGCAGCAGTCCAGGCCAGGGACAGTGTTAGACTTCAGGAAGATGAGCTCCAGGGACTTCACAGGCACGGAGGGCATCCTTTACGCAGACGACTGGCTGGAGGATGTAGAGCGGAGCATGGAGCTGGCAGAGCTTCCTAGAGCGCTTTGGGTTTCGGCCGCAGCCAGCCGATTCTTCGACATTGCGCTGACATGGTACCGCACGGATCCTCATGCATCGGTGAGAGGGCTGACTTGGGAGAACTTCCGGAGGCTCTTCAAGGAGAAGTTCTTCCCGGACGTGGCTCTTACAGCATTGGAGGGCCAGTTCGTGGGTCTAGTGCAGGGGAACTCGTCGGTGGACGAGTATGCAGCTGAGTTCTTCCGCCTTAGCAGGTTCGCTCCCGATATGATCCAGGATGAGGGGCAGAAGGCTCGTAAGTTCCGTAGGGGACTTATTCATGCAGTGCGCACCCGCACCTCGGGACGCCGTGACGCGACGTTCGATCAGATATTGATGGACGCACAGATTGCAGAGGAGGACTTCGGCCTCAAGCCGAAGAGGGGCAGTGATACCTTAGGGGCTAGTTCTAGTGCAGGGCCAGCCAAGCGCCCTCACATACAGCAGGGGCCAGTTCAGCAGCCGTTTCAGGGCCAGAGACATATACTTCACCAGCAGGCACCCAGGCAGCAACAGCACCCTATGTGTAACTTCTGCAAGAAGCAAGGTCACGGATGGGACGACTGCAGGAAGAGGCAGGGCCTGTGTTTGCTTTGTGGTTCAGCAGAGCATCAGTTGAAGGAGTGTCCCAAGAACTTGGCACGATTGACTCAGACAGTAGCAGGAGCTAGAGCTCCGACAGGGCAGCAAACAGGACTACCGTTGCAGACTCAGCAGCAGAGGTTTGTTCAGCATCAGCAGCAGGCCAAGGGAGGCCAGCCGGGGCGAGCTTTCGCCATGGCAGTCGATGATGCACAGGCAGAGGGAGAGCTGATTGCAGGTTCCAACCTTTTCGATTCTATTTCCGCATTCGCCTCCTTATAAACTGTCTTGAAATTCGATTCCATATGTTCCTTGATCGTTTGATAAAAATTTTGTCCCTGTGATGTGATATTTTCTGAGATAAGTCGTATGGGCTAGGTCACCTCGATTATGAGATTTTAGAATCCTCTAGGGTCATGCTAGAAGGCAGAGTGAGGACATATAGTCGGACTATGGACGTATTCCTAGGGTGTGGGAATTTAAGGTTTTCGCTGCCAAGCTAGCGGCAATGCGAAAATTTTAAATACCATAATTCTAGAGGTATGTACCGTAGTTGAGGACTCTGTGATTATCGTAGCCTTGCTCACTAGCATGACGGAGATTCTGAGTATCATGATGATTGGACAGACGCATACGATTATCGAACTGCATGATTTTTCTGTGTTTACTTTGTTTTAATTTTTGGAGGATGGATTCTTTTTAGGTGGATAGACTTATCGCACCCAGTTTCTATTTGAGAGTAATTTTAAATTTTATAATTTTAGTCATTTAATTCATGCTTTGATTTTTGAGATTTTAATCATTTTAAATTTTTAAGCCATGACTTTTGATTTTGATATTTTACTATTGTTTGGTCTTCAATTTCGAGGACGAAATTTTTTTTTAGGTGGATAGACTTGTCACCCTCACTTTTTCCAGTTAGGGGTAAAATGGTAATTTTCCATTTTATATTATTTTGGGAATTTTATTTCATGAATATTATTATTTAATTATTATAGGAGTCGGGTTCGAATTTCATCGCATTCCGAGTTAATTCGGGACCCCGGTGAATTTCGACTTGAGCCGTAATTAGCCTGTTAGCTAACCATGGCCCACCACACTAAAAATTAGGGTTTAAGAGTTTGGACTAGTTCCCCATGAGTAATTTAGTTTAATTATGATTTTTATTTATTTTTAGCAACTTCCTAAACCTAATTTGGAATTTATTTAATTTTAGGCTTAGGGAGGGGCAAACTTGTCATTTACAAGTGCCCCTCACACCCCAACCATGCTTGGCCGACCATGACTAGCCCCCCCCCTCTCTTTCTTCTTCACTAAGCTACACTCTCTCTCTCTCTCTCTTCCAAATTCATTTCTTTCTTTCCAAGCTTTTCCTCCAACCTCCTCTTAGGTATGATTTTATTTTCTCCATTAATTCTCTTTTGCATATAGTTCTTCCACATTAAATGGAGAGGAGAAGATTCTCTTCCATTTGCCCACAACTTTGTAGGTTTTCCATAGAAAAATAGGTTAAGGATTTATTAGGATTTAATCTTTTGAGAGTGGTATATATATATATATACATATATATATATATACATATATATATATATATATATATACATGTGTATTTATGTGTGTATATTTATTATGTATTGGTGTGTGTTGTGTTGTCTGTAAGTATGCGTGTGTGTGTGAGAGTGTCCAGATATATATATATGTGTGTGTGTGTATTTGTAAATGGGAAGGAGAATGAGGAAGGAGAATAGGAAATAGGAAGGAGAATGAGGAAGGAGAATAGAAAATAGGAAGGAGAATGAGAAGAATGGGAAGGAGAATGAGGAAGGAGAATAGAAAATAGGAAGGAGAATGAGAAGAATGGGAAGAAGAATGAGGAAGGAGAATAGGAAATGGGAAGGAGAATGAGGAAGGAGAATAGGAAATAGGAAGGAGAATGAGGAAGGAGAATAGAAAATAGGAAGGAGAATGAGAAGAATGGGAAGGAGAATGAGGAAGGAGAATAGAAAATAGGAAGGAGAATGAGAAGAATGGGAAGGAGAATGAGGAAGGAGAATAGGAAATAGGAAGGAGAATAGGAAGGAGAATGGGAAGGAGAATGAGGAAGGAGAATAGGAAATAGGAAGGAGAATGAGAAGAATGGGAAGGAGAATGAGGAAGGAGAATAGGAAATAGGAAGGAGAATAGGAAGGAGAATGGGAAGGAGAATGGGAAGGAGAATGAGGAAGGAGAATAGGAAATAGGAAGGAGAATGAGGAAGGAGAATAGGAAGGAGAATGGGAAGGAGAATGAGGAGGAGAATAGGAGTTTGAGAATGAATCAGAGTTCGGGTAGTCGGATTGACTTGAAACTTGGGTGGCATGTTGGGTACACCCCACAAATGTCATATTTGAGCCGATTTTGGCTCGGTTGACCCAGAGTTGACTTTTTACCCAAAAGTCAACCGTAAGTCAACACTTTGTCTAGATTTCACCAAATCCAAACTAGAGTTGACCAGTTGACCAAAAGTCAACTGTTGGTCAACATTTGACCAGTTTGACCTAGGGTTGACCATAGTTGACCTAGGGTTGACCAGAGTTGACCAGTTGACCAAAAGTCAACTGTAGGCCAACTCTTGATCCCGTTTAACTTCTTCGACTTGTTTTGACCCGTGATGCCTGGTATGACCTAGGATTGACTTGGTTAGGCTTAGATTGACTTGATATAACTTGATTTGACCTAGATTGACTTGACAGGACTTAGTGTGACTCAGTGAGACCTAGTTTGACTTGGATTGACTTTTTGTGACCGTGTTTGACCTTAGTTGTCCTAGTGTGACCTAGTTTAGCTTGGTGTAACTTAGTTTGACCTAGTTTTGACTTAGACTTGCATATCATGATTAGATTAGCTTTTCTTTCATTATTAAACCATGTTTTGACTTGTAGTATCTCATCTTTAGGTCTGTGATTACTCTGAGTGTCTGTTCACCTTATCAGCTCAGGACCACAGGCGAGTACATTCTCTGATCTTTTCATGCTTGTTAGGATTTATATTCTTGCTCTAGAATACCTTACATGATGCTGTCACGTCATTATCACGGATTGGTACTATATGGATCTTGTCATGCGATGTTATCCCCCTCGGGGTGCATCAGATACAGTTGTCATGTGCTTTTCACGAACATCTTGTATTTCATGTACACCGCTTTCATGTATACTCTTGTGCAATCTTGTACTCTCATGATCACGTGAGCAAACATGATAAAAACCTCTTGTGCAAGGTAACGTAACTTGACTGGATCCTTGTGTATTGATTGGGGAGGGTGAGTAGGAAATGGTTATGTGATCAAAATCCCATCTTGTACAAATTCTTGTGAAATCTTGTGAAATCTTGTATATGTCCTAAGCCCGTTTATATAACCATATCATGCTCTAAATCACATGTTTCCTACAGTTCTTACTTATCATATATATAGATATTTCCAGTTATCAAATCTCTCTCATTTTTACATATATTCTTTACAGTCCATGTATCTTACTCTATGCATGCTTTACATTTCCCAACATGATATGAACTGCGTGAGATGTATTGTACTCGTTCCGCTCCTGACTGGATATGTTATGAAAATATTACAGATGATGATGGTGACTGTCCTACCTTCTATGGGACACATGAGGGTGACCTTCAGGAGCCTGAGGAGCATCTAGCTCAGTAGAGGGTGCCTAGTCTAGTCTAGTCTAGTGTTTACAGTTTTTATTTTGTATCGGATTGTTCCGATTGTTAGTTGTGTATAGCTCGGACTTGTGTGGATCTTGAACTTATTTCCTGCTTCATCTATCATATTTTCTCTCGTGCTATCTATCCTAGTTTGTTTATGTGATTGAGACAGTATTGCTATGTCACCTCCATTCGGAGTGTATATACTGTACAGGTACCTTTATCTGTTTAGTGTAGTTTTGTAGACAACCTAGACAGCGTTCTACCGCCGATGCTGCGGCGTAGGCTGGACGTAACCACTTCTCGTGCCCCTAATCAGGGTGCGGGTCGTGACATCAACCCTCAAGCTAAAATATATAACTTAACTAAATATCTAGATATTTCAAACTTAGCCATAAAGTTAACATCTTCTAACTTAGCCTCTATGTTAATGACTAACCCTTAGATTAGGTCAAAACTAGGTTAAGGGCTAACATGACACTTAGCAATTAATTAAATAATAAAAAATCAAATCAAATCAAATAATTCACAAATGACCAAAATACCCTCAAGGCTAAAAAGTGGTAGTGACACACAGTCAGTTATATATTTTATATAATACTTTCAGTCATATGTCGTGTCGGACTGCGGCACAGTCAGTTATAAATTTTCTTTTACAAGTATATGATACTGTTGTTCATGTTATAAGTTTAAGACACTTTCATCCGCCCGCAGACTTGTTGGGAAATAGATGTATACTCGTACCCCTGGACATCCGGGTATCTGTAGTTAGATAGTTGCAAAGATCCTCAACTTGCATACTCATAATTAGGATTATGATAAACCTAGCTAGTTAATGATACAGAGTCATAGGCAATGATTGGTCGTGCACTTTTGATTATTTGTTACTGTATATGCTCTTTGTGTCATTGAGTGGCCAAAGGCTAAGTTCTGCTCGAAAAAAAATTGCAACCACGGTCCTTGTTTGGTTTAAGGGTTGTGGCTCCGATTTCGAGTAGTTCCTAAGTCCCTTATTGCTCATCGGCTTATTCTGTTCCATAGTTATATTGTTCAGTATTTCCATTCAGTCATTTGTATTCTCGAGATATGTGCATTGGTACCGCACTAGTCTCGACCCACATTTATTTTCTGTCATTATGTTGTTGTTGTGTTGTTGGACTTTGTCGTTCACCTCGAGCCTTCCTTGTGGTACTTGCTATTTGGGGTCTGACCCTACTGGTTTTGTATGGCCAGGTTCTATAGTTCATCTCGAGGATCTACCATCTTTTTTTCTGGATGGTTCGTACTCAGAGGATCGACACGGGTTAGCGAGTGGGTTACCTTTATCTTCCACTTTATCTTGTAGTTTTATTTTGTGGTCTACTAGCCTGGGTTTTGTTCCCTCTGTCTTGTATGGCGTGAATGTATATTATGGACAGCTGCTAGTTATACATTTACGTATTTCTTGTATATTTAGTTGATATATTTTTTTTCTTATGTCAGCTCTCATGATTATATATATGTATTTGTGTTTGGAACGCCTTACCCATCTCATATGTGATTTACTCTTTATTGATTCTTGTGTTGATTGGATTGAGATAGGATTTGTTCGACCATAGGAGTCGTCAGTGGCATGCTAGAGTCTACCCACTTATCTTCTAGACAGTCATAATCGTATATTCGGGTACTGGCGTACTCTAATATACGTAGCTGGCTTTGTTTCGCACCTGTTCTCCATTATTTTGGTTCTGGGACGTGACATCTATCGCCCCCACGGTGGACTCCAATGTCTTCTATGTACTTGTATACAAAAAAAAAATTAAGATCTTGTAGAGGCTAAAAATTAAGTTGCGCCACTCATCCAGAGGTCATGTCATCAAGCTACGCCACATCAATAGGTTGCGCCATATCAATAGGTTGCGCAACATCAGGTTGCGCCAACATCAGGTTGTGCGGTACCACATGGCAAGCATCCTCGAGAAGTTGTAACGCTTGCCATCATTATTGACAGCACGACAGTCGAAAAAAATCTATTCGAATCCCGCGCAACGGGACGCTCAAGAAGATTTTGTCAGCATGTAATTAATGCAGACAGCTAGCCCGTGCAAGTTATCGTGTAGCGCAAGAATTAATCAGTACTGCACATAAGACCCAGTCAAAAGCGCCAGTTATTGAGTTGCGCCCACGTGCAACATGGCTAGTTGGCGCCACCTGATCAACTTTTATTCAGAAGCAGGATGATGTGGCGCGCATGCCACTAATCTCGAAGAACGTGTCTACTATACTGCCTACGACCACGCTTATCTCACTCAAACGATGCCACGCGTCCACAGTAGTTGGAATAACCGCTCGTGCAAGTGAACAGAGGTGCGCAACCTGAGGCACGTGCAACCCAGAATAACTGCTAAACAGTTATTTCAAGAACTCTATAAATAGAATATCAAATCAGTCTCAAATCATCACTAATGATCATAATCTCCTGCTAAAGTGCTGTTGCATCCTCCAGAGGCTCGTGTCTTCGATATCACATCGTCCAAGGGATAAAGTGATCGTCTTCTGATCAGATTCCTATAGTTGTACTTCCCCAGAAATCAATTGTACTCTTGTACTCTTTCTTAGTTTATAGAAATCAAACTTTTGTTTTTGCAAACAAACTTTTATTTTTGCGAACAAAATGACGACTCTGCTGGGGACGACTTTCTCGTTTGACGATAAAGTGACAACTCAATGTGATACCGTGTTGATCGGCAACACGCAGAAGACTTTGGTCATTCAAGTCGACCAAACCGCTTACGAGGCAATGATCAGTGCTGGGGCACCAAGCGCACCACCGTTGCTGCTAAGAGCAAAGGGCCCACTGTGTGGACTTGCAAGTCTTCTCGGCCAACCATGGCTCCAGTGCAACTTGCGCAGTCTGTCTCTCGGCCAACCATGGCTCCTGCGTAACTTGTGCAGTCTGTCTCTCGGGCAACCATGGCTTCTACTCAACTTGTGTAGTTTGTCTCTCGGCCAACCATGGCTCCTGCACAACTTGTGCAGTCTGTCTCTCGGCCAACATGGCTCCAGTGCAACTTGCACAGACTGTCTGTCGGCCAATCGTGGCTCATGCGTAACCTGCGCAGATTGCTTCTCTGTCAACCAGAACTCCTACGTAACCTACACAGATTGCTTCTCTTCCAACCAGAACTAATGTGCAACCCGTGCCTACTACTTCTTCGGCTCTGAACAAAGGGAAACACCTTTTGGCTACTCCCTCATCTTCTCTAGTTATGAACTCGGGGAAGAACCTACCTAATGAGAGTGTTAGACAGAACAAAGGGAAGCGCCCTTTGGCCTTTCCTCAACCTGCGCATGTGGCCTTTCAATCACAAAATAAAGGGAAACGTCTTTTTGCTACTCCCCCATCTTCACTAGTCCTTGGCTCGGTAGAAAATATCTCTGGTGGCGCCTATGCGCCAGTCGGTGTGAAAACTCTTTTGGGCAGAAACTCTACTCGTCTGAACAGAGACAATCAAATCTCTACTAAAAAAAGTGAATTCTGTTCAAACTGAGATTTCTGTCACTCAGTTGCACCAGATCAAGCACATGAGAACAGGTTGCGCAACCCAAAAAGGAATTCTGCCAAATCCTAAAAATGCAACTACAGATCTTCCTACCTTGCTTATCTCAAGATCCAAGCAGGGTAAACTACTAGTATCTCAGACAGATACACAAGTAGCAGATCTATCTGACCTGCGCACCTATCTCAACAAGCGCCAGTCAACACCTATTTCAGCAAAATGCAAACAGACTGCGCCAGAAGCAGACTTCTGAAGTCAAGAACCCCTTTGCTTATGCTAACCAACTCAGCACTTCATTGTACACTCAAGGAATGGGACATCTCAAGAATATGAATCATGTTCCTAACATCATTAAAGAATATGTTCCTTCGACTTCTTCTCATCCTGATGTAATCGATCTCCGTAAAGTTCTTAAACAGAAGCGAAAGATCCCAAATCTGTCTCATCCAATGCATTCCTAAGAACATTACTGTAACCATCACCATGAGGTAGTTATCAAATGCTATTATCAATCAGCTAAACGGTCTATCTTCGACCGTCTGAATTACTCTCAGGTTCCTCAACCGATGATCAGGATGAAGATGAATTGTTGTATGCCTCTGTCAACATGACATCTCGAACCACTAGGGGTAAAAAACGCCCGAGATGTAATGCATCCCGCAATCCTAGTTAACAATACATAGATCGGATTCATGAATCCGGCGAAGGAGTATATCAATATACTAGATCAAGAAACCGAGACACAATCGGTCAAAGGAATCTTTCTTCCGACCAAGACACAATCGGTCAAAGGAATCTTCCTTCCGACTAAGAAACAATCGGTCAAAGGGATCTTCCTTCCGACCAAGAAACAATCGGTCAAAGGAATCTTCCTGATTCCAACCAAGATTACCTCAGTCAAAAGGATATCCCTATCACTTATTCTAGGGTTGGTTCCTTATATGACTTTGATGCTGATAGTAAAAGTTTTGAAAGGACCATCTTTTCCACTAGCTCATCTTTGATGGCTAGAGAAGTGACTGCTTATGTCTTCACAGAAGATCAAGATGCTTCCAGTTCTAACAGTCAAGAGCAGAGAATTGCTGCTTTGGAGGCTAGTTTGAAGAGCATGGTTGAGATTATGACAGACATGCATGCGATAATTATGACACAACATACGGTTCCACCGGTCATAAATCTAATTCTGACCCAAGAGCCTGTAACAATATCAGCTCCCGTCAATATTAGTCTGGGGGTTACAGTCTCCTCACACCGCTTCAATACCTGCACAGGCTATTCCAAGTCAATCTGGTGCTGGGGGTGGTACCTATCATGCAGTACCCCCTCCTAATATATCAAATCAATCCACTACTCCACAATCATCGGGAGATACCAATGAGGCCGTAAAACTTTTATGTACTCAATTTGAGGCTTTCAAACAGAAAGATGGCTTGCAGAAGCTTAGGATCAAGCAGCCTTATCCCATAGAATAGAAGGAAGTCCAATTTCCTTCCAAATACAAACCCCCTACTATTATGATGTTTGATGGCAGCACATCTCCAAGTCAGTACCTCAATCACTTTGAGGTAATGACTGATCAACTCCAGCCAAATGATGCTCTACTCACTAGGGTGTTCGTCGGATGTTTAGCAGGTACAGCTTACGACTGGTACCGTAGTTTGCCAGATGGTTGTATAACCACTTTCTCTGGATTCAAACAAATATTCCTGGAATGATTTTATGAGGGGACAAACGACATGACTATGTCTGCTCTCATTAAAATTAAACACCGACACAATGAAACAACTGAACGGTTCATAGAACGATTCTACCGTGAGGCACTCAAAATTCCTCTTAGAACTTTAGATGCTTTGACTATAGACACTTGCAAGTCAAACATATTGCCTATAATCAACATATAGACCGGATCAACACAGTCCCAGGATTGACCTTCATTCATAGTGAATGCTAAAGCGGCGGAAGAAAGTGCTGACAAGTTCAAACAATTAGGTATTTAGGTGCCTAATCTTGATAAAGATGAACATGCTACACTAAATAACGGTGGCTATCAGAACAACCGCAAGGGTAAAGAGACTTTGGCTATCAATGTCAAAGGCAAAAAAACTCTAGCCGTGAACATAGGTCAATCAACACCTACTCCAACAGCACCACCACAGAGGGCACCACGTCCGAAAAAAGAATACTCTTTTGATGAAGATGATGTCATGAGTATCTTTGATTGTCCGATCAAGAGCAATAAACTTTAACTGCCAGAGGCAAAATGACCAGATGAAGTAGGTAAAACTGACCACCCCAAATATTGTGTTTACCACAGATTTATCGGACATCCGACTCGAGCATGCTATGTGCCTAAAGGCAAGATTCAGAAGATGGTTAATTCTGGTACAATTACCCTCCAATAAGATGAAAAGACTGTAACTGCTAAAGTCATCTCTTTACAGTTTAGCAATTTTCCTGCTCAACTTGTGCAGGACGGCGTCATTTCTATCCCAAGAACTACTTTGGAGATTGTTAATCTCCCACCTGCAGGAACTGATGGTCTTGTTCCTCTGTCTACTGATAAAGGAGAGATCATGTGGATTCATCCTGACTTAGTGGCTGATTTTAAAGCACCTACTTTAAAGTCCAAGAAAGCAACCAAATATAAGTCATGTCGCATGACTTCGTTGGGAGAAAATTGTCCTCCACCTTTAACTGCCACTTTCACTTCGGCTGCAGATCCTTCTTCTTTCTTCCATTTTGAGACAGCATTGTCAAAACGAGAAGCCAAATATCAACCAACTTTCCATCTGTATAGTCCACAGTCTTGTGAACTAATAACAAAGATGGGATATGATCTACAAAAGGCTCCTAGCCTGAATCATAGAAAAGGATCTCTTGTACCTCTTTCTCTATGCCTTTCACATAACCAATCTCGGGTTGGTTTGGGTTACTGGACAAACTCTTCATCTTGTTAAAAGAAACCTTACAGAAGCAAGATCCAGGCAAAGAGTTGCAATATAGTTTCCTTCAAACCTGTATCTAAAGAAGAGGCCTTAACTGGTATCAGGTTTGAAAGAATTTACCTGAGAGACTATTCAGAAGGTCAGGAGAACCCTGCCCTAGCTCCAGAGGCTCCTCCAGTATCATCTTCTCCTGCTGTCAATGTTTTATCGGTTTTATCACCTCCAGTGGAACCAACTCCTCCTAAACCAATGACAGCTGACACTTGTCTAGCACTCCTCAAGAAACCAGAGGAGGAGCATGTAACTTGCTTTTATTGTCATAGTATGATGGAGCTGATGCCCAATATTGTAATGCCCCAATCCAGAATCACCCGAATCATCGTCCTCGCAGGGGGCGTGATGCCGCATGAGCTTGAAGTTACGCTCGTACAAGGCAAGATGACAAGTTCTTAAATGGTTATCTTTGAATTGATATTAGCAACGAAAGGAAAACAGAGTATACGAAACCATTCTCTTTATTGATATTCGAACGGAGATTACAAAGGCTTTCGATAGCCCAATAATATATGCCAGATTAGCTACAACACTCAGGTTCTTTCTTGCCTACAAAGGATTTTATAGTTCCATACATCATGCCTTCTATATCTCGGCCGCATCAATCATGTTGCAAGTCCGAGCGTCAATGCGATCGCACGCTTCAATACGCTTCGATATTCCAAGCCTCAATGCGTTCAAGCAAAGCTCTACCGCGAGCAGACCAATCCCTGAACTTGCTAGCAAACTAGTGGGGGATTAGTACTTTCGTCCTCGCCGTACTGATCAAAAACCTAATTAACAAACCGACATTTAGTATTGTATTGACTCATGTAAACATACAATTTATTTTTCTTTCTATGTTCTCCTTAGGATGAGTTCATGGCATATTTGAAGACTATAAAGCATGTTATCATGGCAAGCATGTTATTCAATTCGCATAAGTAAACGGACAAGCAATCTCGTATTGTTTAGTAACTTCTTACCAATATCGACGCACTCGCCCTTGCACCGACGCAAGGGGAATACGCCTATCAGCTTTCCCTGTCATGTTATAAGTGCCCTCTATTCAGGATCTATATGTGCACGATATATGTATACCTTGCACTTTCAACCCATCGTCCTAAACTATATGAAGGTCACTAGCTTTTCGGGCTAGAATGGACTTATATTTATCAAATCGAATATGTAAGATGATGATCACTCTGTTGTGGTTGTTAATCCAAACAATCAGAGGACCCCCAAAATACTCGAGTAAGTGGCTTATCATATTCACTAGAAGGTCGCTACCCGTCTAAATAAAGTGCACCAACAATACTGATTTTACCCGCAGTTCCTCCTAGGCCGAACGATCCCAACGCCCTGGTGATCAACGTTCGAGGGAAGATAACACCCGTGCACGGGCAATACGTCTTTAAGTCCATTTGACCATGCAACGCATCTTATCTTTCATACAACCAAGCAAGTTTGTCTATATCTATTTCAATTGGCACAACGCCCCAATGTTCTCAATGAATGCCCCGAAGGCCACGAACATTTCGAAGGCACCATGCCACATCGACAGTTATGCCACATCCGAGCCACAACTGTTCTCCTCGTCGTAATGACACTATCTTTTGTAAGTATCGTACAGCTGCGCACATTCGTTGTCTTTCCTTGCATCGTGCATTCAATGCACGCCTCGAAGCCGTGTTTCCATATTCTATGCCTCAGTATTCAACGTGTTGTAATTATGTTCCATCCTTCCGACCCGTGCAACTGAGGCACGCTTTGATAAGGTATTCAATATTCTATCGCTCGTGCACCAAGGCACTCGTGCCGATATAGTCTTTCAATGTTCTAGCATGCTAACTCGTACGTGAGGGCACGAAATGACTTATGTACTGGGGCACTCGTCGATACAGTTATCCCATGTTCTTATGGCTTGCGCACTGAGGCGCTCGCCTTTGCGATATTCAATGTTCCATAGCGACTCGTACATTTGCTGTACGATTCATTTCAATTGTTTTATCTAGTGTTCGACACGCACTATGTTTATCTCTCTATCGAGCCACGCCTGTTGCATTGATAGGTTAACTCAGCATACAATGATATATATTTTACTTAGGCATGAAGGAGTAGGAAAGAGAGTCAATGTCCCCCCACCTTGAGTTGATACGCCTTATCGTTTTGCCAAGCCGATGCGGCTCGATTTCATAACTTCGTTGCACGGCCAACTCTCCTAACTTAGCCATTCGAGCACTTTGTGCTTCATTGAATTTTACGTCCAATTTGGCTTACCGTGCCCAAGTCTCAGCCCGTTGCGAGGCAGAGATTTGGTTTCGCGGACCCCTTACTGAATAAGGCATAATGCCGACCTCTAATATTTCAGCGTAAACGTATAGCCTGCACATGAAACCAACTAAAATCAATACTTGCATCGATTCGGACTTGTCCCTTGGTCGATTTGATTTCTTAGAATCTTCGAGCTGATTCAACGCACTTATCCTTCGGGACAATGCGGCGCTTTGCATCGATTCAACTTGATGCATTCTTTGGGACAAGGTAACTCTTCGTATCGACTTAGTTTGATGTATTGCTCAGGACAACATAACTCTTGTATCGATTCGCATCGATACGAAATTGGGTCAACGCAACTCTTCAAGTCAACGACTCAGCATAATGCACCGTACGGAGCGGGACATTACAAACATCACCTTTACACAAGATGATATGCTGCTGGAAGATAATCGTCATGACCGACCCCTCTACTTCACAGGATATGTCGATACCATGAAGGTTGATCACATCTTGTTCGACCCTGGGTCTGTGCTCAGCATCATGCCAAAGACTTTACTAGATGCATTAAAGATTCCTGTACATAATCTTTCAACAACCATCACGACAATCTTGGGATTTAATTCTGGAAAAAATGAACCTAGATCCGCCTGAAAGTTCAAATAGGCAATCTTCGTACAAAGGTTACTTTCTATGTGATCGATAATCATGGCTCTTATAATGCCTTGCTGGGTAGACCCTTTCTGCATGAGCATAACATTGTACCATCCACTCTACACCAATGCTTCAAATATGTAGACGTCAATGGAGAAGTCCAGAAGAAAGTAGCTGACCTAAATCCTTTCCGAGGCATTGAAGCATATTGTACTGATTCTCGGATGTACAAGAAAGAGTTCATGAAGGTTTTATTAGCGATGGATAGTGAGGAAGATCATAAAGATACTTCAAAAGATGTTCTCATAATCCCCGTTAAAGGATGTACTACTCGTCCCTCTTCTTCTCAAGTGTTGACTATCCATCTTTCCTCTCATAACAAACAGCCTCCTGCTGTAGAATGGGAACAAAGGAAGCTCACCTCTTCTGAGCCTCTTGTTATCAACCTTCGTCGTAACAAACCTCCTCCTTCTCCTCCTCTGGTTATCAACCTTACTAAGCCTTCTGTTAAGGCCAAGAATCCTCCTTCTCCTCCTCTGGTTATCAACCTTACTAAGCCTTCTGTTAGGGCTAAAAATCCTGCTGTAAATGATGATGTACAAATCAATAAAGTAGCATCTCCTTTACAGTATACTGATATTTTTTATTATACTCGATGTTATTTAGAAATGTTAGATAACTTTGAACCACTTACCATAGGAGCAGTTCAACCTCTCCAAGACAAAGTATTGCTCGAACCAATGCAGGACTCCTTCTTCTTAGTTCCTTCCAGGAAGAAAGATGAACTTCCTATACTTTTTAGTAAAGGAACAGAACAGAAGATCACGCCCGATAGTGAAAAAAAATCACGATAACGGAAGACTTCAACTACGTCGTTATAGCCAACAATCAAAAGATATCATTCAAAAGATGGGCTATAATTTTAAAGTTGGTCTCAATGGTGGTAAAGGAAGGCGAACTCCTATTCTTATTCCTGTTCCAAAAGGAAAGTCACAACAATATTACAGCAAAAAGAAACGGGGATTGGGTTATACCTGGCCAATTCCGACTCCAGAAGCCTCCGAATCCGATGAAGAAGAACGATCTAACTCTTCTGATTCTGTTTTTTGGGATTCAGATACCAGTGTAGGGTACATCCATCGAGTGACTCTATCTTTCAATATGGTAACTTTCGAGTTCTCAGAATACGATGAAAACTTTGTCGAAGCCTCTGAATCTGATCCTTGGGCACAAAGGATGGATACTCAATAGGAGCTTCGCTTCAAGCAACGTGAGCTACCTACCAAAGATCAGTTGGTTCAAGTCGATGTTGGAAATGAAACCTCCCCAAAACCAATATTCGTCAGCAAAAGCCTCCCTGAAACGGATAAACAAGAACTGATTCAACTTATTAGGGAATACATTGATGTATTCGCTTGGAGCTATAAAGACATGCTGGGATTAGATCTCCATATTGCTACTTATAAACTCAACATTCTGCCGAATGCAAGGCCAGTCAAGCAACAACAGCATCGATTTCTATATGACATGATGGACGCCATAGAAGCTGAAGTCAAGAAGCTTATCGCATGTGGCTTCATCAGAGAAGAACAACATCCGGACTAGGCGAATAATGTTGTCCTAATTTTGAAGAAAACAGGGAAGGTCCGAGTCTGTATTGACTTTAGAGACCTTAATAAAGCTTGTCCCAAGGACGAATTTTCTCTTCCGATCACTGATGTCATGATCGACAATACTTGCGAATTTAAACGAATGTCTTTTATGGTTGGATTCTCAGGATATAATCAAATCAAGATGCATCCAGAAGATGAAAAACATACATCTTTTCGTACTCCTCTTGGAGTCTATTGCTACATTGTCATACCGTTTGGTCTCAAAATGCTGGTGCAACTTATCAGCGGGCCATGAGTACTATCTTCCGTGATCATTTGTGAAAGACAGTTGAATGCTATGTAGATGATATTGATGTCAAAAGTCGTATAAAGGAAGATTACATTCAAGACTTGAGAACTATATTCGATCTAATGCACCAGCATCAACTCAAGATGAATCCCACCAAGTCATTCCTGGGTGTCTCTAGTGGCAAATTTCTTGGATTCGTTATTACCTCTAAAGTTATACACGTTGACCCTGAGAAATCAAAGACATTCAAGAGATGCGTCCTCCACGCAACCTAAAAGAGCTACGAGGATTCCATAGACGGCTTGCGTACATCAGAAGATCATCTCAAATCTCTCTGGACGCTGTAGATCGTTCACTCAACTTATGAAGAAAGGTGTTTTTTATTTGGACTGAAGAATGTCAGCAAGCATTTGAAGACATAATGCGGTACTTGATGAACCCTCCAGTTCTAGTACCTCCAATCTCAGGAATACCCTTCCTGATGTATGTTCGAGCAATGGACCATACATTAGGTGCTTTATTAGCTTAGAAGAATAAAGAAGGTCATAAACAAGCTATCTATTATCTTAGCCGTACAATGATCGGAGCTGAACATCGATACACTCCAGTGGAAAAAAGAATGTCTAGCTTTGATGTTTTCTTTCAAAAGACGAGACATTATATTATCAGCTAAACTATTCATGTTATTTCTAGAGTTAACCCTCTCCGGATCTTGATGAAGAAGCCCAGTACACTCAATTCTTGGCTTTCTATATGGGCCATATTATTAGCACAATATGATATGGTTTATATTCCTCAAAAGTCTATTAAGGGTCAAGCTCTTGCTGACTTCCTGGTAGCTTATCCAATTCCCGAAACATCTAAACTCTATGACGAGATTCCAGATGACACTTTGGAATCCAACATGATTTCAGAAGAAATTTTTACCTGGCGTCTATTCTTTGATGGTGCATCCAGAATAGGACCAAAGGGTGCCATTGTCGTTGGAGTTGGAATCGTCCTCGTATTACCAGAAGGATTAGCTATTCAAAGAGCTCATTCTTTAGGCGAGTCGTGTTCCAATAATGTGGCTGAATATAACGCTCTGCTCATTGGTCTCTAATTAGCTAAATAATTAAATATTGAATATCTTGAAGTATATGGAGATTCTAAACTAATTGTCAATCATATTAGAGGCACGTATGAAGTTCGACACCAGGATCTTGTCCCATATCATGAAGCAGCAGTTAGGCTAGCTACATTGTTCAAACTTTATTGAACATGTATATCGAGCATGCAATACGGAGGTTGATGCATTGGCTAATATGGCAGTCGTATTAGTAATCCCAGTGAAGAGGCAATAGATGATTGTCGTCACTAATAGAGAGTTATTTTAAGAATAATTCAAATATTGAGTTCAGCATTCAACTGAAATCAATGTCATTAGTGAAGATTGGAGAACTCCTTTCATTGATTTCGTGGTACATGATATTTTACCTGAAGATTTTAAAGAAGCTACAATAATCCGTAGTTGATCACTCCGATTTTATTATAATCATACTTCTAAGACCCTTTATCGAAGAACATTTGATAGTCTACTTTTACGTTGTCTTGCTGGAGATGAAACAAAACAAATACTACGGGAAGACCATAATGAGGTATGTGGTGCACATCAGCCTGGTCCTAAGTTAGAAGATCGTATCCGGTGTATGGGCTATTATTGGCCCACTATGGTATCAGATGCCATTGAATATGCAAGGAAATGTCGAGCCTGTCAAATTCATGCAGACTTCATCCATCAACCGTCAAAGTTCCTTCATCCGACTGCCGCATCATGGTCCTTTGAAGCTTGGGGTATGGATGTCACTGGTCCTATCAATCCACCATCATCTAGAGGACATCGGTTTATACTAGCTATAACTGATTACTTCTCGAAATGGGCGAAAGCCATACCTTTATCTGAAGTCAAGACTAGCAGCATCATCAACTTCATCAAACATCATGTGATATACAAATTCGACATTCCTCGACGAATCATTCATGATAATGGACCACAATTCATCAGTTAAAAGTTTACTCAGTTTTATGATGATAACAGAATCAACAATGTTGCTTCTACGGCCTACAATCCTGCAGCGAACGGTTTGGCTGAAGCATTCAACAAAACTATCATCAAGCTTCTCAAGAAATTCGTTTCTACCAATAAAAGAAATTGGAGCAAAAAGCTTGGAGAATGTCTATGGGCTTATCGCACTACTATACGTACTCCAACCGGTTGCACACCTTTCTCCTTCGTGTATGGATGCGAAGCTGTTCTACTGTTGGAAATTCAAATGCCCTCCTTAAGGATTGTAATTGCCAATGAACTCACAACAGAAAACAATAATCATCTTCGACTTCAGGAGCTTGAAGCGTTAGACGAGAAACACCTCCTAGCTCAATAGCATATTGAGTTATACCAAGCCCGTATATCAAAAGCCGTCAACCGTAAAGTTAAAGTATGAGCATTTCAGAAAGAAGAACTTGTTCTAACTGTCAAACGTCCTATGACTATGACATACATGAGCAAGGGCAAGTTTGAAGCAAAGTGGGAAGGTCCCTACGTTGTAAGAAAAGTTTTCTCAAACGGAGCTTATCAACTGACTGGTATGGATGGCCGAGTCGCCATGATGCCTATCAATGGCAAATTTCTCAAGAAATACTATGTATAAAGACAAAGAGATATAAAAAAAAATAGAATGTAAATAAAATTCTTTTTATTGCATAGTTCAAATAGAAGGAAATACATAAAATCAACGAGAACCAAAGCCCTCTTGATCGAAGACATATTTCACAAGAAGTTCGAATATATTATTGTTGGATGACATCAACAATTCATATGCAGCTTTCCTCAGAGCTTCTTCTTCAGCAGTACTTCCAGGCTCTACCAGTTTGGCAAGAATATCATGTTTTGGTTCAGGAACAGTCGAGCCCTCTCCTACTTTCTGCTGAATAGGCGGCAGAGACTCGTCGGAACGAGTATTGATAGCAGCTTCGATCTTCGGGATGACCTCAACCTCCTTGGGCACATCTTCGTAAGACATTTGTAATAAAGGAATAAGTGTTGATAACATCCTCAAAAAGGTCTCGCACTATTTATAGACAAAAATGCCAAACAGTCTGTCTCAGGAACTGAAATGACCTTTCCTCGAAAAGGCATGTCCGTTCATTTATCTCTATTCATCTCATGAATAGATCTTCATTTATTGTCTGTCTTGGGAACCAAAATGACCTTTCCTCGAAAGGCATGATCATTCATTCATCAACCTTTTCGTTTCTATTTATTTCACGAATAGGCCTATATTTATTTACGTTTATTTACTTTCTCGTAAATAAAGCCACAGATAATAAATACTCAAAATCTCCAGTGGAGTCCATCCGAATCATCAATTCTATCTTTTGAAACCCAGCTATTTTAAAAGATATCTTATCTTTATGATAAATTTGTATTATTATAGATATCGTCTTTTTAGACATGATATCATGTCTTTAAGTCCTAGCCGATTTAAAGATCATCAATAAACGAGTTCACGTCCACATTACCTCTGAATTCTATTTTCTATATCAATAGATTCACGTCTACATTGCTTCTGAATTCTATCATCTATATTAGTGACTTATTACGTCTACTTACCTCTGATAAAGTCGTCTTTTGAAATGACAATGTTCTGAGAATTATATCTTGTCACGTCCATATTACCTCTGAACAAATATAATTAGTATTATTATTTTTTTAGGAGATATGTCATGTCCGGTACCTCTGAACATATTTTCTTATCCTTATCTATTACTTATATTTACTATAGGTATATAATAAGTAATAGAACCACACAAAAAAAAAGCATAATTTTTTATTACAATAATGTTTAAAATGTCAAAAAAAATATTATTTGAAAGACAAGAAGACAAACGCTCCTATAGATTGCATCATTGGGGAGGCTGAGTGCTGAGATCAATGATCAATCTTTTCAAATTCTCAGTCCTCTCTACTCTGGAGTCGAGTATCCTTTGTCTAGCAAGAGCTCTCCCGGACTCTGGATCAAAAGGCTGCAGCGACTCTGCTCTGCGTTCCAGTTCTGCACCTTCAACTTTGATAAGTGCATCCCGTTGCCTCCTCAAGTCATCTAATTGACTTGCAGTAATCTGATGCATCTCCAGTACCTCTTCTTCGCGTCGTCGAGCTACTTTAACTGCTTCTTGGAGCTGAGCCATTTTAATTTCCAGTTCCCGGAGACGAACTTGATATTCAGCAGCTTTTTTTTCTTTTTCTGCAGCTTCAGTCTTATAACACTCAACAGAAGAAGTTGTCTCGACAATGCAAGATTCTAACTCTGCAGAACGTTGTGAGAAAGCTACCACAAAAGCTTCAAACTCTGCTTTTCGTATTGCAGCCTCACGAGCCATCACCTCGCATTCAGTATCTACAAGTTTCTGGATGT
Organism: Iris pallida; assembly: GCA_029216955.1. Lineage (NCBI taxonomy): Eukaryota > Viridiplantae > Streptophyta > Magnoliopsida > Asparagales > Iridaceae > Iris > Iris pallida. The sequence goes on from JANAVB010003200.1 coordinate 12,587,405, forward strand.
TTCCTCTTTTTAGATCTTTATAAGATTTGATTGATTCCTCAAGCTCATTCAAAATATGATCTAAGTAGTTGACTCTATCCATATCACCAATTTGGCGGATGGCTCCAATGATGAAGGAGGAAGGGCCCCTTACTGTCTCATAAGGTTGGTCCTTTTCCATGACCATTTGGATTAGAGGCTTCAGGGAAGTGAAGAAAGCATTAGTATAAGCTTCGAAAACAGCTCTGTTCATCATTGAGAACCCCGGGGTAGCTACTTCTATTGGAATTCTTATTTCTGCAGTAACTGAAGGAATTACAGCTTGAACACCAGGAGACCCAAGTACTGGCATCATAGAAGATCTTTCCTCTCTAGTTTGGGTCTCCATATCCAGGGGAGCCATAGTCGAGCTAAAACTGAATGTGGTCGACGCAGTTTTTGCAAGTGTCCCTATAGGACCCATTGTAATCAAGATACACAGTCATTACATATAAATTTCAAGAATTAAGGTAAATAAAAAATCAAAATTTTACCTGATTCTGGCAATATATATGGAATTTCCTGGGACATATCCAGTAGTTGATCTTCTGGCCCACCACGCTTCAAATTGGTTAAGAATCGATTGTATTGTGAGTAAAGCCAATCGGGAAGCCTGCCCAAAGATTAGTAGATCGTCAGCAAATAAAAGGTGGGAGATTGAGGGTGTATACCGATTAATACGAATTCCTTTGAGTAGGTTGTTCGTTCATAGTTGTAGAATAGGCGAGAGAGGTTATCCGAGCCTAGGATGAAGATTTAAGATGACAATGGACAACCCTGTCGAACTCCTCGCCTGGGATAGAATAGTCCTTATGGAGAGCCATTGAGGAGAACAGAGAACGATGAAGATGTGATGCACGCCATAATCAGCTCATTTGTGCGACCGACAATCCCGACCCCCTGTAGAGTTGTCTTGATAAATCCCCAATCGAGCCTATCGTACGTCTTTGCGATGTCTATTTTTAGGACAACGAAGTTTTTTGGACTGGGAAACGACTTCATGGCATGGAATATTTCCTGAGCGACGATGATGTTATCCAATATGTGCTTGCCTCGAATTCGATTTTAAAGATATTATCTTTGACAACATGGGTTCTATCCAACAGTAAGGCCTCGTTTGGTTCGCGGAATGGAAGGGAAAGGAAATCAATTCCTTGTCATTTCCTTTCTTTGGAAAATTTTATTTTCCATTGATTTTCCTTTCTGATGTTTGGAAATGCCAAAGAATTTGGAAAGGAGAGTGATTACTTCAATGTGTAAAAGTGATTCCTTGCTTGGATGGATGGAATCACTTTCCCTCCTAATTTTTCTTCCATTGGAAATCACTTTCCTTTCCTCCTCAATTCCTTTGGCACCCAAAGATAGGAAAGTAATCACTTTCCTTTTCCAACCCGGAGATTCCGCGAACCAAACGAGGCCTAATAGTGAGCATTATTCGATTTTAGACCGAAAACTGAACCGAACCGAATCGAATAAAAATTCGGTTCGGTTTTGAAAAAAAATCGGTTAATTTTCGGTTTTGAAAAATACTAAAATTTCTTATTGGGTTCCGATTTTTTTTTTGTTTCGATTTTGATCCAAAACCGAGTAAGACTTTTACAATTATGTAAATTATCCACAATTTCATGCATATTTTTATAATTAAAATGTGTATATTTTTGTATATTTTGAAAACAACAATTTTATGTATATGTTTTCAAGTCCAACTTTGATAATTTAATAACTAGTCCAATTTGGACACAACTTTAAATACAACAATGTGTGTATCATTTTTAATATATACCTAACTATGATCCCAACTTTGGACCCGATCCATTAACCAATATAAATAGTCTAACCGAATAAACCGGATTGTTTATTCGGTTCAATTTCGATTTTGGATTTTTAGAATTTCTGTTTATTCAGTTTCGACCATTTCAGTTCGGTTAAAAATCGAATAAATTGAACGTCCACCCTTATCCCACAGGACAGTATTATATATAGCAAATTTTACATTTAAATTTTTTTCAACAAATTTTTTTTTAATGCGCGTGTGTACCTTGGTTAGAGCATCTCCAACCCTATTGTCTTGTTAAGTGTTGTGAGTCTTAGGTGGCTCCTATGTGGCATGAGCCACAAGACAATGTCTTGTTTATGTGGCAAAATTATATCTCAAAAGACAATGAGATAGAAAAACTCTCTCCAATGCAAAAGTATTGAGGAGACAATAAAAAATATTTTTTCCAACTTCCAATGCAACTTTTAAGACAACTACTTATCTTCTTTCTTTATTCTAATATTTTTGTATTCATAATTGATGACATGGAAGAGAAGACATTGTCAAGTGCATTGTCTAGAACAAGACAATCAACTTCACAATGTCTTCTTTAATTTTTGCCACATAAACTTCACAATTGACTTGACAATTGCATTGAAGAAGAACTTTTGAATAAAATTTTGTCATTACTATGTGGCAACAACTTTTTTCTAAAGTCACAATAGGGTTGGAGATGCTCTTAGACCATCTCCAATGGGGGTTTCTATCTTCCCTATTTCTATGGAAGAAATCCATTTTAGAAAAAACTTCTTCCAATGGTGATTTCTATCACCATTTCTATCCTAGGTGGCAATGATGTAGGATAGAAACTTTCTAGGAGGGTTTCTACATGTAGAAACTCTCATAGAAATTCTTCTATCTCTCATGACAATTATTATTGGGCCCCACACCATTAAATTGGTCCTTTTACTATGTGACACATAGGATAGAAATGGAGAACCATTGGAGACCATTTTTGTATATCTACAATTTCTATGTAGAAACTCTTCCAACTAGGATAGAAATCTCCTTAAAGTACAATGTCAAGTAGGATAAGAACTCAATTTTAGAAATCACCATTGGAGATGGTCTTATAGTAACTACTCCATCAATATTCAAAGGAGACATAAACACATCAAATCCTCCTACCTATCAAATCCTTTGCCGTTGCAAGAAGAAACCTAACTTGGTCTTCCAAATTTATTAGTCTTCTCTCCACCCATTTTCCAAAGTTTCCTACTCCAAACATTCAATCATCGCTATGACTTGGACCTGTCACCATCCAATATGTTTCCGTTCCATTCAAACCTCCCTTTCCTCACTCGTTTCCGGGGCTGACCGTGTCTTCACTAGGGATCTTTACACACAAGCCATCCATAATTTTCCAAATTGAAAAGATTTATTATAAAACTTTTGACTCATTTGCAACTTAAATTTCTCCACTTTTTACAATGCGACTTGAAGACGGCTCAGAAATAAGCATCTTATGTATATCAATGTATCATCCATCATTTATTTTATTAAAAAAAATATGGATAAAAAAAATTAACTTCCTCTCCTTTTGTACACACAAATATATATATTAAAAATTAAATTTAAAAATATATAAAAACTAAATTTAAAATTTAATTTAAAATGACATTTTTTAAAAAAATTAAAATTGTTTAACAAATCTAAATTTAAATATATTTAAATTATTTAAACTATTTTAACTATGCCATAAAAAAAATTATTTTACGTGCAACGCACGTGAATTTACTAATTAAAGATAATAGCGTTTAGAACCTTGATTTTATACCACTTATGGGACGTTTAGTACACTAATTTTTTTTCAAAAAAATTTAGAATGGAAAACTCATTTCCATGTTTGGTGTTTGTTTACTTTATAAAAAATTTGTTCTCGAAGATTGCGCATACTCGGTAAACAATTTATCCACATGACATGGAGATCTTATCCCTTAGGAATAGATGGGTATTATTTTTTGTACAGACCAACAAAATTATTTTTTAAATATATTTTTTCATTTTTTATCCTAAATTTTTAAAAGTTTTTTAAAAAGTTTTTTAATCTTTTTTATTTTTTGTTTTCAGTTTCTTTTATCTTTTCATTTTTAAAAAATGTTTTTTATCATTTTTTATCTTTTTCATTTTTTAAGTATGATTTTTTGTTTTATTTTCATTTTTTAAAGCATTTTTTGTTTTTTGGGTTTTTTTTCCAGTTTTTATCTCTCTCTTTTTCCATTTTTAATATTTATCTTTTTTCCACGAATATTTATATATTCACCAAGCATGGGAATATAATTTTTCAAAAAATTTAATTACGGAGAATTTAATTTTCATGAATATAGAATTTCTGACTATATAATATTTCGTGTACCAAATGTCTTCTTAAAGTTTAAACACTAACATATTCAATTGAAATGTTTGGACGCTGAATTTTTATTTTTGTTTTCATCTGTTTTTATTATACCCTGAACATGAGTACAAGGACAACAACTAAAAAGGCTGTAAAGAAGGGTACAATGAAAAAAAAGAAAGAAGAAGGCTAATTAGCAGATCTTGGATTTTATATCATATTAGAGTTTAAGTCCTCATATATAGAAAATTTGGACTGAATTTTTATTTTTTATTTCTTTGTTCTCATTATACCTTAAACATGAGTACCAAAACATCAACCAATACGGGCTGAAAGAGAAGGTATAATAGAAACAAAAGAAAGACTAATCAGCATTTAGACCATATATTTTATATCAGATTAGATTTTAATTCCTGACATGTTTAATTGAAAATTTTGGATCCTAAATTTTTATTTTTGATTTTTTTTCATTATACCATGAACATGAATACAAGAGCAACAACCAACATAAACTTTAAAAGTGGGTATAATAAAACAAAAGGAAACCAAAAAAAAAATTTCATGATCCAAACTTTTAAATTGGACATGTTAAGGCTTAAGTTCTAAGCTAGTATAAAATTTAGGATCTAAACGCTAATTAGCCGTAAATATATTGAGCTATCATATTTTTTTTTTGGCTAATTAGCATTTAGACCCTAGATTTTATAACAGTTTAGAGTTTAAGTCTTGACATGTCAAAATGAAAAGTTTGGACCATGGGTTTTAATTTTTTTTTTTTCGTTGTACCCTTATTTACATCATGTATTTGTTGTTTCACTTGTACTCATGTTCAGGGTATAGTAGAAAAATAAAATTAAAATTAAAATCCATCATCCAAACTTTTCAATTGAACATATGTCAATGTCATGAGTTAAACTATAAGCTGGTATGAAATTCAAGGTCTAAACGTTAATTAACCCTATTTTTTCAATTGAATATATTGTATTGTTTATCACGAAATTTGAAATTTACTTGCACTAGTTGCTATATGTAAAATGTATGTGAAAAAGGGAGGACACGTCTACTTCCTTTATTTCTTGGGAACAATACTTATAAAAGTATTTTATTGTTTTGGGTAGGAATGTTTATTTTGCATTCATATGTGGGGAAGGGGAGCTTTAATGTTTTACATTTGTATGGTTACATTAGCATCTCATTGATGATTAAAAGTACCTTGCCAAAATAATCTAAGAACAAAGTATTGATCCACATGTGCCTAAACAAGAAAAAATAATAATTCCAAGGACAAACTAAACGCCCTTATAATTCTACACTTTAGAATGTGACGAAATTGTAATAAAAGTGGTGTGCCTCAAGAAAGACACAAGGACGAGAATAGTAGTTAGGAACTCAACTTTAGTCAACAAACACTAGCGTGATTTAGCACAAGATGCCATGAGGACAATAATCTAAAGATGTGTCCTCAATTTACATGTCTAATTATTAAAAATATAAATTTTTATAAATTGATTATTTTATTTTTATACTTTGATATTTCGGTAAAATCTTGTCGAACAAAATTCATTGGAACAAAATTTCCAAAAAAATAGTACTACATGTCCAAAATATTATATTCAATTAAACAAGAAAAAAAAAATCCTATATTTCTAACTTGTACAAGAATAATTATGTTTAAATTCCATACCAGTGGACTACCAACTTTTATTAAGTACAAGATTATTAACAGGGACGGATCCAGAAAACTAAAACTGGGGTAGGCTACAACAGATTCGGGTAGGCTAAAGGTGGGCTAACATATATAAAAAAACAAAAACAGAAAACATAAGAAAAAAAAAGAATAAATTTTTTTGGGGGGGTGGGATGAGCTAGCCCACCCCACCATAAGTGTCATAAGTGTGGATCCGCCCCTGATTATTAATATGATTATGTTTAAACTGATTAATTTTTGAGAAATTTTGAGTGACATCCCACTTTATTTTACCATATTTAAGGTGCACCCCACAAGTTTGCACAAATGTAAGTTATCCCCCACTTTGGACGGTAACCGTCAAAAAAAAAATTCTTAGACCAAAATGCCCTTGATCCTTCCTCTTTCTTCTTTCCTCTTCCCCCCTCCACCCCACCCCCCCCCCCCCCCCGCCCACCGCCCCCGCTCCCCCCCTCCTCGCCCCCCTCCCCCGCCTCCGTCGGCGGCAGCAGCAACAGCAGCGGCGGCGGCACGACAGCGACAGAGGCGGGGAGGGGGGGCGGCGGCAGAGGCGGGGGGGTGGGGGGGGGGCGGCGGCGGCAGCAGCAGAGGCGCGGCACGGCGGGCAGCGGGGGGGAGGGGAGGTAGGGGTAGCATTATTCGATTTTGAACCGAAAACCGAACCGAATAAGAGATTCGGTTCAGTTTTTAAAAAAATCGGTTCGGTTTCGGTTTTGAAAATACTAAATTTTCTTATTCGGTTTCGGTTTTGGGTTTCGATTTCGGTCCAAAACCGAATAAGAAAATTTAGTTTATATATATATATATATATATATATATATATATATATATATATATATATATATATATATATATATATATATATATATATATATATATATAGAGGTATATAATAAATATATCTAGGTATATTTAGTTATTATATATATTAACAAAAAAAACACAAATAAACCCAAAAACCGAATAAACCGAAAATTGAACCGATTTAATTCGGTTCGGTTTGGTTATTGACCAATTCGGTTCGGTTTTGGTCCAATTCGGTTTTCGGTTATTCAGTTCGGTTGGAACCGAATAAACCGAATACTCACCCCTAGGAGGGAGGTGGAGGGGGCGCTGGGGTAGGCCGGGACGTGGGCGGCAGCCGACGGAGGCACGTATGCAGCGGAGATGTCATGGAGAGGGGGCTCGGGGTAGAGAAGAGGGCATTTTCGTCAAAAAAATGGGTCAAAGGAGTTGGCCGTTAAAGAAGGACGAAATCCGTCAAAAGTGGGGGGTAACTTATATTTGTGCAAACTTGTGGGGTGCACCTTAAATATGGTAAAATAAAGTAGGGTGCCACTCAAAATTTCTTTTAATTTTTTTGGCCCTCTTGTTCTGTGGGCCCTGGACAGTCGCTTTGGATGCCTTGAGACATGACCGGCCCTGAGATCAACCTAGGTGGTATACCCAAATACCAAATACCCATTACTTTTTGTATATAAAAATTCCTTAAATCTACTCTTATGCTCTCCTACACTTTTGTTTTGTATCTGCTGCTCTTTCATATGAGCATGCCTATAGTAGCAATATGTGATGTACGGGAGGAGAGAAAGGGGGAGGAGGAAAGGAAGGAGAGTAAGGGTAAGATATGCGATAAATTTAGAATAAGAAAAAGGTAGAAGAAAAGAGAATACAGAGAAGAAACAGCGGAGAAGCATATAAAGTTGGTTCGCCATAATTTTTAGGGTATGAAGAGGATGAGTGGAGGAAAAAAAGAAGACAAACACATATTAATTAAAGGATTTATTGTAAAGCAAAGAGATGAACAATAGAGAAAAATATTTCTTCATTCACTTGTAAAAATCAACTTAATAAGAGCCCCTTATATAGGCTTACAATGGAGGTTAATATTATGATGACAATTAAAAGAAGAATGCCAAAAGCTATAGGTTATGGATAACCAAAAGCCATAGGTTATGGATAACCAAAAGGCAGACACCAAATAATTATGGTGATTTATCCATATTTACAACACTCCCCCTTGGCTATACACCATTAATTTGTTGGTGGTGTATACGCATTTGTTGCCTCATTAAAGCATTACTAAGAAAAAAAAACCCAGTGGAAAATTTTAGTTAAGAAAAAGAGTACAACACGCAAAACTCAAAAATATTATGTACAAGTCATACTCCCCCTCGATACAATTGATCTGAAAACAGCTAGTTGTCTGATGATTAAGTCGCCGCATGCCTATTCCGTGTACCAACTTCTGAAATATGGACTTTGGGAGTGCCTTAGTGAACAAATCGGCTAAGTTTTTATTTGATCTTACTTGCTTAACTTCGATCACTTTCGTCCTTTGGAGCTCATGTGCATAAAACAATTTTGATGGAAGGTGCTTCGTTCGATCTCCTTTGATGAATCCCTCTCGAACTTGCGCAATGCAAGCTGCATTGTCTTCGAATATTGTTGTAGGCTTATCTGTAACTATGGGTAGTTGACAATTTACCCTTATATGATGAATGATCGATCGCAACCACACACTTTCTCTTGTTGCTTCATGTAATGCAATTAATTCTGCATGGTTAGAGGAAGTTGCCACTGAACTTTGTTTTGTTGATCGCCAAGATATAGCTGCATGATTATTAATAAACACATAACCTGTTTGGGAACAACCCTTATGAGGGTCAGAAAGATAACCAAAATCTGTATAACCAACTAGATGAGAGTTATTAGTGGAATTACAGGAATAAAATAATCCCATGTCAGTTGTTCCACGAAGATATCTCATTATGTGTTTAACTCCATTCCAATGTCTAAGTGTAGGTGCAGAACTATATCTAGATAATAAATTAATAGAGAAAGCAATGTCTGGTCTTGTGCATTGTGATAGATATAGTAGTGCTCCAATAGCACTTAAATAGGGCACTTCAGGACCAAGAACTTTTTCATCTTTTCCCTTTGGTCGAAATGGATTTTTATCCAAATCCAGACTCCGTACAACCATAGGTGTACTAAGTGGATGTGCTTTGTCCATTCTGAATCATTCCAAATTCTTTCGATATATCGGGATTGATGCACTAATATTCCACTAGAACTTCGTTCTATTTGCAAACCGAGACAAAACTTTGTCTTTTCCAAGTCTTTCATTTCAAATTCTTTTTTCAAATAGTTTGCAGTTTTCTCCAATTCTGCAGGAGATCCGATCAGGTTTATATTATCCACGTATACTGCTACTATCGAAAATCTATTCTCGGATTTCTTAATGAAGACACATGGACAAATTTGACTATTTTTATATCCTTCCGTAGTCAAATATATACTAAGACGATTATACCACATTCTTCCGGATTGTTTCAATCCATATAATGCTCGTCTAAGTTTAATTGAACACATGTCCTTTGACTTAGTCTCTGACATTGTAAATCCTTCTGAAATTTTCATATAGATGTCAGTATCTAAGTCTCCATACAAATATGCAGTTACAACATCCATAAGTCTCATATCAAGAATTTCAGAAACTGCGAGACTAATTAGATATCTAAAAGTAATTACATCCATAACTGGAGAGTATGTCTCAACATAGTCAATTTCAGGTCTTTGAGAGAAACTTTGTGCTACAAGTCGGGCTTTGTATCTTTCAACTTCGTTTCTCTCATTTCGTTTTCTCACAACACCCATTTAAAACCAACAGGATTTATGCCCTTTGGTGTTTCCACTATAGGTCCAAATACACCACGTTTTTCTAAAGATTTTAATTCTGCTTGAAAAGCATCTTTCCATATTGGCCAATTTTTTCTTTGTCGACATTCATTTATACTACGTGGTTCATTTTCACAATCATCATTGTTCTTTGATATTTCAGTAGCTACTGTGTAGCTAAATATGTCATCGATGACAAGTGCTTTTCTATTCCACAATTCACCTGAACATGATAGAATATCGAGATCTCTTTATTTTCAGGTACCTGTACCTCTCTAGAGGCATCCATAGGCATTTCAGTGAATTTGGAAATATGCACATCTTCATTATCCATTTTCGGAGCTCCAGCCACTATTGGGCTTTTATCAGGACAAGATGTTTCATTTACTCTCCTCTTTCTAGGAGCACTATCCTTGGAACTATAGGCCTACCACGCTTTTGACGTGTAGTAGTAGATTCATTTGCCGCCTTGTTTAAATTTTGTCCAACATGAACATTAATTCTGGCTGACATATTTGTAGCTGGCACATGGGATCTACTTACCTTTGCGGCATCATTAAATGCATCAGGTAATTGATTTGCAATCTCTTGCAAATGTATCATTCTCTTTGTCTCATAATCACATTGTGGAGTTCTTAGATCTTGATGAGAGAGTAGACGTATTCTATGTTAATTTACGTCGTTCATTAGCAATAGATTGGTCTATATGAACAATTTATTGCTTACCTCCCCCTAACGGCGGGAAGACTCTCTCGTCAAATTGACAATCTTCAAATCTTACAGTAAAGGCATCACCAGTCATTGGTTCCAAATACCTTATTATGGAGGAAGATTCAAAACCAATGTATATTCTCAAACGTCGTTGGGGACCCATCTTAGTTCGTTTGGGAGGTGGAATTGAGACATATACTGCACATCCAAACTTTCTCAAATGTGAAATGTTGGGTTTCTACCACTAACGTTGTATGGGTGAAAAAATAGGTAGGTAGTCGGTCTAAATCTAACTAGAGATGCAGCATGTAAAATAGCATGTCCCCAAGCCTCAATTGGCAGATTAGATTGCATTAGTAGAGGTCTAGCTATAAGTTGGAGATGTTTAATAAATGACTCAGCTAACCCATTTTGTGTGTGCACATGGGGACATGATGCTCTACCTCAATTCCTAATGATGTACAATAATCATCAAAAACTTGTGAGATAAATTCTGCGGCATTATCAAGTCTAATTGACTTAATCGAGTTATCAGAAAACTGAGATCTAAGTTTAATTTTGGGCCAAAAGACGAGAAAATACAAGATTTCTAGTAGACAATAAACAAACATATGATGTCACACCCAGATCTAGAATACTGGAGAGCGGGGCAATGACTCAGCCTGCTACGTATTGCGGGTAGATGAATACCGTATAATACGATCAATGCTATCTACAAGACAAGGGGTGCATACTACATACAAGTCTCACTAGCTTTGCTCAACCTCTATTATCCTAATCATTCAATGAAAAGCAGTAAGTAGAGAACATGTAAGAATAAGCAGTACGGCATCCCAAACGCTCAGTCAAAATATTTTTGAGATCTGGCTTTACAAAACATAGCCAGATGATATAACAAGATATACACAATCGTTATCAGTTGCAGTCTGACTTAGTTACAATTATGTAAAAGTAAGTGCAAGATAGTCTGACTAACATGTCGATGCCAAGCGGCAAAAGTAAAGTATAGCAAAAGCAGGGAAACAAGGAATCCACTCGTGTCCTCCTGCGATCATTCCTGTAGTATTGACCATCTTGGGAGTGGAAGTAAGCTGAGTCCTCGGGCTGGCTCTAAATCTGGCCATGCAAAACCAGAGAGGTTAGACCTCAATAGCAAGTACCACAAAGGAAGCACGACATGAAGAATTAGAACCAGTGATAAGAGTTAAAAATATGATAAATAAGTCTCTGCTTGCTACTGGGATTCACATAACATCACGACACTTCAAGCCAACTTCCCAACCAAA